>OX104064.1:145015196-145075967 GCA_944474145.2 Dicrocoelium dendriticum
CGAGTGTTTGATCTCTCTGCAATTGGACGACCAAGTTGCGTCATTTTCCTAGCTCCACCACCCGCGAAATCCATCCGACTCATTGCTGAAAATGCTCCCACACGAGTGTATAAGACTTATCTTTGCTTGACTTGTACCTTTTCCATACGTCGTTTTAACGCTTTCTCAATTCTTCGTCGCCACCAACGAGGCTTGTCCGGATGGCGATTTCTGCGCAATGGAGAAAATTCTTTTAACCGTTGCTTGAAATTGCTTATGATCATATACCACCTCTTCCAAAGTTGTTCCCTCCTGTTCGTGTACCGAAGTAATGCGCATGTCTTTCTTCCTTAAATGCATATACGTGGCACTAACTTTCTTGCCGGCGTAAATCTCTTTAGTTTCCTATCATACTTTGTCCTTTTTGTGTTTTCTGTCACCAAGTACCACTACGGCTTGCGGTTTTGGATCTCATATTGAGGGACTGCTTTCAAAAACTCCGATTAGGAGAACGACCTGACTATTGTTTCTCTGATCTGAAAATGACTCAAGCTACATGAATTTAGTCGTTAGTAAGATCAGAATCTCCTATGTCTTAATCAGATCATTCACGAGCGTGGACTCTGACCACACACTTCTTTGCGTCAATCTGCTAGCGGACGTCCGCAACGGCGATGTGAGCGCATAGCTACTTGCCAGCTGGCGGACCCAAATATTCTGTATACGTCTCAAAGTACGCTGGCATCCGAGCTGGGTAAACGCTCTCTGAACACAGTTGAAGATCACTGGTCGCATATCCGCGAGACGTTACTAGTAGCAGGCATCTCTTCATGTGCCGATTCAATTGGCAGCCCCTGGAGCTTCTGTATGCCTTCCGATGTGTTCCTATTGGAAGCGAACACAAAGACGTTCGCAAAGACCTCCGGGCGAGACTGCGTACTAACCTGAAGAGAGACTGGGAAGTCTGGTAGTCTCATCGTGTCTCGTAGATGGAGGCAGCCGCTGCCCGTCTGACACGCGAAGCGAGTGAGAAACCGATCCATAGCTGGCCAAAACGCTTGCAGCATTGGACCGAACACTTTGCCAAGCAGTTTAATCAGCTACTTGCAAACTTCACTCGTCTACCTGGGCCGTCGCCTTGGATCCGCCCTCACACGCAGAAATCGAACGTGAGATCAAACAGTTGAAGTTGAACAAGGCCGCCGGCTTAGATGGACTTCATCTATCCCTCTTCAAATTTGGGAACCTGCTCTTTTGAACGATTTGCACAACTTACTAGTGAGGATCTGGGTGCAGCAAACTTACCGAACAGACCTTAGTCCCTCCGTTATAGTCCCAAATTCCAATGATGGCTCCCTATCGGAGTTCAGCAGTCCTAATTTAATCAGTCTGCCCCCAATTGCATCTGTCTTGCTCCATAGGCACTGGCACAGGTAAAAACCAGATGCGTGAGGAGCAATCCGGGTTTCGTCAAAATATAGGCTGCATTGACCATACCTTCACCTTACGTCCTTTGTTGGAGCACTGCCATGTTTATTGGCGATCCACCGTAGCCGTGTTTCGATTTCAAGGGTGTACCCTTTGGGGACTGCTCAGGAAAGTCGCCGTAGAAATACGTAAATGTCATGGGAGCGCTGTACGCGCACCGGGTTTATGGCGAACTGTCGCCGCCCTCCATTGTTTCCAGCGGTGTGAAACAAGGTTGCCTGCTGTCAACTTGCCTTTTCAACTTCACACTTGATGAAGTCATTGGAACCGCGTTCACCGGACAAAACTTCTTGACATGGTGTATGCCCACTTAATTGCGCTAATTTGTGACGGCTGCCGAATATGCCAAGCTGTGGTGCATTACTTAGCTCTGGGTGTCAGTCGTTTCGGGCTATGTCTTGCACCCACGAAATGCAAAGTCTTTCTCCATGGTTGGCAGGGACCCACTTCTGCGCTGACTCTTGGCGGCGATCAGCTAGAAGTCGTCTAGCAATTTAAGTATCTGGCAGCGATTATAGCGCTTTTGGGATCGTGGATGAGATCACCATCCGTAAAGCGTAAGCTCGATGGGTTTTTGCCAATCTTTGATGCATGTGGCGCTGCGGTGATATCACTGTCGCTCTGAAGAGTAGAGTTTACAATGCAGCCATGCGTTTAACCCGTCTGTGCGGTTGCGAAAGGTCGATAAGGTCGAAATACATAAATAGGCTAGTTATGTTCGAATATCGCTGCTTTCGAACCCTAGCACATATCTGGTGGGAACACCGCATGACCAATGAGCGTATTCGGCGTCTCGTATTTGGTACAGGAAGAGCAAGTAAATCGCACAGCACCGTTATTTCACGTATCAGGCTCCGGTAACTGGGCCACATGTGTACACCAGCACACAGACTTTCGCGAAGTGCGTTTGCGCGACCGGAATCTGGATGAAAGAAGAGGAAGGGAGGCCACGTGACCTCTTAGTCAAGAAGTATGAAGGCCCTCACTACGGTTCCCTGCATCCGGTTTCGGATTTGCCTGTCACTGTGGCCAGCCACAGGACGCCTGCACCTCCAGAGGGACCATGCGTGGCTTATTCTGCACCATCCACAGCTCCAACCACACATCTCAAATCCAGTGTAAACCCGAAGGAATAAGACCGGGAGACATGTGGATGGGAGCCACGTTTCATCAACGGAGCCGGCCCACACTCCTTCACAGGCACACACTAGCACGCTGTATTTGGGGAATCAAGTGCACACAAGGTGGTGGCTGGGCCGTAGTCCGCTTCACACTGAGTGCATGAAACCACTCTTCGAGCCTAGCACGACCACAAGGACCGTGCACCCCGTCCCCTCCAGCAACGACGAACTGTCTCCTAGAGCCAGTATGACGAGGTAGTGGGTAATATAGACAGGTAGGCACGTTGTCAACATGCACATCAAGCGCAGCCACACCGGGGATATCAAGCAACAGCCATTCACTTGAAACGGCAAGATGAAATAAAATAAATCGGATGATGCGTACAGATACGGTGATATAACTCTTCACTAGATGAGCGTATATAAACAATTGGTTACGAACGAATCCGCGATAAGTTCAAGAGATCAGAAAATATATTTTAAAGAAATGCCACAAACGCGAAAATGTTATCCAAGTTAACTACAACTAGCTTAAGCGACGTGTGCAGGTTTATAGAAGATAGTTCAGGTAGACGTTAATATGAGATAAAAAAGCATTAGGGCAGTATAACAAACACACCAGCTGAAAAAAGCGACACAGCATGCAAGCGCGCTTGTTAGTAGATCGAATGCAGCGTACCTACAAACGCTGTGCCGGTTCTGCCTACGTTCTCTTCAGGACCCGTCGTCGCTTCCGTGGTGGTCCCTAATGGCCTCGCTCATGGCTCACTAAGCCTGCCTGACTCAGGCATTCACGACCGCATGTACTGCAGCACCATGCGCTCGATGTCGATGGAGTACAACCCATCGGAGCTTGCCGCTTCTCTGCATGCACGGGGTCTTTCTCCCGCACCTCGGCAACTACCTTCGTGATTAGATCGCGCCATAAACGGCGATCAACTGTCTTTGATTCCCATGATCTGCAATCAAGATTAGAACGGGAGAGGCTCACTTTGATCATGTCCTGGTAACGAAGCTTCGGTTTGTTCGTATGCCCCTTCCCAACACTCAGCTGACCGTACAATAGTTGTTTCGGTATCCGCGTCGAATCCATACGGCTCACATGACCGAGCCACCTCAGGTGTCTCAGCAAAAGTAGGCAATCCGCTGCGTACATCCCACTTTGTCGCAACAGTTCCGTGTCAGCAACTCTGTCGCCCCATCCGATACGCAGAATCCGCCGCAAACACTGTTGATGGAACCGCTCGAGATATCGCACATCCCGCCAGTACATCGTCCACGTTTCACTGCCGTATAGAAGAACGGACAGTACCATGGATTTGTACACCATCAGCTTCGTGCCAATGCTAAGCTGATGGTTGTTCCACACTCGGTACTCTAGTTTCCCGAATGCCGCCGCTACCTTCGAGACACGGATACAAAGCTCACTGTGTAGCTGCTGATCAGTCGACATCACACTCCCAAGGTGGCAGATGCGGGAGACGATTTCCAACACTTCAGCACCAATGCTGATTTGCGGCAATATTGAAGATTGCACCTCCGGTGAAGGCTGAAAGAGACAGACAGTTCTGCTTGCGTTGATGGTGAGACCGAATTTGGCCGCTGTCGAAGCCAGAGCACTAGTCGTATGCTGCAACTCATCCGTGCTGTGTGCAAACAACGCACAGTCGTCAGCAAACAGAAACATCCGTATAGTTGTCTCACAGACTAGAGTTCTCGCACCGAAGCGACGGATGTTCAGCAACCCACCATCAATACGGTGCTCCACACGAACACCATAAGCACAAGCGGCATCAAAAGCACAAAACATCATTGCATGAAGATAGATAATACACAGGGCAGGAGCTAAAACACAGCATTGCTTCATACCAGAGACAACTGGAAACTCATCTGAGATCTGTCCACTCAGCTGCACCGTCGCCCGCACACCCCTCATTCATCATCGTTATACACGTCAGCTAGAGGTGGGAAACACCTCAACTACTGTACCGCAATACATAAAGGAAAATAAATACAACAGTTGCATGCCAGCTGAGTTACCAGCAACGGATAGGCATCGTTCCGGTAAGCTACAGCCGGCTACTAGGCAGAAAGAAAAATTATTATGTTTTACGCTACGAAATGTGATGGTAGGTGGAGGGGGAGGCTAAAACGGATGGGGAGGGTTAAGGAAACTCAGCAGAAACGCCACTGAGGTCGGCTCCTTGCCATGTCAGGAAGTGTATCTAGCCAAACGTGTTCACCGTCTTTTGGACCCTAACCAAGGAGCCGTGACGCTCCAATCGAGGCCAGCTCCGAAGTGAGGGCCTTCATTCTTCTTGACCAAGTCATCGCTTGGCCACTCCTCCTCTTCTTCCGTCCACATCCCCGGTGAGCAAACAACGCACGTCGCGGGAGTCGGTGGGCTGGCATGCGCAACATGTGGCCGAACCATCGGAGCCTGGTGCGTGAAACGACGGTGCTGAGCGGTTCATTCCCTTGTCCTAGGCCGTAAACAAGGCGTCGAACACGCTCGTTACTCACGCGGTGTTCCCACCAGATGTGAGCCAAACTGCGAAGGCACCGATGGTCGAACGTAACTAGCCTCTTCATGTCCGCCTATCTTATTGGCCAGGTTTCGCAACCGTACAGTAAGGTCGAATGTACCGCTGCATTGTACACTCTACCCTTCAGGGCGAGAATAATATCGCGCCGCCGCCATAGGTTAGCAAAAGCACTTCGAGCTTTTGCTATACGGTTCGTTATCTCGTCTTCGATCCCAAGGGCGCTGATACAACTTCCCAGGTAGTTGAATTTCTGAACGACTTCTAGCTGATCCTTACCAAGGGTCAGCGCAGCAGGCAATCCTTGCCAATCTTGGAGGAACGCTTTGTATTTCGGTGGTGCAAAGCAAAGCCCGAAGCGGCTGACAGCCAGTGCTAATCTGTCCAGCGCGGCTTGGCACGTCTGGGCACTGTCACAGATGAGGGCAATGTCGTCTGCATGCTCCAAGTCAAGAAGTCGTTCTCCTGGGAGTAGTTCCACACCTTCCAAGTCATGTGCTGTAAATGCAATCTTCATGACTTCGTCAATAGCGAAGTTGAAGAGGAAAGGGGACAGCGGGCATCGCCGTCTCACACCGCTGGAGATATTGAAGGGTGGCGACAGTTTGCCGTAATCCCTCACTCTGCCCGTGCTACGCGCGTATAATGCTCGGATAATATTTACAAATTTCTCAGGCACACCTTTCCTAAATAGACAATTCCAAAGGGCACATCGATCAACCGAATCGAAGGCACCTTTGATGTCGAGGAACACGACTAGGGTGGGCCGCCAATATGTGTGACGTTGCTCCGACAACTGACGCAAAGTGAAGATATGGTCAGTGCAGCCACGACCTCGACGAAACCCGGCTTGCTCCTCACGAATCTGGCTTTCACGAGCGCCAGTCAGTCTGTGAAGAATTATGGAGGCTAGTAATTTGGAGGCGATGGAGATCAGACTGATTCCTCTATGGTTGCCGCATTCCGAACGCGAACCTCCTTTGAAGATGGGAACAATAACTGAACGGCTCCAGTCGGTTGGGACAGTCCCCTGATTCCACAGTTTCACTAGGAATTCATGTAAAGCATCAACAAAAGCAGAGCCTCTGAATTTGAAGAGGGCTGGAGGAAGATCATCTGGTCCCGCGGCTTTGTTCAACTTCAACAGTCCGATCTCACGTTCGACTTCTGAGCGAGAGGGTGGATCCAAAGGGACAGCCCACGGAGCAGGGAGATCACTGGCCGGCGAAGAATCGAACAATTCTAGCCGATTAAATTGCTTTTCAAAATGCCCAGCCCAACGCTCCAAACGTTTTGACAAATTGTGGATAGGCTGTCCACTCTCGTCACAGATTGTTTCACTAACATCAGGTCTGCTGCCCGTTTCCCGTATCAGACGGAATAACTTACGATGGTTGTCAAGGGCAGCGGCCACTTCCATGTCTGACTTATGATGAGACCGCCAAGATTCGCGGTCTCTTCAGGCTAGCACAGAGTCTTGCCCGGAGCTCTTTGCAAGTTTCATTGTGTTCGCTTCCAGCCAGGATATGCCGGCGAGCGTCGATAAGTTCCAGAGACCGCGAAGAGACCCAGTATCCAAGTTGGCTATTAGACATACCACATGAGGACTTTACCTACTGCTATATATATATATATTATACACAATCTGTGGTACAGATATTGTGCCATCGGAATCATGGCTGAATAGGAAAACAATATGAATAATAAGAAAAGAGCAACAAGAAATGCTTTTTTTGTCAAGTTTACCACTCACAGTTTTTGAAATTTTTTTTTTCAGTTTGTTCGTTTTTAGGGGGAGGAGGAAGGGACACCGCAACACACTGATGCACACGTCCGCCATTGACATCGATCTTGAGCCATAACTTCCAAGGTTTTCAACCAGCAAGTATCCTCGTCTCTCGGACCCCAACCAGGTAGTCGACAACAACCGGCCGAGGCCAATTGTTTCGTCAACTTTTTCATGCGGCTTCTCCATGTTGTAGGCTGTCCACCAGACCGTCTCTTCCAGCCCTGTCCAGCAAGTGCAAACAACGCACGACGGGGGTAACGCTGGACAGGCATGCGCAATACGTGTCCCAACCACCGCAGTTGATGCAGTGAGATGAGCTCCTCGAGCGAGTGGCTTCCACGTCCCAAGACACGCTGTCTAACTTCCACATTGCTTACGTGGTGCTGCCACCACACACGGGCAATGGACCGCAGACAGCGGTGCTCGAAGACGGATAGCCTGCGCAAGTCATCTTTACGAATGGGCCAGGTCTCGCATCCGTACAACAGTACAGCACGAACAGTTGCACAATAGACCCGCCCTTTGATGGAGAGACGAATGTCGTGGCGACGCCACAAATGCCTCAGCCTAGAAAAAGCGAGGCGTGCTTTCGAGATGCGCATCGAAATCTCGTCTCCAACAGCCCCGCCAGCAGTGATGCAACTTCCCAAGTAGACAAAGCTCTCCACAACCTCCAGTGTCTCACCAGCAAGCGTGAGTGCAGGCAGAGGCACCTGCCAGTCTTGAAGGAGAGCCTTGCATTTGGATGACGAAAAGCACATACCATGCTTTGATGCTTCAATCGTCAAGCGGTTTAATGCAAGTTGGACGACTTGTGGATCGTCACCTAGCAAGACGATATCATCAGCATAATCCAAATCAACAACTCGACTACCTGGGAGGAGCTCAACGCCAGCGTTCAACGAATCGCTCAGAGCGTTCTTCAGGACATCCTCAATGGCAAAGTTGAATAGGAACGGAGAGATAGGGCATCCTTGTCGAACTCCACTGGAGACCACAAAGGTAGGCGAAAGCATGCCATAAGCCCTAACCCTGCCCGAGGTCAGACTGTACAGAGCGCGCAGTATGGAGACGAACTTCTCGGGGACCCCGTTCCTCAGAAGGCACTGCCACAGTACTGTACGATCGACAGAATCGAAGGCAGCACGGATATCCAGGAACACAGCAATCGTTGGCCTCTGATACACATGGCGGAGCTCGAGGATCTGGCGAAGTGTGAAGATTTGATCGATGCAGCCGCGACCAGGGCGAAACCCAGCTTGTTCTTCTCGCTGCAACGATTCGCGTGTTGGGGATAGCCTGCGAAGTATGATGGACACCAGCAGCTTGCAAACGACGGGGACTAAACTTATTCCTCTGTAGTTGGAGCAGATTGTGCGCAGGCCCTTTTTGAAGATGGGTACGACTATCGATTCACCCCAAGATGATGGAACTTTCTCTTTCGACCAAATTTTCGAGAACAAAACGGTGAGTTCTCGGACCAGCGATGCGCCACCATCTTTAAATAGAGCTGGGTGAAGACCATCAGGGTCGGGGGCTTTATAACGCTTCATGTGCCGGAGCTCCTGCTCGATTTCCTGGGAAGAGGGAGGATCTGTTGGGGTAGACCACTCGGCCCCAGCGCGAGCGCCAGAGGTAGCAGATGGAGCTGGGGGCCAACAAAACTGCGAGCCAAAATGTTCGGCCCATCGCTCCAACCGTCGTTGAAGATTGGTGATTAAGGTGCCATCCTCTTCGCATATTGTTTCACTTATACCAGATCGAACACCTTCGGTGACTCGAAGGAGATGGAAGAGTTTCCTGGTATTACCACAGAGACTAGCAAGCTCCATCTCCCTAGCACGTTCACACCACCAAGCTTCGCGGTCCATTTGCAGACTCCTGCGCAACTCTCGACCAAGGTATTGGCGTTCTTCAACGTGTCTCGAATCCGATGGGATCAAGCGGCGTTTGTCCATCAGCGACAAGGAGTCGGCGGAAATCCAATGTTTCGGTGGGTGACGCGTAACTCCACAAGTGTCGATACTGGCGGAAACTAACGCATCTTTGATATGCGCCCACTGCGAATCGAGATCACCGTCAATAGTTGAGCCAAGCAAGGTTGACAGTGAGGCTTGGTACCTGGTTAAAACCGCAGCGTTTTGTAGATTTGCGACGTCCGGTCGGTAGTGGGCGCGCTTAGGTGATCCTCCGAAACGCATGCAAATCTTAGCACGAACCAATGCGTGATCAGAGTCCAGAAAAGTTGACCAGTACGATCGGCAGTCCATTACGCTTCCGCGCCATCTGTAGCTGATTGCTATGTGGTCAAGCTGGGAGCACTCTTGCGTTTGTGAGGGCGGGCGCCAGGTAGCAGTCTGTCTCCTCGAGTGTCGAAAACTAGTGCTCGAAAGAAACAAGCGATGATCAGAGCAAAGAGCAAGTAGTCTGTCTCCATTGTCTGATCGACTGCCACCGAGACCAAAACTACCCCCAATGTGGTGCTCGCTTGGTAGAAGGCGGCCAACCCGTGCGTTAAAGTCCCCGGCAAGAATGACTATATCCGTCCGTTTGGAGGAACGCAGAAATTCATGTAGTTGTTGGTAGAAGCTATCTTTAACTGCATCCGGGCTGCAGTCTGTAGGGGCGTAGGCGGAGACGACAAATAAGGCACGCTTAACATCTCGACGCCTGCTTACGTTACATGAACCTCTTAGTCTGACTGCACATAGTCGGCTGTTGACTGGGATCCAGTCAAGCAGAGCTGATTCAGCCCTGGCACTTAATACAACCCCAACACCAGCTTGACCAGTGGCGGCAGATTCTGGGTCTCCGGAAAGCCGCAAGTAGTATTTGGCGTCAGAGTTTACCGGAGAGGCCATTCTGATGACGGCGCTAGAGTCTTGCAATCTGGTCTCTGAAAGACAACAGATGTCTACCGATAGCGTTTCAAGAGTACGGGCCAGACATGCTTGTCGTCCGATCTGCATCAAAGTTCGAACATTAAACGCTGCGAGGATGAATGGAGAACCAGGTCGGAGAAGAGCTGGAGCTTCGGTGGAGTGAGAGGCGGTTGCGATCGCAGGACATGGAGAACCGGGAGTTTGGCTGTTACTTCCATCAGCTGCGAGACGTGGGTCGTTTGTGACGGTGACCGTAGAAGACATAAGAGTACATGTAGATGAAGGACGGGAGGTGGGGTGGTCTGTGAGTGGACGTTGAGCGGTTGAGTTAAGACAGAAGAGCGGCATAGCAAGTAGTAGTAGTGAGCGGTGAAGTCCATGATTCGTCAGCGGGCGTGATACTACCCGGTTGCCCAGGCCGAAGTAGAGGGTTGTCTTAGGGGGCCCTACCCCGAGCCTTTGATCAAAGATCTAACCTACAAGGCAGCAGGGCGATGTGAGGGCGTCGCAACCCGTTGGGAGCCGGTGACCAAGTAGATGGTTCATACGCCTTTCGGTCCGTGAAGGACCAGGGGCCCAACTCACCCTTAAAGTACAATGCCTCTCAGGGAGGGGCAAGGGGCAGTGACTTTATTTAGTGGCGAGTCACATCCGCCACGTCGCAGTGTTGTTAAACGGACATATGTGGCTTTTTATAGGGAGAACGCTTGCCAGGCGAAAACCCACCACGTCCTGGAACACTGCCGCCGAACCATTCGCTGGAACGGGAAAAACCCGAACCACCCAGCTGGCACCACGAGGAGGTTGTAAGGTCTGGTGAACATGTGACCATTGACCATCAATTGTCTCCCGTGAGCATGTCAGCGTACTTCGATACGCATCCAGAACAGCTGGCTTTGTCAGTTTGCTGGTGTCAATGCGCTCACAGCGTCGTCGTGGGCGTCCGCCAAAACGCATCCGCATATCAGCGCATACAAGTGCATGATCGGTGTCCACACATGTGCTCCAACTCGAGCGACACTTCTGGATGCAGTCTCTCCAGCGGTAACTGATAGCAATGTTATCGATCTGCGTCCAAGGCTGCTTCGAGGCTGGTGGGCGCCAAGTCACCATCCGGCGGGTGCTGTGTCGGAAGTTAGTGCTCGCAAGAAATAAGCGGGCATCTTCACTCAAATGAAGTAACCGCTCACCGTTATGATTACGGGAGCGTACACCGTGCTGACGGCGCAGATGCATTTCATCAGTGGACAACTTTCCAACTTGTGCGTTCAGATCCCCCGCAAGCACAACAGTGTCCATGCTTCCTCTGTGGCGAAGGAGCCGGGTCAGTTGGCGGTAGAAGTCGTTCTTTACCGAATCACCGCTACAGTTTGTGGGCGCGTAGGCTGTGATGATGAATAGACACCTACTAGTCCCGCGCGACTTCGGAGCTTTGAACGAACCAGCCAGTCGGACCGCACACATCCGGCTACTGATTGACATCCATTCAACAGCTTCAGCCCGGGAACTCAGGGCTATGCCGACAGCAGCTTGGCCGGTGCTCGGAGCTGCATCCTCACCGGATAGGCTCAATGAGAAAATACTGCATGCATCACCTGAAGGGGATCGCAGAGTGAACACAGAGCTCGAGTCTTGCAGGCGTGTCTCTAACAAGCAGCAGATATCGATCGAGAGGGTCTCCAATGTTCGGGCAAGTGCTGCCTGTTGACCGATCTGTAGTAGTGTGCGTACATTGAGGCATGCCAATCTGAAGGAGGATCGAGGGCTCCAAATGGAAGCCGATGAACTGGAATGGACCGCTTGGTTGGACATGGGCTTGTGGACAGGAGAGAAGTGACGCTCCGCGTTAGCATGAGTTGAAATCAGAAGATAAATGCCTAGCAAAGCAAGGTGGTGGAGGGCCAAGAATTGGGGGATTGAATACTGGGGGGGGGGGCTAAAATTGGTTGGAACGGGGCGGTAAGTGTATAAGCGTAAGAGGGGGAATAAGAAGACGGGAAGGCCTGAACAGTAGCATCCAAACTGCTATCCACCCTGCTCGATGCAGTAGATAGGGCACCGTTGATTGTCCTCTGCGGTGGCCAGAGCATCAGAAATTCGTTTGAAGGAAGATTCATTGTATTGCATGGGCAGGATACTGTCAGGTTGTCCAGGCCTGGACAGGAGAACGATTAGGGTTCTCAACCAAAGCCTTTGGTTCAAAAACCTTGCCGCAAGGCAGCGGCTTTGGCGTTGGGCTACAAGAAGTCCGTTTTAAGGAATAAGGTGCCACCCTCAACCTGGAGGACCAGGAGGCTGAGTTTATCTTGCCTGTAACCATCGACCAAACTTGTATGAGTCACTCTGAAGGTGCTAAGGCACCACCCAGCATAGCTCAATGGATCGCTGAGGCACACAAACCATCGCACCATGGTAAGGTCCGGCCTCATTGCGATGGCCGCACACCACTACAAACATTCAGTTAACCTTACAAACTTACGCGGGTAAATACATAATAATAAATCGCCATCTGTAGGGCGTCACGGCACTTCGCTCCCACGCGACCACCACCAGTCGCGCCTGGGGCTGAGTATACCGCGAGGACGCCCGCCCCTAGGCGGATTCGAACCGATGACCTTATGTTTGCAAACCAGACGCGCATACCACTCGGCCACCGACCGACACCTAAGCCAGTAACCAAACTTATCCAACGCCAGCCACAATGCCTCGCGGTTCACCGTATCAAAAACTTTGGCGAATTCAACAAACAGCGAATACAATTGCTGGTGTCGTTCTCTGCACTTCTCTTGCAACTGACGAGCCGCAAACACCACCTCAATAGTGCTGCGGCCCGAACGGAATCCACACTGCTCTTCCGCCACGTTAGGTTCCACAACCTGACTGAGCAGGATTCGGGCAATCACCTTGCCCACACAATTCAGCAAGTTGATGCCACAATAATTCGTGCAACCTTGCTTGTGGTAGCACAAAGGCATCCTTCAGCTCAGGAGGCACCTCCTCCTCAATTCATACGCGTTGCACCAAGTGGTGAAGCGCAGTTACCAACGCGGGTCCGCCGTCGGCACCGGCACACTTGCCGTTTCGCAGCTGAGCAAGTGCTCTGTACATCTCATCCAGTGTTAGCGTGCCCGCCAGACTCGCTTTCACGTCGCGGTGCCTAAGGCCGTTCAATGTAGGCCAGTCGACCTCTGAACGGTTGTTCAAGAGACGGTAAAAATATTTTTGTCAAATCTGCATTATGTCTGCAATTTGTGTGCAGGTAGCATCTGAACTACCATCGATCAGCTTCCTCAGCGGCTCCAATCTCGGTCTATACACCGCCGTCAAGTAGTCAAAGAACTCCTTGGGTTGGCGACGTTCAGCATAATATTCCAATTGCTTCGCCTTCTCCGTCCATCGTTTTCAGCATTTTTTAATATTTAGCATTTTTAACCTGACGGAGCTCTCGGGTCAGTCGCCGTCGTAGTTTGCGAAACCGACTACTTTTTCCCAAGTCACTGGGGTCTGCTACATGTGTAGCAAATGCTGCATTCTTCTCCGACACCAATGCGCCAATCGTCGCATTGTTCTCACCAAACCAATCAGGCCGCTTACAGTGTGCGCACCCATGGTCTCCTCGGCAGCAGCTGTCACCTGGTCGCGAATGTGGTGCCACAGGTCGCCCACTGTGACTATGCAGTCCACATTACGCAGGCGTGCAGCCATCGCCTTCTCCAGCTCAATACGTTTCTCCACAGTACCGTGGGAGGGAATGTTAAATTCACGCTGATTTACGACGGGGTTGCAGTACATAGATTTACGAAAATATATGTATAGTTTGGTCTGCACTAATTTGTGATCAGTGCCACACTCAGCTCCACGCAGTACACGTGTCATGCGCACTTCACGCATATGCTGACGCAAGGTGACATAGTCGAGCAGGTGAGCGTGACCACTCCGTGGGTGTGTCCAATTCGCTATATCACTCGCACTCAGTGCAGGCCGAGTGTTCGTGCTCGTCAGGCCGTGAGTGGCACACAGTGACAGCAGCATGTCACCGTTCGCATTCGCTGAATCAATGCCATGCGGACCGATAACGTGTGTCCACACCGATGCATCCCGCCCAACGCGCGCGTTGAAATCACTCAGCAGAAATAGTCGGTCGCTCCTCGGCACAGACCGTGTCACGGAGGATAGCTGAGTGTAGAATTGATCACGTGTCATCAGGATAATACACGGTCGGACCGTACGTGCTTATAAAGATGGCAAACTTACGTCTTCCGAGTCCTAGGCGAACAGGCATCAGTCTCGCGCTGATGCCTGTTGGTTCACCCACCAGCTGGCCATTGACGCGATCGGATATTGCAAATCCGACCCCATGTTCACGTGGTGCTGAGGCGGCGTTGCCCACCCAGGGGAATGTGTAGTCAGCACCAGCTTCATCCAACTAACCTTGCTCAGCGAGCCGAGTCTCACAGGGCGCCGCAATATCGATGTGGTAGTGCGCCAGCTCCATCGTGACAAGTGCAGTGCGCCGCTCCGGGCGCTCGATGGAGTTCCGGTCCGGTAGTGTGCGCACGTTCCATCACCCGATGCTGAGTGCTTTGCGCGCAGGCATAGGATTCCATTGGTGGGCAATCGCATGCGACGTGGTCGTTGTGCGTCAGAGGTTTGCTTGAGGGACTCCACCCGGAGCCTTTGGCTCAATAGCCTGACCCATAAGGCAGTGAGAAGCAGATCCAGCTCGGCAATGTGATTGCAGAGACGGTTTGAGATCTGCTTGACGGCCGTCACACGCAGTCTTTTTGACGTACTGGAACGATTTATATATGTTTCGCGACCGTAGTAGGATACACCTGCGACCACGGCCAGACGCAGGTGGGTTTTGGCGGGTTTGCACCAATTTGACCAGGGGCTGCTTGGCTTGAGGCGGGCAGTAGCAAACCATTGAACACCCGGAGGTGTCCTCCCACCGTCAGAGACAATGCGTGGCGCACGTGCTCTACGCCTTTCGAGCTGTGAGCTTATAACCCGTAGACCTGTTGTCTCCCATGGCTAGGTTTTACGGGAAGAAGGCCATCGACCATTTCCTAACCTTCGAAGAGGATGGACTAGGATACTGGTATGGCGCCCACACCTGACAGGAGGACGACTCAGGTCCGTAACCGAAGCCTTCGATTAAATGTACACCTGAAAGGCAGCGGGTTTAGCACATGGTCAGTTCACTGACTTATGCGGATTGGTGTCCTGGATCTTAGCAAGGAGAAGGGCGTAACCCAACTGCCACCCAGCGGTCGCCACGATGAGGCATCCAGGACATGAGCCCATGGCATAACAGTAGCAGCAGTGGGTAGACCATCTGTCCGGATCTTGCTACCACCAGTCTCATCAAAGCATAAGCTTTCTGGGGATATATATATATATATATATATATATATATATATATATATATATATATATATATATATATATATATATATATATATATATATATATATATATATATATATATATATATATATATATATAGGTCGTGCACAATTATGTGGATTGTGTTTCTCCGCGGTTCATTTTTACCCCCACAGTTGTTACCGTTTCGCTTGTCTGCTGGGGTTCGCGTCTGTGGTGTGGTTCTCTGGGACAAACTGGTTTCAAAATGTAACTAGATCAGTGTCTTAATCATGAGGGATCTGATTTTACTCTTTTAACACCTTGGTTTGCATCATTCATCTCATTTCACTGGATCCTAAGATCTAGATGGATCTAGTAAAGCAGGCATTTTTTCGTTTTGACCCAGAAGGGGTCGTGCTATTTGCTCAGGTTTAAACACGATGCAAGGTAGTCCCCTGTAGTTTTGTGCTAGGAGTAGTTGAATGTGACGGTGTTACCTGGTTTTCCATTCAGTGAAATTCGGATGAAGCACTCCTGTCTTCTTATTTTTCCATTTGTGTTTCTTTATCCTTATTGTCCCCTCCCAACTTCATTCTTTCCCCCCCTGTTTTCAGCTCCTCAATTCTTAGCTCCCCCATCTTGCTTAGATAGTTGCTTGTCTTCTGCTTTCGACCCACAATCTCAGGGCTTCGCTCCGATCTAGGCAATGATTTCCTTTTAATCCAACGTCTGTTCGTCCGTTTCTATTTGGTGCCCTTGATGCTCGCTAGGACTAGCATGCCTCAACGTGCGCACTTTGTTTCAGCATGGCCAACTGGCAGCACTAGAGACCTTATCGATCGATATCAGCGGCTTCTCATAAATCCGCCTGCGTGACCAGTTATGTGCTCATCTTACGATCCCCTACATGGAACACTGTCGATACTTTCTTTCTGCGTCTATCCGGGGACAATGCGGCTTCAAATGCCGGACAACCTGGTGTGGGCATTATTTAAATTCATCTAATACGGGACGCAACCTTACGGGACCCGTTGCTGTTATAGGTGAACACCTTATGCGGGGGCAGCTGGCGAGCAAGGTCAATTTCACACGCGCATTCGCAATCACCAGATAAACAGCCAGCCCACGCTATCACGGCAAAGTCGTGTGACTGCCTCAGTGCATTTGATCAGGTGATCCAGTAAGTTTTAAAAACACAGCTAAGTGTACAGAACCTCAGAGTTAATAATAGAGTGCTCGTGTGCTGATCCCGTGTGTCTGCTTTCTTTTGACTCGGCTGGGCAATCCAGGCACGTAACTCCTTATGCTATTCACAGTGGCCAGGAAAAATTTCAAACGCACAGCTACAATAATTGTTCCAGAGTCGAAATGCATTATCTGTCTTCCAAGATTGTATCCTGTTTTGTGAACGCGTCGTGATCGCAGCCGAACTTCAATCCAACATCCTACCTCAATTTCATACCGGACATCCCGGCTCCAACAAGATGGAGGCTCTAGCAAGGAGTCACCTTTACTGGCCAATTATGGATTTTCGAATTGAGGAGTTAACACGCTCATGTCCAAAGTGTGTCCTAGCGACAAAGCCGCCGAGGAAATGCGAACTGTTCTCCTTACCGACACCCACGAAACCATGGTCAGAGGTTCGCCTTGATTTCACAAGGCCAATCGAAGGACAAAACTTTTTACTTGTCATCGAGGCATAAAGCAAATGGTTCGAGATCTTCCAAATGTCGTACAAAACAACATCGGCCATAATTACAATCCTCAGGAAAGTATTCAGTCGGTTCGGTTTTCTGGAACCAGTATTATCAGACAGTGAACCTCAGTTTACCTTTTCATACTGCTGAATTTTGCGCGTTACATGCCATGAAGCACGTGCTCTCACCTCCTTATCATCTACAGTCAAATGGGCAAGCCGGACGATTTGTGGTAACCTTCAAGGGGGCTCTGCTCAAAGCTGAACGAGACGGGCCAATTCAAGAGGTCCTACAGACTTCTGTTAACATGCACGGTCACGTCTAATCCACGGACGCCTGACGGAAAGTCCCTAGAAGAATCGCTCCTGCTCAGAAGGCCTAGATAGATCCAACTCCAAAAGAAATGCATCATCAGTACAACCGAAGACATCGCGCTATCCCACAACATTTCGACATTAGTGGGGTGTTGGTAGTGCACTATCAGAACAACGGAATCCACTGAACACCTGGACTGGTACAAAGACTTGGCCGTGTCTGTTATGAAGTGGCCGTAGGCGATGGCAAATGGGTTCGCCGCGTCGTTCAGCTCAGGAGCCACACTTCATTCGATAGGAGAGATGCCCTAACCACCTCTCTTAAAATACTTCTGGACTAGCTCAACTTGCCAACGACAGAGGCTACTTTGCAAGATAAGCTCATTACACCAACAACCATTCCTGCGCCTGATTGGCGGCCCAGAAGATGGACGGATCGTTGCCGAGTCCCTGTCACACCACTCCAGTTCAACTCCAGCCTGAAATCATACAACAATGGACTTCAACCGGAGAGGTGTTAAAAAGAGCACCTTCTAACGAGTGAACCAGTGAACATTAAACTGATCAAGCCCCAGCCTATTTCCAGAAATCAAGCAGGATAATCGCATTGGTTAATCACAAGAATGTTCTCGCGACATCTAATACTAGTATAGGTGAGTAGCGAAAAGAAGAGGATAGAGAACATTCAGGATGGTCGCCACACAAATAAATACCGGTATTCTGCGTACCATAGTCGTCTCGTGTCTAGCAGCCATTAAACCGCGCCTACAACTGCTTTTTTGATCGGCCAATCGGGGCGCACAAGCTTCTCGAACAGCCAATTGGCGCGATCTTGTTGACAATAACAATTCACTGGTCTAAAGCTACTCTGATTGGCTAGATCCTACTCAACAGCCAGATTTGTGCCTTCAGGTTGGCTGGCTCGTTCAAAGTTTCGAAGTCGCACGGGAATAAACGGTATCTGTTTGTCATTGCGGCCTACGCCCATACAAACTTGCGCTGACATGGTGAAAGATAACTTCTATCAACAAGTGAACGTGCTCCTTCGTTACAGGAAAAGTATTACTGGTTGGTGATCTAAACACCCAAGTTGTAAAACTGCCCACTGATGACCTGCATCTGAGTGGCCAACAAAGCTTGGGTTCCCATAATGACAATGGGGAGTTATTGCTTCACTTGTGTGAATATGCACGCCTATTTCTCACATGCATTAATTTTTGATACAGCAACAGTAGAAGGGCGACAAGACACCCATCAGTCATGAACCCATCGATCACATCACGACCAACTACCGCTGGAGAAACTGTGTCCACAACTGTCGCTCGATTTGTGGCACGAGTGCTGACTCCGATCAGACATTTGTATGTGCCGATCTCCGAGTTCGCTCCGGCGGGCGTTTGCTGTCACTCTGTGAGTGCATAGACACCAGTTAACTGACGAAGCCAGGTGTTCTAACTGCGTGTCAAACTGCACTGACATGCGGGTTGAGTAAGTGTTCGCCAAACACAGTTGCTTGTCGTCGTTCGCATATTCACTAGACGTTATTAGTAGCAGGCATGTATTCATGTGGTAACTCAATTTGCCAGTGTGGACATCGGGTCTTTACGCAGTCCCTGGAACTTCTGTATGCTAGGCAACTTGTTCCTGCTGGAAGCGAACATAACGACGTTTCGATCTCAGGGCGAAACTACATGATAACCTGAAGAGCGACCGGAAACTCTGGTGGTCTCATCGTGCATCGCAGATGGAGACAGCCGCTGCTCTTGCTAATCATCGGAAGTTATCCTATCTGATACGGAAAATGAGCAGCAGGGGACCTAGTGTTAGCGAGATCATACGCGAAGAGTATGGGAATCCGATCCATAGCTTGCCAAAACGTCTGAGACGTTGGGAATTAGTTCAACCGGTTGCCAGCTACCTTATCTGCAGCTCAGTAGCTGAGGTGTTTTCCACCTCTAGCTAACGTGTATAATGATGATGATGAGCTTCCTTATCGGCCGGTGATCATCCTTCTCTATGACCCGTCTCCTTGGATTCGCATTCCCACTCGGAAGTCGAACGTGAAATCAGACTGTTGAAATCGAATAGAACCGCAGGGGATGATACACTTCCTCTAGCCCACTTCAAATTCGGGGAACCATTTCTTGTGGTTGGTTTGCACAACTTACTGGTGAGGATCTGGAGGCAGAAGACTTCCAACAGATTGTGGCTGCTCCGTTATATTCCCAATTTGATGAGGGCTAACTTTCGGCGTGTGCTTATCATTGGGGAATCAGTTCGATATTAATAGATTAAATCACTTACCTTTGTCGTTCTCCATAGAATGGCTATCATACGTGAAAGCCAGACTTGCGAGGAACAAGTCGCGTTTCGCTGCAATCGAGGCCGGATTGGTTACCTCTTCATATTAGGTCAGTTGTTTGACCTCCATCATATTTATTGGCGACCCCTATCGCAATAACACTGGACCATACCGTAGGGCGATGGTTTGGGGGTCTTTAGCCTAACGCCGGTGGTGCCAAAATTACTGGCCTCAGTTTTCGTTCGTCAGCTCACTGCGGAACGGTAATCCTGGATTAGGGAAGAGCAGGCAGATTCCCGCCTAGGACTTGGCTGTATAGACCATATATTCACTCTGCGGCAGGTGATAGAGCAGTGCTACGCATACCGCAGGCCGACAATAGCTGTGTTCCTCCATTTCAGGAGTGCGTTCGATTCAGTCGATCGATCGATTCTGTTCGAAATACTTGCGCGGAGAGGTGTTACCACAAAATATGTGAACATCCTACATGCTCTATACTCGAACACTACAGGTCGCATCAGGGTATACGGTGGCCTATCGGATAGCTTTCCGACCCCAAGTGGCGTTCGTCATGGTTGTTGGATTTCCCCATTTTTGCTCACTTGCGTCGCGGATTCTATCATGGAGTGTTCCCTTGCGGAATCTCACGACGTAGGCGTTGAAGTGCTGCCTGGTTCAAGGTTAACTAATCTTGATTATGCGGACGATATCGTCTTGCTTTTCGACGATGTTGCGACGGCACAATCAACCCTGAATAGCCTGTCTAGAGTGGTCCCGTTATTTGGTATGCGCCTCGCACATTCAAAGTGTTGCTGCAGGACCATCAGCCACTTTATGACCCTTTTGACCCTTACTAACGAGGAACTCGAGGTGTTTAGTCAATCCACTTGGCAGCTGCATCAGCAACAATTGGCGCATAGAAACTGACGTCAGCTCATGCATTGCAATGACCAGAGCTGTTTTCTTGAACCTGCGGCATCTTTGGCAACAGAAGGGAGTTTCCCTCCGCCTGAAAGGCCGTGTACACAAGGCCACAGTGAGGGCCGATCTGCTCAATGATAGTGAGACTTGGCCCCTTCGGTCTGAAGATCTGAGGCGCCTTCAAGTCTTTGATCATCGTTGACTACGAAGCATTGCTGGTGTCGGATGACACCAGTGTGTCCGCATCGATGATATGCGTAGGCGAGTACCAGGTAGTGCTAATTATGCTAGCTCCCTAGAACAACAGATAGCACTGAATAAGTTGCATTGGCTCGGGCACGTGCTACGTATGCCTGGTCACCGCTTACCTAGGAGGACCTTGTTTAGACTGCCAGGTGTAGGGTGGCGCAAGGCTCGAGGTGGACAGAAGTTGACTTGGCAGCGTGAAATGAAGTCACTGACGACCAAATTGAATGCCGTTGGTCCGTCTCGCCTTGCTGGCTGGAGTCCACGTGACTCGCCTTGTGCTTGGCTCGAGACTTTACAGGACATGGCTCGCAACCGACACCTGTGGCGCGTCTGTTACCGTCTCCTAGTTGTCTACACAAGGTGTAGGCGCCTTGACCCTGAATCTTTGTTTAGGGCATTAAGGTTTTTAGGTTAGTCCCCTTCTCTCCCTCTTATTATTCTTTATTTCATAGGTCATGCTTGTATGGCAGCGAAGTATCATCTCAAATGGTTGGTGTACTGTTGTTGTTGTTGTTGTTGTTGTGTGGGTTCGCGGATCTCAGAGATCCGGTACGACTCGAATCTTCGTAGTCACTCCTACCAGATTTATAAGTGGTTAGGGGGTAGGCAAACTGAGCCTCCTTATTCTCCATGTTCGGGGTTGCAGTGGGAGTGGGCCCCTTATTCCTTATAACATACTCCTTGTAATCCACTGCCAAAACCGCTGCCTTGCGGTCAGGCTTTTGAACAGTTGGCTTTGGTTGAGAACCCTAGTCTTCCTGCCTAGGCTCGGGGTAACCTGACAGTATCCTGCCCACGCAATACTATGAACCATTTTTCAAGCAATTTATTGATGATCTGACCGTCACAGTAGATAATCATAGTGCCTTATCTGCCGCAGCGAGCTGGGGGATAGGGGTTTGGATGCTACTGCTCAAGACTTCCCGCCTGCTTGTTCCCCGTCTTGCACTTTTTCACCCTTATCCTCCCGTTGCAACTTCACTTTTATCCTTCTCGTTTTAATCCTTCGATTCTTGGCCCTCTCCCACCATGCTTTGATTGGCGTTTATCTTGCAAACACGGAGCTTCACTCCTGTCTTGTCGACAAGCCCACGTCTAATAAAGCGTTCAAACCCAGTTCATCGACCTATTTGGAAATCTCGATCTTCCCTCAGATTGGCATACCTCAATCTACGCACATTGTTGCAGACCGGTCAACAGGCAGCACTTGTCCGAACACTAGAAACCCGCCCGATCGATATCAACTGCTTGTCAGAAACTTGCCTGCAAGACTAGAGCTTTGTGCTCGCTTTGCGATCGCTTTCGGTTGACCCTAGCAGTGCTTTCTCATTGCACCTATTCGGAGACGAGGCGGCTTCGATTGTTGACCAAGCCGGTGATGATATTGCCCTGAGTCCCCGGCCTAAAGCTGCTCTGGTTGTTTGGATCCCAATCAATATCCGGATGTGTGCGGTCCGACTGGTTAGCTCGTTCGAAGCTTCGAAGTCGCGCGTGAGTAATAGGTGCCTGTTCGTCATCGCCGCCTACGCGGCTATAAACTGTAGTGATGACTGGGTAAAAGACGACTTCTATCACCAACTGAACGATCTTCGTCACAGAAGAAGCACGGACACTGTAGTATTGGCTGGGGATCTGAACGCTGAAGTTGGAAAATTGTCCACTGATGCCTCTGGGCGGCCAGCATGGTGTAGGTTTCCGTAATGATTACAGCGAGCGGTTACTTCATTTGTGTGAACGTGCTGGCTTGTTTATTGTGCGCACTAACTTTCCGCGCAGCGCCCGCCGGAGCGTGAGATGGCGCCAACCAGCCGTTCAACACTCTTGTACGGTTGCGAAGCCTGGCCAATCAAGTTGACAGACATAAAGAGGATAGTTATGTTCGATCTTCGCTGCCTTCGCAGCTTAGCTCATGTCTGGCGGGAACACCGTGATCAATGAGCGTGTTCGGTGCCGTGTATTTCTTGCTGGAAGAGCGGGTGAATCGCTCAGCACCGTTATATCACGAACCAGACCCTAATGAATGGGCCACGTGTTGCGCATGCCGGCACATAGACTTTCGCGAAGTGCGTTGTTTGCTCGACCGGGATCTGGATGAATGAAGAGGAGGGGAGGCCACATGACGTCTTGGTCAATAAGTATGTAGACGCTGTCTTCGAAGTTAGCGTCAGTTGGTGCCTCCCAACTGCCTGCCTGGGATCTGAAGGATGGTGATCACGTTTGGTTGGATACACTGGTTGACATGGCTAGAAGCCGATCTCAATGGCTTTGTGTTATGAGTTTTTTCTTCCCTTCCCACTTACTTTCCTTTACTAATCACGATTTTATAATCGATGCATAATATTATACTCAGCGTTCTGTTAAATGTATCGTATATTCTAGACTGCGAGGCACGCTTTGTATAAACATGATCATGTTAAATGACATGCGTAATCGCTAAATGTGCAGAAGCGTTTACTGGTAACATTGAATCCACGTTGTACGATTATGTGTAGGGAAAGTCCATTACCCCGCTGAGGTTTGTGGTGGCAAGATCCCAACAGATCGTAGACCAGGTAATGCTAATGTTGTGCCGTGGACTCGTCGTAGACACCTTCTCGTGACAACCGCTGGGTGGAAGTTGTGTTACACCCTTCTTCTCCCTTAGAGCCAGGACACAATTCCAAGTAAGTCGGTTCACCGACTCGTGGTGCACGGCCCGCTGCCTTTCGTGAGTACATTTTGTCAAAGGTTTTGGTTGAGGACCCGAGTCGTTTTGCTGTTCACGTGTGCAGGTTCTGTACAATACAGCCTAAAACCAAACCGTGAGTCATACAATATCATGCTGCGTTGACCTTCGCTCATTGCTGCATACAGGGGAGTGGATAAGCAAAAACATGCTGCCGCTGTCGCCACCCTTCTTTTTTCTTCGCTACAAACCCTCCTCTCCCAGTCCCCAATTCAACTAAATCACTTCTTGCTCCAATCCAAGGCATCACACGAGCGATTGTCCGGTACGATCGTATGCCTCAGGTCAAATCGCTCAACATCTAGTGCTGGAACGCGCACGGTGCGTTTGTCGGTCCGTATCCCGTTCCATCTAACCGTCAATCTACATTCCATCCCGATTAGTTATACACTTTTCCATCTGATTCCATCTTCCTTGCATTCTATTTACATCCAGCCTCTTTTTCTTGTTTCTGGTGCTGATTTACTTTGGAGACGTGAGTCCTGGCAACTGGATCCACCGCACCTCGGTACCCGGATAATGGATGTCTAATCGAACTTAACTGAACTGAACCCGTTCTACAGTGGAAGGAATCACGGTCTAAGTCTAACACCATCACGAAGAATGTGCACCCCGTCTCTCCACAGCAACGATTAACAGTCTCCTGGAGCCAGTTGTCGAGGCGGGGGATTTTCCACAGGTAGGCACTTTGCCAACATTCAGATCAAGCTCAGCTAGATGGGAATATCAATATACGAACACCTAAAATGAAAAAATAAACTTTCAAGCAAATGTGCAGCCCAACTGCAGTGACGATATAGCACAGGTACCACATCTATCTCACTATCGGCCTGGGTTAATAAATGGAAACGGAATGAGCGTACTTGCCAAGCGCTGATACCTACTAAACTCACCTACTCTTCGCTTCTTCGATATTGGCCCCTCGTGGTCACATTGATCGCGCGCGTCTCCAAGGCTTGCGTTGCTTTTGCTAATCTTCACTATCTCTGGCGTCCAGGTGATCTGAATCTCCCTGAAGAGCTGAGTTGACAATGCCACTATTAGAGCGGTTCTGCTCTGTGACTGCGAGACTTGGCCTGTTCGCGCAAAGGGTGTTGAGGGGCCGTCTGTTTTTAATAATAGCGGCCTTCGGAGCATTTTTGGTGTACGATGGCAATATCACACTAGTAATGAGGATGTTCCGCAGAGGATTTTCAGATCAAACAGGCTTTGCGGCCACTGAGCGGCGTAATTTCTCTGCGCAAACCAGTGGCTTGGGCATGTTTTTCGCATGCCTACTCATTGTTTACCTCGCTGTGCCCTCTTCGCGCACGCAGTAGTCGGCTGGAAGCGAAAGCAAGGTAGCCGTCACGACGACACTGGACCTTAACGTGATGTGGCGGTTTGAGTACCTCGTCGACCCATTGAGCTGTACTGGGTGGGTCACTTGAGTCTCTTAAGATCTACTCCTACCAGGCTTGTCAATGTCAGACGAACTCAATCCCCTGGTCCTCTAGGTTTGTGGCTTGAAATGGGATGGCGTCCATTTCTGTAAAACCGAATCGTTGCCACATCCGCTTGCGGACAGGCTATTGAGCCAAAGGCTTTGATTAAAGACCCTAATCGTCCTCCTGTCTAGGTCTGGGCGCCCTGGCAGTATCAGCTCACGTACAACCATGACTACTTCTTTAAACTTCAGCCATATCAAACATCGGCCCTCGCGAAGATTATCAAGGATCACCTTATATGCTGCATATGCAGGGCGGATAAGCGAACTTAGCTACTGCTGGTGCCTCCTTGCTTTCCTTTCCAACTGTTTCTCTTACTCTCCTCCTAATCCTCGTTACTGGCTTTCCAGCTATAATTCCCGGTTTACTTGACAGCAACCACAATGTCACTGGAGTCATACCATCTGTAGCTATCTTTCCGCACCACTCAGTGGACGCCAAGCGCTCCTTACAAGGCCACACTGTTCCGTTTCCCTGGCGTCGTTCAATGTTTGCACTCTAAAACAAATGTATCAATAGGCTGCACTCGAACAATGGCTCCTTGGGTATTGACGTGTGTTGTCTGTCCGCCATTAGGATCATTGACCCTCGTGTGGTTGTTGAATTAACTGCACCCGGTTTGTTCTCTCGTTACTGGTTGCACGAATCCGGAGACGCTGATGCGGCAGCCACTGGTCAAGTTGGAGTGGGCATTGTTATCAGCTCGAAGGCCGAGTCATCGTTGGTTGATTGGATTCCAGTGAACAGCCGTTTGTTTGCTGCCCATTTGATGACATTAACGATGGTTGATTCACGAAGTAGTACGAGACGCTGTTTGTTTGTGATTTCCGCTTACACACTGCAGTTCTGGTGCTGCTAAAAACATATTCTACCACGAACTAAACACGCTACTACGCAGTGTTATCAGTTCAGATATCATAGTTCTTGCAGGGGATATGAATGCACAAGTAGGTCGCCTGAGCTTCCCCAACCTCTGCCCCGTGACCTCCACCGGTCTGCCCAACTCTGATGGACACGGGCGATCCGTGGGATGCTTATGCCTCGGCTGTTGCCGACATGTTGCTGTTGGCTAGGTTGGCTGAATACGACAGCTTTTTAAGAGGTGTTTTTTTTCTGTCTTACCCTATGGTACACTGGAGTAACCTCTGTTTGCATGTTTACCGAATGCTGCATCCAGTACCGTGCTTCGAGGAACTCTCTTCCTCTTCTCGTCTCTCCTTTTGCCATTAGCTATGTGTTACTCCAATCGAAGCAATGTCGTTCGTCCGTATCCATCGAAATCGGTGGGAAAGTGTAGACATAAATACTAACTTTATTATGCTCTTGTATTCTTGTTGACCGTCGTCTTTCTGACTGATCCACACAGCTTTTATCACAATCTTGACATCGTATCTTGTGAACAAAGTTTCATCTTTCATGTGTTCCGGGGCTAGCTTTGAGGTTCTACAGACTTCTGCTCAATGTTGTATTTGGTTTGTGGGCCACTGTAAGACAGTGCTGTTTGAATAATCTTGCTGTCACTTTGGTGCTGTTCTTTACATAGGGTAGAAAGATGCTCTTTTTTGTCATCTGAGCAGGCTGAGGGGTTGTAGCTTTGTTGCTTAGACAAAGCCGGAAGAAGCTATTTGGATATTCATTTAAGAGCAATGATCTGAAGAGATTTATCTCTTCGGTTCGCTTTGCCTCAAGCGCTGCTATGTTTTCAGTTCTACGAAAGAGAGTTCGCACGCAGCTTATTTTGTGACATTTCGGGCGATTGCTAGAGTAGTTTAGAAGCTGTTCGGTGTGTTCCTTCCCTGTAAATCAGGGTTTGTAGCTTTCCATCAAGCATACTGATGACTAACACATCCAAGAATGGGAGCTAGTTTTCTATCTCTGATACCATCGCAAAATGAATATTTTCAGTGTTGTTACTGAGTAACTGTTATGCAGCCTCTATTTGACTAGGTTTCAGTATCACCAATGTACCATCGACGTATCGGATCCACAAATTTTTAAGTTGATCATGGAAACTGCTTTTGATTTACATTCTCTTCAACGAACACTGACAAATAGGATCCCATCGGCGCTCCATTTACCTGCCCATAGAGCAGTCTATCAAAAAAGTAGGTCGCAACGTATGGATCAAGTACCTTGGACAGATTTTCAGTCGTCAGCTTTCCGATTTCTTTTCTCACTTTGGTCCATCCGTTGGGTGCTTCCTTGCTTTCCGATCTGTATGTTAACAGAGAAAAAGAAAGGTGGCACGTCGAACGAGAACAATAACTCGTCATGGTCTACTCGTATACCTTGAAGCTGCTCTAGAAATTGCAGTGCACTATGTATGGAATACTGTGATTCCATTGTTCGGTGCTTGGAACGTCTCCACAACACTCCAAGTCGTACGTTGATGCGCCTGAGAGCGATCCGATTGGCCTTATTGGTGCATCGTCCCTATGTGTCTTTGGAAGCCCGTGGCATTGTGCTGTGTGCATCGCGGGCCAGCATTTTAGCCCCGCCTTTCTTTGTGATGTCGTTCCGTTCCTGGAGCAATTTAAACCTACTGTTTATTCAATTTGTAAGTCGCGTTGTTGGATCATTTTAGATGCGGCGGTAGGTTGTTGCGTCACTCAGAAGCTGATTCGCATTGGTAATAAAATCCTCTTTATCCAATATAAACATCACATGCCTCTTGCCCGCAGGTAAAATGACAATAGATTCATCGGCTTTCAGGGCTTTATTGCATCCTTTTTCTGTTAAGATAGCTAATTGTGCTGTTCGTTATGTGCTACGACTGGAATAATTGTATGTCTTAGTTGTTTCTTAGTGTCATCTTCAAACCCGCTGGAAAGGATTGCGCTTTCGTATCCGGACAGGAACTCTGCAGTCATTGCATCCTTAAAAAATTTCAGTTAGGACCTTCGGTGTGGGCCTGTTTTCTGCTAGGAAAACTGGCCTATTAAATAAATTTTGAACCCAGTTCTCTTGGTTAGCTTCGTTATTGTCGTGAGCCAAGCGCAGATACTTGTTCTATAATGCCTCCTGTTTTCTCCTCCTAGTATTCTCCACTCTGAGTTTACTTGCTAAGCTCAGCTACTCTGTCAACCGTCGGCCCATCACTCTCAGACAACTAGTTCGATGCTCGTTGATGCATCGTTCATATATCACGAAACGTTGTGGGCGTCCGTGAGCAAGATCCGCACCATGTGTTTCCAAATTAGTCGTGCAACTATTCATGCTTGTGGATGGTTAATCGGAGGTCTGTAGCTGACGCGGCGGGGAAGAGAATCATTGCGCAAGCACTCATGAACAAAAGTCAGTTGCTGCCGTTTAGAGGCATCCAAACTCCTCCAGCGGCTAGCGGTGGTGGTGTACCAGATTACCAGCCGTGCGGCCGAGGTCGAATCCCGGGTGGGTCGTATTTTATATTCGCTCCGGCGCTATGTAGATAAAAGTGGAAGCGCTGAAGTGCTAATTGTGGTGGCTCCTGCGTAAATATAAAATTCAAAGTTGTACGCTTTAAATTTCCTCAACACTTGAATCTATGCGGGAAGGCTTCGGGTTATTCCGGCGTACTACTTGCACATAAAGCTAGGTCAGGGTGGAAACAAAGGTTTTTATATCTTCCAACATATCTCAACATGATGCCAATAATTTACCATAAATGTTTATTTCCAGTAGGCATTTTCTATTAGTTACACTTCCAAGCAACCATGCTTGTCAAACGAGCATTGCTGTTAGTTTACTTGGACTGCATAACTACCGATACGTTTGGAAACACAATGTTGGCCCACAAACACAGTTTTTATGCTACGGACGTCTAGTACTTGGCTACCTATAGATGAGTAAGCTTTCAGCTTTATATTTATCCATTTATTGTTCGTTATTTATTAAAAGATGCGTTCTTCGCCCAAGCAATAGATAGCTATTTAACACTGTAGTCTCTTGCATTTTATTGCTTCTGTATGCACATCCTTTACGTTTCCCTTAAAACGTAGCCTAACAACGGATATATTGCGAACGTGTAAGGCAGCTGTTTAGACAGACATAATCGCGAATGCACGGTCCCGTCATTCATACCATCGTTTAATAGAACTGCGCAAGGACATTCATGGGTCATTTGAATTTCAAGGTCACGAATACAGAACCTGAAGCTTTCGCATTCCCAAGCATGCTTACATCTAGCTGCTCAATTTAACTTTCCAGTAAATTTAAACCTACTGCGTACAACTAAAAACGCAGTATGCACTACGCGGCCATCCGTTTTTAGTGTCCCATTCAGTCCTAACTATGTGGCTGAAAAAGCTCGAAAGCCATATTTTAATAAACAATAAACGTAACTTAAATAATCCAATTTCCTCTGCTCCAAGGTATCATTGGTCGAGTAAAATGGTACAGGTCAAATCATATTAGCCGTTTACTATAAATAAACAAATAAACCATTTATGCTCGACGGTGCGACACACGGGTTTAAAAGCACCATCAGTGTGATACAAACGCGTAACACCCTTAATGCTACAGAAATGCTTCGAGGTAACCATTACATACTGAATATCGGTGTGTATATTTCGCTGTTGTTATGGGAAACTACTACACAATGTTGCCAGTGTTATATAGGAGGTAAGAATACTCCACCACTCCCCGTGGTTTTGTGAGTTTTATTCCACTCACCCCTATTCACCCCGTCCTCTTTTACTGTTCCCCACATACGTTTCTATTACTTCACCTTTGTGACTAGCTTGGGTTGACACTGAATCTTATGCTTAATGGTTTTCCCTTACTCTGTACATTTCGCTCATTCGTGAGACATCGTATCGATCCTTCGCCCCGGGAATGACTAGCTTTGGTTGATCGATTGTCATCTTTTCTGCATAGCCTGTGTATATGCCCTAATTTGAATCATGTCATTGAGTTACACACACAGACGTTTGGTGGCCGGTTTGGCGTGTGGCGTGAACATTATTTTCTACCCGGTTGTTTGTGTTCTCACTACGATTAGTGAGTAGAATCAGTCGTGGGGCTCCGACACAACAGCCAGTTTACATAAAACAGATATAATGCTCAAGTAACTGCTAACCGAATGCAACAAAACTAAGGAGTTCGCTCTTCTGATCCGCAAGTACGAGAGCCAGAACGTATAGCGAAACCAGCTCTTAACTGCCAGGTTAGCTGAAGAACGTAGAGCACGCTCCGCTAACACCAATTTCAAAACCCTTATTAATGTGCTGAAACGTAAAAAGCATTGTAAGTCTAATATGTTACTCACTGCTCTCAGATGGTACAGTGCTTGATAAACCGCATGATTTGGGCGGATTTGCCAACAAGCACTTTTGCGACTCTTTCGTTTACGCCAGTGAGACAACACCATGTGCCCTACCCAGACACAGTGACGGCGATCTACCTAACGTTGACCTTGAACTTCGTAATATTATTTGAGTGATCAAGGCAAGCAAGCCGACTTACCACCCTAGTTAAGCTTGTTTGTCCTTGGTTTTTCAGAAGATAGGTGACACGGACATCCCTCTTAGGCATTAAACAGTTCAGTCTCTCATTGTATCTTGGCAAATTCCACACTGTCTAAAAGCACACATGCTTCAGCTATAAAAGCGCTAACCACTAAGCTCTTAATGACCAGCGTCTATTCAAAAACACTTCATTTGCCTCAAGAATAAGGGATAGAATAGTTAAGAAAAGAAGAATCAAGTTTCACATCCCAAATAACATCATTCACAGGTCACAACAAGGATCTTTGCCAGCTAAATCTTGCTAGACATGCCAGTTCGAGTTTCTGGACCTCGTGACATGCAAGGTTGACATAAATCATGCATGAATTATCATAATACTTGAAGTGTGGAAGGCAGCTAACCGATTACCTTAAGCTAGCACATTGACTTAACTCCGTTTGGCATCCCAAATTAACTACTGCATTGGTTAACGTCCTGGCTGACGGGCGCTCACAGTCAATACGGCTGGGCGACAAGAAATTAATACAAAGACCTGTAATTAGTGGCGTATTTCAAACTAGGGTCCTAGACCCGTTGCTATCGCATCCATAGATCAGTAACCTATTTGTTGTTTCACACGTGGGACCTAATTCTTTTCGGTGACGGCAAAATGGTGATCTCCTTTGATCCACCCCTGATGGACAACGGAAGGTCCAGTGTACCGAGCGACGTCAAAGCCGCTAAAAATAATGCAGCCTATGGCAAATGATTTGTTGGCCTACAAAAGGCAGTGTTGCTGCGTGTCACTTCACTGTGTTACTTGACGCAGTGCGTGGATCGTCCCCTGCAGGCAACACTGGGGTAATGGACCTTGGACTATTTGGTTGTAGCACGCAGAAATGCGCCAAACCATCAAGCAATGGTTTAGCAAAAGCCTGATCAAACATCGGTCGTATTTTTAAGACAATGCTACTCATGGAAGCCACTATGGCCCTCTACAAGCCCAGCGCTAGACCAATTTGGAATATTTGTCACAAGCTTTCCTTGTTCGCGCAGGAGTAAGCGAATAGCGGTGAAGCGGGTGCAACACATGTTCACTAAATGCCTTATAGGCGCGGCGACAGTGAACTATCGCGGGAGATGCAGAAGGCTAAGGCTGGAGCCATTGTACTTGCGCAGGCTCAAGCTCAACCCTATGTCCTTGTTTCGGACAGTACATATCCCAGATGTTTAAATCGCTTGGGTCGTCCGGTTGCTTGACCGAGGTGGGCACCCCATTCGGCCAAGACCCTACAGCATTATCCTCCCTGTAACTATCCAGCGTTTGCCTCAACTACGTTCTCTATACATACGCTTTTTCAGGGAATAGTATACCGATGTCGTGAGGTCTGTGAAGAATGACCGGTTGATTTCGCATACCATTTCATTACTTTCATATCTCTCGCCAATATTTGCCAATGTAAAAAAACAAATAAATAGTAGGTTATCGACCGGATTGCTGGTCGACATTCATGAATTGTCGGCTGATTGCGACGAACAAAAATACTCACCAAAATCCTTCTACTCATAAGTAGTATATTCTCGAATTTGTCGAAACACACCAAACCAGGCACGCTCAACATTTACACGCAATTGCGTTTCGCAACATACACATTGTTGTATAGGTAATCGGCAGTGAGCCGAATGTTGTACGGGCTTTGGAAATTGTAAAATTAATCACAAGTGATAAAGTCGTCAATGCATGACGAAACGTTGGGTTCTAGCGTGCGTAGTGTAAACAGTCTGAGCATTACAATTGTAGTGAAAACGATACATGTAGGCAGCAAGTCTCTTACTCTTGAACGTTTCAGGAAATTATTAAATTATGGTTCTAGTCGACTTGCCAGTATGTAGTTGTGGGCAGTGACTTTATTCAGTCGCGAGTCACATCCGCCACGTCGCAGTGTTGTTAAGCGGACTTAGGTGGCTTTATATAGGGAGAACGCGTGCCAGGCAAAAGCCCACCACGTTCTGGAACACTTTCCGAAATCAGTTTGTACGCTAATGTTAAACTGGCAGAGCAGCTTGCCGACTAATTTCACCCTCGATTATCCGCAGTCAACTGACTTCCAATTTCCTCTGTTAGTGGATCAGGTATCTTTGGTCAGGGCGGCCATAATGACTGAGACCCATGTAGGGTGAGACCTTCACGAAGAGTCGTCTACGTGAGTGTCCAGGTGAGCAAAATGTCAGTTTCCTGCGTCTGGATTTTTCAGGTTTATGTATATTTTAAGAAGTGTGAAGGCCTCGTGTCCAACTATCGTCACTGGACAACGGTCGTTACCTTGAGTGCAGTTGTATCCATTAGGTTTACAGGCATGTTCTTTGTAGCTCCTTGTGGGTTATGTCCTGTCCCGGTCAAAAACTCTTTCTCGGTCCAATCCCAGATACCTAAGAAGTCCGGACCTCGGAGAAAAGGGAAGGGGAGAGACAAACAAGGCCGCAAAGAACAAGCGTGGAAACAGTCATCGTTTAAGTCCTATGGTTTAACATTTAGTGGAAACAAATGATGTACAAGGTGCAACAATGATTGTGCTGTAAGCGTCTTTTGAATGTTCTACGAAAGCAATGGCGGTATAGGTTGGTTGCTACCATCTACATGAAGTAAGAGCCGTGCGCCATTCAGCAGAGGAGGCAGTATCGGTTTGCTATGATGCAACTATTGCGTGGGAAGACAGAAAGCAGAATTCAAAGACCAGCTGGTAGCCAACCTAGTTTGATGGGGAGAGCAAAATAAGTAAGTAAAGGTATACATGGCTTGCGATGAAAGTGATTCAAAGGTCAAATGATGGTAAGTCATCGGATGGCTAGGATTCAAGCGCTGAGTAGAAGTCCTCTAGGGATGGAGCCAGAAAGGCGACACGAGAGTATTAACAGTATAGTACTATGGCCGACTGAGATGGGAAAAGCCTTTGAGAGAGCTTACCGCCCACATAAGTAAGTGTCGAAACCTTTGCTGCAAAAGCGGACACAGAGCACTAGGTGAGAAATGATTGCTAGATAGAAGTGAAGTAATGAAGCTCAGTTAAAGGAAAGTGAACTTGCGGAACAAATGTATACGTAGCGTCGCGCAGAGAAACGAGTTATTCTGGGGTGCTAAGAAAATAGTATTAGGGTGTGCTGACCCAGGAAAAGACAGTGAGTCTTGGACTCATAAATGGCTAAGTGTCGCAAACGTAGCAGCGGGTAAGTAAGAATCTACCGGGCGTCTGTCTACTGACCAGATGAGAGGAGTGATGAACTAAAAAGCTAAGAAAGATTAATTAACGGAAGGGCAGCGTATAGCCAGAATGCAAGCGTACTTAAGGTTGCTGAGGATATCAGAACCTGAGGTCTAACCGCAGCAGCTAGGGTGCTGGTAATAGTACCAAGCTGGATAGAGCCAGGGAATGCTAGCCTGAGAGCTGGAGGACTGCAGGTAAAAAAGCCAAAGGCAACATCTAGAAATGTGAGGCAAAACATCGGCTTGCGCTGAATACATGGATATGCTTGCACGATAGATTAAAGCTAAGAGAGGTTTCGTGGTGGAAGGACAGCGAACGAGCGAAGCGCAAGCATACAATAAGGTTGTTAAATAGTTCAGAGTATAATAGACTAAGAAGCATCGACGCGCAGCTAATCGAATCATGCTGGGGTGCTAATGGAATATAACTAAGGAAGCCTGAGCTGGGAGAAGCCATTGAGAGAGCTAAACTACGACTTTTAGGTGTCGCAGATGGGTAGGTGACAGCTGTGCATCTAGTAAGGAAGACGGTGCCGGGAAAAGCCGGTAAGAGAGCTATACTTCAGTATAAGTAGGTGTCATAGGCGTAGCAAGTATTAGATAAATGAACGTCTAGAAAGGAGCGCTGTGCGCTGATTACTTGGGTTATGTTTGCTCCACAGAAGAGAGCTAATAAAGGTTTCATAAAGAAAGAACAGCGAACAGATGATGCGCAAGCATACAATACGGCTGTTAAATAGTTCAGAGCGTAGAGGCTAAGACACAGTGACGCCCAGCTAATCAAGTTATACTAGGGTGCTAATGAGATAAATATGTTACCGCGAGAGAGAACTAAAGTTCAATTGGCGGTAAGGCAGCGGAAAATTTGGATGCAGATATTCTAAAAAATAAATCTTATTGAGATACGTAGTGGCTCCTGACAGCTCAGGATAAGCCCACACGCATGGGGTCTACGACCACTAGCTGCTTACTAAGCAGAGGTGCCGACAGATGGTGGCGCTAAGAAAGATTACCAGTGGCCAGATGTAGACGTTCCAATAAGACGCTTGATCCCTGGTGTATGCCTACAGGGTCACAAAATATATCAACAAACCAGCGAAAGTAAGTGATAAAGCATTCCAAGAGAATGTATGATGGAGAGACAACAGTGTATCCCAGCAGCTCAAAATCTGCGCAGCATGGATTTGGAGCTTACAACGAATCACTGCAAAATGGCGAGGGAGATAAGAAGAGCGACAGATAGTGCAGCTAGGAGAAAGTGGGTATCTGCGGCCAGCAAGCCCATTCGGATTAGGCCTACTAATTACCAGTGGATAAATACAGTGACAGAAGAAGTCAACAAACCAGCGAAGGTATGTGATGTAAATAATTCAAGAGAGTAGGTGTTGGAGAGATAAAGAGTGACTCCTAGCGCAAAGATGTTTGCTACCTACAATGACTTGCTGCAGCTGGGAAGCGGTGCCGCAGGTAATACGAAGAACTGATAATGATACTAGGCGAGATAGAGAGTATCGACGGCTAGCAATGGCATGGGGGGAAGTATTCTAGTGGCTAGTGGATATCAAATATGTCCTAGAATAAGTCGACCGACAGCAAATGAATGTGTCGCAGACAGTCACAAAGAATGAAGGTTGGAGATAAAAGAGAGTGGCCCTTAGCAAGCTCCGGATATGCAAAAAGAGGCGTGGAGCTTACGACCCATGGGTACTGCTAAATAGAGGTGCTGAGGTTAAGAGCTTCGACAGATAATGGCGCTACGAAAAGCTTTAGGTGGCCAGATGTAACCATTTCATTAAGCAGTTTGGTCACTAGTGGATTCCTACAGTGGCGCAGAATACATCAACAAGCCAGCGAAGGTAAGTGATACAGACTTACTGAAAGATTACAGGATGAAGAAAACAGGGAGTCTCCTAGTAGTTCCAGATATGCGCAAACAGGTATGGAGCGTACAACGCATCACTGCAGCAAACTTGATGAATATAAGTGGAACGATGGATAATAGTGCTGAGAACCAGTGAACAAAACTGAATTCGCATTATGCGTTCTAGTTATTAGTGGATACCTAGTGAGAGAAGAAGTCAACAACCCAGCGAAGGCATGTGACGCAAAGAATCCAAGTAAATAAGCGTTGGAGAGATAAGGAGTGACTCCTAGCACAAGGATATATGTTGCCTACAATGAACCGCTGCAGCTGAAAAGATTTGCGAAATTTAAGACGAAGATCAGATAATGTCGCTAGAAGAGAGAGTATTGGTGGCTAGCAATGGCATTCGGATGGAGCCTTCTAGTTAGTAAGCGTCTTAGACGTTGCATTGGCTAATGGTTTAATGAACGTATACAAAGGGGCTAGGGAGTGGCTGCGTGCACATATCATAAGATGTGAATGATGGCCACAGGAAAGCTAAAAATATTAGATGAAATGACTACGAACAGGCGAAGCCCAAGCATACATTAAGGTTTTGAAGTACGTCAGAGCATCAAACGCTAAAGCGCAGCGGCGCGCAGATACTGAAATCCTCTTTGTGTGCTGACGTAGACTGAGGCAGGAATAGCTAGTAAGAGCTGGGAGGATGTCACAAATGTTGCAGAAGGTAATGAATGGGTAAAAGTATACAAGGAGAGACTAAGGAGTGGTCATGCGCAAACTTGAGTTGAGGGACGTCGGATGGGGAAGAAGCTTATATGTGGTCAGGTCCATCTTCCCACAGTTTGTCTTCAGGTCTGTTAATGCTTAAAAGAGTAGAAACATGACCGACTATGAGGTACCTATTAAGTGCTGAACGGAATTGCATTACATTTTCAGATGCCCGCACAGTAGGTGGAAGCTTATTCCGCACATACGCGTATCTGTATAGATAGAAGTTTGCACGCGTACTACTGTGGGCTTTCGGCAGGGTAATGGAGTGCGGTCTATTACGAAGAGGGTACGAAAGGTTGGCCGATGATAGGAAGGGAGTTAGTGAGTTCGCAAGAGGATTATGGATAAGCTGATATAGGAAGTTGAGGTTAGTTTTCAACCTGCGCAGCCATAAATGTTCCAGCACAAGTTCGATGCACCGACCGCGATAATTGAGAGTAAAGTGGCCCGGAAGACGTTTGGTAAACGATTGTTGAACCCTTTCAATGGCTGCTCTATCGCATTTCCTGGAGTTGGTAAACACAATGGAGCAGTATTCTAGCAGAGGTCGGGCGCAGGTTTTGTATAGTGCGGGCCTAGGTTCTTGCAGAGCCGGGGAGTTGAATATGTATCTTATGAGGGAGCGCGCTTGCTTTGAGCAATGGCTTACTTGCTCTGCGAAGTTGAGAGAACTGGAGTAATGTACACCTAGGTCCCATACTGTGAGGCTATTAACAAGCGGAGTGCCTTGAAGTGTGTAGCAGTCTGGAGATTCCCCGGGTTGGCCTATGTAAAATTCCAACTAAAAGTATTTCATTTTACAATCAGGTAACCGGTGTGGTTTGTTGAACTGATTGCTGAGTTCGAATGCTTGACTTGCTCATCGCCATTGTTGCTTGACGCTCGTTTCGGTTGCAACTCGCGACTGCCCTGTGTGCTGTGCCTTCTCCGTTACCCTAGCTAGAGCGTCCACGGTGCCGTTCTTTTATAGCTAGATAACAGGGAATCTTTTACTGCACCAATAAAAGTTTCCCTGCAACTCGATCTGTCTTCTCGAATCGCTCTCTGGGATCCCGGTAAAGGCGACCCTCTAAATTGGTGACCCCGAATCCGGAACAATCTCAACGCCGGATATTTCAAACATTTCTCCGGTGAGCTCGTTCCACTTATTTTTCATATTTTGCGGTTTATTTTTGCATACGGTAGCCAGCTTTTGCGTAATTTTTAGCCATGGATGCTGTAGACCCTAAGGTAGAGCCTCTGCTAAGCGTAGTATCTCTCTGTACCAACGTTTTGGGACATAGATCCTCTTTTTTGGTTCACCCACCTTGAGGCTGAGTTTTACAACCACAGAATCACTTCCGACTACTCGAAGTATTGCAAGCTCCTGTCCTATCTCCCCAAAGAGCTATCAATGCAGGTTCGGGACGTTATCATTTATCAGACCGATAACCGCCATGAGGCTCTGAAGGAGGCCACGATTAAGCGTGTTATGCCGTCTGAGAAAGTTCGTCTGCAGCAGCTTTTCAGGGATGTGCAGTTTGGCGACCAACCGCGCTCAACCCTGCTATGGGAGATGCAGCAACCCCTTGGTTCGTCAACCATGGAAGGGACGTTACTTCGCGAACTATGGCTACAACGGCCACCGGAAAACACGCAAGTGATTCTCGCTACAGTGAGCTCCGTTCCGCTCACTCAACTAGCAGATTAAACGGATCGATTTCTTAAACGATCACAGCTACAAGCCACCGCCAGCAAGATCAAAGCCGTTGTGTCCCAGGGAACGGTAGTTCCCTGGGACAGTCAACTATAGAATCCCTCCAAACACAAGTTGCGACATTTAGCCGCCAGATACAACAGTTTACTATGAACCGCCGTCGTCATAGCCGCTCAAAATCGCCCTGCAAACGTTCTAAGTCTAGCAACAGGCCAGCTAGCTGTTGGTACCATCAGCGATGTGGTGCCGCAGCTCGTAAATGTGTCAAACCTTGCAACTTCGCCGGGAAGCAGGGAAGCTTCTCGGCCGGTCCGTAACGGCGAAGGAAGCGACCAGCCAACACCAAAGTCGCCTCATCAGCGTTAGGGATTTAACTTCCGGCACCGAATTTCTAGTCGACACTGGTGCCGAAGTTAGCGTTATACCGCGTAGCCCAGATGAAGTCGTCTCGCCATCGCCGACCAAGCTGCGTGCCGCCAATGGCACACCAATCGCAACTTTCGGCGAAAAGCTGCTAACACTCAGTTTAGGCCTCCGGCGAACCGTTCGCTGGCCAGTCATTATCGCTGCCGTGCCCTTCGCCATCATAGGTATAGATTTCTTTAACGCTTCTACCTCATCGTCGACGCTAAAAGGAAGAAGCTTATCGACTCCAGGACACAGCTTAGGGTTATCAGGACTAGCGCCAACGTGGCTGCTTTCACTCCTATTCGTGTCCCACCTCAAGCTTCACAACCTTTTATAGCACTTTTCAGCAAGCATCCTAAACTCGTTCGCGTCCTGAACGACTTGCCGCCTGTGGCCTCAAACGTCATGCATCACATTTGCATTAAGGGCCTACCTGTTTCCGTCCGCCCTCACCGACTAGCCCCGGACAAGCTCAAAGCTGTTAAGGTGGAATTCGAGCAAACGCTCGAACTGGGAATCATCCGCCCGTCCAAAAGTCCATTGGCATCACCATTACACTTGGTACCGAAGAAATCCGGTGACTGCCGACCCTGTGGTGACTACAGGATACTTAACAAAGTTACCGTCCCGGATAAGTACCCCATTCGCACATGCACGACTTGACCTCAGCTCTTGCTGGCAAGTCTATCCTTAGCAAAATCGACCTAGTTCGCGCCTACCATCAGATATCTGTGGTGCCAGACGACATTGCTAAAACAGCAGTCATCACGCCATTCGGCCTATTCGAGTACCCAGGATGCCATTCGGCCTCAGCAGCGCTGCCCAAACTTTTCAGCGTTTCATTCATGAGGTAACGCGAGGACTCGAAGGCGTTTATCCTTATCTAGGTGACATTCTTATCGCCATCTCTTCTGATGAAGAACATCTTCATCACCTCGACGCTCTCTTCCAACGCTTAACACAGCATGGGGTTACCGTCAACCCCGATAAATGCGAGCTTGGCTAAAGTTCCAATGACTTTCTTGGCCACCGCATATCCGCCTCTGGTATTGAAGCTCTGCTAGACAAAATCCAGGCACTGAAGGACTATCTTGCTCCTAGTTCCTTCAAACAGTTGCGCCGATTCCTTTGCCTGGTCAACTATTATAGACCCCTTATACCTAACTGCGCGAGCATTGTTCAACCAAAGACTGACTTGCTTCGCGGTAAACAACGGTCTTTTCATTTTACAGACGACTCTAGACTGTCTTTCGAGAAGCTCAAAAACGCTATCTGCAACATAGCGCTTCTCGCCTATCCAGACACATCTGCACCATTCTCCCTGACAACTGACGCCTCTGACACTGCCGTCGGTGCAGTTCTTCAAAAACTCATTGCCCATCAATGGATACCTCTAGGTTTCTTCTCGAAACGTTTACGGCCCGCCGAATCGCGTTACAGCACCTTCGGTATGGAACTATTAGCTATTTACCTAGGTATCAGACATTTTCGTCACCACCTCCAAGGTCGACATTTTACGGTCCTCACTGACCACAAGCCATTGATCTACGCAATCAATGACGCAACAGACGAGTATTCTGCGCGGGAACCTAGACATCTAGACTACGTTTCTCAATTTACGACAGACGTACGACGTATCTCAGGTGCTCTCAATCCCGGCGCTGATGCGCTTTCACGCATTCAGCATATCAGCTTATCGCCTGGCACCAACATTGAGCTAACCGCTGTGGCTGCTGCCCAACAAGCTGATCCTGATATAGACAAGCTATGACGCAACATCTCGCTGAAACTACGCGAAGTTCCACTAGCTTCGTCTGAGGGGACCCTTATTTGTCTCACAAACTTCTCCCCGACTCGCAGTTCCTACTTCAATGAGTCGACTAGTTTTCAACGTTTTACACAACCGGTCTCATCCCGGCATACGTGTTTCGCAGAAGCTTGTAACGGAACGCTTCATATAGCCCAACGTCAATCGCGATGTCCGCCTTTGGGCACGCGTATGCTTAGAGTGTCAGCGCACCAAGGTTTACAGACACACCAAAAGCCACCTGGCGTCTTTCCCGCTCCTGACTCACGTTTTACGCACGTTCATGTCGACCTGGTCGTACCTTTTCCTCCATGCAATGGCTACGTGTACCTCCTCACTTGTGTCGACCGATTCACCCGTTGGCCAGAAGCGATTCCGATGGTCAACTGCTCATCTGAGACAGTTGCGCAAGCTTTTCTAGAATGCTGGGTAGCTCAATTCGGTTGCCCAAGCGTAGTCATCACTGACAGAGGATCGCACTTTGACGGATCCTTCAGCAAACTGCACAATGTTCTTGGTTGCCAACATAATCGAAAAACTGCCTACCATCCTGCAGCTATTGGGATGGTAGAAAAGTTCCACCGGCAACTCAAAGCATCACGCTGTGCCCAATCTAGCACATCCTGGCACGCAGCACTTCCGCTCGTTCTTTTACTCATAAGAAACACGATTAAAGCGGATTTGTACGCTACTCCATCGTCGCTAGTCTTTGGATGCACACAACGCTTACCTGATGAACTCGTCTCACCAAAAGCGCCAACAACCTTCGACTATGCCGACTACGCAGCTCGCCTGTCTCATCACATGCGACGGTTTCAGCCTGTGCAACCCAGAGCGCAGAGCTTGCGTACTAACGTGGGCGAACGGCTTGCAACTTGCACACACGTGTTTGTTTGCACTGACAGCTTACGCCGGCCAATTCAACCTCCTTATTCTGGTCCGTACCGTGTCGTACGCAGAAGAGACAAGACCTTCATCATTGACTACAATGGTAAGACTGAGACGATCAACATCGATCGACTCAAGCCAGTCTTCCAGGACAAGTCGGACTCATCGGTGCCACAAGCACGTTTACAACCTGTGCCATCACAGCTCGCACCGCAACCTCAGACGGGTCAGCCCGGTCCAGCAGAACCGACAACCTCAACCGACAGCACTCCTATTCGCCCTACTATCGATTGACGCGGTAGTAAACTGAAACCTCCAGTTCGGTTTTCGGACTTCGCTAGCACTCCCTATTTTACATAGAACGTGCATTTGAAATTTTCGCTCTCACCAAACGTTTTTGAAAATCCACAAAAAATGCTCAAAACGTTTTGAAACTACCAAAAAGGAGCGAAAAGTTTGATAACTCAAAAACAGCTTTGCACGTTTTTCGCCTTACACTCTTTTGTGCATTGCTATGCATTTATGCTGCTTTTTCATTTTGCTTTCCATATACACCCCGCCGGTTGGGTGCACCTCGGTTTCACTTTCGCTGGATCCCCGCACGTCAATTTCAAGTGGAAGAATTACCTGCTCAACCGCATTCGTGAACTTTACTAACTGTCCCCCACAAACAGATTTTACCGTCTCGACACGGGTGGGAGCCCGTTAGGGTCCGATTGCATGGTTCTCCCCCAGCAGCTGCATCAGGTTTCACAACCTGGTCTCGCAGAAGGCTGGCCCGCGTCGGACAGTCATGACTTAGATCGAAGGACTGCTTGCACAGTCCCTTCTGGGAAAGGGCCATGAAGCAGTCTGGAGTTCCCCGGTTTGCCTGCGTAAAATTCTAACTAAAAGTCTTTCATTGTACATTTAGGTAACCGGTGTGGTTTGTTGAGCTGATTGCTGAGTTCGAATGCCTAACTTGCTCATCGCCATTTTCGCTTGGCGCTCGTTTCGGTTGCAACTTGCGACTGCCCTGTGTGCTGTGCATTCTCCGTCCCCCTAGCTAGAGCGTCTACGGTGTCGTTCTTTTATAGCTAGATAACAGGGAATCTTTTACTGTACCAATAAATGTTTCCCTGCAACTCGATCTGTCTTCTCGAATCGCTCTCTGGGATCCCGGTACAAGCGGCCCACTAAAAGCGTTAACGCCTTGGGCTGAAAGATGCATCGGCGTGAGAAGACGTAGCATTTCCTCGGCGAGGATGCCAGGTTCCAAGTGTTGCACCAAATATCCAGGGCCCTGAGGTCGCTTTGAATCTGGGAAAGACCGGCTTGCATGTTTGATGGGTGAATGGAGAAACCTATTTTGATGTCATCGGCGAACGGGTAGAACTTGCCATATTGTGTTACCTGGAAAACGTCATTGATATATAGCAAGAACAACAGTGTGCCTAGTACGTTGCCCTGAAAATCGCTTCTTGTGACTGGTTTGGGGAGTAATATAGACGCGTCTGCCATTACTGCTGGCGTGCGTGATGAGAGATTAGATTGAAACTATAAAAGCAGGCGGTCTGCGATTCCGTAGCATTTAAGCTTTACTAATAATTCCACGTGTGGTACTCTGGCGAAAGCTTTTCTCATATCAAGGAAGATTATGACTGGTGCTTGTTTAGCATCAATCTGTGCAGTCACATAGTTAAGAAACTCATATTGGCAGGTCTGACAAGATTTGGAAGGTAAAAATCCGTGTTGTTGTCTATTGATGAGGTGGCGACTAAATAGGAAGTTCAGCAAGTTCTCCTTAACAATTCTTTCCATCACTCTCGAGGCAATAGGCGTGTGGCTGACGGGGCGGAAGTTTTCTATGTTTGGACGGCTATCTTGTTTATGTCTAGGGATTAGTGTAGAAGGCTACCACGTGTTTGGTTACACGGCCAATTTCATTGAAATGTAAAAGGGTTAAGAAGTAGAACAGAAAGGTCCTGGCCTCCGAATACCAGCAGTGCAGATGGGCGACCATCAGGGCTATGGTGTAGAGACAGCTTAAGTGATCTAATTACTTGGGTTATAGTACTAAGCTCGAAGGTAATAATGTTTAGCGAGTCGTGGGTAAGTTTAGGCACAGCAGTTGGCAAGATCAGGTTGATGTCAGTGAAACAATCACAGAAGTGGCTATTGAGAATCTCAAGTAATTTCCTTCGGATCGTTGATTACGGACTCATCGGAGAGTCTTAGAGAGGTGATGGATGTTGCTGTACGATTATTTCTATATTTCAATAGCTGAGTAAGGGACTTGGTTTTATTGTGGCTGTTATAGGCAGCGCGCTCATCAGCTAGCTTAATTATCACCCGGGAGTGCTGCCAGTTGTCTATGATTTTGTTTATGCGTATACGGATATGGAAATCATGCGTCTTATAGCATTGGTGACGCATTATCCGGAGTTTCATCAGTACCTTGTTTAGATGGGATGATAGCTTTATCGTATTTGACCTGTGACTGTGCGTTAGCGTAGCGACCATGTCTAGACAGTTGGTGATGTTGTAGAGTTCAAAAGTGGCCGTGTCCATATCAGTGGACAGGAAAAAGGTATCCCAATTAGCTGAGCGGACAAGCAGAGCAAAGTTATCCCAGTTAATGCTTTTGAACATCCGCGATTCCCCAGTTAGAATGCTTGAGCGATAGGGTGAGAAAGAGAGCGTAAATGATAGATGAACTACCTTGTGGTCGCTTCCTGGGATGTTGCCTTTTACATTAGTAACGTCATCCGAGAAACCAAGCGTAAATCTTACGTCAAGGGTGTTACAGAGCCCCGTCTGAACATGGACGTGTTGAATCCAATTGTTCGTATATATGGTGTCAACAAAGCCTCTGTATTCGAGAGATGCACTCTAGCCATTCCAAGATATGTGGCATATTAAAGTCACCACCCACTATCTTGTAGCGTGGGGACGTCGTGGAGACGTCATTAAAGAGGTTTGCTTGTTCATTAACCTTGGTCTTTGAGGCATGAGGGTGGTTATATATGGAACCAATCCGGAGGTCAAGTGTACCCCATTGGTCTGGATCCAGATTGAATCCTCTGGGTCTCCATTTGGTAACAACTCAAAGTCAGAAGTACCAAAGTAAGTGATTAAGGCATCCACCTCCGCTTTGGTTGATGCGTCCACTGCAGAACGTGGTGTACCCGGGGATATTTAGATTGTTGTCAGGGGGTGCTTGAGGATTACCAGGTTTCTGTGATCAAAACGATTTGTGCAGAGGAGAGAAGAATAAATGGACCGATGTAGTGCACTTTGTGGTTGATGGATCTTGCATTGATAAGGAGCATATTGCAGGTTCGACTGCGTACGTCCTTAGAGAGCGTGGGGTCGGGGTCGAGTGCAGTATCCCTGCGTGTCACAAAGGTGGAGTCAGTAAAGGGTTAAGCACTTGTTTCACGTGCACGTAATACACATGGGGCAGTTATTACCTCACAGCGATCTTGGGAGGTGCATTGAGCTCTCTGGCCGTATAGGTTATTATGAGCCCACAGGTTGTCCGCTAGCGGGTTGTTAGACGACTGCGAGATAAAGGTTTGGTAAGGTAACGGGTCTAACGGCTCATTCCTTTGCGCAAAATCTTTTATACTGCCACTTAAGGAGGTTGTTGTATTAGGAGCATTACCATTATCGTAGGTATGTACGTCATGCAGTAGATTACTGTCAGCTCCTTGCAGGGTTGGTTTAGGGGCGTTAAGACGTAGATGGGGGGTTAAGGAGGTCCCTAAGATGGACCGAGTGTGGATGGATGGAACATGGCAATGGGGGAAAGACCGGATCGTCAATGCACTCTGACCGCGAAAGCGGATCGCTGTGTGAGAGCTTTGACTGCGGGCTAACGTGGGCAATCTTCACCTTCGTGGGAGAGGAGGGAGCAGCGAAGAATAAGGGAAGATAGATTTGCGTTTATTGAGTGAACTCTTCGCATATGTATGACCATGGGATGGTAAAGTTTGGTACTGCTGAATATTTGCCATCCACATGTCAAGAGGAAAAGTGAGGATTGCTGGAGCTACCCAAATGGCTGAAACCAGCGGTTTAGAAGGGCTGTAATGAACATAGGAGGTTTCGGAGATAACGTAGAGCAGGTGTAAGCTCATGATAGATTGGGTGCGGTGGACCATACCCTGTAGTGTTCCATAAAAATGGGACGGTGGTAAAGGAGGCCGTGTTGTGTGCGGTTACGTTATGAAGATTAACGAACTGTGGCTGCCCAGATTTTGGGAAGTGGTTGTTTATAGTGGCGCCTGAAGTCTTAGTACTTTTTGTTCGATGGTGAGTACCGTAAGAACAAGGTTCTGGGGCAGATTGTATTGAGCCTTGTGCGTTGGGCGATTGTTGGTAAGTCGGGGCGCAGGCTGCCAATTTGGGAGCTTCAAGTAAGTAACGGTTAGCTGGTGGCTGGCGTAGCCTAGCCGTGCTTGCAGGCCCCATGTTGAAATATGTCTAGCCGAAGAGGAATTGTGGAAACGTGTACCTACTCCCTAATGAGGTATCACGGGATCAGCGGTTTCCACAAACGAGCGCCCGGCTGTAAGCCCACGGCAGATGGCTACGAATGGTAATCCACTTCCCCACCAGCTTTTAAGTACAAAAATTGCTTCAGTTCTATTGTTTTAACAAGCTAGACAACCTGCACTTCCACGCGCAATGCAGCACATGTTTCTCGGACCTAATCTTGCTTACTTTCTTCCAAACGCTGCGCAGCTTTCGACACCTAGCTGCAAATTGCAAGCCCCTTTACCACTAGCATTTTACTACTCAACTTATTTATGTTATTAATAAGTAGACGGATTTGCGTATGGGTCGAGTTGGTTCATCGCAATTATATTCCAAGCAGCATAGGTAAACCACCAATCCTTAAGTGCACCAAACGTACGTTTTGCCTTGTTGGGGCTTGTCTGTGGTGCACATCCATCGGTACCCTACTGAGGACAGAACCCATGACAGCTAGAGCCTAACGTCAGCTAGCCAGCAGTTTATGCCATTGAGCCATGGGGGACGACAACCAACCATTACGAATCGAAACATAACTGTGATATATTCCGACCCTTCCTCCAGACCGTGACGCCAACCACTGTTCTCTGCGCGGGGAATAACCGGCACAGCATTGGAGGATGGGTCTGGCTATATCGCGGTTAGGTTTCAATTCATTATGTTCGGCTGTCGTCCCCTACGGCTCAGTGGCAAAAGCTGCTGGCTAGTTGGTGTTAGCCTCTAGCGACCATAGTTTCGCTTCTTAGTAGGGACCGGTGGATGAGCACCACTGACGAGCCCAACTAGGGCGAAACGCGTGTCTGGTGCCTTCCTGCTTGATAGCTTACCTATGCAGCTAGGAATCTATTTGAGCTGAACCTAATCGTATAACCTTACTTTATTCTTTTTCCTATTAAGCTAGTATGACGTACCGTCCCAGGGTGACGTAGCAAGGTTGCATTGAACCTACCCATGTTTATTTACCTCAGTATTGATACGATGTTTCTTCCACCTCACTGGATTTTGAAACTAATTTCACCATTGGCTTTATGCGACTTAATCTGTAGCTACTCTCTTCTGGAGGCTTGAATGCTTGCTTTCCTTTCCACAATTTGATTTAACTGTTACGACGTGGAACCCCACCATCGAGTGGCGCACTTAACCTTTTATGGTGCTGCTGCCCAGTACCATTCCACAAACCAGGTCCATTCCAGAGCTAAAGCTGTAACGTTATTTTTGCTGCCGATGCGCTGTTGATTTTTTCGTTATCACACCTCTTAACTATACGTGCTTGTAGTCCTTGTACCATGCACACGACCACGGGCTGCTTCTGTTTCGCAAATTATCCCGCTCTAACCCTTACTCTTTTCTGCTGTCCACTTGAAACGCAAGGTAAACCCAGACCCGCCTTCGATTGAAGCACTTAATCCACAGTACCGATGCTACTTAACCTATTCCGTAACACCAAGTCCATAACACAGCTGGCTGGGCAAACCTATTTTCGCATCCAATTTTCGTATATGGTTCCTCTTTATTACATAGGCTATTAACAATGATTGAGAGTCAGTACCTTTTCTATAATCACTGTAACAGGAGCAGCTTCTGCATCATTCTCAATCCGGTTCCTACAATCACACTTCTGTGTTGTCCATTTGACCTAACAATAACCTCGTAGAACACCACCGTGATGCAAGGCACTAAATCCGTTCAGACGCCCTTGCTTGCCTTGTTCCGCAACTCTAGATTTCTTCCCGAGTTAGCGCTGCAATCCTATTTCCCCTACAGCTGCGGTATTTGGTCGGTTGTCTTTTCCATCCTCATAATAGTTCTAACTGCTATGCAGTCCATATCCTATAACCTAGCGACTAGGACAGCTTCTTCATCATTTTTGATTCGGCTCCCAACTTCAACGTTCACTTATTTTTAGTTGACTTTCCCATCACGTATGGAACACTTTAGAGAAACATTTTGTCAACTGCCGATAACGACCCCAGTCGAGATTTTGGCTCGCACTTTCCAGATTTCTGTATCAATACGGAAAACCACTATGTCATCCAAGTGCATAAGTTGTAGCAAACACGTCACTTCCCGCTCAAAAGCTGTTCAGTGCGCTCTGTATGAAGTGTGGCTGCACACTTCGTGTTGTAACATCGACGACGCCCTATATGAATGCCTTCAACGCACTGCCTCTGATGTCGTGAGCTCACATTGTGACTCATGTCGAGCAATAGTGAATGACAAACGTCTTCTGGATAGCCATGGCCCTCTCAATATATGCAGCCCTGTCACCTTGGCCATGTACAATACGGAAGATGAGTCACCCCCATCATCCATTTTTCTACCTGCAGCTGGGTCTGCTACACCCAAACCAAATCGAACACGCAATCTCCCCGCTACGTCGGCCGAGTCATTACCGTTCAGTAAGATAATTTGTCGACAGAAAAATAAGCCCGCGACAAATGCTGCCGTGGCGAGCGTCACCGCTCCAACAAAAACCAGTCTGTGCCCAGCTGAAAGCACGCCCCCACGAAAGCTGGTTTCTACGCCCAAGGCAAAATCCAACACCGGTCATTACTCTTCCATAGTGAAGGGATATGGGACCCCGACCTTAATCAGTCAAAGCCCAGCCACCAATGCTGTCAAGTTTAATCCCAAATCCGGGGATAAACCAAATTCTTAGCTCTCAGCATCTCAGTCGCGAAGGAAGCTAGTTCTTAGTAGGCTTTCTGAGTTAGAGAAAGTAATCAAAGAATATCCGTCCTCACGCAGACCGCTAACGCCTGAGCGCACTCCATCTTCTCGGGACCGTTGCATCATCATTATGAATACAGCTGAATCGAACAAAGCCACCCCAGCGGGAAAGAATTCTGGATGACCCAATTCTTCTCGAGCGCTTGATCTTTTCCTTATTTAATGAAGGGGAACAGGGGATTAACATCGTCTCTGCAATCCGGCTCGGCAGGAAGCAAAAGGATCCACCCAAAGTTCGCCCCCCTCAAAATCGTGTGTAAAACGGAAGAGGAATGCCGACGTATTCTGCGACGGACCTCGCGTCTCAACGGTGAGTCGTATTAAATACCACGTGATCTTTCTCCAGAGGATCGGATAAAAATGAAAAATGCTGTTGAGGAGCTACGAACACGCCGAGAAAATGGTGAAACTGACCTTTATACTGTAGATTTTGCGTGGTTTGGAAGACCCTAAGAGACCGTTGGAGACCCATTCTTCTCATTCCGGGACAATGAAACACACAAGTGGACTATGCGTGTTAACAGCCAATGTGCGCAGTCTGAGGAATAAATTGGATGAGATTCAGTTGATTGTCTCAGAAACCCGCCCGGACCTAATGGCCTTCACTGAAACTTGGCTATTCACCGAAATCACGGATTCAGAGTTGTCTATCCCTGGTTATCACCGCTCCCGATCCGCTCGACAAGGAGGGAGGCCCGGCGGTAGCGTAATAGTCTATTGGAAGACTGATATTAAAGTGCACGTACTTGAAGCGATCAGTGACAAAAACGATGAGTTTGATGCACTCTGGTGTCGTGTGCATGATGATCGGAGTTCTCTCTCATTTGGTGTTGTCTACAGAGAGCCTTCAGAATCCGGAGCCCGATGGATGGACTCGATCAGGAAGTATGGTGCACGAAAGGATGTCTTATCTTTAGGGATTTCAATGCTCCTTCTGTTGACTGGAACCTGTTTCATTATGGCCGACCTACAGAAACTTTCGAGGCTAACTTACTGGGGACCATGCTTTATTGTGTTGCTCCAACACGTCACTACACCAACTCGTATTCCTCCAGCTCAGAAGCCTCATATCCTGAATCTCGGGCTCCCCCCAACACAATCAGATATCACGAACCTTTCAGTTCTACAGCCCATTGGCAGCAGTGATCACTGTACTGTCTCATTCCAGTGGTCACGTCGCTTCGCTGTTCACAGTCAACGTGCCGACCATCGGAATTTCTGGCGTGCTGATACAACTCGTTTGAAAACGGCGACAAGCAACGTTGATTAAAGTATCCCTGAACACCCCAATGTTGACGAAGCGTGGCAACACTTGTACTCCAAGCTGACGTTACCCATTGAACTGGTACTCCCCTTCTCCAATAGAAGACCCTTCTCTAAAGGCCCTCCGTGGATCGATCGCGAATTGAGATCAATGATTAAAAGAAGGCGTAAACTGTGGGATCGTTTCAGAATTATGCGAGTTCAGCTTGACTACTGCCACTACAAAACGGTCAGGAATGCTTGCAACATAAAAGAACGCGAGAAACGCCAAAAGTACGAAATGTCGCTAGCTGCACTTTCTGCTACAAACTCCAAGGCGCTCTTTTTATACCTTAACGAAGCACTAAAGCTGGAAGTGGTGTCTCCCTGCGTTGTCTCCCTGTGAGCATTTAGACGTAGTCTACGAAGACGCTGAGAAAGCTTGCCTTTTGGCTCAGCAATATTCCTCTGTCTGCTCGACCGAAAAGCCACTCTTAGGTAGCGTTGCACCCACTCCTTCTTCCTGCTGGAGCACGTGAATGTTACTACTGACGTTGTAATGAAACTTCTACTTGACCTAGACCCGTATTCCTCGCCTGGTCCCGATGGTCTACACCTATTGTTCCTTAAGGCTGTGGCCGGACACTTTACCGCTCTTGTTGGTCAAATTTTCCGTCTTTCCCTTGAGGTCGGGCGGCTTCCAACTGCTTGGAAGGTGGCAACAGTTAAACCCATTTACAAAGGAGGGAACCGACAGAATCCAGCCAGCAACCGTCCCAGCTGGTTGACATCGATTTTGCGCAAAGTCATGGAACAGATTCTGAAACGGAACCTTCGCCTACGTCTCAATGAGTTGGAGTTCCTATCTCATGACCAACATGGTTTCCGAAGGGCGCGTTCCTATGCCACAAATTCACTGGTAGCTAGGGAAACATGGGCAAGATCCTTAGATGCCGGTAAGCGTCTGGATGCTGTGTTTGTCGATTTCAGTAAAGCTTTCGACAAGGTCCCACATGAGCGGCTCCTCTTCAAACTCCGGGGAATTGACGTCACTGACAATTTTCTTTCATGGGTCTCCGATTTCCTGCAAGGTCGCTTCATGCAGGTCAACGTTAACGAAGCGCTCTCTGATCAAATTCTCATGACCAGTGGGGTCCCCCAGGGTTCTTTACTCGGCCCCGAACTCTTCAATATCTTCAGCAACGACCTACTATCTGAACTGCCGATCGACTGCTTAATCTACGCGGATGATCTGAGGCTGTGGCTTGAGGTATCCAGTCTGGAATATGCGGACAGACTTCAAGCGACACCCGATCAGCTCCATGATTGGTCACTAAAGTGGCAGTTGCCCATTAACCATGACAAATGCTCTATCCTTCCAATCGGTGCTCCTGAGCCTTTTGGGGCTTACCATATAAATAAATAAATATTTTATTCTCGACTATGCGAGGCACGCCCCTGAAGGCATGATCAGATATGTACAGCTGTACAAACATTTTATGGCAACTGTATCAGTGACAGTAGAAAATCGTTCATATGTGCATGATTGGAACTGTACAATGGTGAAAATGCGAAACAATAATTTGGCTGTCGTGAGATACGGGATCTCAACTAATAATAGCATGAGAGTCCTGAATGATCCATTGGAAGGTAGTGGAAGAGCACGCCCAAGAGATATATGCCAATAGAGTGAGTTCGTGCACAAGTAAAGCAAAGGTAAACGTATCGTAGGAAGTAAAAAGACGACAGTATATGCAGATGTAGAAGCTCTAGTGTAACGATCCTATCTAGAATTGTGACGCCAGTTGACCTGCCAATGGGAAGTTATGGGCTGTGACTTTATTCGGTGGCGAGTCACATACGCCAGGTTGCAATGTTGTTAAACGGACATTTGTGGCTTTTTATAGGGAGAACGCTTACCAGGCGAAAACCCACCACGTCCTGGAACACTGCCACCAATCCATTGAATGGCAAATTGTAACTGGCTATGTTTCTTGTTGAAAGTCTGTTTGCTCGGTTATTCTCAGTCAGGTTGCGTCCCATTCTTTTCCGCTGGTTGATGCAATAACTGGTTGCCTATTGCGTTCCTGGGTCCTGTCCATTGGTAGGTCGGGTACTAAACATTCTTATTGAATATGATGTGTTGGTCCTTCGCAGAACCACATGAAGTCTTCTCTGATTATGTATATTTGCCGGGGAGCGAAGAATTCGTGTCCAGCTACCCTCACTGGACATCGGCAGTTGGGTGCAAATAGAGTGGAAGTGAGGCCATGGTCCAGGTAAGTTCGTGTTGGTTATTTCGTCCCATCCCAGACAGAGGCAGTTCCTCAGTTCAATCCCAAATCTCCGATGTTCACGAACTCAGAGAAAAGGGAGAGAGGAACAGGCAGAGAGAAGACCGAAAAGGACAGTCAATGTACCTAGCAGTGGATCAAAATCCTGCTTTAAGACATTTACTTGAGACAACTAGTGTACAATGTGTAACAGATATTACGCTAAAGATGTTTTTAATTACGCAGAAGGCATGGCCTAATGGGTAAAATACTTTCATGTGCATAAGGTTGAAGAGCAGGATTCCGGTAAGAAATTCATGAGGTATAAGCTAACGATCTTCGAATTCTACCTGAGACTAGAAGGTGGGTGTGTGGTCACGATAGGTTGTTATCGGAAACCAAAAGACAGTGTCGATAAGGGATAAGGATTACCTAAGACACAATAACTAAAAGGTACATGGGTATATGAAGATAGGAAGCTGAGCATACTAGAAGCAGACTAAGAATAAATGGATATGAAAGCAAGACTCCGTGTTGAAGGTAAGACGATCAGAAGATAGCAATAATGGAGCGGGTTTCATTGGTCAGAAGTGCCTGTTGGGTAAATCATTCTAGTTACTATTAAATAACTACATTGTCAAAGGATGGGACAACAAACCAGCTGAGCTATGGAAAAACTATACTAAGAGAATAAGCATTCTACAGAAGGACTGACCCTTAGCGAGCTACGCGTATTCGCAAAGTTGAATAGAGCCTACAGCGACCAACTGCTGCTAATCAGAGATAGCGGCTATAGGAAAGTTCAAGTTCAAGTTGGATGTGTCAGTGGCTGGTTTAGCCATATCATTAAGAGGTTTGACCACATGCTGGATCCCAACAGTTTCAATAGCTAAATGAACGAGCCAGCGAGCGATTAGAGACAAAATCCTTCCAGAAAAACAGTAGGAGTGCAAAGAACTGACTCGGGGGTTTCCTGCTCAGAAGTGTCAACCAAGAGAGGGTTCTATGAGTGATTGTGTCCCCTGATCGCAAATCAATCGAGGACACCCTGAAGAGGGTCGCAATTGCATACAGAATACTTCACGCTATACAGAGAGCCTTTTCACGCCTGACCCCAACACCCTTCAGACTACTGTTTGCTTCACATGTACGCCCCGTTCTCGAGTACGGATTGCCTGCTGCGTACCCGCTCACTAAGTCCGAACATGACACGATCGAGAAGGTTCAACGGCGTGGATCCAAATCCGTTCCAGAGCTTCGGGAGTTATCCTACCTCTGGCTTTAACGGTTGAACCTGTTCTCTTTGGATTATCGTCGTCGCCGCGAAGATAGATATTCACTCCGCGTATTCTACGAGGTGAGCTGGGGAGTGAGCTGCAATCGTTCTTTTGTCTAAACACAAGTTGTGCAACTCGAGGCCACCGGTGGAACTTTTCAATCCGCGGCGACTCCGTGTATCGTCCAATCTGGCCCTATCCATCTGGGTAGTGAATGACTGGAACAGCTTGCCAGAGGCTGTCGTCGATGCGGAGACGGTGGAATGTTTCAAACGACGGTTGGATACCCACTCTCCGAGTGCGCAGTGCTTCTGCTGCCCACAATACAACCATAGCGATCTTCTGCTGAACCTTGTTCCGCAATGATCTCATCAACCCTCGCAATGTCCGGGAAGTGACGGAGCTAAATGCTGAACTTCCTTCTGCTCTCTACTAACCAATGAACCAGTGAACTACTTACGAGTGTAGCATTAAATATACCGAGGCGCTGCTCTGTATGTTAGTCCGCAGCCTTAGGTCTATTCCCGCGCTGGCTCTACAGGCATACTTTTGCCACAGCTGTGTCATTCGGTCGCTTTGCTTATCACTCTTGCTTTTCACTACGGCTGCTATAAAGCCCATGTCAAACAAACCCACAAGCACGAGAAGCATCTGAAGCTTACTTAATCCGGTTCCCATCCCACACCTCTTTGAGGTTCATTTGACAGCTTTCACCGTAGAACTCCGCCACTGAATGAAGCACTCAATCCACTAAGACGCGTCTGACCTGTTTTATTTCGCAAACTTAGGTCCATGCCCTAGCTGGCTTTGCCACCACATTTTAAAGAAATAAATAGTTTATTCTTGACCACGTGAGGCAATATTCTGTTCCCTTTTCGATCACATTATTAACCAGGATAGCTATGCAATCCACTACCCATATTCCTTCTGAGTTGAGCAGCTTCTGCATCTTGCTTTATCCGGCTACTAACCTTCCTATACTCCCACGTCCATTTGACACTCTTCACCTTAGAAGTCCACCGTTGAGTTGAGTACACAATCTTTCTAGGCGCTGCCACTTCATGTTTTTCCGCAACCGTAGGTCTATTTCTAAGCTGACCTTGCAAATTTATTTTTGTCGCGGCTGCTGCACGTATTCCTTTTCTTAGCCATCCTTATCCTAAGTATGCATGCTTCCTAGACCGTCCTAATCTCACGAAAAGGTGCAGTTTCTGCTTTGCAAAATTTTAGCTCCTACCCTCGCTGTTCACAGTTGTCCATTTGGTTTGTCTGTTACACTGTAGAGCGTTACCTTCCAGTAAAGCGCTTAAGCTATTAAGGTTTCGCTGTCTTGTCCTGTTTAGCAACTGTAGGTCAATGGTATCACTCAATTTAGGACTAGAGGGCTAAGGGATAGGGCGAAACTGTCCACCATTAATTTTCCTCTTCAAAACAACCTATCCGCTTGTTAATTTTGTAGTCCTGAGTAACCACAACGACACGATATAGATCTCCAGCTTCTCCACATTCCCACGAGCTTAAGTGTACTGGTTCCCTTGTATGTTTTCTCATAGCATCCACTGCCTTATGTATCTGGCTTGCCAAACTACCTCATCGTGGTGCCAGCTGGGTGGATAGGGAGCATCCCGTTCCAGCCAAAATTTCGGCAGCAGCGTTCCAGCAGGTGGTGTGCTTTTGCCTGGCAAGCGTCTTTCCTATAAAAAGCCACATATGTCAGTATAACAATACTGCGACGTGGCGGACGTGACTCGCCACTAAATTAAGTCACCGCCTCTTGCTGTACCTTGCTAGAGCATTGTAATCATCCAGCTTGACGCTGAATGACTGGGAGTTTTGACCCCGGTTTGACAGCCAAACAAACGAAAGTATGAACCGAGCATTCGGTCACCGGCTCCCCATGGGCGCGGTTCCTTTAATTCGCTTCGCTGCCATGTGGGTCAGGTTCCTAAGATCAAAGGCTCCGAGTGGGGCACCTAAGCCAACACCCTTCCTCGGACTGGGCAACCGGGAATTTGTGTGACCGCACAACACATAAAATGGTGGAGTTACACGTCTCTGCTTACTTCTTTAGCTCGCTGGACTCTCTCCTTGACTGGGGGGTGCTGGCGGCCGGGCATGCTAAACCTCACTCTAAAGCACCACTAACCACGTTCTTCGTACCACCTTTACTAAAAACTCCTGTGCTTGGCGACCCGGGAGGCAGAAGACCAACAGTGAGTGAGGTTTTGCTTGAATAGCGGTGAACTAATTCACAGTCGTCACCGTCGTATGGTATGATGGGCAGAGCACTTTGAAGACAAGTAGAACTGGCCAGCAACGCAACTGGGTCTATCTTCCGGGGTTTACAGTGCTCTCTGGTGCGTGGATGTTTCTTCACCGACGGAGGCTGAGGTTTCCAGTGAGCTTCGCCTACTAAAGCGCCACAAGTCACCTGGCTCAGATGGACTAGGTCCTGCCCTTTTCAAATATGAAAGTCCTGAACTCACTCGCGAGCTAACATCTCTATTCCACCAGATTTAGACTACTGAAACCATTCCATCCGCCTGGAATTTAGCGGATATTGTACTTGTTTACAAAAAGAAAACCAGACCATTTGCTCCAAGCATCGTGTCAATAGTTTCTTTTGTGTCGCTTCCAACCTGTTTGCTGCCTTACTCTTACGGAAGCTCAGTTGCGTACGGGAACAGCACCTGCGTGAACAACGAGCTGGATTTTGCTCGAATCGCAGTTGCCTTGATTACATGATTGCGATCCGCCAGATAGTTGAACATGGTGATATCTTCAGTCTACCAACTATAGTCATATTCTTGGATATCCGGGCCGCTTTTGACTCTGTTGACAGAGTGACTCTTCGGAACGGCTTCCTGAGGAGCGAAGTACCTGAGGAGTACATCAGCATTTTTCGTGATATTTACCATCAAATTTTGAGCCGCGTGAGTGCATGCAGATTAATTTGGCCCCAATTAAATATCACTGCCGGTTTTAGGTAGGGTTGCCCAGCCTACATTCTTGTGCTACTTCTGCATGGACGCACTGCTGGATACTGCCCTGGATAACTCTGAATCCCGCAGTGTTAAACTTCTCCCTGGTGACCGCCTTCGGGACTTAGAGTACGCTGATGATATCGCTGTGATTTGTGAGTCCCCCAAAGCCGCTTAGCATGTGCTGATTGGACTAGAGATGTCTGCCACCCAATTTGGGTTGAGCTTTGTCCCTTCCAAATGCAAGGCTCTATTACAAGACTGGCCAAGAGCATTTCCTTCACTCCCCCTTTCGGGGTCTCTTTTGGAGGTGGTCGACAACTTCCTTTATCTTGGTTGTTGCCTTAGTACTGGCTGTTTGGTAGATGAGGTCTTTCTGCGTGTATCCAAGGCTAGAGTCGCTTTTGCTAACCTGCATCAGCTGTGGCTTCGTCCTGATCACAACTTTGCTCTCAGTGGACGAGTCTGTAATGCTACGGTACGAGGGCTTGTGCTGTATGGATGCGAGACAGCATGTTCGCAAAAGCGATGTTCGGTGGCCATCAGTCTTCGACCACCGCTGCCTGCGAAGCATTGCTGTTGTTCGATGGCAAAACCCCATCAGTAATAAAAAATCCGTCGGCCAGTCTGCTGATCTAACCAACTCCGTCCATCAATTGATAGCATCCTCAAATGCGGAGGCTACGCTGGCTTGGCCATTTGCTTCTAATGCCTACCAGCGGCTACTACGACAAGCGATATTTGCAAGCACCGGCGTGACTGGGAAGCGACGAAAAGCAGGGCAATCTAAAACTTCCATCCGGCTTGTTACGGCGCAAACTTTGAAGCTGGCTGTTGTCGAGCCTTCCTGACTCCCCGATTGGGGACCAAAGGACCCCGAAAACACGTGCTTGTAAACGTTGGAGGATATGGCCTCGGACCGTGCGCAGTGGCGCACTTGCTGTGAGACTCATCTGCCCGAACGGTTATTCCCGTTTCCTGTTACCATTATTTATTCTTACGTCTTGCGCCTCTCAGCCAATTATATTGTAATTGGTGTGGTGTTGAATATATATATATTTACACTTATATATATACTGTCTTATGTGCATCTAATACCTCCGAGGACAAAGAAACGCATCGTTTGACATTGTAAGTTCCCTCATGACTGGAGGACATAATAAATGGGGCAAAAATGTCCCCTACCTTTTTCCTCCGGTAAACCAGCCTCCCTGCGCAATCGTAAATGCCACGCTACGTGTTGCCTTCAGTTATCTCGAGTTTGCTCTGCGCTGGAGTCATATCATTCCACTGATTTACCACAGATGAATATACTTTGGCTCTCACTCTTCACCGCCTGTTTATACCTATTCTGCGTTCCTTAGAGAATTAGGCTAAAATCCTGTCGTATATTCCCTATTCGGATCCTTTACCATGCTATTCTCTATAAGGCTCCATTCTACTATCACTCCTGGACTACACCGTACTCTGTAGTGGGCACATCTCTCGTCTATCAGACCGTTGTCTCCCTTATTCCACTAGCACTAGCGTCTCACTACTTTGCGCTTCTCATACCTCATTCACCCCTTGGTTTGCCCTCCCCTACTGTATATTCTACTTTGATTTGCGCCTTTTCTATTCACTATCCCGCGTACTACTTTTGTTTCTGGAACACAGGTACTCTGTAATAGTCACATTGCTATTTTATTAGACCGATGCCTTATATGTTCCATCAGCATCAGCTTCTCACCACTGCTTTTCTCATGTCTCATCCGCTCAAATGCCTATCCCTACTCTAATGTATATAATATTCGAACTCCCTTTTGGTCAATATCCCAGCGTCACTTTAGTGGTCTGTATACACGTTGCATCAGCGCAAAAGCCCAGCCCTCGCTGGGCTCAACTGTCTGTTTTGTTCGTTCTTCATAATCCTCTTGAACTAACCCGGTCTCTGAGGCTCCTCATGCCTAAAATGTTATAAACAAGCTAGCTTCACTAGTATGGGATCTCACCCACTGCTGCTCGACTGACTCTTGTCTTGTATGCTAGACCAATATTTTCCATCCATGGGCAAGGAAGTGGCCCCAGCCCTCCTCCTTTGCGTAGATAAGAGTAAGTTCGTACTTCTGGCCATCGCTTGATATATTCCATTCACCTAAAATCCCACTTTTCTTAATTTAGTAAGCCGATCTCTGATTTCGCTTTGGCCCTCGGCTTCCCTAAACGTGTTCTCGTTGCTTATAACATCAGTTTCAAGCAGTTTAGTCCTCGAATGTCCTATTCCTTATCTGGTTCATACTTCTATCCCAGCTGGACTATACTATACTCCGCAGTGGTCACAACCCGCTTTTATTAAACCTAGGCATCATTTATTGCTCCAAAACTAGCGTCTCACCGTTTGAATTTCACAAGTCTCACCAACTTTGCTTAACACTTCTCACATTGTACCACTTTGGCCCCTTGTATGGTCCGTCTATTCCTTCAATAATTTACCGGCTATTTTAAATGCCAACGTCATAACTCAGTCCTCTCTAGCTTCACTTCACTATTTTGTCTATCCTTCTCAATTGTTTGGACGATGTGCAGATTCTGAGTTCTTCGGCTGCTGAAACTTATGGATTGCTCCAACATGTGATATGTTCACACCTCACTACTTAATTACACCTTCCCATTATTCAAATTGGTACCACTTCCACCCTTCGCGTGACGCATCCTATGTATGCTTGGCTTTCCTTGTCCTAACTGACCACTCTGGCCTTCGCTTTTGCCTTGTCTCACGATCCTCGTACCGAGGAAAAGGAAGCTCACATGATTGTGTACCGCAGCACCAGTATCTCGTCCTTTTCGATGTTATCCTGTAAGTTTAAGAATCTAGACCACGGACACCCATGATATAAACGGCAGAAGGAAAATTGCTCCCTTCTACAGCCTTAGGCAGTGCGGCGCAACACTACAGTACCGTATTTACTTAACATTTTCTCAGCTGCTCGCCTGCCGACACCAGCTGGTATCATGCTCCAAGTCGCCCATCCATTCTCACTTTACTGTCCATCACTTCTAGGTTACGAGTTTCAGCTTTATACGTTCGAATGCCTACACGTCCATCGCAATGAGGCTGGACCTTACCGTGGTGCGATGGTTTGTGTGCCTCAGCGATCCATTGAGCTACGCTGGGTGGTGCTTTTGCACCTTCAGAGTCACTCATACCAGATTGGTCAATGGTTAGAGGCCAGACAAACTCAGCCTCCTGGTCCTCCAAGTTGGGGGTTGGAATGAGGGTGGCACCTTATTCCTTAAAATGGACTCCTTGTAGCCCAACGCCAAACCCGCTGCCTTGCGGTCAGGTTTTTGAACCAAAGGCTTTGGTTGAGAACCCTAATCGTTCTCCTGTCTAGGCCTGGGCAACCTGACAGTATCCTGCCCACGCAATACTATGAACTTTCCTTCAAACAATTTCTTGATGCTCTGGCCACCGCAGAGGATAATAAATGGTGCCCTATCTGCTGCATCGAGCAGGGTGGATAGGGGTTTGGATGATACTGCTCAAGCCTTCCCGTCTTCTTATTCCCCCTCTTACGCATTTTCACTTTTACCGTCCCATTCCAACTTCACATATATCCCCCAGTTTTCAACCTACCGATTCTTGGCCCTCCCCCAAACACGCTTTGCTAGGCATTTACCCTCTAATTTCAACTCACACGTGAACGCGGAGCGTCACTCCTCTCCTGTCGACAAGCCCATGTCCAACCAAGCGGTCCATTCCAGTTCATCGGCTTCCATTTGGAGCCCTCGATCCTCCTTCAGATTGGCATGCCTCAATGTACGCACACTGCTACAAATCGGTCAAGAGGCAGCACTTGCCCGAACATTGGAGACCCTCTCGATCGATATCTGCTGCTTATCATAGACTCGCCTGCAAGACTCGAGCACTGTTCTCACTCTGCGATCCCCTTCAGGAGACGCAAGCAGTATTTTCTCCTTGCGCCTATCCGGTGACGATGCAGCTTCGAGCACCGCCCAAGCCGGTGTTGGTATTGCCCTGAGTCCCCGGGCTGGAGCTGCTCTGGTTGATTGGATTCTAATCAGTAGCCGGATGTGTGCGGTCCGATTGGCTGGCTCGTTTAAAGCTTCGAAGTCGCGCGGGACTAATAGATGTCTATTCATCATCGCTGCCTATGCGCCCACAAACTGTAGCGGTGATTCGGTAAAGAACGACTTCTACCGCCAACTGACCCAGCTCCTTCGCCACAGAAGAAGCACGGACACTGTTGTGCTGGCGGAGGATATGAACGCACAAGTTGGAAAGTTGTCCACTGATGAACTGCATTTGGGCGGTCAACACGGTGTAGGCTCCCGTAATGATAACGGTGAGCGGTTACTTCATTTGTGTGAAGATGCTCGCTTATTTCTTGCGAGCACTAATTTCCGACACAGCACCGGCCGGAGGGTGACTTGGCGCCCACCAACCTCGAACCAGCCTTGCACGCAGATCGATCACATTGCGCTAAGTTACCACTGGAGAGGCTGCATCCAGAATTGTCGCTCGATTTGGAGCACATGTGTGGTCACCGATCATGCACTTGTATGTGCTGACATGCGGATGCGTTTTGGCGGACGCCCACGACGACGCTGTGAGCGTATTGACACCAGCCAACTGACAAAACCAGCTGTTCTGAATGCGTATCGCAGTACGCTAACATGCGAGTTGAGCAAGCGCTCACAGGAGACAATTGATGGTCACTGGTCACATGTTCGCCAGACCTTACTAGCAGCAGGCAAATC
>OX104064.1:145076445-145093272 GCA_944474145.2 Dicrocoelium dendriticum
GCCTGCGCCCGGGTGTTAAGTGTACTTGGCAAAGCGTGCTTGATGGGTAGGCGAAATAAGCTAAATAAGTTAGCACCTATAATTAATGTTGTGAAGAGAAGGACGTGCTATTTAATGCAAATACCATTTTTGTCAGGGAAAACACAAGATATGAGCTCAGAAAGAAAACTGTGATGAGAGCATGCGTATACCGCTACGGGGCTAAGGATTGCTGGCTTTAGGAAAGACAGGGGCATTTCGCAAAAGTAGACTATAAGCAATGTGTCAGGAAGATTGATGGAAATTTAATTTTGGACTAGGGTTGCCAGTAGTAAATATATATACCGCGAGGAGAACGTCACTTGGCATTAATCACAGATTTACAAGCCTCACGGACCGACAATTATGTGCAAATGGTATTTTTCGAAGAAGATCATCAACGTAGGAATGGGTGGTTTAGTGCAAACAGGTACAAAAAGGTGGTCATGCTTGAACGCTAAACGATACTTCTTTGACTAGCGCAATGCACTTTTGCTAATATATGCAGACCTGAGCAATACTTTCTTGCTGACCGGCATGCGACGGAAAGTAGTAATGAAGGTGTGCCGAAATGTAAAGGAAACGCGGGCAGCCGAAGGGGTCTTTAATGCACGTACAACGTAAGTAAGTAAAATCACACAGAGCTGCAAATGGTTTACGACCCCAGGTACGGCATCGTGAAAACACGTATGAGCGAAATTTAGTAGCAGCCCCACCATCACTGAAAAAGTCCGTGTTCAATCAATGGGCGTAAATATATTGGCAAGCGCATGCACACCGATTGAAAAAGTTAGTTTCCGTAAGGGAACGCTAGGAATTCGTCAAGTAACTTTTAATGGTAATCGTTGCTTAACCTCAAGCCAATGCTTGCGCGTATGCGACAGACAACGTGAGCGCGTCACGACAACACATCGCATCACTGGATCACGGGGTATAGGTGCAGTTGTAACGTGAGGGTGATTTTATATGATGAAACGTACTCGATGTGCCTGCTTACCAGTGTGTCGTATAGTAGAGCGCGATCTTACTATACGTGGTTAAGTGCGATACGTAAACCGCTTCCTACACCAATGTGGTCACTAGTACTAAGAAGGGCGATATAATTAGTACGTCTGCTTGCAGTGTTAGTGCGAGATGGGGAATAAAGACTACGAAATTACAGTGACACTAAAGGAAATAACCATGACGCCTACAGCATATCTAGTGGCGTCTTTATTGTGGAGTGCTTGTATGCATACGCACTCTACCCTCAATACGTAAACAGTAAAAATGTTGAGATCTTAAAATAGATATTTTTGTGTTCCCGTTAAGTTAGCCCTGGAAATAGCTGGTGCGACGTTCACTGGATTGAACCAAGCAGTCAGAATTAGCGACAGAGTTAGGGTGAATGTTCACTGCGTAAGTGAATGAGGCAAAACGAATATGCATCCTTATCTAAAGCAACCGTCAGCTGCAGCCACGGCGACGTATCAGGCAGGGCAGACACGGACCACATGAATGCGTTTGACATCAGGGCAAGACTGACTATGGACCTATGCGGCACGGTATTGGAAGTCGCGTGCAGGCGGTTGAATCAAATGGTAAGGAACCTTGATGCATTGATACCTTACATAGTTGGCAGCGTTACGAACGGCGAGGTTGAAGTTTGAGCGTATGAGGCTCCCATTCGTGTTGGACAGCGGGGCAAGGCGGACAAATGACACAAGCTGCATAGTAGCGAACGGAAATGGCTAGCGTTGGAAGTAAATGTTAGAAAACAGCAATGCCTGATTACCACAAGTAACTTGCAGCGTAACTTACGGCGAGGTATCAGGCAGTGCGGACGCGGCTCACATTCAAGTTGAGGACAGCAGGGCCACGCGGTCAACCGACACATGCAGCACAGTAGCGAAATGCACCTGCTGGTTGTAGGTGTAAAGTTTCGACTACAGCGTTGCATGATTATCTCCAGTAACTGGCAGCATAACCGACGAGGTATCATGATGTCGGCAGCGGTTTTAGCTGTCAAGGAAAGCAACGAGAAGCACTAATGTGTATGTGGCAGTATGTTAATGGGACCTGGAGAGCCAAAACTGCATTCACTGCAGCTATACAGAAAGTGAGGTACAGCGCACGGAACTCATACTGAAGCCTAAAGCACGATGAATAGCGGTCTGCTTTTACGCTTGCACGGAGTTGTGCCCGGAGCTCTTTGCAAGTTTTACTGTGTTAGGTTCCAGCCGAAATACGCCGGTGCTCATCGATAATTTTGAGAGACTGCAAAAAGCAACAATGGCCGTGTTGGTTATTAGACTTACCGCTTGAGGATTTACCCGCTGCTAGGAAGGCCTGGTTAGCACGCAACCAATAACCTTCCATCGTCTCCAGTGAGCGCTTACTCAACCCGCCTGTCAGAGTATTTCGATACACATTCAGAACAGCTGGCTTCGCCAGCCGACCGTTGTCTACGCATTCACTGCGTCGTCATGGGTGTCCGCAAAAACGCATCCGCATGTCAGCGCATGCAAGCTCATGGACCGTGTCCACGCATGTGCTAAAAATTGAGCGACATTTCTTGACGCAGCCTCTTCAGCAAGTAGTGATTGCAGTATTATAAATTAATAAATTAATAAATAAAACTTTTATTCTCGACAAGGCGGGGTACACCTTTACAGGCATGATCATTTTGACAAAACAATGCGTAATCAAGAATTTGCAAAAATCCGATATGTTTGCCATAACATTGCTTGTTTGCGCGGTGGGAATGTAAGTATGTAATTGTGTGTACGTTTTTGTAGCTGTGTAATTTGCGTTTGTAACTGTGCTGCTCCATGCTTGAATGTTTGCTATCGTCAGCAATGTGCGAGTAAAAGATTGGTGTCCGTGGGTTGGAAAGGATTATCCAGGGACCCACTGGGCAGTGACTTTATTTTGTGGCGAGCCACGCCCGCCATGTCACAGTGTTGTTAAGCAGACATTTGTGGCCTTTTATAGAGAGAACGCTTGCCAGGCGAAAACCCACCACATCCCGGAACACTGTCGCTGAACTATTAGCTGGAACGGGTTAAACCCGAAGCACCCAGCTGGCACCACGAGGAGGTTGTTCGGCTAGCCAGCCGAGGCTGGTTGGCTCCAAGTCACCCGTTGGCGGGTGTTTTGTCGGATGTTGGTGCTCGCAACAAATAAGCAGGCAAATTGACACAAATAAAGTAACTTCTCACCGTTATCCTCACGGGAGCCTACACCATGTTAGCCTCCAAGTTGCAGTTCATCATTGGATAACTTTCTAACTTGCGCGTTCAGATCCTCAGCCATCACAACAGTAACCATGCTACTTCAATGGCAAAGTAAAGAGAAAGAGCACATAGCTTAATGAGACGGCAGCCAAGCTCACCTAATTTGACCGCTCCGCTGCTCCTTGGATCGGTCGAAACTATATTTAAAGCAGCAAGTAAGGTACCGTCCTCTGTTGTAATTGAGGTCAGCGATCTCATTCGTCGGTACAAAAATGTAATATAATTCAAAGTTCTTGCTTGCCATCAGCTGGACAAATTCAGGCGTCTCTTATTGGGTACCTGTAACCCCTCAGTTGATACAGGGAATCGTAGACGCCTGAAAAGTTGAGTACCAAAAGCTCCTGCTTCATCTTGTTTACCTTTCGAAGCCAGGCTCTTGCCACAACCGTCCCCAAGAAAAAATATGAAGTTATGCTAGGGCTTCACTCCGGCCTACTTCTTATGATACCTTATCAAACACTTATACAGCTTGCAGGTGCTAGGTCAACCAAAACTAAAAAGGCGCTCAAGGACCCTAAAGTCGCTCTTACAACGCACGCCAAGGCATTTTCCGCTATACCACTAATTGTAGACATGAACCCTTCTACACCAAAAGCAAATCAGTCAATGCTATCAAACCGTAGCCAGCGAGCCTGCAAGCATACAATCTGCATGACAAACAGTTATTTGCTTGACGTTCCTTTTTTCGCAAACTCCTGCCGCAGACCAATGCAAATATCCTCCTACGAAGTTAAGCCTCCCTTTATCCAATGATCTCAACCTACTGGCTACTCCATCATCTATAACTATTCTAACTTGCTCCTCGCTAATACATAACAGGCTAGCCTGCTCAACGCCTATAACTACTAAAGGCCCAGGCCACCTGCAGCAGCTTCGCAACAAAAGCAATCACTTGATTGTTGACATGTCAGAAAATGAATTAGGTGCACAATACTCGTCGGACAATAAGCAACAAAAAGTACGGTGTAACTATGCTTATCAGCCCAACTGCTGCAAATTGGGCAAACATGACCCAAAACCATACCCAATGAAGGCATCTGGCGGTTCTCATCAAACTGCGACCAGCGGTTATAGGTAGCTTGAAAATGGTAGGCGAGCTCCAAGAGCTACATCCCATCGCCCGTCATCGGGCTGCAGCCAACCTACTTTAGCTCTTTACCTCATTAAACCTTCATTCCACAAGCAGCAACCTCACCACATAAGCCGTTAAAGGATGCTGACGAATACCTAGGAATAGTGCTGGCAAGCAAAACCAACAAGATACGAAGACGTAGCATGTATAGCGTCAACTTCTACGCACATCACGGTCGGTTAGCTTAACTAATACGGCTTACGCTAACGTTTCCGGATTCTTGTGCTTGCTTGAGGCGCCTGATTAACTTCACCATGTTGCAACATATAATCGCAAACTGGTACGAATGGGCTTTGACTGCCTGCTAAGACAGCTTGATTACCTGGCGACTACAAATACAATAGGGCCCCTGTCATTGCTCATACTAGACTCTACTCTAACTGGGCCCAGCTGTTCTAAGCTCCAGAAACTCCATCACCCATTAGATCGCAGAATGTATCTGTCCAACAAGGTATTATTTTGGAATAAATTGGGATACTGTTCACCCAAATCCACCATGCAACCAAACTATTTTGCAATTTTCCACCCCATTAAGCTTTAAGATCCCATAACGCCATCTCGAATTCCCCCAACCGATCCCGGCTGGTATGCCTTACGTACCACCGCTAACACTTTTGACTGGGCACACCCATACAGTAATAAAGCTCCCAGTTGCCAAAGACCCACTAGTTGCTTCCAATCCGCACCATCCAGAAACCCACATATTTCTTCCAACTGTCCGCGATTTTGAACCGACCGTGCCTCCACTTAACACACGAAGTACGTACAAAACAGGTTCTCGAAATAGCTTTTATTCATAATCCTGTTGGTGAGACGCACCTTTTGCAGAAAAATCCACTAGGCATTTAAAAAAGCGTGCGTGTGGTCCGTCAAGTTTTGCACAACCTGCAACAATAATCTAATCGCCACAACTCTACAAACGGCACATAACGACTCAGCTGCCGCGGACTTCAGGATGCACCACTAATGAACGCAGGATCCAAAAAGAAGACGCATCGCATAGGCTACATTACCATCCTCTAATCCATCCTCTATTCCGCGGAAACTTGGAATTTTTCGTAAACAACTGACACGCAACCAGCTACAATTGTTACCTATACTTTTCCAAACACCGCGTCAGCATAGGCCTAGGGGTGGAATAACAAATGTGCACGACGATTTGCATACACACACTTTTCAGTTCCTACCTATCAAAGATTCAGAAAACCCTAGGAGTGAAGACAAATAAAGGTCACTGAAGCCATGAGCTGCCCACATGCCTCATATAAAAACACACTGTCATGTAAGCACTTGCAAATGAAATTTCTGGGATTCGCTCTTTTGTGCCACAACGGCGAAGAAGTCAACCTGCCGCACATCAACTGGCACGATCAGATAACAACTGAAAGCAATTCCCGTTTTAAACAGCTGCACAGCACATACTTGGAAGCAACTTGCAATTCCACCTCCTCTCTTGTCACAGGTTCTTAATTATACTTCATATGCAGCATCTCGTACGCGAACACTGGTGTGCCGGACTGTATTCCAGGTGGTGACCTAACTTATTAAGCTCTCATTCGAACTGCGCATGTCTAAGAGCCACACGAGGTGGCGCAGCCGTCTCGTCAGACTGGTGCAGTGTGTCAGCAGCAACATCTTTGCCGCAAGCACAAGACCCATGGATTGGGACATATAGTTGCTAGCAGCATGTTGGAGTAGCCACCCACGAACTTTACAGGGACACTACATCCTGCATAGAAGTGTTTGCGCCAAACAATCGCTGTCGTTGTGGAAAACTACTACACGATGTTGCCCGTTTACATGCAATAGATCTCGTGCTCAAGAAACTACTAACCGAGTACCACAAGACTAAGCAGTTCGCGCTTCTGATCCGCAAGTACGTGAGTCAGACCGAATAGGGAAGTCAGCGCTTAAGGGCCAGGTTAGCTGAAGTACGTAGCGCTCGCTCCGCTAACACCAATTTCAAAACCCTTCTTAATGTGCTGGAACGTAGAACTCATTGTAAAGTCTAATATATTACGCACTGCTCTCAGATGGAACAGTGCTTGCTAAACTGTATGACTTGTGCGGATTTGCCAACAAGCACTTTTGCGACTCTTTCATGAACGCCAGTGTGACAACACCGGGTGCCATACCCAGACACAGTGACGGCGATCTACTTAACTTTGACCTAAAACTTCGTAATATTATTTGAGTGATCAAGGCAAGCAAGCCGACTTACCACCCTAGGAATGCTTGTTTGTCCTTGGTCTTTCAGAAGATAGTTGACGCGGACATCCCTCTTAGGCATTAAACAGTTCAGTCTCTCATTGTATCTTGGCAAATTCCACACTGTCTGGAAGCACATATGCGTTGCTTCAGCCATAAAAGCGCTAAACACTAAGCTCTTAATGACCAGCGTCTATTCAAAAACACTTCATTTGCCTCAAGAATGAGGGATAGAATAGTTAATAAAAGATGAATCAAATTTCACATCCCAAATAACATCATTCACAGGTCACAACAGGGATTTTTGCTAGCTAAATCTTGCTAGACATGCCATTTCGAGTTTCTGGACCTCGTGACATGCAAGGTTGACATAAATCATGCATGAATTATCATAATACTTGAAGTGTGGAAGGCAGCTAACCGATTACCTCAAGCTAGCACATTGACTATACTCCGTTTGGCATCCCAAATCAAGAACTGCATTGGTTAACGTCCTGGCTGACGGGCGCTCACAGTCGATACGGCTGGGCGACAAGAAATTAATACAAAGACTTGTAATTAGTGGCGTATTTCAAACTAGGGTCCTAGGCCCGTTGCTATCACATCCATAGATCAATGACCTATTTGTTGTTTTACACGTGGGACCCAATTCTTTTTGTTGACGACAAAATGGTGGTCTCCTTTGATCCACCCCTGATGGACAACGGAAGGTCCAGTGTACCGAGCGACGTCAAAGCCGCTAAAAGTAATGCAGCCTATGGCAAAAAAATGCAGTGTTGCTGCATGTCACTGCACTGTGTTACTTGACGCAGTGCGTGGATCGTCCCCTGCAGGCAGCACTGGGGTAATGGACCTAGGACTATTTGGTTGTAGCACGCAGTAATGCGCCAAACAAGCAAGCAATGGTTCAGCGAAAGCCTGATCAAACATCGGTCGTATTTTTAAGACAATGCTACTCATGGAAGCCACGGTGGCCCTCTACAAGCCCAGCGCTAGACCAATTTGGAATATTTGTCACAAGCTTTTCTTGTTCGCGCAAGAGTAAGCGAATGGCGGTAGAGTGGTTGCAACACATGTTCACTAAATGCCCTATAGGTGCGGCGACGGTGAACTATCGCGGGAGATGCAGTAGGCTTAGGCTGGAGCCATTGTACTTGCGCAGACTCAGCCTCTACCTTAGGTCCTTGTTTCAGAATGTCGTGCCAACCGCTGGTATTGCAGCGGCAAATATCACATGACGGAATACGGCTACTGGTTATCTAGAATTGCTTGATGCCGTACTTAACGTGCATTGTGCGACCTAAAATTAACTGGAAAGCAATTAGCGAAGCAATAAGCGTCAAACCGCGTGACTCACATGGAAGTCGGAGATGAACTTACTGAGCCTTCAGGAAAGCATATGGTCTATCAGGAAATGCAAACGGGAATATAATCCATTGTTGCGAAATAATAAAAGCATAATTTTTACGCGCATTACATGAGCCTGTCCTTAGTATGCTGATGGAAGTGTGCCTTCGATAGATGGTAAGTAGAATGACGAGTTGAAGAATGGCTTGGCGGTTGCAGAAATAATTCGCATGATTGTAGAGAGGAAACTCGTTGTTTTCGCTGGCTTGGGTATTCTTCGTTATTTAATATTTATTCTTTTGGTGTGGACCATAGTACATCTTCAGTGTTCGTCGGGGCGGTCTAGTTGAATTACAAAGACGTTGTCTAGTCTAGAACTAGGGTCTACAAGACATTTCCACTGCTACAGATCCGGCGGTGCGCTTCGGAGCTACTACTACCCCGCAGCACCCCAGTCCAGGGTCAAGACGGTCAAGGTTGCTCCACGAATCCTAAAAGCGATGCAAGAGTATTCTATATAAGTGCGCGTGAGCCAGAGCTGCCGTTGTAATCATTTTCGGCGTGGGAAGCGGCAGCCGCTTGAACGAATTGGTTGGAGCCTGTGATTAAAACATCTGAGCCAGGAGCCGCCTTGTTTCAGTGGAGCTGCTTTCCGGCACAGCAAACTCGGGAAGTGTGGAACGGGGTCCGGACAGTCAGCGTAATGCCGTGTGTTACACGAAGCTAGTCCATGGGCAAAAAAGAGTGAACCTTTTATAGTGTTGCAAATTTTAAGATGTTTTACTGTTTCTAGAACATTTGTGAGTAACTTTCACGATTAGAAGGTGTATAAGGTATAAAGTAAGGAAACTAACAACCTCGACAAAATCTGAAAATTGTACTGGTCATCTGACATATTTGCAACGTCGGATGGTTTCCTGAAGATGGGGTTGGTCTGGCGGAGAGACATGGGCAAAGGAAAATTCTAGAGTGATTGCTGTGGAAGAAGCAGCTTCAGCTGGGTGCATCTGTGTGGTCGCACACGGTGCGGCTAGGTGCATATTTGAAAAAGTCACCCTGTGAGGACCGATTGTCACCGATTTGCGGTGACGATCCTGGTCTTAATTAAAGTACATTGGCGTTTGTTGAAGTAAGCTAAACGGGACGGTGTAAGGAGACTAAAAAGGAGGAGTCGCAGCGTTTTATTGCCAACAAAAAGGTGAGTGCAGGTAGGGATTGCACTGTGCATTTGCACATTGCTGTTATGTCCACGAGAAGGGGTCAAGCACAGCATGCACCTGGGTTGAGAAATGATAAATGTGAAGTTTACGGAGGAATACTTAAAGGAAGATGAGGTACAAGGAGCTATCCTCGATGCTTAGGTGTAATGCCGCTCATCTGCTTCGCTGTTGTGCAGCGCCGGTCAGTTAAGAGGTTACTGCGAAGACCTAAACGTACAAGCGAAATGTGTTGCTCCAATTAGGACCCGAGGCGGCCCAAAGCGATGACGTAAACTGTCGATAAAAGCGTTCCACTAAGCTATTAGCTTCAGGGTTATCCGCCTTCCGGTGAAGACGTTGGCGATCTAAGACTATGCAGAATGCATCGATTTCTGTGGATTAGATTGACGTCCCACGATCCTTGTTGATGGTAGAGAGACGGCCGTGTTGAGACACCCGTCGGTCCGAGCAGGCATGGACTAGTTTCTGCCAGGCGGTATGGTACAGAAATGGCTTCTGGCCGTCTGGTGGAGCGGTCGATACATGGCAGTATTTATAGGAATCCGCGAGACGGGTGCAAGTGTCTTACTATTTCTAAGTGTACATAGAAGAACTGCGAAACCGGATGAGTGAATGAGCCGAGATGACGGCGGAGGTGGCGGTGTACCTTGGAGTGCTGACAGCGTACAAGATTTCGAGCCCAGTTACGAACATCTTTAAGCCCCTTGGCCAAATAAAAGGTTTGGTGGCTAGTTTTAAAGATGCGGGCATACCAAGGGGAGACAATGGGTGGGGAGCATGGAAGACTCTGCTTCTGATGGTGGCGGGCACGAAGGGCCTTGGGCAACCCGTGGCATGGTCGAAAAGGATAGTTCCGGACGTGGTTTGGTAAGAAACTGGTTGCACATGCAATAAAGTTGACCGCATGATGCGTTGGTGGTCATTGGCTTGGGCCTTGGTCGATATTATGGAGGCACAGTCGCCGTTAAGCGAGGAGTTAAGTTGCGGTTGACGCAAGAGCGAGCTGCAGCGAAGGGGTTGGCAACACTTGCAACAGAACTTATTTCTTCACCGACTTGCGTGACAACGTATAACTGTTCGTTGTGGTAAATATTTGTCAGCTGATGAGCTAAGAGCAAAAACGCAAGGATTGTTAAGAGTGTAGAACGTGAAATCCTGGCTTTCTAAGGTACTGAGGAGACAATACGAAAGGCACGCACCTACCACTTTTCGTCTTCTTACCGTGCTTTTCAAAGTTCTGAATGGAACTAACTGTTTTAAATTTCTCAAAAGACGACTTCCCGGTGAAACTACCAAATTGCTTCATCGTATAGTCAGCCTGAGGTGTAAGATCGTGTGCGCACGTGTGGAAATATCCTTTCTTAGGAAATGTATTCTCCTGCGTAGATACCCCCGCTCGGTACTCACGCTGCTGCGTATAACTAAACTCAAACCATCTGTAGCTAACCTCAAACGTTTGACATATGCTCACATGGGGACGGTCGAGTCCAAACTTCTGAGTTTACTGAAAACACACGCATCCCTACTACATGTGTTAGAGGATCTATCTTTGTGTTGTCGTGTTGTGTTTGCTAACTTTTGCACATCCACTCTCGACCGTACAAGACGAAATCGGAATACTCGGTTGGAGAACTCGACTTATGAACAGCCAAGTTGAGGGGCCAATCGTTCGTGGTCCTAGTGAGTATGGGAAGAAGTTATCAAACATTGCACTAGACGCTTTGCAGTTAGAAGCTTTGTCACATGGGCTTGATTACAAAATTCCACTTAGAGGGCTGAACGGGTTGTTTATAGAAGCTCAGTTTAGGAACTTTATTGGTCAATTTAAGGAGCTTTAACCATCCAGTCCTGAGATTGTTGTTTGGTTTAGAAACAAATTGACCGATATTGCTCACGAAGTTAAGGCTGTGCCAGTGACTGAAAAACGCGCACTTACAGGCCGATACATTTAGGCGCTGCATGAACATCGTACTCAGAACGTAGATTTGATGAACCGGATAATGGCTCTGGTGTGGTGGTCATGAACAAGGCCGAGCAGGCTCAGAAAATGGGTAGACCACCCAAAGACACGAGCTGATTTGAACGACTTAATAAGATGAAGCACGTATCCGACGTTGAAGCTAACATAGTTCCCCATCTTGAAATGCTTCTCCTTCATCGCGTGATTGATAGTGACAGGTATAATTGTTTGAAGCTAAGTGGAAGCTTTACTCCGCAGCTATACAGGTCACCGAAGACGCACAAGAATGGAATACCACTTAGGTCGATTTTATCAATGGTAAATGCATCGCAGCATAAATTGGTTCGCTGGCTAGTGCAGATACTTTCGCCTCTGCGACAACTGTCCAATCCAAATAGTCGTAACAATTCTTTTCAACTTATCGGTGACCTAGATGATAGCAACCTCTCCGATAAGATCATGTGTTCCGTGGACGTGAAATCTCTAGTCACCAGCGTTCCACTACAGCAAGCTGTTGTTTACGTATGTGTGCTAACTGAGCAATCTAGTTATTCGTTACCAATTCCGGTCGAATTTCTTAAAGAGTCTTTACTTCTGTGTGCAGCAAATGTTGGCTTCTACTTTCAGAACACCCCATATCGTCAAATCGCTGGTGTGGCAATGGGTAGCCCACTAGGCCCTACACTTGCCGATTTCTTTATGCTGATGAGAGAGAGGCATAACCGCAGAAATAGTCGAGTTACCACACTATAAGCGTTATGTGCATGACCGCTTGGCCTTTTGTTCATCCGAGCAGCAGATTGTCCAGTTGATGCAGCAACTGAAATGCACACATACCAACTTTCGGGTCACCTGCGAAGGGGAACAGAAGAACGGTTTGCCATTCCTAGACATCCTCATCAGTTGCGGGGATGACGGGCTGAGTAAAAGGTCTATCTAGAGAAAAACAGTCTGGTCCGGCCAATACCTGCATTTCACCGGCTTCACACCAGTGCGGTACAGGCGGACCCTTGTGAAAACTTTAGTTAGTCGTGCTAAACAAATTTGCTCGGCTGATTGTCTAGCCGATGGGCTACAGTTAATTACAACAACCCTCGTTGCAAAAGGTTATCTACGTACAATTATAGAGAGACAGCCCACAGGGAGGCCCGAAAGACTTGGTGCATACGGCAGACAAGAAAAGGATTTATATCGGGTTGCCATTCAAGGGTGACTTTACTGTATTGACAACCACGAAACGTCTAATCTCTGCTACGCAGATAAGTTTCTGTGCTGCTAAGATTGTGGTCATTAATAGAACCTGTAGCTTGCCGGTGCCTCCAACGAAGGAAGCTCAACCGATAGGGGCCAACTCACACTGCATATACAAATTCGCGTGCGACTGCGGAGACAGTTACATAGGCAGAACCAATCTGTCTTTACCTTCCCGAATAAAGGAATACGTGCTAAGGTGGGTTTGACGTGTAATTGAACAGCATCTCAGTCCCACTGATGCTCCGTGCTTGCACAAGCTGCCAGCTTCCTCAATAGATAAACACCTACTGACTACGCGTCACCGGATAGAGCTCGGATCAGCGTTCACCCTTGTAGTACGTCATCCTAATCCCCGTTTCCTTCGTTTCGCCGAGGCCGTTGCAATAAGCCGAATGAAGCCGGCCTTGTGTGTCCAAAAGCAATTATTTAACAGCATAAGACTGCCGTGGACATAGGCGTGGAACTACCGTCATTCATTTTGCACATCCTGCTTATTCGGTCACACGCATATTTAAGTATATCGTTGCATACCGGTTATTGTTAATAGTACGGAGGAGACAATACGAAATGCATGCACCCACCAGTTTTCGTCTTCTTAACGTGCGTTTTAAATTTCTGAAAGGAACTAACGGTTTTAAAAATCTAAGGTTTGTCAGAAATGATGAATAGCTAAGCAAAAGGTAAGCAGTGCTCTACCAAGCGTGCTGTGACGGGATTCGACTGGCTGCAGTCGTTTGGAGAGGAAACCTAGTGATTGCTTCTGCTTACCCAAGAGTTGTTGGAGAATCTCGCTTGCCGCGACACCTGATGCGTCAGTTTTAAGAAAAAGAGGTGCAGGCGATTTGGAGTCCGAGAGTAGAGCTTTGCTTGATACAACATCACTGAGCTCAGTAAAAGCCATGCGAGTTGAGTCGGGGAAAGCCAACTTACGACCGTTTCCTATTATGAAGGCAGTCAGAGTTTGCATGCTTTTGGCGCTGTGGTGGTGAAGCGTCGGTAGTAGTAATCTGGACAAAAGCGTCCACCTAGGTGGTAAGAGAAAGTCAGGTCTGCGAGATGTCATAAATAAATAAATAAATAAAACATTATTCTGAATTCATAGACAAAAAATTGAGCATTATCAACACATACAAGCAGTTGGGTGGCGCAATAAACACGCTGCTAGGCACGTCATGTGCCGTGCCCAAATTTTGTACAAGTTGCAAATGTGAGAACTACTAATGCGGAACAGTCGTTAGCAAATTAACGATAATTTGGGTTTTGTGTATATAGACCATCCGTAAAAGCACAAAAATGAACTGGTGACGAAATGTGCAGACATATTGGTGTCATTAAGTGTGTTATCGAGAAAAAATATTGTGATGGGATCCTAGTCAAGATCTTAGTGTCTAATTTTGGGCAGCGACGTTATGCATTGGTAAGTTCCATCTGCCACGCCGCAGTGTTGTTATAAGGACACTTGTGGCATTTTGCAGGGAGGACGCCTGCTAAGCAAAAATGCACCACGTCCTGGAACACTGCCTTTCATCCTTTTGAAAGCTAATAACTAACTGAGAAGACCTGGACCGGTTGTTCACCTGATTAATCGCAGTCGTGTAATTCAAGTGTCTGTTGGCTGCCAATGGTGTATTAGGGGCCTGGCGTAGTCCTTAATGCCGGACAGTAGCGACTGAGCCTTGAAGAGTCAAGTTAATAAGTATGCCGATGAGTAACATTTTCAACTTATCGGAGCGCGTTATGTGGTGTGGGATACATTTCCTTGGTGTGAAGATTTTGGGTCCAGCTATCCATGCTGGACATGAGTTGTAGTGGTGTGTGTACTTGACTAGGTTAAATGTATAAGCCGTGGACTAGGAAGCGATTATGTGTATGTCCTGCTTGGCTTAATTCGTCCCAGCTAGTTAGCAGAGCAGCCTCCAGCTGGTGCTAGCTGGGTCGCTCGGGTTACTACCAGGTCAGCTAATAGTTCGGCGGCGGGGTTCCAGGACGTGCTGGCTTTTTCTGACAAGCCTTCTCCATAAAATAACCACAAATCTTCGCTTGACAACCCTGTGACGTGGCAGATAGTACCCACTACTTAATAAAGTCCCAGGCTTGCCATACCAAAGGAACTTATCCATTACCCCAAAGTCGATCGCTTCGAAGGTTTCAGCTGATCCCTTCCTATACGGGCGAATTCACCGAACTGACTCTCCAGTTCACAGTACCAGTAACAAACTCACTTAACACCATGGCGTGCACAGGCACCCACTTATACTACACCTGCTTACACCCATACCTATTAAATAAATAAATATATAACTACTTTGTCCTCAACTACTTTAAGGCACACCACATCTAGCATGCTCAAAAGTTTACAAGTGATTTTACGTGAGGGGCACGTTGCTTTGTATGAACTACGCTGTTCGCACAATAAACAGAAGCTACCGAAATGGCTGCTGGACTGGTCAGGAATGGAACCTTTAATGATGCGGCGAAAGCCTGGTTTCAAGCATGTGTAACAGCGTAATATATAGAGTGGAGACGGATGGTAAAAACAGGGAACTGCTTTTAAGTTAACATATCCAAACTATTAAAATGAGTTTTAAGGTAACTCTGGATAAGTTGTACCATTACACATGTTAAGCTTTTATAAATAAATAAATAAACAGTTTATTCTCAGTTGCATAGAGATACACCAACTCAAGCATGATCAAGGTTTAAAAACAGATGTGTATCACGACGATACATCATGTTCAATCGTGTGTAGTTGAAACGGTGTCGGGAAGAGTTGATATGTGCGTCTAGTCGACTTGCCAGTATGTAGTTGTGGGCAGTAACTTTATTCAGTGGCGAGTCACATCCGCCACGTCACAGTGTTTTTAAACAGACCTTTGTGGCTTTTTATAGGGAGAACGCTTGCCAGGAGAAAACCCACCACGTCCTGCAACACTACCGTAAAGCATCTTGAACATTAATGTTGAACTGGTTTTACCTTCGGTTTTTCGCAGAGTAATGGTTGCTAATTTCCTCTGTTAGTTGGACAGGTAATTTGATCGGGGTCGCCGTGATTTTTGAGGTCGTTGGAGGAGAGGGACATCGCGATTATTCTTCTTGTTGTATGTCCAGGTGAGCAAAAGTTCAACTTTTCCGCTGTCCAGATTTTTAGATGTATAATGTATGGAAGTATGAGGATATGTCCAGTTCTCCATACTGGCCAAGGGTAATGGTGATTGTAGTTCGGTCCTTTCGGAGTTCTACCATGCTCCATGTAAGTCCTTGTGGGTTGTTACGTCCGTCTTTGGGCCAAAACTGTTCCTCAGTCCAATCCCAGGCCTCCAAGAGGTCCCGGACCTCAGAGAAAAGGGAAAGTGAGGGAAAACCGAGAGAAGACAGCAAGAACAGGCATGGCGTTGAATATTTTTAATGTCTTGTGTTACAACATTTGGGCTTGAGACAAAAGCATGTACACCGTGCAACAATAATTATGCTAAAAATGTCTTTCGAATATCCTATAGAGGCATTACCCGTATGGGTGGATTGCTAACGCCTGCGTAGAGACAAGAGCTGTGTACCAGTAAGTAAAGTACGAAGTATCCGTTTAGTATGAGCCAATAATTGCGTGGGGATAGAGCAAAGAGAGTTAGAGTATTGGTAGTGATTGTCTGGTGCATGAACAGCACGTAGTTAGCTTAAACCGAGAGAAAGGACATAATAAGCGAAAATAAATAGGTTGCCGCGAGAGAGTCCTAAAGATCAATTGGTGGCAGGGCAGCGGAAGGATTGGATGCAGATATGCTAAAGGAATAAAGGTTATTGAGATACGGAATGGCTCCTAACAAGCACTGGAGCATTGCACATGTATGGGGCCAATGGCCACTAGCTACTTCTGAACAGAGAAGCCGAATTTACGACGACCGACAGATGGTGGCGCTAGGATAGACTCAGTGGCCAGATGTGGCCATTCCAATAAGACACCTGGTCACTAGTGTATGCCTATAGGGACGCTGTGTGTATCAACAGGCTAGTGAAGGTAAGTGTTAGGTCAACAGACCAGCTGAGCTGTGACGTAGACAATCCGAGAGAATGAACATTGTAAGACGGGAGAGAGCTCCGGATATCCGCAAAGTTAAATGGAAGCTATGGCGACTAGCTGCTGCTAAGCAGAGATGGTGGCTTTAGAAAAGAATGTATCAGTGGCTGGTGTAGTCATATCATTAAGACGTTTGACCACTACTGGATACCTACAGTTTCGATGAAGAAATCAACATGCGGGCAAAGATTAGAGAGACAGACGTTAGAGGAAAATGAAGGCTGGAGAGTCAAGGAGTGGCTCCTTACAAGCTACATGGAGCCAACAATGACTAGCTACTGCCAAGAGGAGTTTACGCGAGTAAGTTGAACGACGGATAATGGCGCGCTAGGAGAGAGATG
>OX104064.1:145093770-145218465 GCA_944474145.2 Dicrocoelium dendriticum
AGCCACAAGGAACGACTGCATTCACCATCCCTATGACAAGTCCAGCGTAGATAGCTGGACACGGTTTGAGACCTGGACGAGTAGATAACAGCAAAAGCCACCCCTTATTAACAAGGTTATTACTCACATGCACCTTTGTCATTCGACCCAACGACTCCTTTGCATTATTGACCGGTTTCAGCGACCACTGCCGGATCAATACCAAGCCAATCGGTCAGCCAAGGAAGAAATGTGCCCGGCAACAGACTGCGAATAATAGAGCTCGACACTGATCGGTACGACGCATCGCCGACTAGCATTACTGGTCAACGGAAGCTACGGCAGTGTTCCAGGGCGTGGTTGATTTTCGGCTGGCAAGTGTTCTCTCTATAATAACCACAAATGTCCGCTGAGCAACACTGCAATGTGGCGGATGGGTTTTGCCACTGAATAAAGTCACAGCTAACCATTTCACACTGACGCAGTCCTCAGACTTCTGCTTTCAACCTGTGCATCTGATTTTACTATGTAGAATGCTTTGTTAGAGCAGAGAACATCCTGGTTTCATAGTGGTCTTTGATTACACCAAAACCTTCTTTGGTCTCTTATGCCCATGTATTACTACATGGCGAAATCATGCCCAACTTGTATATTGATACAACGGTTACGACCTAATTTTACGCACCCCAGCTCCATCATGTTCCTTGGCCTGATGGTTTCCGGACAAAATGCTCTTTCGTATGGACTATATCACTTCGGTTATACATTTCATTAAAACGAAAGGTTTTACTCTTCCAAAGAAGCTATGCTTGCATGCATATTTGCTCGCTCCTTCACAGATCTGTCTCGTTTTAACATGAATATGCTATTTATTTATTTATTTAATATGACTTTCTCTCTACAAGCCGACATTCTACTCTGGTGGGAATGATCTCTTACTTTCCGACTTCTGTGACCCTAATTAGCAGGGGTCGGCAGACCCCACCGTCTGTTTACATCACCATGAAAATATCGTAGGCTTTTCCACTCCTCAGCAATAGATTCTTCTTATTTTCCTACTCTGTTTGCATTCCTTTTTCATATGGACAGGCAACACTTCAAGCCTGGCATAACTCTAGCGTCGACTGACCAGTAACCTGCATTATGAATACATCCGGGCATACCAACCGTTAAAGATCTAGCCTTTGCAGCCTCAGTAGCCTGTTCCCCTTATCCTGAGACCTTTGCCCGGCACGCTAACTGCCTTTTAATATAGCCACGTTTGTCTCAAACTGCTTCTTTTCTGATGACGTTCTTTACGTTAATTCCTCCTTACTTTGGCGACATAACTTCATTTTGCTGACTTATCTTGTTTTGCCTGAGCAGTCTCCTTTTTGCTTACCTCTTTGACTCCTGGGACCTAAATGATCTAGGATCTGCCGACGAATGGCAGCTACTTTCGACGCAAGAGCATTGCTGGTCATGATTCATCCTTATTACCATGTCTCCTTTCTTCCTTATCACGTTCATTCCTGCTGATGCTCACCGGCAGCATTCAGACTTTACTAACACGACTGCCATATGAGCTGACATTCCAGACTCGTCGCAATGATCTCCTACCTTCCGACTTCTGTGACCTTATGGATCAGGAATCGGCAGACCCAACGGTCTGTTCACATTACCTGGAGATTCGCATTGGTTTCTTTCCTATATTCTGTAGAGCTTGTTTCGCACTCTATGTCTGACTTATCTGGTTCTGTCAGCACCGTCTCCTGACTTCCGACCTCTCTCGGACGTCTGGGATCTAAATGAGCTAGTCTCTGCAAACGCAAAGCTCTGTCTCCCTCGTCTCCAGAGCACTGCTGCTTATGATTCATTAGTAATATATTCCCTTTCGTCCTTAACACTTCTATTCTGTTGACACTCAGCTAGCATTCCAACATCTATAATAGGCTTTCTCTCTATGAACCACTATCCTCCTCTCATCTCCATGATCTGCTTGCAGACTACTAGGCCCATACTGTTGAATCATTGGCAAATTCAAACGTCTTTCCACAACATATCGAGTTCTTTTTAGGCATTTCTTCTTCTCTTTAATAGTCTCCTCCTTCCCGACCACAGTCTTTTATTTATGCGCTTTCTGTTTGCATTTCTTAATCAATTGGACTAATAACCCTTCGGGCCTGGCTCTAATCAAGCCACGTCTGACCAGGCTCTCACTTTCGGACTGATTCCAGATATCCGAGACGTAAACGATCCAGACTGTGCAGCCACAACACACTCTGTCCCACAGACTGAGAGCTTTGTTTGGCATGCTAACTGGTTGTTTTATATAGCTTCCATCATCCCGCATTTTTCTTTTCTAAGGAATTATCCGGTCTCGATTAAACGGTCGCCTGCTTTCTGCCTCTTCTCGGACGTCTAAGATCCAAATGATCAGAGCGTTGCTGACCTAACCCTCTGTGACTCTCATCGCAAGGGTAGTAATGGCCATGCTTTTCCTTATTCATTTTAGTCCTCTTACAGGCTTAATATGTTAATTTCTGCACTCCCGCTGTTAGCATTCCGGCGTTTATAATATTGCTTTTTCTCTATGAGCCGGCAGTCTAGTCTCGTCTCAATGGTCTCCATCTTTCTGACTGCTAAGGCATTACCGATGAATCACCGACAGATCCATTATTCTGCATACAACACAATGCATTCATTGTAGGCTATTACACTTCCCCAATGGATGCTTTTCTTCCAGAGTTCATTCTTTCATTTTCGCGCTCTCTATTGACATTCCTTTTATAATTGGACGGAGAACTTTTCAGGCTTGGCTATAACCTATCCTCGTCTGCCCAGTCTCCTTCTTTCCGATTGCTTCCAGGCATCCGAGACGTAAACTGCTTAGACTCAGCAATTTCAAAACTGTCCCCTTCATCCTTTGTGCTTTGCTCGCCATACTAACTACCAATTCCGACGCAACGATCTTCCACTCTTACCTTAATTACATCGCTGCGCATCATTGGTCCTTTTTAACAAGGGTTACTCATCACCTGATGAACTTCGTCGGATTTACCACTACTCCTCAAAAGAACCTGTGTTACCGACCCTTTTCTTTCCTTCCTTGGCTTGCTGTTGCGTTGTTGTTTCATTCAACGCTAGCTTACATGCCTTTGTCCTCCATGACTTCTTACATTCCCAACAATTTAGGATTGTGACAATGCGTCCCTGTCGCTTCTACTGCATGATATTATTTATTTTTATCTGCACACCAAGTCCACCTCTCTCTCTGGTTCCCACAGATTGGGCATTTGAACCTTAGGACCCCTCAACCTATCTTTGCTGCATCTTCACGCCTAATTTGTACAATTTTTCATTTTCTATTGATCCGTGTTTTGCTCTTTTCTCGTCGTATTTGACCATTTATGATACACGTGCAAACGTGATAGCTAAATAACGATTACATGTACAGAGGTACCATAGTTCAGTCAGCGTTGCAAATGATGGACTGCGTTACAGATGCATTGCTTTCTTTTGGCTTTGTGGCCGTCTCTGTACGTTGCCTTTTCACCAGCTTGTCACAGGTACGGCGACAAGCACCCAAGAAATTGTCCAACGTTCCGATAAAAATGCGAGGCACACAGTTCCTTTATCTGCATATGAGCGGAGGATCATCAACCGTATTAACAACTGGCTAACCAGAAAAATTATTCGTTAGCTTGTACGGATAGATCTTTTCCGAGGCTTGAACCATTGGGTTCAGTTTGCCTAACGCTATCACTTCCACATGCCTCTAGCTTGGAGCACTCCTTTCGACTTTGGAAGGCACATTCTCTTGCCGATACAAAGCCAGAACCATTGCTCATCATGAGCTCTTCAATCCGCTTTGTCCGCTTAATTAGCCATGGTTTCCTGTATTGTCAGTTAATTTTACAACCGACCCCGAGGGTCTGCGATTTGCTTTTCGGAACCTATCCCATCCTTCAAGACTTCAACAAAAACACAACATACTTCAGTATATATCTCTCGGAAACTTCACGTAATTTTGCAGATAATCAACACATCATACTCAAAGAGAATGTTTAGTTCCTGACCTACTAATCGGGCACGGCCATTCCTTAAACCAGGACAAGACCCAGAAACGCAATAGGCACCCGCCTAAGGTATTACGCAACAAACGCAACTTGACTACGAATAACGCAGCAAACAAACGTTCAACAAGAAACATAGTCAGTTACGACTTGTCATTTAATGGGATCGCGGCAGTGTTTTAGTACTTGGTGGTTTTCGCCTGGCATGCGTTCCCCCTATACAAGGCCACAAATGTCTGGTTAACAACATTGCAATGTGGGGTATGTGACTATCCACCGAATAAAGTCGCAGCACACGCCCTCAGACTCGCAGGCCAACTAGCGTCACCATACTAGATAAGTTTGTTACACTGGAACTTCTAGATCTGCATAGCGTGTTGTCTCTTCTTTTTACGAATTCAGGCATATACTGTCGTCTATTTACTTTCTATGATATCACCGTTGACCATTGCGTTACTTCCACACTAACTCACTATATTTTCATTTTTCTCTAGCGTGCACTTCAATTATCTTCTGGTGACTCATTCAGGATTCTCAGTCTATTATTAGCCGAGGTATTACTGCAATCTTTGGAAGAGGGATTGTGTCCTAACAAACGGGTCCCGATCTCACGGTAGCCAAATTATGGTTTTCCATTTTCGCCATTGTACAGCATCAATCACGAACAAACGAAAAGGTTTCTACAGATACTGTTGCAGCTTCTATAAATATCTACAGTTTTACATACCTGACTTTGCCTCCATGGGTAAGCCTTGCATAGTCAAGAATAAAATAGTTATTTCTTTATTTATGTAATATGATAACCCTATTGTAGTTCTTCGCTCATTTGTTAAACGCTTTACATGATAATGCCTGTGCAGGCGCGTCTCGTTTGGCGGCGAATAACATTTTATTGATTTGTGTAGTTACTTTCAACTTATGTACAGAAAAGCTCAAGTATGAACAGACACCACGAAACTACTAAAATTAGGTATAAATTAAATACACATATATAATTGAGAAAGTGGCATACTGACCAAAAATACAAACGACGAGCAAAGTTAAACTTCGGACGGGTGGATCGGGGCACTTATTTATTGCCCTGCAAATACTAGTCCGAGGTGGTGCGCGCAATCAAACGCGAATATCGGTGGGTCATTCGAGAAGGACACAAGGGACGAACCTTGATGGGCTACGAAGATGTTGTCGGAATGAAGCGGGACAGGAGCAAACGTGTACCGTAACGACGTACAGAGCAGTTGTAACGAGACGGTTATAAAGCTTAAAACAAGAGTGAATAATATACAATTGGTCAGCAATAAAATTTTACATAACATAGCACTTTTGGCGCTAAAATCCATCTCAGCCGTAGTGCCGCAAGTTATAATGCTATGCAGCTTTGTGCATACAGTAGTGGCGAATTAGGAGCCATTACTCCTTTTGTAAAGTACGATTGCAACCTTGCTATTTGTTGGCGACCGCCTTCCATTGCATTATTTTAAATCATGGCGTAATAGCCTAGCAGTAGGGGAGTTGCCATGGCCTATAGATCTACTCTCCAAACTATGAACTAGCGTGTCTTAAAGAGCCAACCTACTCTTGGAGGCTTTCGCGCACTGCATTAGTGGTGTGCTCAGCAAATTTAGCTGTCCGTATAGTGGATACCTAAGTCATTTCCCTATTGTTGCACATTATTTGTCAATCAAATAAGACAAGGGTCTCTGGGGCTGTATGGCAATTACAAAGTGAGCTGCAGGTTTTGGCTAAAAATAACATGTCCCGGCCAGTGCACCACAAGTCTAGTGCCTTCAGGTCGATTAGGATTTCTTCCGCGGTTCGGCGGATATCAGCAGGCTTGAGGATAATACTTTTCAGGCCTTCCGCCAACAGTGATGGGACGCCCTAAGCTAATACTTTGACTTACCTTTGACGCTGCAACCACAATTGTTACGTGCGCAGCACTTCCAACATTTGGTTATGCTGTCCACCTATATAACTCCCCCAAGCTGGCAATATTATCTCTAATAATGGCTCGCGCATTTTATTATAACAGCGTTGTATATTCTTTTATCACCTCACTTTATTCAAGTGCCATATCCTACCCCTTCTCCTAGCTCTTCGGTTTCGACTTTGAGTTCTTCGTAGGCGACAGCTACCTCCGTTGCTTCTCTACTACCTTTGACACTGTAGTTCCGCACGCTGTGCAAAAGTCCTCCTGTGCTTTGTTATGTTGCCTACAAACATATTCTCCTTAGCGGAAGCTGTTCAGAATGTCTAGTAATCTAAGGTGATCTAGTCTAATCTAATTCTAATCACAACAGCCACACCTAGAACCACCACATATCGCTCTGTACCACCTGGCTACTCCCATTCGTTCTTCTAATACTTAGCACCGGCGCTTAGTCTCTTGTAGTCACCACAAACCGCCACGAAACCACCGACGTAAATTCCACGGCACCTACAACTTGTGACTGTGCGCCGTAGCCACGTAGCTTCTGTCGTTCGCGGTTGTGCTAGGCAGGTTTACTTGTGGGACTCCGTCCGGAGCCTTTGGCTCAATAGCCTGACCCATAAGGCAGGGGGAGAAGATCCAGCTCAGGAATGTGGTTACAGAGACAAATTGGGATCTGCATGTCGGCCGTCGCACGCAGCCTTTGAGGTACTGGAACGATTCATACATGCTCCGCGACGGTAGCAGGATACGCACCTGCAACCACGGCCAAATGCAGGTGGGTTTTGGCGGGTTTGCATCTATCTGCCCAGGAGCCGCCTGGCTTGAGATGAGTAGCAGCAAACCATTGAACACCCGGAGGTGCCCTCCCACCAAGGGGAAACAATTTGGGTTTTTTCTGCTCTACACCAATCGAGCTGTGAGCTAATAACTTGTGGACCTGCTGGCTCTCATGGCTGGTTTTACTGGAAGCGCGCTATCTACCACTTCATAACTCCAAAGAGGATAGACTAGGATACAGGCAGGGTACCCACGCCTGACAGGAGATCGGCTGAAGTTCTCAGCCAAGGCCTTTGGTTAAATGTATACCCTAAACGCGGCGAGTATAGAATATGGTCAGTTCACTGTCGCATGCGAATTCGTGTCCTGGACCTTAACAGGGCGAAAGGCGTACCGCAACTCCTACCCAGCGCTCGCCCCGAGGAGGCGTCAAGGACACGAGCCTATGGCGCAACAGTAACAGCAGTGGGTAGATCATCTGTCAGGGTCTAGACACTGCCATCCTAAGCGCACCATAGGGTCTCCCGCCACATATATATGGTCGGCGGCATCCGGTTTCCGAGTTGCATGTCACTGTGGCCGGCCACAGGAAACCTGCGCTTACAGAGGGACCATGAGTGGTTTGCGCTGCACCACACACAGCTCCATCCACACACCCCATATCCAGTGTAAACCCGAAGGAATAAGACCGGGAGGCATGTGGATGGTAGCCACGTTTCATCAACGGAGCCGGCCCACACTTCTTTACAAGCAACCACAAGTACGCTGTATTTGAGAATCAAGCGAACACAAGGCGGTAGCTTGGCCGCAGTCCGCTTCACATTGAGTGCATGGAACCACTCTTCGAGCCTAGAACAACCACAAGGACCGTGCAACCCGTCCCCTCCAGCAACGTCCAGCTATCACCTAGAGACAGTATGAACGTGGTAGTGGGCAATAGACAGGTAGTCACCTTGTCAACACGCACATAAAGCGCAGCCACACCGTGGATGTCAAAAACGGCCAATCACTTGAAATGACATTAAGGAAAAAAATATATCTGTGAAAGAATTCGGCTATGCAGACACCACTCTTCCCTAACTTAGCATATGAAGTATGTTGGTTAGCAACGGATCCGCGATTAGTATAGTGTGTCCAGAATTGACTCAGCAAATGCTACAAACGCAATAATGTTAACGAAGATAAGTAAAATTACCGTAAGCAATTTGGAAATTTAATAGAACATTATTCCGGTAAACAGAACGAATCAAATGAATGAATCAGCCAGACTATTTAAACAGCATCATCTCATCGTAGCACACAAACCAACTGCCACGTTGAAAAACCCTTTCAAAACCAAAAGAAAAACTACGGGCACATGAACAACGCAATATGGTATACAAAATACCTTGCCGAGATTGCGAAAGGGATTATGTTGGCCAAAAGGGAAGAAAATTGGTAACAAGGATACAAGAACATAAGAGAGCCTGTATGAAGCATTATGCATTGTCGCTAGTTTCAATATATGTAGATAAAGGAAGACATAGCTTCGATTGGAGCAAAGTAGAACTCTTGGCCCTGGGTGAAACAAGCAAAGAAAGAGAATTCTTGGAAGCTTGGTTCTCAACGAAACATACAATCAACATGCGTGTGGACAGCGATTCAATATACGAACCACTACGACAGAAAGAGATAAAGAACCTTTTGTCACGCCGTTTGAGGCAGAACAACTCGGGAGCCGACTTTAGCTTTGGGGAAGTGGGTATAGGTCACAAGACCTAAAATCGACACTGCCACGTTCAGAGTCACCTGCAGGTTGATCCTGGAGGGAGGATTCATTTAGGAAGCTTGTACGCTACATATCACTGCACTGAGGATGCCACCTCGCATGGTGGTGAAACTTTTGCGAGAAAACCGCCAAGCTTGGAGAACAAATGAACAATTGCTTCATCAACCCGAGCTACCGGTATTTCGAATCATTTTGAAGTGGAATGAAATTTATCCAGCTTGAAAAGAGACTTAGGTTAAGTGTAAGTTGGTTTAGCCCAACTGCGGTGAAGCAGCATCATGAACGCAACATCAGCCTCAGCATGGGGCACAAGCCACATATATATAATTACATATATACCTACAGATCAATCCCGCATGCTACTGGGTAACTTGTTATAGTTTCATACGCTCATCGACCATACCTATTTGTATGTCATAATCATGCCTTTGCAAGCTTGCTTGTGCTTCCGGGAATAAAGCAGTCATCTTTTTATTTCTTCGTACGCACCACCTACCTACGCTGCTTAACCGAGTTACCTCCAAATCTGTGCAAAATTCCTCAAGTATTTAGCTTTTGCCCACCTATATCCTTCCCCTAAGCAGACATCGTTCGGTACGTCCAGTAACTTTGCGCACTTTATTCGCAAGTACCCTATATACAACTACCCTTACCACGCTTTGTATCTCGTAGCTAGTTCTGTCCTTCTATTATTTCCTTAGAAGTGGCTTCACGTTCCTAGTAGACATACCTACCTCCGCGGAGCCACTACGTTACACTTGACACTGTTGCTTTGCGTTTTTGTGCATAGGATCACAATTATTTGATTATGCTTCCCAACTATCCCCTTCCCCTGTTTGAAATTTTTGTCGCATACATTTACCACATGGCACATTTTACCTTAGATAATTGTTTCATCTGATGCATATCTATTACGCATTCTACATTCCTTATTCGTGGGTACTTTGTTATTCTTGCCTGCCGCGCGCAACCTATTCTTACACCTTTTCCAAACGAACAACCATCGAGTAGTTGTTTTCCATATAATATCCATGTTCCAAAGGCTAGCAGAAATTGCTGTATTTAATGTATACGTATAAAAAACTAAAACACCGTAAGGTGAGTATTACCATGGGAGACAATGACTCTTTCCATGCTGCTGGAGCAGATTTCCTTTTTGTCGCTTCTCTCACCTTAATTCAATTTATAGAGCTAATGGTTATAGAATATTTGGGCTTACACGGACTATTCGCAGCCGATTCATGTATGTTATCGTCCTGTGGTTGAAAAGCCCGTCACTGAGAACTTATGCAATTCATTTGGAGTAACAAACGGAACCATATATCATTGGAGACTGAACAAGTGTGTATAGTGCTATATATTTATTCTGCAATGAAAATAAATACCTGGCGTTATCCCACCATGCACTCGTTATCCACCACCTCAACGGATTATATCCAACCAGCAAGGTAATAATATGTCTACTGTGAATTCATTACGCTTTTGACTGCTTGCAAAGGAAAGTCCAACCAAATTACTGGCCAAAATAAAACAATTTAACGCTTGACGATCGTTGTTTTGGAATCAAGCCAACAGCTGCACACTACCAAAAAGAATCGGAAACTGCTGACTGCGGCTAGGGGCAAATAGTTTCCAACGCAAAAATCCCCACACTAGATCAAACATACCTTCATGCAGCACACCTCTCTTCACGTGGTCGTAGTGTTGCATACCCGCTGCAAAGTATAGTTTGGACAAAATCACACATTTTTGTTACATAACACCCAAAGAAAACAAATGGACTATATGATTCCTTTGCTCCATTCAAGCTAATTAGCTGCCGGATTTCAGGCTTTTTTTATCTTTAGCCAAAAGGTTGTACTTGCATTATCCTGTATTTGAAGGCATGCCTCGCACAGGTGATTATGTTTTAGAACACCGTCCAAAAGACTTGACGGCTGTGTTCCAAAGCATGGTGGCTATTTGCTTGGCCAGCGTTCTTCATATATAATGCCATAAATATACGTTAACCAACTTTGCTACGTAGCGGATGTGACTTGCCACTGAATATATTCGCAATCTACGGGTTACTATACTACGCTACATCCGTATTAACGTGAACGATCGTCCCACCATCGTTGATATATTCCTCACATGTATTTTCCTCGTCTATGCACGCAGCGCCATGCGCCTACTTCGAAACGTTGCCGGTAACACGTTGAGCTTGCCTTATAAGGATGTTACGAGGATTTTTATAATAAATCATTTATTGTCATTTATGTACATTAATATGAGTAACATGCCGATGACGCAGCCTTGGACAAAATTGTTCAGTACCTGTCTAGGTTTGAAAATATGACCATTTACTTAGACTACTTGGGTAGGTTTTGCAAGGTATGCACACAGCCAAGCTAACAGTGGGCCAACAATTCAAAGAAAGGTAATGTTATTCAACAATTTATTGCGTATTGCTCTTCGAACGCCTTCTGCATGTCGAGAAAAATGACTCCAATATAGGTCCCACGGTCTAAGGATAGGGACAACTTTTTAAAGTAGGCTAGATAGCATGACACCTAGGAGTGCGTTCTCAGAAAAACGTGTTGTGGGTCATTTAACAAGCCTCGTGTTTGTGAGAATTCAGCCGCCCTAAGGGCGATTAGTCTCTCCATCATTCTGTAGCTGCTAGACGTGTGGCTGAGAGGACGGTATTTGCGCTGGCATGTATAGACCTTGCTTTGTAACGTAGTGCTACGGTGTCAGTTTGCCACCGTTTGGATGGCGCGTCAGCTTATAAGGATAGGTTGAACAGACTGAGTGGGAGAAGTGCAATATCTGCACCCCACGTTTCAGCAAAATGAATGAAAATTTGTCGAATCCTTTGTAGTAGAAATGTTTCATAGTCGCCAATTGCTTTCCCAGTTTCGGGCATAAGAACGCATTATTCAAGAGTTGTTTAGAAGTCAAGGTTATTAAGGCAGGTGAATGGGGTCGCTAGTTTCATTAAACGATGCGCAGAACTGGTATTTTGGAACCGACGGTATTTAGGTTAGGTCCTTACGTCTCGAGCGGTTTGCGAGCGTGATGAAGTTTAATACTCTTACCTCGGGATTCCGTTGCTTCATTAGTCCAAGCAAGGTTTGGTACTTGGTTGCTGCTAAGCCGTTAAATGTTTGGCTTTACTACATCCTTAAAATGGAGGTGGGCGTATGGGTTAGGCAAAACCCATGGAAACCTGCAGAAATCGTTTGTTGTCTCATAATGTGCCTAGCAGTTTAATCTTTTGCGCAAATTTATACGGTCGGCAGCACCATTTTTGGAAGCCTTTGTCTTTGCGTTTCAGTGAACAAACTGTATCATTGCAGGTTCTGTTGTTACCACGGTACACCATGGAAACGATTTGGGGATCACAGTTGGCATAGTCCGTCCCAATAGGGATGCGTTTACAAAAAGCTTGAGAAATTCCCCGTTAGTGTTACTATATTCACGATACCGGGTATAGAGTTTGGGAGCCTTAACTTTGGGTTACTTGAACTGCTTGCACAAAAACATTGTCAAACTATAAATGCTACTAGTGAAGATGCGAAGTAAATAATTAAAGAAATATTTTATTCTTAACAAAGCGGGGCGCGCCTTTGGGCCTGATCAGAATGGTGCAATGTAGTACTTGCTAGCGCAGAAAACAGGACTTAGTGCGGGAGTAGTACAGATATATTCAGTATTGCAAGCGTATAATAAATAAAGATTGAAGAAAATATATCATCGCAGGGTGGGAGATGTAAAGTTAAGAATAAGGGATCCTTGAAGTGGTGGACTTGGGTGAGGAGCTGGTCCGATGAGAATGTATACAAAGTGCAGGACGGTTGCGTGAAGCATGAAAAATAGGCTGTGGAAAGCTCTTACTAATCGTAACATGTCAGTGACCAAATATGTAGCCATAATCGTACGAGAGCAAAAATATGCACAGAACTTGTGAAAATGGAACTGCCCAACTTGCGACTGCGTAGTGGAGGCGGTAAGAGTATGGAGTGGCGAGGCACATCGTCACGTCACAGTGTGGTTAAGCTGAAACGTGCGAGTTTTAGTAATGGTAAGCTTGTCAGGAGAAAACCCACCACGTCCTGGAACAATGTCGACCCGTTGATGTGGCGTTGACAAAGTTGCATTAGACCGATTGTCCTTTCCGTTATTTGCAGTCATGTTTCGTCAATTAGTTTTCGATAGCTGTGTGGTTGGTTTCTTCTGCGACGATCATGTGTGATTAGGGGTATTAAAGTCCGATAAGTCAGGCGACGTGTATTCATTATACTAGCTTTCCGGATTCCTTTAGCGCGCCATGATTAAAAGTGCGGATGATTTCATGGAGCAGCGTTGGTTTCGTGACCAGGTGCTCGTCGCTGGCATGTCCTTGGAAGTGTGTACTTTACCTACTGATATCATTTATAAGTGGAGAGAAAAGAAACCGAGACCGAGCAACTTTCCAAAGAAATTGGACATGTCTATGATTATGTTAAATAAGGTTTGGTAATTTGGAGTGGTCAAGGCAATGCACAGACCGGATATGTTATACAACAGACCTGTTATTTTGCGTAGAAGTAGGAAACCCGATATTTGTGAAGTGTGAGACAAATGCTGTTCGAATTGGCCTAGCATAAACAACCGACGACCGGTGTGCGGGCCGGAAGAATCAACCGTTGTAAACCGGTGAAAAAGTTGTGGGAAGCGAAAGAGCAAAGAACGTGGTGAAATATTCCACTAGGATGTTGGCTGCACGGTCAGTCGCGAGTGGTGAAGCCTGTTGTTCGTACATGTAACTCAGCCAGTGGTTGCTAGTCTAGTCACGTACAGGTGAGAATAATATTGTAACAAGTTCAGTAAGCGGATGCTAGAGAAGCAAATGGGAGCTGATGTGAGACGGAGTGTCGGAGAAGTTGTGACGCTACTAGGATGGATTAGGTGCTACAGCTGCAATGAGAACACGGGTGCAGAATGGAGTATACAAATGGAAGGAACGGCAGAGAAAAGTAAGCTTGCGTGCCGGATTAGTTATGTCGCAACTGCCGAACGCTATATAAAAATGTGGCACGTACTAATAGGCATTCAAGGTGCAAAATGGAAGCGAGAACGGAACTTTCTATATACTACAGCGACAGCGTGTGAACGGCTGCAGGACCAGCCCTAAAACGGACCTGGGGCAGCGGAATGATGTGGGCAGAATCGCCAAAAGCTAGGGTGTTCCACTCCAAAAGGGACTTCTATAATGAAACATACACGACTATTAGGGGCTCTGACTAAAATTTAAATCGCGAAGGTTGTCTCTCAAGTAGATGAACGAATATACTAGGTCCAGCCATGGGAACGGATTGACTAGGCAAAGTTTCTGTGTGTTTCACCTGAAGTATGATTTTCCGAAGCGCCATTTAGCATGCATAAACTGCCACTTATGAGTTCGCAGTTTTAGGATATTCAACAAAGTAATGTATTGAGTGTGCAGTTCGAAATGAATTATTGGCGGTTGTTGGGTTGTGGACGCGGCCAACGTGACCTTCTAGTTGCTCCATCCGAGTAGAGACGGAGACTTAATCCGTGCAATCGGCCATATTAAGGTTCATATGTAGGCATATGCGCATGTAAACACTAGTGTAAATAAGATCTCCGGTTACGTGGTTTGCGGCTCGAAAGCAGTTACACGCGGTTTATCCGGTTAGCCAGCATGCAATGGACTGTTTAGTTTCATTTGACCATGTTTTAATAATTAGAATAATGTCTGAATAAAGAAGAGAATTATTTGTTCGATGGATGCGCATTTTCGTGGGAGAGGACGTGCATTAAACAGAACCAGCTTGTTGCTGCACTTGCTTGGTGTTAAACTTACAGCTTCAGTAAAAACGGAAAGCGTGGAGGGGTAGTGAATCCGTGGTATCGCATTGAAAAAGGAGGTGAGCTGAGGGCCTTGGGCTATTTGCATCAATTAATTGAGTATGCTCATCTGAAGTTGCAAGCAGACTGGTTGCTGCTAAGATTCCAGCAATGACAAAAGCGTGGGGAGGCATTTATTGTTGTGGATGTCCTTATGCGACGCTTGACCGCTAGTCCCCTGTGGGTGTTGACTTTTGCTGGAGCAGGTCTGCATTCTTCGGGGCACGCAGGTTTTGTCCATGTTTTGACGGAGGCGAAGCGTTACTTAAGTAGAATTCTGAACTAGGTTTTGGCTATATCTTTTAAGCGTTTCTTCATTTCTTATGTCGGATAACCCTAGCTTATTTGGTTACGTGATTTGGGGCGACCACGGTGCTGGCCGGTTTCCAGTAAGCAATGAACCAAAGTGTGCGCAGTGTAGTCTTATTGTGGTTACGGGGTTTGTTAAGGAAATGTTACCCGGGATAGTCAGTGCTACCTGATTTCCTGGTTAGGTGGAGGTAAACAGTTCGGTGCTCCACGTAGTGTAAAATATAGGTTGATCTGGGTTTATAGGTTCGCCCTTTACGTTTGACAGCGAAGTTAATTGTAACGGTAATATCACGCTATACCGGGGTGTTTCCGCTCTACTTGTGCACGGTCCAACAACTAAAACAGTAGGTCGTACTAAGAAGGCTTGAAACTGGGTTTATGCAGCAGGCATCGTTTCATACGTCAGTTTACTCTTAGGGCGTCTGGTTGCGACCTGGTCTACCATGCTCCATTGTTAACGGCCTGCTTGGTGAAGGCCAAAGTCCCACGGATCTCCCAGGTTAGGTCGCTAATGAAATGCTAAAGCTAAAAACCACCACATGTAGCGGCTCGGCGAATGCTACACAAGAAAACCGTAGCCCGGTAAGACAGAAGACGGCGGGATATAAAGATTGTCTTGAGAAAATAGCTATTTACAATAGCTATGTGAATATAGCTTGAGGACAATGGGAAAAATGGTGAAGCAATAAGTAACACCACGTAGGAGCGCAACAGCCGGCAACGCGCGGTCAAGATGGCGGTCCTGGTTCAAAATTGCAGTCCAGCATATATAGGCTTTGGACGGGTGCAAAGTAAAACAAAAGGTGTACAATTCTGAATGTGATGTTTCATGGAGTAAAATGTCATGATCACTACACAGGCCTCCCCCTAGAAGGCCGAGGGACGAGGACTTCGATCGCTGTTGGCTTGCAAATGTATAAAGGCAGAATCACAGGAGTTCGGTTGTATTTGGATTATTTAATCTTCCTGTGGATTGGAATGCATCGTCGGTGGGCCGTCCCAGCGGGCACACCGGACTACAAAAGAACTGGCTAATCCAGAAAAAGGGCCGGTAGGACCTTTCAACGCTGCTGAAAGACGGTGCGCTTGGGAGAGGTCACTCCCCCACCGCATTCCAATCCACTGCCACAACGAAGCTGAAATCTTCTTCGTACCAGCGAGCCGTGGGGGACCAAAAACAACGAGCCAAGCACACGAGCAGCCAAAGCCAGAAAGGCGAGCTAGACAAACGACCAAGGCGAGCCAAATTGAGCCAAGCAGACCACGATCCAAAGGCCACCGTGGGCGGGTGAGTCGACAAAGCTTTGGGGGTAGACCAAAGCATCCAAACGACCAAACAATTGAGAAACAGCCAACCATCGAACGGACGGACCCCAACGTGCCAGCCTCATGACTTTACCTGATATATGGGGAGAAAAAACTCGGGGAGACAGATTCAGATATTTACGGAAAAGCATAATACCAACAACGAGAGAAAATGTAAATGATTCTTGAAGTGTGGATGAATTCGACAAAATCGGAGAAACGCACAGGTTTACGAACTCTTCTACCATGACTGGTATTAGTTTGTGGCGAATCTGATGACTGGGATTGTGGTGGAGCTGAAAAGCTGGGCGTCGTTACAGGTGGCTCCGAAGATTGCGTTAAGGTCGATGATGGAACAAACTGTTGTTCATCCATGAACGCAGGCTTGACGCGATCTATCGAGACAGTATCCCTTTTACCCACACGGTCAATCACCAAAGTTTTTGAAGACCGTTTAATAACACGGTATGGACCTCTGTAAGGTGCGGAGAGAGGCTGTCTCACTTGGTCGACACTTAAGAATACGTGAGAACATGTAGAAAGGTCTTTCGGAACGTGCACTGGAGTGCGTTGTTCCCTGGGTCACGCGGGATGCAGCTGACGCATGTGGTGCGTCAGACGAGCTATGTAGCTCTTGTAGTTCCATGCCCTCTCCGGGGTTGGGGCGACTAATTGTCCAGGGAGACGCAATCTGCAGCCATAAACGATTTTGGCCGGAGCATCGTTAATGTCGGTTTTGACAGTATTTCGTAAGCCAAGTAAAACGGTGGGAAGCGCTTCGTACCAGTCTGCGTTATCATGTGCACATAGTGCAGCCTTCAGCTGGCGGTGAAAACGCTCAACCATGCCGTTGGCGGCAGGGTGGAATGCAGTCGTTTGGATGTGACGGCAGCCGAGGGTCTGAAGAAGGTGAGCAAATGTGCCTGCGAAGTGCGAACCTCGATCAGTTGTCACAATGGCAGGACAACTAAAGTGTGAGACCCATCGCTCTAGAAAAGCGCGAGCGACAGTGTTTGATGAGCAATCTGGCATTGGGATGGCACCAGGCCATCTTGTAAAGCGGTCTATACAAGTCAGCAAGTAAACGCATCCCTTAGCTGGGGGCAGTGGCCCAACAAGGTCAACATGAATGTGGTGAAAACGAGCATCAGGAAGTGGAAATCAATCAAGCGGCCTTTTCGTGTGTCGATGAACCTTAGACTGTTGACAACTAAGGCACGTACGAGCCCACTGTCTAACGTCCCGGTTGACGTTGCGCCACACGAAGCGTTGTGTGACGAGCTTAACTGTGGCGCGAATGCCTGGATGTGATAAACTGTGAAGAATGTCAAACACAGTGCGTCGGAAAGCTTGGGGAACCACTGGTCGTAGCGAATTTTGCGAAACGTCGCAAAGTATGGTTCCATCCGGAGTAGGCAGTGAAACTGGTCGTATGCGCAAGGAGCTAGAATTACGAAGCTGATCCAGCTCTGGGTCGGTCTGTTGAGCAGCAGCCATTGCCGTTAGATCGATACCTTCAGCGGACGTGATGGAGCTGACGCGAGAAAGAGCATCAGCGACGGAGATCTGCACACCCGAGACGTGCCGTATGTCTGACGTAAACTGTGAGACATAGTCCAGGTGGCGTATCTCTCTCGGAGAGTATCGGTCGGATGACCAGTCGAGGGCGTAAACTAAAGGTTTGTGGTCAGTAAAGACGGTAAAGCTTCTGCCCTCTAGAAAAGGACGAAAATGACGGATGGCGAGGTAAACTGCCCGATGTTCTTTCCCGAAGGTGCTGTAACGTGTCTCCGCTGGCTGCAACCGTTTCGAAAAGAAACCCAAAGGATGCCATGTATTGTCGACAGCCTGCTGAAGAACAGTACCAACGGCCTCGTCTGAGGCATCAGTGACGAGAGAAATTAAAACAGATGGTACGGGATGTGCTAAAAGAGCAGCATTAGCGATTGCGTCTTTAAGGTTTGAGAAGGCTAATCGCGCGGACTTGGTAAAAACAAACGAACGTTGATTGCCCCGAAGCAAGTCAGTCAAGGACTGCATTATCCTAGCACAACACGGAATAAAACGTCTATAGTAGTTCACTATCCCAAGGAAACTAAGCTGTTTAAACGAAATAGGTTCTGGGAAAACTTTGATGGCGGTTGTCTTTTGAAACAGTGGTTCAATACCTGCAGCTGAGATGCGATGACCTAGGAACTCGATCGACGATTTTCCTAGTTGGCACTTGCTAGGGTTCAAGGTAATGCCTCGATCAGATAGGCGTTGGAATAGGATACGCAGATGCTCTAAGTGTTGCGACTTAGAGGCGCTGGCTACCAGGATGTCATCCACGTAAGGATATGCGAACTCCAGACCACGAGTAACGTCATGGATGAACCGCTGGAATGTTTGAGCAGCGTTCCTTAACCCGAAAGGTATTCGAAGGAACTCGAATAAACCAAAGGGTGTTATAACTGCAGTTTTGGGGATATCGCAGTCCTCTACACGAATCTGGTGATATGCTCGCGTCAGGTCTATCTTACTGAACACTGACTTACCACTAAGACTACTTGTAAGGTCCTGGATGTGCGGTATAGGATACCTATCTGCAACTGTGCACTTGTTCAGCGCCCGGTAGTCTCCGCAGGGCCGCCAGTCGCCGCCTTTCTTGGGCACCATGTGGAGAGTTGAGGCCCACTGACTTTCGGAAGGACGGATGATACCAAGTTCGAGCATGTGCTCGAATTCCGCCTTAGCGGCTTTTAGCTTATCAGGGGCGAGACGTCGTGGCCGTGCAGAAACCGGTGGGCCACGGGTTCGTATATGGTGCGTAACGCTATATGCGACCGGAACAGTAGCGTCAGCTGAGCGGACGAGCTGCGGAAACTGTCTGAACAGATCTAAAAATTCCTTATCAGCTTCAGGCTGAATGTAAATGGGAGTGACAGAAACACAAGGTGTGCGAACTCCACATGTGAAAAGCTGGGTCTTTTGGTCAACGAGTTTGCGATGACACGCATCGACGAGCAGATCGAAGTGTTGGAGGAAGTCGATACCCAATATAGCAAACGGAACAGCAGCGATGGTGAAAATCCATCGAAAGGAACGTCGTAGTCCGAGATCAATGGTAAGGGAGCGTTGACCGAAAACTCGGATAGCGGTGCCGTTAGCGGCACGCAAGTTGGTTGTCTGTGGCTTAGTCGCGTCGCCTGGAACCGGTGGGATCACGCTAACTTCCGCCCCGGTATCAACCAGGAACATGATCCCAGTGTTCCTATCAACGATTTTGAAGAGGCGATTTGGACGACTTCGGCCGACGGCGTTCGTCGCCAATACGTGTCGGCCTGTCCTTTTTCTCGTTACTGGAAATGAGCATGGTTTTATACAATTTCTAGCAGAACTTCCAAAACGTGCGTGATAACGGCAAATTGGGCGTCGTGTTCGTCTTCGAGATGGGCTAGGGGAACGGGATGGAGAATCCCGTGGGTGCCGATGTAACTTTAAGTTTTGAACTTCTTGCCGTAGCGCGGATATCTCTGCTAAGAGCTCACCAGTCGAAGGTGGAGTAGCGGTGTCGATGGTTTGGACCGAAGGGACAACAGTAAAACCTACGTCAGGTGAGCGAAGAGAACTAGGTGACGGACACGGTGGTCCGGTGAAGCGCTTCATCATGTCATCAGCAATATCTGCAGCTTCTGACAAAGGCTGCGATTTTGCAAGCGATAGCATAGCTTGTACGTTTTCAGGCAAACGCTGAAGCCATAACTCTCGAAGCAGCGACTTGTCCATATACAATCCTTGAAGAAGACCACGCATCTCTAGCAATAGCGCGGATGGCTTACTAGAACCTAGCTGTAGACCAGTAAAAGGTTTATGCAGGCGGGACTTCAATGAGGGAGTAACACGCTTTATTACCGCGTTCTTGAGAGAATTATATCGGTCAGGAGGACAAGATGTAATGGTAAGATTACGTAGTGCTAAAGTAATATCAGTCGGCAGGCGTGTTAGCAAGTGATTAAACTTTGCAGAGTCATTGGTAACATGCTTAGAAGTAAATTCAGCTTCTAAAATCATGAACCACAAAACGGGATCCTTTTCAATAAAGGGTGGAACTACGAGAGATACCGCTTGCACAGGCTGTGGGTCCTCACACTTTTTAGAAACTGTGGTCATGGTTTGCGTGGAAAAACCAAAAAATGGAACGAACTCACCGGAATGCGATTGGGGTCACCAATTATGTAGCGGCTCGGTGAATGCTACACAAGAAAACCGTAGCCCGGTAGGACAGAAGACGGCGGGATATAAAGCTTGTCTTGAGAAAATAGCTATGTACAATAGCTATGTGAATATAGCTTGAGGACAATGGGAAAAATGGTGAAGCAATAAGTAACACCACGTAGGAGCGCAACAGCCGGCAACGCGCGGTCAAGATGGCGGTCCTGGTTCAAAATTGCAGTCCAGCATATATAGGCTTTGGACGGGTGCAAAGTAAAACAAAAGGTGTACAAGTCTGAATGTGATGTTTGATGGAGTAAAATGTCATGATCACTACACACAACAGAAACGACCCGCTACACCAACTAAATACACGCGTCCAACAACATGGCTGTAATGCAGTTGCTGCTTGGTCCTTGTTTCTCATTGCTTCGTTTAGCCCTATGTGCTTTCGCTTGGCTCCGGTTAGGAGCAGGTTACAGTTTTACACCTACCATTCGGCGTTTCTGTTTTTCCTATATCTAACCGGACTGCCAGTCCATACACAGAGTAGGAACACACGATCGGTATGTAACAAAATGGCAACGGGTATACGAACCTACTTGCTAGTCTCTTATTTTTCTAGCCGCATGCATTAGAAAAACTCATCTTACAACCATGGATTCAATATATTCCTTTGTTTACATATCAGCTGACTCTTTTACCTGTATTGAAGCTTTTAATGTCACCGTCAGATACCTACTAGTTTGGTTCCGAGGGACAGCGACATTTCGATGGAACTGACCTGAAAGTTAAGTTTGCGATCTCACAAGCAATTTATTGATTTGTTGAACTATGGAGAATTCGTCGGAGCGTGCTTTTCGCTGGCTATCGGTTACAGCAACATTGCGGAGAGAGCGTAAACTATCTTGGCTCACGCATTCATCAAGCCAACCCAGGTTTCCGTTACAACGCAATCCCTTTGTCTGGTTTTGTAACATTCAAAAAACTTCAGTCCCTGATAGCTGGAGTTATAATGCTCAGAGCGGAGTGAAATATTATCTATGAATAGAAAACACTTTTTTATGAAACAGCTTGTAATCTCCTTAGGCAGTGAGAACATAGGCAAAATCGGTAGTCTACTGTTAACTTTGCCAAGCCTGTAGAAAATGTGAACAACCTAGCTCGGACTGTTTTCCCTGACAACATTGACAGAATTTTGTGTGCTACCGATGTGGTGATCAACACAGTTTTCCCAAACAGTGACCTTACTAGTCTAGAGATTGCGGTAAGTGCGCTAACGTTGGCTATTTGGCTTGTGTGTGCCGTTCCCTACCATTAAACGTTTCGCTTACGTTGCGGTAAGCAAGCCACGGTGAGCCATGATAAACTCTATGAACCATGTATTTGCGCACTGCTCGGACGTGAAGAAACTAGCTATGTATATGATGGCGCTTGTTGTTAATGGTCAGTCTGTTCTAGTTGTATTAGACACCGGCTCAGCCGTGACGTTAATAGACCAGAATGCAGTTTCACCATTATGGAATTTGGAAACAAGTGATAACTTTTCAAAACTTATACGGTGGAGATCAAACACCTACTGGTAAATGCCACCTGCTGGTTCAACTTCAGCGGCGTTGGCACAAATTGGTGATCCATGCAGTTCCTCTTGCTCTGACCCCGTTACTGGAGCGTAAGTTGCTGAAACCGATACCGTAGGTGCTAACTGCAATCAATTCCGTGGGGGCAGGAAACAAATACTCGGTCTTAAAAGCGCTAATTCGAAGAAGTTAACGGACAACAGATGGGAAATCTTAATACTTTAAAGCCAAAATCCATATTATGAATGCTAATACGTCATGTTCCTTCAAAGCTAGATAACGGGCTCATTCTTAACCGCCGACTCTTGAGGAGGATTTGAGATGGCTCCAGTACGAAAGTAGAATCGGATGGGTTCAGCACTCGATTGGGTAGCCTGATAGTCCCCGTGTTTAGGACAGACGAAGGTGTTCGGAGTTGCGGTGTTTAAAAACTGACAGTGAATCGGCGCATTATCTTAGACAGTTAACGCTTGCCAAATATTGCATATTTATATGCCCGTTTACGTGGTGGTGACAAGTTCACTTAACGCAATGTATGTCACGCTTACTCCCAGGTGGACTTTGACGATCATTCTCATCGATGTTCGAAACTTCTTAGGATCTGGGATTTGAATGAGCATCAGTTTTCGCCCGGGACAGAAAGTAATAACCCACAAGGACCTACAAAGACCGTAGCTATAATCTTAAGGGATACAACTTCATTCATTACCATGACTGGTTTTCAGGAAGGATAGCGGGACACGGTGCCTCCGCACTCCTAAACCGTATACATAACCCGAAAAGTCCAGACACAGGAAACCGACGTCTGGTTTACCTGTACACGCAAAACGATGACGTTTCGTAACTTTCCCATCCGCGCTTGGCCTCAGCGATCATGGCGGCTCAGACCAAACTATCTGACATAGCAACGTCTTTGTTGAGAAACATAAATTCCTTGTAAATATTAATCATACATGATTTGGAGTGCCCCAATAAATTCAAAAGTATACCGTTTATTTATTTAATTATTTACCACGATTATCAGACATTTGGGTTTAGCTGAATACATTAGTCTTCCACTTGGAATAAACCCTGCCGTGGGTATTATCCAAAGGCTAATCGACAACGTTGTAGGGATATACAGAACACCTGTGCATGACTTGACGACTTACAAATCACGAGGAAGACAGGAGTAGACCATCTGTGCACTCTGTATGAAGACGTACACGACTTGCCTGACAAGGCGTTGCAGTTGCAGCATACCATATGTTCTAGCTTAGTTGATTCCCTTAGTGTCGGATATAGACTAAGTAAAAATGGACGGGTGATGAAGTCCTCACATCGCCGGCTAACCAATGGAGGCGATTTTGAAGGAAAGTGGTGCTATATCCCAGTTAGTTGGCATGTTATGTAGCCCAGCTAACATCCCGCATGGGTCAGCGGCATAAGCTGCTGGCCAGTTAGCGTCTGCCTCTAGCGGTCTTGGGTTCGTTCCACCTTAGAGGACCGAGGGAATGCGCACCATTGGCGTGTCTCGTTAAGGAGAATCGCGGTTGGTGCTTTTTCGGAGTACACCGCGCTGGGTTGCTTATGACCTACTAAGATGGAAACCTCAACAAAATTACAACTACAATCCTGCTACTTATGAATACAAACAACAAATAGCCTCTTCGATTTTCAAAATGCTATGAATATAGCGGCTAGGGAAAGGACGTCATCACATCGCAGGATAACCACTGGCAGTGCTAGTGAAAGATAAAGGGTGCTATACCACGGTTAATCTGCAAATTGGGTAGCCCGGTCAGCGTCTCCATGGCTCAGTGGATTAAGGCGCTGGCTGGTTGAATTATGCCTTTAGCAGTCATTCGTTCGATCCTCCGTAGAGGACCGAGGGAAAGCGCATCACTGACGGGCTTCAATAAGGCGAATCGCGTCTGGTGCTTTACCGGACTAGGATGTGTTGTGCTGCTGGTGAATATTTGGAGGAAAACCTAAACAAAAATATAGTCAAAATCCCGCTATGTATGGTGAATATGAAAGAAATGTTCCTCCTGATTTCAAAGTGCCATGAATATTGTCTAGTGAGCGAACGTATTCACCTCGCTGGATAACCGCTGGCAGTGACATTGAAAGATAGATGGTGCTATGTCCCTGGTAGTTTGACACCTGTGTAGACCGGCCAACGTCCCCAAGACTCAGTGCCTGAAGCTGCTGGCTGGTTGGCTTTTGCCTCTAGCAGTCAAAGGCAAGATCCTCCGTAGAGGACCGAGGAAATGTGAGCCACTGACGAGCCCCAATAAGGCAAAACGCGTCTGGAGCTTTTCCAGTCTAGGCAACGCTACATAGCTTGTGAATTACCAGGATGCATACCTCAACGAATATGCAGTTCATGCACGAAGTGACAAGCTGATTATTGCACCCAGTCCTCACAACGAAGCACAGGTAGGTTTGTTTGGTGGAACGCTCTCTTTTTTACGGTTGCTTTTACATAACTTGCCCTGTGTCATGGCCTCTTTTTGATATGTTTAAGAAAGATGCCAAGTAGTCACTACAAGGGAAAAGGATCAAGCATTTTTGAAAGCAAAGTATTTACTTGTTTCTTCACCTGTACTAGTGCGTTATGATCCAAACATACCACTCGTGTTACAAGGTGCTGCCTCATGGTTTGCTGTATAAACCGTTCTAGGACCTCAGCTTTAGGAAAGAACTGTCCGTTCTCTTGATTTTACTTCTCGAACACTACAGGCCGATAAGGAGCATTTTGCAAGCTGGGTAACAGAGCACCGGACTTGCTATTTGTAAGTAAGTTCTTTCATTAACGCTGGTGCGGCAAACTCTGTGAGATACTGGCAGATAATAAAACATTAATTTCACTGCTTAGTAAAAGAGGCGGCATCGAATAGACTAATGCAACCGGTGTGAGGCGTTGGGCGCTCATCGTTTTCCCTTACAGCTATCGGATTCGATACCTCTCTGATTCTTTCAACAATGTAGCCCATGTCCTAAGTAGACTGCCAAAGGAAATGCAAAGTAGGGAGCATCGTGGAGCGTTCTGCGTGTTTGTTTTATTAATACATCACTTAGAGACCACTTCAGTATCTATCCACATAAGTAGAAGAGCTACCGACCGAGGCCTTGTCTCGTCGACTGTGAAAAGTATAATGTTATGCAGTTTGGATTCCCGTTGCACGGAGGTCATGCATTCGTCGTTTAAATGCCGATTGGAGTTCTGTCTGCATAAACGATATATCATGCGTGCATCTGGATTCCATTTCCGCCTTCACTCCGATCAGCCGTAATGCGAGAAATACATGTTACCGAGCTAAGAGTAGTCTGCATGGAAGCCCTGTCAAACGCCTGTGTTTTATATCAAAAGTAACAGTAAAGCATACCAGCTACCTGAAGGTCCATGGGAGCGTGTTCGCGCAGACTATTTAGTCCGATTGGAGGAAAAGTGCTACTACTCCTGGTGGATGGGCACTCAGAAAGATACATATAATATTGTAGCTAAGACTACTGCGGAGGCTGCAAGTATAAACGTACATACTAGCCTATCCATATATAAATGAGCAAATAAAGAAAATGTTTCCTCTCGATTATGTTAGGCACACTAGCACAATTATGATCATGTTAGGAGTAGGAAATGTCACCAGTTAAGGCATGTTGATAACGCCTGATTTGCTGTGCCTCGATAAACTCGAGAATAAGCTGTTTATTTATTTATTTACCATGGAACTTTGAATTGTAGATATTTGAATTTACGTAAGGGCGCATGTGGGCGTGTTTAGCTATGTTTATGGTGTGTCATAAGGTTTAGTTAATGATAAAGTCAACGATTTACAGGCACAGCTTCCGAAAGGTATCTAGAGTGTAACGATATCCACCATACGACTTCGACACCACGTCATCCAACATCTAGTGGTTTGGCAGGGAGAGCTTTACAAACCGTGAATGCCGGTCATCTGAAGCAAAGCCAAGGATATATAAGCACTATAAAAAATATACTCTTGTTCGCACATACTTGGGGTCCATCGGCGAAAGTCCTATGCAGTAATGTTTCGGCGTTGACTACGCACAACTTTAGATATATTAATTACAGTCCCTGATGAAACCAGGTGTTTAAAACAGCCGTCATCGCACCGGTGTAGACCCATACGCGATAAATTTCACATGCTGTTAACGTAATTGGACGTGCGCACGAACCGCTTGCATTAGCCGACATGGCGGCCCGGAACCTTACTGGCCAGTTCACAAAACGATACAAATACATAACTAGAAAGCGGAGAAACCGTACGCCGGCACAAATACTATTCAGCCTTCGTGTGCGCGGTAGCCGACCACGAGGATGAAATCTTTGATCCAGAAAAACTGAGACCATGGATGAAACCCAACTGGATGCACCTGATATACCGAACATTGGTGGAAAGCCGAGACGTGCACCCATACTAAGCAAACGTACCCTTTTACCCACATGGTCTTATTAGACATTGAATGGAGGTTAAAGACATTCACACATGATCCGTCCCGCAACACTTACTAACTATACACGCAAATAACATGACTATGGTGCATTCGCCGATTGGCCTGTGTTGCTCCTCGCTTCGGTTGGCCCTATATGTTTTCACTTGGCTTCGGTTAGAAGCAGATTACAGTTTCCCACCTACCTTACGGCGTTGCTGCTTTTTATACGTTTACCCGGACTACGTGTCCATACACAGAGCAGGAATACGCGAGCGATACGTAACAAAATGGCGCCGGTGAATACGAACCTACTTACTGGTCTCCAATTCTCTGGCTGCAGACTACATAAAAACCTAACTTACAACCAGGGATTCAATGGATTCCTTCGTCCATATATCAGCTGACTCGCTTCCCTGTATTGAATCTTTCCATGCTATTGTCAGATACCTACTGGCTAATGTTGTTCTGCTACGCATCTTGTTCCGAAGGACAGAGATGTTTAGATGCAATGAACCTACAGGTTAAACTTCTGGTCTTACAAGCGCTTCCGTTATTTGCTTAGCACCTGAAAGTTTCTTTTGATAATTCAAGGGGAAAAATAGCCTTTTAGCTAGCTTTCTGTCATTTACATCGTGGTCGGAAGCGTTGTTCCTGGGAGCATTTCACGTATTATCTGGTTGCAGGAATGCAGGTTATGCGTGACAAAAGAAAAAAGGGTTTACAAAGACCGGTGGTGGCTGGATGGCATACAAACTACACGCAGCCATCCTAATTCGACAACGAGCTCAGAATAGGTACGTATAAATAGTTTGCGACCAGAGAGTCTTAGGTGTTCCATTAGCAGTAGGGCGGCGGAAAGCCAAGGCTCAAGCGCGGTAAAATTTTGCAGTACTGCTAGCTATGTACAGACCACATGCAACGGTGCGTGGGTGAGGTGCGCAGCGGTACCTCTAAACGAGAAATACTGTGGTATGAGTTGGGTCTCATTCATCAAGCACTGTAGCCACAAGTACAGGCCGACAATATCATCGAAGGTATCTAAATAAATAAATAAATAGTATATTCTCGAATTTCCGAGACACACCTGACCAGGCATGATCAACGTTTACAAGCAATTTATGTTTCGCAACAAACACGTTGCTATGTATGTAATCGGCAGTAAGCCGAAAGTTGTCCAAGCTTTGGAAATTGTAAAATTAATCTAGAGGCATAAATTCGTTATAACATGACAAGTTGGGTTCTAGTGGGCGTAGTATAAACAGGCTGGGCATTTCGTTTGTAGAGAAAACTTGTCAGGAAAATACTACATTAGGATTCTGGTCGGCTTGCCAGTATGTAGTTGTGAGCAGTGACTTTATTCAGTGACGAGTCACATCCGCCACGTTGCAGTGTTGTTAAGCGGACATTTGTGGCTTTTTATAGGGAAAACGCTTGCCAGGCGAAAACCCACCACGTCCTGAAACACTGTCAGCAATCCGTTTGTACACTAATGTAAAACTGGCAGAGCAGCTCGTCGACTGATTTAAACCTCGGTTAACCGCCGTCAATTGCCTTCCAATTTCCTCTGTTATCTGAACAGGTTATTTTTGCTCGGGGCGGCCATAATGGCTGAGGCCTATGGAGGGTTAGACCTTCTTCATCTTCGTGTCCAGGTGAGCAAAACTTCCGATTCTTGCTTCTAGAATTTACAGAATTATGTATACCTTGCAGAAGTATGAAAGCGTCATGTCCAGCTACCATCACTGGACGACGGTCATGGTAGTGAGTGCATTTTTATCCACTTGTTGTACAGCCGTGTTCTATGTAGGTCCTTGGGGGTTTCTATGTCCTGTCCCAGGCACAAGCTCTTTCACGTTCCGATCCCAGATCCCCAAGTAGTTCCAGACCTCGGAGAAAGGGAAGGTGAGAGACAAACAGGGCCGCAAAGAACAGACGTGGGAACAAGCATTATTTATGTTCTATGGTCTAACATTTAGAGGAAACATATGATGTACAATGTGTAACAATGATTATGCTAGAAGTGTCTTTTGAATATTCATCGGAAGCAAAGCCCTATAGGTTGATTGCTACCGTATACCTTGGATGCAGAGCGTTGCGCCGTTAAGCAAAGAAAATACAGGATCAGTTTGCTATGATGCAACTGTTGCGTGGGAAGATTCACTGGGGAGCGTAGAATATGCTGATCTAGGGAAAGCCAGTGAGTCTTTTGGATTCATACATGGGTAAGTTTCGCAAAAATAGCGGCGAAGAATTGAGGAATGAACACCTGTAAATGAGAAGCTAAGGGGCGTCTCTGTACTGACCAGGTGAGAGAGTGCCGAATTAAAAAGCTAAGAAGGGCTAATTGACGGAAGGACCGCAAATAGCCAGAATACATGCGTACACTAAGGTTGCTGAGGATATCAGAACCTGAGGCCTAACCGCAGCAGCCAGAGTGCTAGGGTAATAGTGCCAAGCTGGATAGAGCCATGGACTGCTAGCCCGAGACTTGGAGTATTGCAGGTAAAAAATGCCTAAGACAATACAGCAAGTAATGGGTAGATAAAGGTCTAGAAATGTGAGGCAGAAGAGCGGCTTACGCTGAATACCTGGATATTTTTGCACGACAGAAGAAAGCTAAGAGAGGTTTCGTGATAGAGTGACAGCGGACAAGTAAAGCGCAAGCATACAAAGAGGTTGTTAGATAGTTAGAGCATAATAGACTACGACGCATCGACGTGCAGCAAATCAAATCATGCGGTCGTGCTAATGGAGTATAATTAAGGAGGCCTGAGCCGGGAGAAGCCAGTGAGAGAGCTGTACTACGGCCAATTAGGTGTCGCGGATGAGCAATGGCATTTAGGTGTGGCCTTATAATTGCTAGTGGACACCTGATTAGGACAACAGACAGCAAGTGTATGTGATGCACGCAGTCCCAGGGATTAAAGCTTGGAGGGATGAAGTGCGGACCTTGGCAGCTCAGTATATGCGCAAAGATGATAGTAGCTTATGAAGAAGGACTGCTGCTAAACAAGGGAGCCAGAGGTAAGACGAGGAACAGTTAGGGTCGCTGTAAGTGGTGCATACAAAGCGTTAGACGGTATAAGGAAACAAGCAAGAGAACAAGGCCAATCAGGTGCGGAGGACAAGGTGAGGTGCGGGAGTTCGCTTTTATTTCATTGTCCCTAGCTAGTCGCGGTTGCAAATGGTATAAGCAACGTTTCAGCTAGCAAGCGATAGTTTAATGCCTAGAAAGGAGAAAGTACGCTGACCAATTGAGATATAACTGCCCGCTATAAAATTCCTAAGGAAGGGTCAATGATGAGTAGAGAGCAAACGGACGGAATGTAAACCTACAGTAAAAGTGTTGAGCACAAGCGACTAAAAGGCAGGGGTGCGCAGATAATCAGTTCAAATTATATAGCTTATGACCTTGCTGGCATTCTGCAGATGTAGAGCGGATGGGTTGACTGGCATTTCCTTCATGTAAGACAAAGAAGTCAAACCCTATGACAATGATTTAACCGCGCAGTTTTTCCGTTAGTTCCCATAGTTTGATCTCCACTAGCAACAGCTGCTTACGCATTTCGGACACAATGTCGGTAGCGCCAGATTTTTACTGCCTTTTGGAATAGATCGTTTCACGTTCTTACTAATAAGATATATTACGAGCTTTGACTTTTAAGGTGTGCTCTAGCTTTTTGGGGTCCAATTGGTAATATGGTTCAGGGTAGAAAGGCTTAGGACATTACGATGGTCGAAGTAATCTCCAACGGTGTCAAATAAGATACAGCAAGATGGTATTAAATGCAACAAACTAGTCAAGCTAGGCTAAAATTGGTGTGAAGGAGCCCAATCAATCCGGAAAGCCTAAAAACGGGGTTACAAAACCTGGTGCTGGTAACCTACCAAGCAATCAGCAGAAGAATTATATCCGGTGCCACAGAGCAGAAATATAACGGCACGAATAAACAGAATAAAGTCACTGCAACATGAAATGCATAGTAAATGCAACAGCTTGGAAGGTGCATGAAGCCTATGGAGAACTACTGATTTCAGAGAACTAAAAGGAGCCCGTTTTTTGCTTTATGGGCAACGTTTCCTTTTTGGCACAAAAGTTTATTCAGACCGAGTAAAACGGTTGATGATTGCCTTAGCGGTCATAGCAAACCAGGGTGCCTGGCCCATTGGCTGCAGTCAGATGGTCATTCGCGTTAAAAGTTAATACAGCACGCTAAATAGTGCGTGGAACAGTTATAAGTGGTTCGCGTTCAAAGGTCATACACGGAAGCACCGTTAACGATGGGCTCGGGATGGTTTGAGGTTAATTCTGTACACTAGGTTCGCCGTCGGCGCTCCTCAGGCTGGTCGTGTTAACACAGCTCGCCACACAATAGAAAACTTTGTTAAGTCCATTCTGTTTATGGAGCTGTTCACTGTGCAAATCACAACAGCCCCAGCAGGCGGCCCATATTGCGTTGATCGCAACCCCATTCTAAAGATTTTGACTTCATTCAAGTTGATCTCATGTGCTGTAACTATCGAGTGCAGCACTATTGCCGAGGCGCTTAGTAGAGTCACTCCTTAGTACGCCGTGGGTGAGAATTGACAATTAGCTCCAGCGTGCATTTCACTAACCATCTCGGGTATCCACTGCTCAACAACTGGTTTAGTGCTTCTTTTTGAGCGGCCTTCCTTTCTTCTTCTTCCGTGCACAAGTTATGGGCGCCGTGAAAGAGTGATGAGTACATTCCAGCATACACACGCTCTGGGTGACCTGAACTACAGTGATTTAGCCCACCTATGCCCGCCGGCTTACGACATATCGTTGTTTTTAGACTTACCGCTTTCCTGTAAAATAAGCAGTCAAGGAATGGCAAGGTCCCACCCCCAGATCATAATCCCATGGTAAGCTTTATAGCCTTCGCAAGTGTTCAAGCGGTTTAGAAACTGGTTTTGCTTATTCCGCTTTATGAGAAAAGACGTTAGAATATTCGGAAATAATGGAGGAGCGTCTAGTGACTGGAACATATAGGATTATCGACAATAAGTCCGTCATCTCCGTAACTTGTAAGAATAAGACAGAGGTTTTTAATTACTTAAAGACCGTAAGGGAACATCCAGGACCGTGAACCTGATACAACATATATCCGAAGTTTTCTCTTCCACCACAAATGTATGGCTTAACTTATATACGTATGCCCGATGTACCCATTCGGACTAATATAAGTGGCATAGGCTCCCCGACGCATGAACTAGCTAGGTATTTGGCTAGCATGATGCAACCCTTGACAGGGCAAATCGATAAATAATTTAACAACAGTTATTCTTGCACACATCAAGGCACACCATATCTGGCATTACCAAGAGTTTACATGGGATTGTACGCGACGGACACGTTGCTTGGTATGAACTACGCTATTCGCACAATAAACAGAAGCTAATAAGGTGGCAGCTGGACTGGTCAGAAACGGAATTTTTAATGTTGTGGCGAAAGTCTGGTTGCAAGGATATGTAACGGCGTAATATATAGAGTGAAAACGGATGGCAGAAACATGGAACCATCTTTTAGTGTACATATCCGAAATGTACTGAAATGATGTGAAAGGTCACTCTGGTTATCTTGCCAGTGTGACGTATTTTGCGTAGAGACTTTATTCAGGAGCGCTTAGCGTACCCTACGTTGCAGTGCTGATAAACGAAAATTTGTGGCTTTTTATAAGGAGGACGCCTTGCCAGACGAAAATCAACCACGTCCTGGAACACTATCGTCAGTCCATTTAAATGGTAATGTACAAGTGACAGTGTATTACGGGCCGAATGTACACCCGGCTATTGGCAGTCATGTGAGCTCCGATTCTCTGCGCTGGCTAATGAAATTGCCCGGTCTAGGTCTACGTTCGTAAAGAACTCTAATTATTTGCGGGAAACTTGTCGGGTCTTGAGGCCGGGTCGGATGAAATGATGGACGGTTTCAACTTCAGCGCGCTCTTTACCGACCCGCCCGTTTGGAACGCCTTGGACATAGCAAAACACCGCCTAACTGCGGATAGTAATCTGAGGGCGGTAGGAAGTCTATGATATATCAACTAACGGAACTGATGATATTGTTCCTTTACATGTCATTTCACGTTTAAACTAGATTATACGCTCAGGGCTTACCTTGGGAGAAACATGATTCCCTGTATTGGCAAATTTATCTCTGGAAGGTTGAAACGTTATCGCTGTCTGACAAGCGCAGTTTACCAAAAATGGGTTGGCGCTACTTAGATGACATTTTTCATATCATAAAACGGAATGAGAAGGACGAGTTGCTAAATCGATTTAACACCCTTGCGAAGAATATAAGTTTTATCATGTGATTATGATCTGGCAGTGGGACAATGCCATTCCTTGACTACTTGTATCACAGGGAAACGGCAAGTCTAAAAACAACGATATTCCGTAAGTCGGCGAGCACAGGTGTGCTACGCCACTGTAGTTCAGGTCAACCAGAGCGTGTGTATGCTGAAATGGCCTCATGCTTTTCACAGAGTCCAGAACTTGTTCACGAAGGACGAAGATAGGTAGGCCGCCCGAAAAGAGGCACTGGACCAACTGCTTAGTAGTGGATACTCGAGTTGGTTAGTGAAACGCCCTCTGGAGCTAACTGTCAATCCTTACCCATGGCGTACTAATAAGTGGATTCGGACGGTCGGTGTTCCCCTTAAAGATGAAGCATCCAGGGCCATCCGACGGGCCTGAAGTTATGAAAATATGAGGGCAGTTTTCTAGAAAGGTCAAGCGGTTCGCTCTACACTAGCGCACATGAAAGATCCCCTTCACGCAGTTAGGGCAGCCGAATGCGTCTGCCAAATTAGTTGCAACGACAGAACCATAGTGTATACAGGACAAAGTGCGAGAGCTACGCACAAGAATAGCCACACCCAGGAGACGCATAACACGGCCGCCGAGAAACGAACTTGAATATATAGCGCTACTAAGGAGCTCAATATTAGCGCTGCACGCAATAGCTGCAGTGCAAGAAATCAATTTGAATAACGTCAAAATCGTTAGAAAGGGGTTGCGATCAAAGCAATAGCGGCTGCCTGCTGAGGCGGTTGCGATTATTACAGTGCACAGTTGAGTAAACTGTATAGACGTAGCAACCATTCTAGTGTGTTGGAAGCTGTGTTAACCGGACCAGCCTGAAGAGCGCCGACCGCAAACCTAGCGTATAGAATTAACCTTACACCATCCCCGAACCCATCGTTACCTATGCTTACGTGCATGACATTTTAACGCCTACCAGTTGTGACGGTTCAATGCCCTACTTGGAGTGCTGTGTTGACCTCTAACGCGACTGGCCTTCTGTCTACAACCCATTCGTTGCGAGTAGCTTCATAGTTGGCCTTAAATAATATACCAATCATGGACCGGTTTACTCGGCCTGAGGAAGCTTTTGTGTTGAGTGCAAAGCGATGCCCACAAACTATTTTTACCTGCTATCTGTATTGTCTTTCGTGAACAATGACACTGTAGTGGGGAAAGTTTCATTTCTAGTTATACCCATCTAAGTCAGGACATTACATAAATACCCTTAAATGGAAGGAAAGTTTGGAACTTTATCATAGCTCATTCCACTAATTAGCTCACCTCACAAAATAAAGTCCCAGCTTAACATTTCACATGGACGCATTCCTCAGCCTTCCACATCCAACCAGTGCAACTGATTTTACTATGAAGAATGCTTTGATAGCGCACAGATCATCCCGACTTCGCGATGGTCATTGATTTCATCAAAACCTTGTTTGCGCCCTTGTGCTCATGGACCATTACGTGGTGAAATTACCCCCAACTTTTATCTTGACGTAACAGTTATGACTGGTTGTTGCGCGCCACAGCGCCATCATGTTCTTTGGTCTGATCATTACCTGACAACATGTTCACTCATATGGACCACATCGTTTCGTTTATACCTTTCATTAAAACGAAATGTGTTAACATTACAAAGAAGCAATGTTTGTATGCATACTTGATCAAGCTTTTACAGGTGTGTCTCGTTTTACCGAGAATATACCATTTAGTTATTTATTACGCATTGAAGCATTATGAATTTTCGCAGTCTCTCTAAGGAGAATAGCTCGATCAACTTGTAATTAATTTATATATGTATGTACAAAGCTGCGTACGTTTTTGCTGGTGTGGTTCGTGTACGCTATAGCGTATATTATTTATTGCTTTTGGTTGCTGTTAAGGTACTGTCCCTTGTGTCAACCGGATTTGTTGCCAAGGTTCTGTGCAGTCACCTTTCAACAGCCATACGAACGACTAACGTTTCCTTTTCTTCATCTTATGCTTGAGCTCTCTGTAGCCATAAAACCTCATTGCTATCTCTGCATGTTGATGCTTGTCGCCGCCTATCTCCATCTCTTTATCTCTAGTATGAATGATATGTGCTGTTGAAACGCATAGCACGCGGCTCGCTTCCATTTCGTTATAACAGGCGTCTGCTACCACTATGATGGCACATCGCGCACAAACGTCTAGCCTGCGAACATTTGCATCACTTTAATTTATACGTGATGGCACTACGGTTTTACATGCTTAGCACTGTCTACTCAGTGAGTCTAAATGTTGTTGTCCGCTGCATTTTGTCTCCGCCTGTTTTTGTCTAATATATCTGCTGATCTTCTGATAGACATTTGGCTACTGGCTGACGCATTTAAATTCCCTTTCTTCCATTTGGATGGTGATGCTGCGTTGATCACGAACGGCCGGTTGGCCATCCTTTTCTTTTATTGGTTCCATGTTTCAAGTCCCCTCGGCATTACATTTTTAATTATAAGCTAAATTCCGGATTATGAATCTTAATGCTAGCGGCTACCTAGCTACCTCTATTACACTCTAGTTAGTGGTAGCAGCTCGTGACAGCCAGCTGGACATTAGCTAATTCTTATTGAATATTAACGGACTGTTACCAGTATTTCCATTTCGCATTGCTCACAACCATCCTCAGTGTCAACGTTTTGACTTTTCCAGCTCCTGCCTGATGTTGTTTGTCATGCATTCCTATCCGTGTCATCTTCCGGATTGTGAAGGTTGTTATTCGCTGCTTCTTCTCTCTATATACTTATCTCTAGTACGAATGATACGGCCCGAGTAGCCAACTAGACCAGGGCTCATTCCCACTGCATGTTTGTAGGCTACCGGCTCTAGCACAAAATTAATCTTAGCTCTCTTCATCTGCTCCGCCACAACGACATCTACAAAACGCAATGCGGCGCGGTAGCCATTTTGATTCTGACCATTTATTCACTTTCTTCCACGGCTTAGTAGCTTAGGCGTAAATGGCCGCTAAACCTACTAACAGCATGATCTTAATTTGGGGAGTGGCCCCTTAGCCTGCTACTGTCATCCTCTAACTGAACTTTACATATCCGTCGCCCACGCCTCTGGGCTTAACCTTAGATCGGCGCTCCGTTAGCTACTAGGTTCCAGCACCTACACGCCGGACACTATCCGTGTAGCCACTAACGTTCCCTCTACATTTACCCGTATCCACAGTATAGCATACTACTCGCTTTCCGTCACTTAATTTGCCCGTGCTACTATCACTTCGAAAGGCTGGTAGGATTAATTACCTCGCACAAGACAGCAAGAGGGCAGTAACAGTTGAAATCGGGTCACCAACTGCTTTTTCCGGGCTTTTATTTGTACGTATTACCACTTTATATGACACATAACGACAAACCTACAGTATTCAAAGCATATTAAGTCACTGCATCATGTTGCAATCCATGAGTTTCCTCCTATGCTGTTTCATCACATTTTTCCTTGGCTTGCTTTTTTACGGTATGTCTCTTTCAACTTTTCCATAGATATTTCTACTGGACAAGCTCAATTCTTCAACGACTGTATGGTTCAAATTTGGCAACACAGAAGCCTTTCCTAACAATGGACACCACTTAAATAAACAACGCGGCCGAAGGAGAACGCATTAATTGCTTGTGGCTGAAAAGTGTATAACAGCTGAGAGCAAGTAACGGCGCAAGAGATCTGCTTCAGGCCTGAACTTTTACTTCGAACGAATTCTAGTGTCACATAAATTGATTATCAACATTTTAAAATTGCATTAATAATCTGGTTCAACACTGAATGCACCGTGTGGTCAAAAGTTACTAGGAACTTTTAGCACCTCTTACAATTTTCAATCTTAAGACCAAAGTTACTTACACCTGTCCTTGCAGATTTAATTGTACGTAGTTGAGCTTGCCTTGTTGCCTTGTTTTGTTCAACACCGAGAATATAAAAGGTCTTTATTTATTTGCGACTTCAACACAATTATGTACAGTTACTGCCCGGTGTGTTGAGTGTGCTGTTCCATGCTTGCACTTAACTGGTGGAAACGGCGACAGCGTTATGGACACTAGCAGCAAGAACGTAGCCACGAAGTTTCATGGACAGGCAATAAAAATTCGCGGCACGCATTTCCATGTGAGTGGGTGTGAGTTGCGGGGCCCTCCGAATGAACGGCCGTAGCTTCGTTATAATACCTTTATTGGTCGCCCGCGGCGCAGGCGCGCTGAAAAGATAGTGGTCGGTAGGCGCTAATAGACAAAGTATTCGCGATTGACTACTAAAGAGTACCGTTCAAAAAAGACACGGGTGACACGATGAAGTATATGGGGGCATAATGTTCCCGTGTTTTGGCTAAAACAACATCGAACGAAGCAAGCTATCTGAGGAAGGTTGTGTGGGAACGCGCGACTTTGCGTGGTGCCAACTTCAAACGTGGCACAGTGTGTATAGGTCGTAAACGCCTTGGCTAAAACAAACACAGTCAACATACATTTTATCAAGTTGAAACAACCCACAGGTGTACACTAACTTGGTAACCATATAATATTTTACCCGGGACACGCAGGCAAGTCGGTGAATTTCCAGATTGCTGTACAGCCCTCCACAGAGAGAAGTGTGGAAACAATCCTCTAAGCTACATGAGGATTATCCGTCGCAAGCCAACTTTCTACGAGGCAAAGCGGTGAAATTTGGTACTGCTGCTGGGGAGGACCAGGCGACCCGATCCCAGCGGATGCTCGTTGGTGTCCTCCTTAACGTTGTCGAAACAAAAAACGTGTTTGCAAATTTAGTTGGTTAGCGGTGGCAGTTCGACGGGAATGGTTCACTGCACAAGTGGAAACGTCCGGCTCCATCGTGAACGTGCATCTGGCTTGGCTGGCGCACTAGAAAAGCAAGCCTAAAACAGTAGTGACGGTAGTGCACGGCAATAACAAGTGTTAAACGAAAATACCAGTATAATATTTTAGTCGACCCGGTCGAGCCGCGCGAGTATGTGCGTACAACTTTAACTCTCAGTCCGTACAAAAGGCTTCTGCGCTACGGGCGATAGTAGATACAAACCAACTCATACATTATGAGTTGCACTGACAAAAGAGGCTTCATATGTAGGTGGCGAAACTGGTCAGATGCGAAGGGAACCGGGTGTTCGAAGTTGATCAACCACCGGAGAGCTTTTGTTTTGCAGCAGTCACTGCCGCTGGATCGATGCTGAGACCAGCTGTGAATGAAATGACTTGTAACAAGGCGCCTACGATAACGTTTTTGCTCAAAGGCAACATGCCATGTGTCTGACATGAACTGTGTTAGACTGGCTGGTGGATTATTTTAAAAGAATATTTGTCGTAGAATGGACCTACCGCGTAAAATAAGTGACTGTGGCCAGTGAAAATTATCAGGTCGCTAACTTTTAGTAGCGGATGGTTAAACGAACGGCAAGTACTCTGCCGAACGGTCTGCAACAGTTTCGGCTGGTTGAAATCGCTTTGAGAAGAAACCTAATTTTTTAAGTCTGTTGACCAAATAAGGAAAGCCTGCTTTCACGGCACCTCTAAAAGTATCGGTTACAAAAGAAAGAGGAGCAGTTGGTGGTGGATGTGTCAAATGGGTACTGTATGCAGCGGTTTGTTTAAGTTCCGGCAAAGCTGATCGATCAGCATCGCTGTAAACAAAACCACGCTGAGGACCAGTGAACGAATCAGTAAGAGAGGAAATTATCTTTTACACAGCTATAGCTAAAGGGGTAGCCGTTTTACTATGTTAAGAAAACGCCTAAACTGTTTGAATTATGTAGGCACAATAAACTATTTTATTCTGTTGACTTTCGCTGGAATGTCTTCGAAATCAGATACTGGCATCCCATGACTCAAACAATAAACTGGCGATTCAGATAACCCGCACGTACTAGGACTAAGAGTAAATCCAGTCATACAGGCACCAAACCAGCAGCTGCAAGGGCTCCGGATACTAATAAATGAATAAACAAATATAATAAATGCTATATTTTCTAAATGCCGAGACACGAATGTGAACATCATCACTCATAAACATGCAGAAGTATACGTAAATTGTTGCTAAAGCAAGTATTTGTAAAGCAGATAAGACCGTTAGGTAAGCTAAATGTTTTACATGTTATTTTAGCGATCTAGAGTTGGTCGATGGCTGGCCATCAAGGCACGTAAACGGTGCAGGACATGAATTCAAGTGAAACATTGCATGTACTCAAGTGGTCACCATGTACAAGATTGTTCGGATGCTAACACGCATAACGCAGGCAAATTTGTTATCCGCAGTGAAATATTTGATCAGAATTCATATTTTGTCCCAAGGACGGATCCACCCATCCATCGGTAAAATGCAGTATTCTCCATCTTTTGCGTTACTCCAAACGTATAACTCGGGATTTGCAAAGCAAAAATGAAATTATAACAAAGGAAAATTATTGCTTGTATCAGGTTCTCAAAATACAGGGTAATGAAGGAACGCAAAAGTTTCGATTTTTTGAGGTTTCTTTATCAACTGCCTGTTTATCCCCATTTTGCGCACCTATACAACTTTCTTCGGCCACCAAATATTAAAGTGGCGTACTGTCAAACGAACTATCTTCCGTCGTACTGAACTAACAAGGTTCCTTTGTTATCCTTGGTGGGCGGTGTTCGCACATTCCCAAAATACTCTCCAACAAACTAAGGATCGTTTAATCATTTTTGTCTGCATACCACAGTGTCTTAGTACACGCACAATTTTGACCAGAAGATTAAGAAGACCACATAAAGGTTCCGTCTTTGAGATCATCCTTGTGCCGTAGTCAACATTTATTTATTTATTTACTATATTATTTATGTATCTTTCGATTTAGCCTTAGATCTATAGCTTAGGTGCAGATTTTGGTGAAATCATGGGTGAAAATCGATGAGTTCTTTATTAGCTTCCTGTGATGATGTCGGGATATGCAATATATAGTCCTAGCGTCAAGGATGTCTTTTATGGCTAGATAATCGTGAGACCAGCTATGAGTTTATATGCTATCTTCCTGATGCCAATACGTTTTCAGCAGCGTCACAGATGCGGAACATACATATCAACTTTCCATTGAAATCTTTCGTACGTTCCACTTGCATCGTAGCCGATCCGTAAAATAAGCGTAGTAGGTAATTTATTCCAGAGAATTATATAAACTACCAGGGAAACACTTGCGCACACGTTTTGCTTGGCCTTTAGGTGTCCAACCGACCTATGCTAGTTACGGAAGTTGTCGTTTGACCCAATGATCGACTGCAAGCGTAAAGCTGCACGGTATGTCTTATCTCAGTCACGTTTATCTGATATGAAAGGCTAAATTTCACGCGTCGCAACTAAAGATTGAGGCAGAGCTACCAGAAATAACTAAATAAACAAATAAGGGCCATTTCAGGCCTTACTAAAAGCTTCTGTTCCTAGGGACTAAAACACATTGTACAAATGTTCCATGCGCTTGCATGAATAAAACAAGCATCATAAATAAGCGTGTTTTACGTGTTGATAATTTTCACGTTGCAGCATTGTCAGGCATTCCGTTGATATTTTTATAAAATCTATCACTCGAGTTCCGGGCGGCTGTGTGTTTTGCTCTTAAATCCATAACACAGTGGCCTAACTACATATTCTTCAATATGTGGCAGACCAAAGTCCTCGAGTCACCCGCTCGAGGTTATTGATTCCACATTCAGCGGGATACATCTATGCATTCAGGGCTCCTGCTTTATGGCACGCGCATGAACTAGAAAATAGACGGATGATATCAGAAGGAGAAATAGAAGGTTGTAAACGATCACCCACGGCAGTACGTAAAACTATTAAATACTTCATAAAATGTGGACCTACTAGAATCGCGTATAGCTAAGAAAATTAGTAAGCGATAGAAGGTTTTCAATGTTCCATAGCCAATCCAATGGAGGAAATGCAAACCCAAAAGCTTCTAACATGTTCTCCTGAGTACAGAATGCCCATGGTCGCCCGCTTACCAGAATTGTTCATCAATCATGAGCTAATGTGCGTGGGGCTTATGGGTCGGTCTTGAGGACTTTCTGTACTGAACTGTAATGTAAATGAAAACAGACAGTAGTATGCAACCCGGACGTTTGCCAGTTTATCCTTCACAAGGTTCACTTTGTTTACTGACGGCATTTGCGTTGTCACAAAATGCCTTCGGCGAGTAACTTGCTGCACCTTTTCGCGCTGCTATTGATTCACTTCCTATTTCTGTAGCCAGCACCATACACGTTGTGTTCACCCGCCACCAACTTCTGCACTGTCTCCTATTTGACACTTATATGTCGTTGATTACCGGCCAGTATACAAACTGCCATCCAACAATTGTTGAACCCTGTCAAGAACACGCGGTCCGCCAAGTTGAGTTTTCATTCTCGTAAGCTCGTTCTAGTACCATTGTGACTCATTACTAGTAATAAGGTTGTTTTGTCAACTACCATCATTTTATTCGCTTTCTACAATTAATTAGCCAGAGGATAAGCTTACTTTAAACGCGGTTAACGCCGTAGAGCCTGTAACGGTCAGTACGTAGATACTTAATAAATTTATATTCTCGGTGTTTAAAGTGGCTTGCAAACAACATGAAAAAATATGTAGAAGCAACTCTAAAACCATCAAATGTGATCAACTTTGTCTTAACATTGGCAATCAGCAGCTGGGTGAGTGGCTAGAAATGCAATAAGGTTGTGACAACTGTACGAATAAACGGTTGATTCGATATCGCAGCTGTTTGTTAAGGCAAATGCAATGTTGATAATCAAGTTATCTGCTACTAGTATTTATTCCAAGCAGCCGTTGTTTTGGCCTGACGTAAATCCCTTGCGCTTCCACTCGCAGTTGTCTGCTCTCATCCATCCCTGCTCATGTGTATGACGCGCTTTCTCATGGTTGCGTTGGATTACAATCCTGTTCAAATGAGCGATGTGTTCAGTACCAAGAAATCAGAGTTACTAAAGTTTGATCCATCTTTTTCTGAAGAATGGATGAAGTTCAGAGGACAGACCAGTAGGAAACTTGGAAATAGACGTACCGGACAAGAGCAAGCCAAACAGAGCTGCAATGAAAATGGGCACGTAGAAATGTGGGGAATGCAACGAACCACTTTGTGTTGAAACTATATGCACGCAATGGATATGTCGTTATACGTGCTACGTGAACGTGTTATCTGTGTGATTAATGAACGGGTAAAGGTGGAGCTTACAAGCGGGGTTGCTGGCCTATTTACAGCTGTTTACAGCTATCGCGCTGCGTCAAGAAAGGCGATTAATTCTAACAGCGTCGCAAGTTAATGATGGCACAGGCCAGTTAAGTGACGGAAGGCTAGTAGCATATAAGGATGTGGATGGTGGTAAACAGTGAGGGAACGTTATTAGCTACACGACTAGCGCCCTGCGCGGAGGTAATGGGAAGCCAGTAATAAGCGGAGCGCGGCTTTATGTCAAAGATCAGAGATGACGGAGGTGGGTAAGTGGTTTAGTTAATGAACTAGTAGCAGTCTGGGCTGCCCTTTACAGCAAAGATCCTGAGCTGGGGAACCTGGCAAGTGGAAACTGTACGTTAGATGCTGAAAGGCCAGTGCGCTGCGTCACAGGTTGTAGGTAAGTCCTGGATGACTGGGATATGAGATAATCATATCGTTTAAGAATTGAGCAGGCAGTAGGCTTTACGGTAGATGGGTGATGTATACGTCAATATTTTTGTGGCAACGGCGCTGCATTGAGCAAATATATTAAATATAACAAGGTAGAGATATGCAACTGGAAGCGATGAGAAAGGTAAACGAGAGCCGGTAGTAAGTTGCGCACAAAATTATGGTAAAGATCAACAGCGGTGAGGGCAGAAAGTGCATAGTTAAGTGAAGAAAAAGCGGCAAACGGCCTAGCAGCCGTATACGGTCAAGATAATTAGCTGTGAGCCAAATAAATTGAATGCGAACTAGTGCAACTACATAGCTACAGCGCATCATAACTTCTGTAGGCGCCGGTATGGTGGGCCAGTGGAAGGGAGTTAACACAACTTGGAAGATGTGGGTCGTTAGGGGAGCGAAACACATTACATTGGTGTTCCAAACTCTACTGTAGCATTATGCGAACGTCAGTATCTGCTTGGTTAGCGCTGCGTCGCGCGAGATTATTAAGTCTAATAAGGTTGCGTGCGGAGAGCAGAAGTGGTGGAAAACTAGTGGAAAACCGGTGGCATGTTTAACGTAGATTAAATGCAGAAAGCAAAAGCAGTGGAGGCGGGTGAGTACAAAGTAATTTGCCCAAGAGCCAACAGCAAGCTCAGCGGCTATTTTTGGGTAATGTACTAAGCCGCGGAAGCACGTGAATAGTAGCTGAACTTTGGCATCTGCATGCCTTCTACGCTGCGCCGCGCGTTGCTGTGTCTTCCTGGTGGACCAGAAGAAGAGAGGTATCGCCAACTTGTGGGCGGGTGGCTGCGTGTTAGCTAGACGCTTCAATACAGCAGTGTGAAAAGGCGTTGTTGTAGAATTAGATGAACTTCAGGATCATGGTTGGTAGGGTGCTGCATTGCGCAGGTTATTTAGTATAAAAAGGTTACGAGATCTAGGCTGAAGAGGTGAGGTAAGTAATGGAAAGCCAGTGACTTACTGATCGCAGGCTAGCAGCGAAGATGAAAAACGGTGGAGACGTGTAAGTGACGGTTGGGTAACCGAAAGCTTGCATAAAGTTAGGCAGCTATTTACAGCAAAGGTAATAGGCCATGTAAACTAGCAAATATGAAGTGAACGTCAGAAGCTGCAGAGCTAATGCGCTGTTTGCGCGTTGTATGTGTATTTCTGGAGGACCGGATGCCGAGCGCTAACACTAATTTTCAGGTGTGAGCTAGCAGGGTAGTTTTACGTTTCAGTGCAGCGGTGTGAACAAGGCTTGTTGTGGACTAATGTGAACGTCTGTATCTGGGTTGGTTGGCCGCCGCATCGCGAGAGGTATTTAGGCCTGACAAGCTTGGGAAAGGATTATAGAATTGAGTTACTTACTTGAAAGCCCATGTTATGCTGTTATCAGATTCGTAGCAATGATCAAAAGCAGTGAATAGGTAAGTGCAGGGTTAGATCACAGAAAGCTTGTAGAAGCTTTAGCTGTCATTTACAGCACCGAAAATGAACCATGGAGGCAAGTAAAAAGGAAGTAAACGTCAGAATCTGCACAGCCACTGCGCTGCGTCGCGCGTTTTAAGTGGCATTCTGCTGGAGCAGATGGGGAGAGCTAACACAAGCTTGGGGCCAGGGCCGGTAGCTTGTATGCGTGCAGTGGGAATAAATCACTAGCCAGAGGTCTATTCAGGGTGTATCCGTCGTACTAGAGATAAACAGCTTGGGAGGAAAAGCGGCGGGCCAAGACATGCATAATCCGGAAGGACGTAATGATAAAAATGTAAAACTGTGGAGATCACAAGTATGTGGTGGATAGAACAACGTTTCGGCACGTCAGATTGTTGTGAGCTATGCGGCAACACAACTTAATGTAAGTCTATTAAGCAGTATGGGAATGTGCCGCTATTTGGCCCTCCAGAGCTAAACGACGTACTAGAGTGTAAGAGATATAGCCAGGGAGCAGCAGGCATCAAATTTTGGCGTCCGGAAGATATTACTGAAAAAGGCCACAGGGACCTCAATCCTAAGATAAGGAAATAAAAGCGTTGGCAATTTGGATGGCTGTGAGCCGTGCGGCATCTAAACGGACATAGTAGCCTGCAAAGTGAAATAGAAATGAACCAGAACTAGGTGGATCTTCAGGGTGTATCAGTCCTACTAGGAATATACAGATATTGAAGGGAAGCTGCAGACAACAAGGTTCACAATTCGGAAGGTGAGTATGATAAAAATGTAAGATCCGTATCCAAATCAGGAAGTAAAAGGAAGATTTCTGCAAGTCGGATGGCTGTGGGGTACGCGGCATCATAATTCAAATGATAGCATGTTAATCTGAAATACGAGAGCTACAGGCTAGGTGGTTATTTGTTGGCTATTAGTTGTACTAGGGTTAAACAGTCCGATTTAGGAAGCGACAGGCATAAGTATTCGGAAATCGAAAGTTGATAATAATAATAAAAACGTAAGGCCATAGAGACCTCAAGCATATGATGTATTGATGAAGGTGTTGGGAATTCCAATTATTGTGAGCAATGTGGCAGCGTAGTTCAAATGGTGGCCTGTAAGGATGAAATGGGAGAGTCACAAGCTAGGTAGCCATTTGAACCTTAGCTATCATACTAGAGGGGAACCGATGGAGTTTAACAGCAGCAGACAATGACATTTAGTGTACCAAGTAGATAATAAGAAGGTAAGAACGAAGATAAAGCAAGCATAATGTGGAGGGTCATAAAGTCGGAAAGTCGGATGGTTATGAGCAGTGGGGCATCCTAATTTAATTGAATCTCGGTTAAGATGATGTATGAAGGGTTCAGTGGCTAGTTGGCTTTCCAGAGCTGAACCGACATAATAGTGCGATATATGGAACTAGGGAGCAGCAACGCATCAATGTACCGACTCCGGAATTTGCTAACAATTAGGATATAAGGCTAAAGGGCCATCAAACTTGAGGCAAAGGATTAAACTTATAGCATCGGATGATAGTGAGCGATGCAGCATCACAGTACAAATGGAAGAATTTGAATATGGAATGGGCCAGCCAGGAGCTAGGTGACTTTCTAAAGCCTAGCAGACATGTTCAAGCGAAACAGGTGATTGGAAGAAGCAAAAAGACATTCAGAATCCGGAAGGAGATAGTGCTAGGCACGCATCATTGAAATGTCATCAAGCATGAAGTGAAAGAAATAAAATGCTTGCAAGCTGAGTGGTTGTGACTCAAGTGCAATTATATTCCTTAAGGAAGACTTGTGCAATAGTCCCTACCGTTTTGGGAGAATGATCCTTCGTTATGGTTTATACACCCAGGATCCAGCGATTTACATTTGTAATCTTTCTTCTGATTTCGCTCTGTATAATCAGTTAATGCATTGTCCCCCTCGGAGTATCAGTTCTCAGGTGTGGGGCGCAATATTTAGCCCCCAATTGTAATGAAGTACGAGAGTTAAACAGGCTAGCATCCAGCAAATCGCGCCTTCTAACTAGGTCCGTCTGCAGCAACTATTTAGTGTTCTGCATCTAGAATATAGGATGCCATTAGCCTTATTTAGCAAAATGCTATAGCCCAAGGGCATGTCCAAAATTGACCAAGGAATTTTCCGGGAGCTGTCGATGCATGGCCTTCCTTAGAACCTCTAGGCCAGCCTTGTAGTAGCAAGGGATTTGATACTCACAGCATTTGTAAACCTAAAAGAACAGCATCATCGAACGGCGCCAGCAAGATCGAAAGCAAAGCGCCTAAGCAGGTTTATGCGCTCGCCACCACGCCAAATCCCGCTACTAACCAGCGTTCGAATATGGACGCAAGATTTTCGCAATCATTGCTACAGCGACATTTCGAGGGGCTCACATCAAACCGTAAGCCTTGCAACTGCTCTGGATCAGCGCCTCCTTGAACAAAAGCTGGTGCCCTAGTTTACCGCTTTTACCATTAGCGTTTCGGAAATGAAGCCTGTAAGAGACCTGTTGCTACACGGCTACTGATGATTCCCTACCCCGACCTGTACCGGACACGAACCACGTCGGCAATTCGCAAAGCCCTCTCATCTACATTAGGGAGCTTGAGACTGAAACCCAGATTTTAGTTGGTACCGGGGCGGAACTCTGCTTCTTTCCATTATGCCAGCTAAGCTCGTCGCTTCTTTGTCGACAAGTCTAAGTGCTGCCAATGGTGCTCCAATAGCAACTACAGTCACCGGTCGCTTACCTTGGAACTTGGTCTTCTATGCATGTTCCGCTGGGTATTCACCGTTGTTGTGGACCATTTGCCATCATCGGCCCTGACGTCCTCAGGGATTTGGACCTTTTGGACGATGCGAAACGCAGTATGATACTCGACGCTGCAACGAAACTCAGTGTACGCGGCATCACAGCCTATAGCATATTTATCATTCCGGCCTACGCCTTTCCCAGGCATCTCCAGACCACGCCGAGCTCTGCTATCAGTAGTCAAAACTTATTCGGCCGACGAAAGCAGATTTGCCCGTGGCATCTCAAGTCATGCACCACATTCACACGAATGGCCCACGCGTATAATGCAGTCCATGCCGACTACTTTCAGGAAAGCCTAAGGTAGCTAAGGCAGTGTCCGAGCAGGTGCTCGAAGTGGGAATAATCCGCCCTTCCGACAGCGCCTAGTCCTCTTTTTTGCAGATGGTCCTTAAGAAATCTGGCGAGTGATCCCCTTGCGGTTACTGCTGTTCACTTAACAGGTTAACCATCCCAGATAGGTATCCCGTCCCACCCATGCGGGAGCTTACCGCAGCCCTACAGTTAACAATATCTTCAGCAACGTAGGGCTGGTTCGCGCCCATCACCAGATACCCATATAGGAAAATGACGTTAATAAGACAGCCATTAGCGCTCTCTTCGAGTGGTTTGGGTTATTAAGAATGTCGTTTAGCGGGTGCAGCGCCGCACAAACCTTCCAAACCTTCATCCGCGAGGCCACTAGCGGTCATGACTCAACTTATTCCTACCTCTATAATATTCCAGTAGCCAGCTCATCTGATGCAGGGCAGCCTTGCGCTCTCCTCTAATGCTAGACCCAACATGATGTCACGGTAAACCCGAGTAAGTGCGGACTCAGCAAACCAACGGCGGAACTCCTAGGCCACTACGTTGCATGTTCTCGTATTGTAACCGTGTTAAATAAGAGGCAAGCAACCGAGGACTTCCCAGCTCCGACGTCACTCAAGCAATGCCAATTTTGTGGTTTATTCCACTACTACGGACTTTGCACTCCGCGTTACACTCAGCTGGCGCAGCTTCTGACTGAGCTACTCAGTGGGAACGAACATATGTTTTACTTAGGAGTAGAAGGATTTTGGCGAGTAATTTTGTTCGTCGCAGTCAGCCGACAACTCAGATAAGTCCACTACCAATCCCGGAGAAGCACCAGGCGGCCGTTTTTCCCTATTAGGGCTTGTCAGTGGCGCGCAACCTTTGGTCCTCTACGGAGGATCGAACCCAAGACTGCTAGTGGCTTGGGCCAACTAGCCCGCTGCTTATGCAACTGAGCCATGGAGGACGGTAGCCGACCATCACGAATTGTTAGTTAACTGCGATATAGCCCAGCGCATCCTCCACTGCCATGCAGGCACCTGCCATGCAGATGACAGCGGTTGGCCTTCTAGCTTCAGGACTTCCCGGTTACGGCAGCTATGAATCGACATAGCATTAATGGAATCCGTGAGGGCGAAGTTGTATTACTTATAAGTAGAAGGATTTTGGCGAGTACGTTTGTTCGTCGCAGTCGGCCGACAACGCTGATAAGTCCACTACCAATCCGGATAAGCACCAGACGGCCGTTTTACCCTATTGGGGCTTCCGCGGACACAACACAGAGAGTCTTCATCGAGCTTAAATATGCTATCGGTAAATTACTTCTTTACGCTCACTTCTCGATGACTGCACCCTTTCTAGCGCGACTGATGCCTGAAACCTCGCAGTAGGTGCCATCATCCAAGACACTTTGGTGGGCAGTGGCAACTGCTTGTGTGCTTCACCAAACGCCTGCAGCCAGCGGAGTCCCGCCACACGCTTGGCAGCGAACTGCTCGCACTTTCGGCACACACCCGTCTTCAACTCTGCCTCCGACAAATGCTCATCCCGGGAAACAAGAAAACTAGACTTTGTCCCGCAGTTCATTGCTAACGTCATTGCTAACGTCAAAAATCCGGTCGCCGACGCGCACGCTCTTGTTCAGCTTACGCTTTAGTCTTTGCCTGCGGTCTAGCATGCCGCCGTGGCATCGGCTTGCGCTCAAGATGAAGATGCACAAAGCAACCTGCAGCCCACTGCGCTGCATGAACCATCTTTTCCTATTCAAAATACGGCAGAAACCATCCTTTGTGATAAATATACCGGTTGTCCTACACCTCTAGGGCCCGTCGGCGGGCTTGCCAAGCTACCTCATCATGGCGCCAGCTGATTGGTTGAGTGTACCACGTTCCAGCAAAGTGTTCTAGGACAACGTTCCACCTCGGTAAGGCATTGTACTCCAGCCATTGTGCTAACTTAATGAGGAAGATTGGGCTCCTGTTTGGTAAAGTACCAGACATACGTCGTTAGAAGTGAACGTTAACTTAACAACTATCGATGGGCGTGATTCCCTGAATTCGCCCCGCTTCCTTCAGGGTAGGTAAATTAGCCAAAGACTGGTTGCGGTCCCCTAATTCAACTCCTCATTTCGGCTTGGGCAGCCGAGTAGTATCACGCTCTCTCCCAAAACCATGGACTGTATTACAAAGTGCACATCAGCTACTGTTTCTGCTAGTCACTTTCACGCGACTTCATCACACGCCAATTGTTGTTTGCTAATAATCCTCACTTTCCGTTACCTGATTGATGTGTGCAACAAGCTGGCTGCGACTCTGGTTGCGCCACAGACCAAGTAGTTCAAGCTGTGGCTCTTTCTCGGCCCCTATCCTTGTTCTCTCTGGCGTGATTCAATGTTTGTACACTCACGCAGAATGGACAGCAAGCCGGTCTAGCGCGCACCCTAGATTCCCTAGACATTGATGTCTGCTGCCCATCAGAAACCCGACGGCATGATCCCAGCACTAGGCTTACATTGACGTCTTCACTGACCACGGAGCCAGATATCACCTGCGTTTTTCTGGCGACCCAGTAGCAGCCTCAGCAGATTTGGTTGGTATAATTATAACACCGAGGCAAGGCCGTGGCGGCAATAATGGACTGGTTCCCGGTTAACAGCCGACTATATGCATTTCGGCTTCAGGGTTCATGTAGAATCAACAGGTAACGCGAAGAGAGAAGCAACTTTTTTGTGAGCTCGGTATACGCTCCAGCTGACTGCAGTAGCGACTCGGTCAAGGACGATTTCAACCGGGATCTACAATAGCTCTTGACTAATGCTAAAAAGTCGGATGACGTTATCCATTTGGGGAGTTTAATTCACGGGTTGGCCGCCTGTTACCAAACGTACGCCACCTTGGTGGTCTTCACGCGCTTGATGAGAACCGCTCTGATAACAGAGAGCGGCTTCTCACATTGCGCGAAGACAACCGGCTGTTTCCTTTGAGCACTAACTTCAGGCGTACGGAGAAGCGTTCTGAGACGTGGCGTCCCCCATCTTCAACACAACCGTGGTCTCAAATTGATCACATTGCAATTTGCTTCAGACGGAGCGGCAGCGTACTGGACTGCAGGTCCTTTTGGTCCACCTTCGTTGACTCAGATCATGCTCTGGTCTGCGCAAAAATTTGTATGTGTCCTGGAGGGTCCCGAAACGTAAAGTGCCGAAAGAATGATGTAAACAGATTAAATGATTCCTCTGTCTAGGTGAGCTAGCAGTCTTCACTGGCATACGCACTCAGTTGCAATCTACCGCAAGAAGTGGAACTACACTGGACTCGTATACGGAAAGCGGTGACCATTTCCGGACAGTCATGCTGCGGCCCAACTCGACGACCCTAAAGGCTTGGAACCCTGCTACTTCTCTGGAGCTGTTCGAACGCCACAAAGATATCCCGGCGAAATCAGATTGTGACGAGCGGCACCGTTCTGCCAACCGGTTTCGCAAACAACGCCTACGCAAGAATCGCGAGACCTGGTTGTCTGAGCGAGCTTTGGAGATGGAGACCGCTGCTCTCTCTGGCAACACTTGAAGGATTTTCCAACTTTTTGGTCCACTGGCCTCAGGAATCCTGGTGTCGGTGAGGTCATCTGTGAAGTGGATGACTGTCCGAGCACCAACCAACCAATGCGTATGGACCGCTGGGTCGATCAATTTCACTCGCGCTTCAACTGGCCTCCAACGTCGAGCAGTACGTGCGGCACACGTGTTGTCCACTCTGACTCGTCCCCCTGCTTCCACCCGGCGAAGAGGAAGCCTGCATCGGGTTTCAAGGCTTGAAGCGCATTAAGGCTGCCGGCTTAGACGGACTTCCTCCTAAGCTATCCAAGTACGGCGGTGCGGCGTGCCTTAACCGGCTGACCGCGCTGTCCGCAGAGTTTGGCATGAAGAGAACTTGCCTTCCATTTGGGAGGAAAATCAGTTGTTGTACCGATGTTTAAGAAAGGCACTTTCACTTCATGTGTAAATCATCGTGGGATAAGTCTTAGTTCGGTTGCCTTCAAGCCATTGGCATCCTTTCTGCTTCGCAGACTATCCCCGGTAATTGAACTACACTACCGTGATGAACAACCTGGTTTCAGTCCTGGCCATGGATGCGGGGATCAAAGCTTCACGCTCAACTAGCTCCTCGAACCTCGCCACATTTATCACAGGCCCACTATCATTGCATTCCTAGACATACGTGCCGCTTTTGAGTCCGGTGCTGGACCTGCTTTATGGCGTTGTTGCTAGACAACGGGGTGCGAGAGAAATATACCGCCATCTTATGAGCACTTTATCTTCATACATCCGGCAGAGTGAGGGTCTATGGCAAACTTTCCTCGCAAATCGCTGTTAATAGCCGTGTACAACAAGGCTGCCCTATCTCCTCAGTCCCCTTCAACTTCACAATGAAAGACTTTCTGTCGAATGCTGAAGAGAGTTACCTACATTTTGACCTAAAGCTTTTACTCTGTGAGTGCACGACCGACTCTGATTATGATGATATCGCCTTGCTTGGTGACGATCCTCAGGCTATGCAAATCATGCTGGATGGTTTGGCGGTTGAATCGTCTAAGTATGGCAGGAGCTCCACCCCATCGAAGTGTAACGTACTGCGCAAGGATTGGCTTTCACCTGCTCCCGTTCTTACCCTTGAAAGTGCACAACGTGAACTGGTAAATAGGTTCCTCTACCTTGGGGCTGTGCTTCTGCTGACGGCACTCTCAACAAAAGAGTTTCTCTTCGTATCGCTAAGGGCCGATCAATTTTCGTCAAGATGAGTCACTTGTGGCGTCGTCACGACGTCTCATTCTTACTAAAGGGCCGCGGTTACAGTGCATCAGTTTGCTCAGTATCGGTGTATGGTTTTGAGTCCTGGCCGATTCGTGTGGGAGACACGCGTCGTCTTTCTGCCTTCAGTAATGATTGTTTAAGGAGGATAACTCGTGTTTGGTGGCAAAATCGAGTTAATAGTAATCACGTTCGACGTCGCGTTTTGGGGAATGCGTGCATACCCTTCAACGTTCTGGTTTCGTTGGCCAGTTAAGCTGGCTCGAGCAGGTCCTACGCATGACACCTGAGCGTCTACCTCGTAGCGCTCTAGTTGCTAGTCAAGGACCTGACTGGAGGCGAGTGCGTGATGAACAGCATTCGAATTGGCGGCAGCAAATGAAATCGCTTACGTCGTGTCTAGCCGCGGTTGGATCGGTACGTCTTCCAAGATGGGGACCCAAATAAGAGGAATGTCAATGGTTTAGCACTGTTGAAGACCTGGCCCGCAACCGGAATCAGCGGAAGAATTATGTACATAATTGTATTGATTCACATGTTTAATACTACAAACGTTGAAAATGACACAAAAGGAGAAAAATTGGCTTGTAAAACAAACCAAAAATGTTGTGTTCTACTTTTTATCAAAACGTTCCATGCTTACGGGGACACATTAACTGACTTGTGTTGCTCATCTTCAGCTACCATGTCATGGTGATTATGATGTAATGCCGCTGCCTTATTTGCTGAGCACCATGGTTTTATGTTGGCTCTGTGTCTAGTTGATAGGTTGCTGAGATTGCTACTACTATTGCTACCACTAGGGCCCGTCTCATTCTGATGCTCAGTCTTCCACGCACCACATGCACTAGCACATCGCCGTACGCGTGCCTCTGTAACCCTGCTCACCGCACGTTACGTTTGGCCACGCGTAAACAGAGTTTTGCAACTTGAACTGCGCCTGCCTTTTATGCAGCGCTGCAAACTAACTCGTCACACCCGCAGTCTTCTAGGATCATTTCCCGCCCCGGAGCCGCGGTTCTTGTCTGCACGCTTCTACCTAGTAGGTCGCTCGCTTTTTCACGCGAAATAGTACAGATTCCTACATGTGTCGAACGTTTCACGAAATGTCCAGAAGCCATTCCATTAAGAGACCGCAAAGCTGAGACAGTTACCCGGGTATTCCTAAACTGGTAGGTTTAGCACTACGGAGGCCTATCCAGCATCACAACTGACCGTAGAACGTCCTTCGTATCTTCCCAACTCGATACTTTCTGCAAGTGGTTAGGCTGCCACCGCATTCGTATCACTGCGTTCCAGCCAGCAGCCAAGTGTTTAGTTAAAGGCTTAACTAGTCTGCTACACGCCTTGCTTTGCGTCTTCTCTGATCCTAGCTGGAGCAAAAAGGTTTCGCCAATACCCTTAGGCATAGGTAGCAGCATCAACGCCGCACCAACGCACTAGCAAGGCTGGTTTACTTCCCAAAGCGCAAGTTGCCATGAGCTTTCCTTTCCCCTCCCGCATCGTCAGGCATGCCTCCGCCGAACTTTGCGTCTTCCTTAACGCAAGGCGCGCGTTCACTGCACTGGACAGCGACCCGTGCGCCTACTAGAGAGGTGCAAATGGAAAGCGGTGTTTACCTGCATTCACGTCTTGCGTCCCATCGACGCGTTTTGGCGCCATCACCAGCCTCCATGCCCTGGCCCTTTAAGAATCCTGCAACGTGCTCTAGAACATTTCATCTTAGACCGAGTTTGTCACAGGTACGGCGACACGCACCCAAGGAGTTGTCCATCGTTTTGTCAACAATGCAAGACAGATTGGTCCTTTATCGAGAGTTCCGGTATCTGAGAGGAAGATTATCAACCCTTTTTACCACGTAGTTACCGGACAACTTTTTCGTTATTTTGCATGGATACCATTGTTCCGGGGCTTGAGCCATAGGTTCAGTTTGCCTAACATTATCTCTTCTACATACCACTTGCTTGGAGCACTCCTTTTGAGTTCGGACGGCACCTTCTCCTGCCAATACAAAGCCAGCACAATTGGTCATGCTGAGCTCTTCAATCCCTACTGACCGCTCCATTGGCCGTGGTTTCCTATATTTTTAATAAATTTTACAACCTACCCCGGGGGTCTGCGATTTGCTTTTCGGGACCATATCCTATACTTCAAGACTTCAACCACAATTCAACATATTTCAACGTATATCTCTCAGAGACTGCACGTAGTTCTGCAGATGATCAACACATCATACTCAAGAAGAATGTTTAGTACCTGATCTACTAATTGGGCACAGCCATCTTTCAAACCAAGAAAATACCCAGAAGCGCAATAGTCACTTACCTAAAGTATCAGCCAACAGAAAAAGGGGACGCAACTTGACTGCAAATAACCGAGCAAACAAGCGTTCAATAAGAAACGTAGCCAGTTACAACTTGTCATTTAATGGATAGGCCGCAGTGTTTTAGTACTTGGTGGGTTTTTGCCTGGCATGCGTTCACTGTATACGAGGCCACAAAGGCCCGTTTAACTACATTGCAACGTGGCGGATGTGACTCTCCACCGAATAAAGTAGCAGCACATGCCCTCACACTGGCAGGTCAACCAGCGTCACCATTCCAGATAGGTTTGTTACACTGAAACTTATATAGCTGCGACACGCGGTGCCTCTTCTTACTACGAGTTAACGTATTTACTGTCGTCTCTTTACTTTCTATTGTGTCACCGTAGAACTTTGCGTTACTTCTGCACGAACTCACGATATTGTCAAATCACACTCGAGTGTGCGCTTCACTTCTCTTCCAATGGGTCATTCAGGATTTCAGACTGTTATTAGCCGCGGTATGACTGCAATATATGGCATACAGGTTATGTCCTAAAAGCGGGTCTAGATCTCACGACAGCCAAATTAGTGTTTCTCCTTTTTACCTTCAAACCGTTCCAAGCAGGTATATGTGCAAACTTTTCTACTGCCACGGTTACAGTTGACATAAAATATCCGTGATGTTTTACTTAACTGATCGTGCCTCCATGGGTGTGCATCGCATAGTCGAGGATAAAATATTTATTTATTTTTTTTAAATGGGCACCGTACAACCGTGTCCATCAACCGCCTGTTAGTGGCTTTCCTTGACGAACCACATACAACCAATCCTGTCGCTGGCACACATACACCCGCAACGGCACTGAATTCCGAAGCATTGCATACCCCGAAAGCATCTGCTACCCTTGAAAATCGACCTACTTCGTCTCAAGTCTAGACAACTGACCGACGCGGTGGACCTGTCAATTATCCGGCCTGTTTTATAGATTTTGGAAACAGTAACTGTTTCCATTTACACGCCTCTTACGTCTTTAGTGGTAATCGTGCCTCGCATCCGCAAAACCAACAAAATAACCCCAAAACGTTTTGAAACTTAAGGCAGTGTATATTTTGTCATGACGTGGCAACCCGCTGCTGACTCGCCAACCTCTCAACGCAACCCACGAGTGAATTGCCTACCAGGTATACCCAACCCCGGATTGACTCGCTAGCCGGCTGAAGGCTCCTTCCTGACCCAAGGAACAGTCAGATGCCCACGACCGCGGACATTCACTACCGAAGTGTTCCCCTACCGCCCGGCTACGCGTCGCGTACAAGGACTTCCGTGTTTACTCGGGGAACGCGGACCGTGGAATGTAGTGCTGTAGGAGATTGACACCTCCAAACCGCACCGTGGGGTCCGAAGCGGTGGGAATGTCCTGTAGGCTATTTTCCTGAACTAACCAGTATTTTTGTTGTCCGACCAGTCCGCCCCGACGACGCGCCGAGGTTGCACCCTGGTCCACATAGCAGCATAAATTATGTATAACAAAACCTTGGACCGAGCCACCATTCGCACCCATCCTTACCTTCGTTTTCCCCCACCAACAACTGCACCGATGACTTCCATCCTTCAACCATCTAGGGTAGGCTTTTTAGTGTACCTGCAGTCGCGCTCAGTATTTTGTAACAATGGCTTTTACCGTTGTTTTAGCCCCCACATCCTCCACTTATTTTACTGGTGGCACCTCCGTTGTCACCAAATTTCTTTGGTGAATACCTTGCCGCCCCGTTCCTTCCGGCGTTTTATTCTTGTCCTATTATTGCAGCCTGCACAATATACGTTGTTTTAAGTCGCCTATAACCTCTATACCATCAAGCATTTAACACGTCGCTTACGTGTCGCTGTTTATTGACTAGTACGCCAGGCGTCAAACAAAAGCTCCCCTTTGTGGTGCAGTGTGATGACAGAGTGCTTTTAAGCCAAAGGACATTGACCCTTTCCCATTAAGAATGCAAGCAGTTTAAACCAAAATATTGGAAGATCGTCGCTTAACTCATTAAGTAAAAGGGGTGGAATTCGTTTGGGACGAAAGCACGTGGATGAATTGGTTGTTGAGATTGCAGAACGGATACAGGTTAGAATAACTTGCACCGTACAAAGAAAAGGGCTGACAGATACTTGTGGCTCAGTAATGTCTGTGGACATTTCAACTCATAGTGAATCAGTAAAGTAGTAGTTAACTACCTCGCATACAACGTGTGGGTTTTCAAGGGCGTTGTAGGTAGCCACACGTATGGATGAGGTCGTTACCCAATAATTGGGGTTGCGTAGACGCAGCAGCCAGCTGAGTTACTTTGGTTCGTTTGCACTGGCCATTGCCGTGGTTTCCCGAGTATGTTTGCTCAATATAAAACTGGCTGATACCTGACTCGCAATCACTTTTGCTCTCAGGGCATTTGCAAATTTTACCATATTGTTGTAAGAACGTCGTACTTGGCACACCCTGATACGCAAATTGCTTTGCCTTATATATTTTGTTGAGAATTTATTTAAGCGAGATAAAGGGGGCATGAGATCCAAACAGTGTTGGAATTCCCTTTAAAATTTTGCGGCTGATCTCTTCTTGGAATGGGACAGAAGGAACTTAGCCCAGTTGCTTGATCCAATAATCATAGGAAAAATGAGCCAGTTTATGGAGTTCAGTGGGCGTTAGGTCTCGATTTTACCTGTTCTAGCAAGGCGGATGGCTGGGCTTCCTAAGTATATTGCGCTTTCTACTACGGTGTGTTCACTGCCGGGGCATGCTTGGTCAACAACTACCAGTACGTTGGGTACACGTAGAGTAAACTTTAACTTGAATACATGATTGGACCTGGTTGGCGCCGAGACATGTAGTTCCCAGCTTCCCAAGTTGCTGCAGGTTAACATGCCCCATACTTGATTTGGGCGGTCGGCGGGAACAAGTTCAGAGCAGGCAGGTTGTAATTCCCCGCGAACAGCTTGTATGTACAGGTACAGTTCGATCCCTGCTCGAAACTAGCTATAGGAGTTTTATCGCTCACATGGGGTCTATCTAGAGCCTTTTAAATGCATCCAAGTAGTAGTGTGGATCCCATGAGGTCGGCTAATATCTATATAAAGTCCATCATTACTGCCACATCTATAAGTTTCATTCCTGCAGGGTCATTTTGCCTTAGGCCACCAGTATTCTTGCTACCTCGTTTGGGTGTACAAGGTTGTGTAAACAGCTGCTAGCCATGAAAGTAGTTGGATCCGTCTAACTTAAATGCATCAAACCATATATCAGATACAAGTATTGAATCAGGCACTGCCAGCATAACCAGGGGGCGAAAAATATGCAAGTTGGTGTTCAGTGAGCTAGCATTAATAAGCATAATTGATACCGAGTGGCCGGTGTCTCTTAGCCCTATGGTTGATACAGGCGTCACAAGGAGAAACTGAGTCATCTGTAGAAGTTTCAGAAACTGTGTCAGTAGACGTAAGCGTTTTTTGTTCGTTGGTAACGTGTTGGTTTTCGGGTCCAGCGTGTGGTGGCCCAACGCTACCGGGAGTAAGAAAGTGCTTGAGGTAGTGTGAAGTTGTTCAACCATGGTGTCATTGCTACTTGATCACAGTTGGTCACAACGGTGTTCTAGTCTTTCTCATCCTTAAAACAAAATTACCATCGCTAGCAAATTTGATGGTTCATTTATGAAGTCACCCCACCCATTCCGATCTTGCTGACAAACCATAAACTGCAAGGGTAGCTAGCTTAAATTCCTCCAACGAAATGTCATCGGGAACGTTAGGCACCAGTGTGCTACACAGCCAACGGCCCCAGCCGGAAGCCGTTTGAAATGAGGCTCCAGCGCTGCTGCTTCCTAGGTGTGTGAGGGCAAGATAGCAGCCAAAAAAGTCTATCCGCGTTCTCCTTGCGCAGGAGCCTTTTGCTCTGGGCGCCATTGTTGTTTCACACATTGAGTTTCTTTAAGAATCCTTTGGTCACGTGCCATTGGGTTTCTTCTATTAGGATCCGCTCAGAATAGGTTAGGTTGCTTCATATAAATGTGTGGTTTGTCATTTGCGGACAAATGAACATTCTGCAGTTATAAGTTCACTTTAGCAAATGTGCCGGATTATGGGATAGGATATATGACACGCTGCAGCTACACTAAAACGCCTTTGTTTGGTAAAGTTTAGGCTATTGGAATAACGCAACCTTAGACCCTTTGCGGAGGTGCAGTTTTTGATGAGAGTATGAATAACAGTTATGGCCACGGGAGGTTTGGTGCAGCTAAAACCATGGCGATAAACCTTTCGGCTGAGTACAGCACCTAACAATTAAGACACTGAGACTCAAAGCTACACTGTCCTCGCGGAGTTTGTCTAGTTAGGTAGTAGGAACTTTGGTTGAGGTATACATAACTAAATAAACAACTAGGTATTTTATTTTGGAATTCATCGGAGCACACCAATTCAGACATGATACAAATGTACAAACGAATACGTTGCGCAACCGATAGGTTAGGACTCACGTTGTTGACTTTGGCCAAAAGTTGTACAAATTGCAGTAACAGCCGAAGCAAAGTCATCAGCGGTGCGTCGATAAAATGGTTGCATGCGTGTTTAGAGTAAACAGAAAAACTATACTAGGTGAAGTGGGGAGAGTATGTGAAGACTGAAATTATTTTGGTTGCACTTGTCATTAAAATATTTAAACATTACACTAGCCGACATTCTAGAGTGTAACCGTTGGCGGTGACTTAATTCAGAGACGAATCACATCCGCCACGTCAGTGTCGATAAACGGACTTTCGTGGATTTTTATAGGGAGAACGCTTGTCAGGCGAAAACCCACCACGTCTTGGAACACTGTGGTCGATTGCGTAGAACGTACATGTACATGTACATGTGGCTGGCTAGCCGAACAACCTCCTCGTGGTGTCAGCTGGGTGGTTCGAGTTTAACCCGTTCCAGCAAATAGTTCGGCGGCAGTGTTACAGGACGTGGTGGGTTTCGCCTGGCAAGCGTTCTCCCTATAATAAGCCACAAATGTCTGCTTAACAACACTGTGACGTGGCGGTCGTGACTCGCCACAAAATAAAGTCACTGCCCCGTGGATATCCGGATAATTCTATCCAACCCACGGACACCAGTCTCCTACTCGCATAATGATGACCATATCAAACATTGAAGATTGGATCAGTACAACTACAAGCACAAAATACACAGATACATACACATACACACATAATGACATACCTACATACCCCATACACAAAAAACTGCTATGGCAAACTTATCGGATTTTTGCACCTTCTTGATCATGCACCGTTATGTCAAAATGATCATGCCTGTAAAGGCGTGCCTCACATTGTTGAGAATAAAAGATTTATTTATTTATTTATTTAACTAGCAAAGCTTCCTATGAGTCATTTGTACCTTCCGTTATTTGCAGTAGATTGACTCCTCCGTTGGATAAACATGTGGCACAGTCACAGCCCCACATAGACGTTGAAGCCAGTCGAGTAGGAAATGATTTTGCAGTTGAGTAGAATTTCCAGTGCGCGGAGTCTGACCTTTTATGCTTATGTAGGTTGTCTGGAGTGTGAAGAATTCGTGTCCAGCTATTCTCGTTGGACATCGGTGGTTGAGGCGTTGGGTGCAGATGATTGGTTTTGAAGTAAAGCCATGATCCCGGTAAGTCCTTGTTGATTATATCGTCCCATCTCAGACGGAGGCGGTTCCTCAGTTTATTCCCGGATCGCTATGAAGTTCACAACCTCATAAAAGAGAAAGAGAGAACCGCCCTAGAAAAGACCAAGGATGTCAGTCTTGGTACCAAGCAGTGGGAAAATCCTACCTCAAAACATTTACTTGAGACAAACTGGTGTAAAAAGTCTAACAGATATTACGCTGAAAAGATTTATTGATTATACAACAGGGAGCCTGGCCAATGGATAAATGGATGTTATGTACATAAGAATGAGCAGCGCGGATCCTGTAAGAAATTCGCGATGTATTAGCTTACAGCATTGGAATTCAACCGGAGACAAGAAGGGAGCTATGTAAGCACGATTGGTTGCCGTCGGAAACCAGAAGCTACAGTGCTGATGTGGCGATATTTATATATACTCCAAGGGATGAGGAATATAGAAGCCCACCTCATCACTATTAGGTACATAGAGTACATGAGGATAGGAAGCTGAGCATAATAGAAACCGGCTAGGATTAAATAGATATGAAAGAGAGACTAGTTGTTGAAACTAGGGCGATCGAGAGCTGGCGCTTATAGAATAAGTTTATTGGCCAAAAAGGCTAGCTGGGTTAATCATTCTAGTTAATTATAATTAACTCCTATATCCCGTAATAGATCAACAAACCAGGAACTATATGTGACGCAAACGGTTCACTAGAATGCAGTCGGAGAGATAAAGACTGGCTCCTAGCAAGCCCCGAATATGTGCAGGGTTGCGGAGCGCGTACTCCGAATCGCGGTAGCAAGATGTGTTGAACATGTGGCAAGCAAAAGAGAATAGCGTTGGTGAACAGAGCATTATTGGACAACTAGCCACTCGATTAAGATATTCGGTCATAAGTGGATATGTACGGTGTCACAGAGAACGTCAACAGATCAGCGCATTTAAGCGATACATACATTCCAAAAAACTAAGACTTGATGAGCTAAGTAGTTGCGCGTAGCTGGTTCTGGAGGTGTGCAGAAATGCATGGAGCCTAAGACCACTCGCTACTTCCAAACAGGGTTGCTATAAGTGTGATACACTACATGTAACAACGTTAGGAGAGAGCGTCGCTGGCGAAATGTCGCCATTCGGAGAAGTCGTTTAGTCACTAGTATATACTTACAGCGTCACAGAATAAATTAACGAATCAACCAAGGCAGGTGCTACAAACAGTCCAAGAGACTAAACGTTTATGAGGTAAGGTGTGGCTTCTAGAAAGCTCCGGATATGCGCTGGGATGCAGGGAACCTATGGCGATTCGCTGTTGCTAGGCAGATAATGGCTATAGGCAAGGTAGTATTAGTGGCTGGAGTAGCCGTCTAATTAAGACGTTTGGTGACTAGTAGATACCTACAGTGTCAATGAATAACTCAACAACCGAGCGGAGACATTCCAAGAAAATAAAGGTTGGGGAGAAAAGCAGTAGCTCCTCTCGGGCTACGGATTTGCACAGTGATACAAGAAAAATGCGACAACTAACTGCTGCCAAAAGGAGCTAACAAGCTTAAGGCGACCGATAAATAACGACACTAGGAGGACGATGGCTAGCAATGGCAATGAAACTTAAGCCTCCATTTACTAGTGGATAGCTAGGGTGTCACAGAATCGGTCATCAGACCGGCTGAGTTTGGATGCAAACAGTCCAAGATTGTAGGACTTGTAGATAAGGGGGCCCTAAGCAATCTCTGAATGTTCGAAGAGTTGCATGGAGCCTACGGCGGCTCACTGCTATTGAACAGAGATAATGGCGCTAGAGTAGAGTAGCAGTGGACGGGTAGAGCTAGTAAATTAAGGCTTATGGTCTCTAGGGTCTAGCTACAGTGTCACAGAATAAGTCAACAAAACAGCTGTTTTAATGCAAACGGTCCAAGAGAATAAATTTTGGAGATAAGTGGTGACTCTAAGCAAGCACCGGATGTGCGCATAGATGCATGGAGCCTACGACGACTAAATGCTACCAAAAAGAAGTAACGAGAGAATGGCGAACGACAGATAACGGCGCTAGGAGGGAGGGCATGGACCTGCAATGTCATTCGGTTTAAGACTTAAGTCGTTAGTGATTACCTACGGTGTCACACAACAAGTCACCAAGCCAGCTGAGTTGTACGGTAAGTGGTCCAAGGGAATAATCTTTGGAGACAAGTTGTGGCTCCTATCAAGCTGCGGATATGCGCAGAGATGCATGGAGCCAATGGCAACACGCTGCTGCTAAACAGAGATAATGGCATTTGGAAAGATTATCCGTTGGCTGGTTTAGCCATTGGATCAAGACTTTTGTTCACTAGTAGCTGCCTACAATATCACAGAGATTGTCAACAACACCTTGTGGAAAAGGGATGCAAAATGTCATACTAAAGGTAGTACAAAGATTGCTTGAGCTAGAGAAAGTCAGTCAGGGAGTTGGACTTCTGCAACATGAGTAGTCCAAGACGTTGCCGCTGGTAGGGATAACATAGCACCTGGAAAGGATGGTCTAAGGGGCGGCAGTGTGGGTGGAAGCTAACGAACATTCAAGGGTACAGCAGGAGCGATAATGGAAAGGGCTATATATCAGAGCATTAGCAGAAGTATGGTGGCATTAACATCTCTGGATAAAGCTATGGAGACAACTGCCGCTACTAAGCTTGGAAGCTGCGTCGCGCTGGGCAATAAAGTTTTCTTGGTTGTGAAATAGGAGCTAAAGCTCGTTAATTAGGAGGAGCGTGAGTACTATGTTTAGTGTTCTACACAAAAACGAATGGAGAATTAATGGTAGGGGGCGTAAATAAGCATGGATAAAAACGACGCAAGTGTGCTGCCTCACGCAATAGGATTCAGAGGTCTGGATTCTTAGAAGATGACAAAAGCAGCATAACAAAAAGCAATGGGCCACCATGTATGCACACCTAACATGGGTCGTCTACTTATGTTGTAAAAGAGTGCGGAACTGGTATGCTGTCTTTAACGACACCACTTTTACTGTTTGTGGTCGTTGATACAACCCCACCTATTTTGGCAAGTAACGCACGTTGATAAAGACAGATGCAAAGCTAAGTTAAATAAATAAATAAATAGTTTATTCTCGACTATGCGAGACACGCTCATGGAGGCATGATCAGACATGTACAACTGTACAAACATTTTATGGCAACTGTAACAGTGAGAGTAGAAAATCATTCATATATCAATGACTGGAACAGTACAATAACTAACTAACTAACTAATTAACTAAATAAACAAATAGTTTATCCTCAGTTTCATAGACACACCAACTCAGGCATGATCAAGGTTGGAAAACAGATGTGTATTACGACGATACACCGGGTTCAATCGTGTGTAGTTGAAACGGTATCGGGAAGAGTTGATGTGTGAGTTTAGTCGACTTGTCAGTATGTAGTTGTGGGCTGTGACTTTATTCAGTGGCGAGTCACATCCGCCAAGTTGCAGTGTTGATAAACAGACATTTGTGGCTTTTTATGGGAAGAACGCTTGCCAGGCGAAAACCCACCACGTCCTGCATCACTGCCGTAAAGCATTTTGAACATTAATGTTGAACTGGCAAAGCCGCTTGACGACTGGTTTTACCTTCGGTTTTTCGCAGGGTAATGGCTTCTAATTTCCTCTGTTAGTTGGACAGGTAACTTGATCGGGGTCGCCATGATTTTTGAGGTCGGTGGAGTAGAGGGACATCTCGATTATTCTACTTGTTGTATGTGCAGGTGAGCAAAATTTCAACTTTTCCGCTCTCCATATTTTTCAGATGTATAATGTTTAGGAGTATGAGGATATGTCCAGTTCCCCATGCTGGACAAGGGTCATGGTGATTGTATTTCGGTCCTTTCGGAGTTCTACCATGCTCCATGTAAGTCCTTGTGGGTTGTTACGTCCGTCTTGGGCCAAAACTGTTCCTTAGTCCAATCCCAGATCTTCAAGAAGTCCCGGACCTCAGAGAATAGGGAAAGTGAGGCACAACCGAGAGAAGACCGCGAAAATAGGCATGGAGTTGAATATTGTTAATGTCTTTTGTTAAAACATTTGGGCTTGAGACAAAAGCATGTACACTGTGCAACAATAATTATGCTGAAAATGTCTTTTGAATATCCCATAGAATCATTAGCCGTATGGGTGGATTGCTAACGCCTGCTTGGTGATAAGAGCGTTGTACCAGTAAGTAAAGTACGAAGTATCCGTTTAGTATGAGCCAATAATTGCGTGGGGATAGAGCAAAGAGAGTTAGAATATTGGTAGTGATTGTCTGGTGCATGAACAGCACGTAGTTAGCGTAATCCGAGAGGGAGGGCATAATAAGCGAAAATAAATAGGTTGCCGCGAAAGAGTCCTAAAGATCAATTGGTGGCAGGGCAGCGGAAGGATTGGATGCAGATATTCTAAAGGAATAAAGGTTATTGAGATACGGCGTGGCTCCTAACAAGCGCTGGGTTCTCGCGTATGCATGGGGCCAATGGCCACTAGCTACTTCTGAACAGAGATGCCGAATTTTCGACGACCGACAGATGGTGGCGCTGGGATAGACTCAGTGGCCAGATGCAGCCATTAAACTCAGACGCTTGGTCAATAGTGCAGCCTACAGGGTCGCTGAGTGTATCAACAGGCCAGTGAAGGTAAGTGATAGGTCAACAGACCAGCTAGGCTGTGATTCAAAAACAATCCGAGAGAATTAACACTGTAAGGAGACAGCGAGCTCCGGATATCCGCAAAGTTAAATGGAAGCTATGGCGACAAGCTGCTGCTAAGCAGAGATAGTGGCTCTAGTAAAGAATGTATCAGTGGCTGGTGTAGCCATGTCATTAAGACGTTTGATCACTACTGGATACCTACAGTTTCGGTGAAGAAAACAACATGCGAGCGAATCTTAGGGAGACAGACGGCAGAAGAAAATGAAGGCTGTAGAGTCAGGGAGTTGCTCCTTGCCAGCTACATGGAGCCGACAATGACTAGCTATTGCCAAGAGAAGTTGACGCGATTAAGATGAACGACGGATAACGGCGCGCTAAGAGAGAGATGAATGGCCAGAAATAGAGTTCGGGTTAAGCCTTCAGTTACCAGTGGATCCTACGGTGGCAACTAATAGGTCAACCAACCAGCTGAGCTGTGAAGCAAACAATCCAAGAGAGTGAACATTGTTAGAAGACAGCGAGCTCCGGATATCCGCAAAGTTAAATGGAAGCTATGGCGACTTGCTGCTGTTAAGCAGAGATAGTGGCTCTAGTAAAGTATGTATCAGTGGCTGGTGTAGCCATGTCATTAAGACGTTTGATCACTACTGGATACCTACAGTTTCGGTGAAGAAAACAACATGCGAGCGAATCTTAGGGAGACAGACGGCAGAAGAAAATGAAGGCTGTAGAGTCAGGGAGTTGCTCCTTGCAAGCTACATGGAGCCAACAATGACCAGCTGCTGTCAGAAGGAGTTGATGCGAGTAGAACGAATGTATGTTAAAGCTCTAACATTATTTATTAGTCACTGCTTTAGATCCCGATCGAATGCATATTGTATATCAAGATATAAGAGTAAAACCATGTTGTCAGGACCCATGGCTGCAGTGATAAGATCAAATAATCTAATTGGCTTGTTGCGCAGTACCATGCTGTGTAGCACCCATGTTAAGACTTATAGATGACCCCTTCGTAGTAAAAGTAACTTAAAATCTCCAGGGAATAGTTTGGTGATAGTTTCCCGGGAACTGTTGGGTTTGCGCCTGGCAAGCGTTCTCCCTATAAAAGTTCACTAAGGTCCATTTAACAAAATTGCGACTTGGCGGATTTGACTCGCTAAAAAATAAAGTCCCAGCCTCTTGCAGCTTCGGTGGATCTCCACTTCAGGAACATCATACAGTTCGAAGAGTTCCTTTGCTCCTTTCATCCGATGGCAACCACAGCAAAAGTTCTCAGTCACACCTCACAAGTTCACTCAAGATGCTAGCCAACACACACTTATATATATATATATATATACACAGACAGACAAATCCATATGTTACGGACTAGATTGCTGTATTGTTATACCAATACCAATTATACTTGTTTGTATTAGCCTGCTCATGTCTTCGCAGGTGTGCCCAGCACGGCCGGAAATTAAACCTGTATTTATGTATTTATTTTCCACCAGTTTCTCAATTAAGCGTGAAAAATGGATGGGCGGTTTACCGGGCGGAAATTGCAACCTTTCGCCTCAAGCCACCTTTCAGACGTGGCGTAAAAATTTAATGTCCAACCTTTAAAGTCCTCACCACCCTAAAGGGAAACGCTAAACATTTCCGGAAAAGTAGGGAACTAACTTCGACAGTATTTTTATTAAAGTGGAAAGTATTCCATCCGTGCCAGTGTTTAAAGGCAGCCTGATTACCGATACTGTGGACCGTATACTCTTAAGGTTAAACTTGTCAATTGGCGGTGTTTGCTTAGTCATTCTTAACGGCTATGCAGTAGCATGTCTTACCTTAATACAAAGAAACGATTTGAAATACCAGTTAAACGGTTCACACCTTATTCACGCGTCGCTGGTAATACTGTCACCTCTAGTACTTGTACTACTTTTCTTCGGTGTAATATCTCGCTGAGCGCGCGACCTTCGCTTCCGCACTCTAATGCGCTGCGTCCTTGAGTAATCTTGTGCAGTGGGCGTCCGTTTAGAAGTGCTAAGACTTAATCCTTCGCCCGCATTACATATGTCAGATCAGGTTTATTACCGTATTTCCTTCACGGCTTCTTAAGTGTTTAACTGTAAAATCTGCACCCCGGAGATTCCTTATTTGAGCGTGGTACAGGCGCTGTTAGGTACAGGGATGATAAGCGCACATTGCAAAATATTTTGGCTGATTTATATACAGCGTCAGTAAGAAAGCATTCATTTCAGTTTCTTACTCCCGTGTTGAAAATAACCCATTTTATAGACTGATACGGACCACGAAGCACCATCTGATTATGGTTACTTTTCCCTGTGGACCTGCACGCCAAAGGTATTGAGCAACCGTAGCGAAAGTACTATTACTACTAATAATAATAAATGTATATTTCCTGACTGCGGTCAGGTGCAGCGCCCACAAGTGAGTAGATCAACTTATCGTTTGGAGACACTTGCCACTAAAATTTCATCCAAACATGGATACACAAAATTTACACCGCGTGTAACGTCCAATATGAATCTTGGGAAGCTTTGTGCTGCATTTCTCAGGCAAAGAGGCATCCACAGACAACCGAATATTCCAAAAGTTATTGAGACGGCGGTCTTATGGTGTCTCAACCCTCGACGCGCATCTGGTGATGTGCTCTTGTTAGGTCGATTTTACTAAACACTTATTTGTTGGGGTTGGTACAGTTCTTCAAAGCGCGATAATTGCCGCACGGTCGTAAGTAGCCAGTCTTCTTTGGCACCACATGTAAAAGTGAAGATTACCGACCTTACACTGATCGCGTAATACGAAGTTCGAGCAAAATGCTAGGTTACTGCTTTGGCCACATGTAGTTTATCAATGGGAAGACGTCATGGTCGGGCGGAGGCGGATGGACCACGAGATTTTACATGGTGCACTACGTTGGTTGACATAAAGGAATGATTTTTGAAAGGCGAGAAAGCTGTGGAAGCTGCGCGAATAATACTGGAAGTTATTTGTCAGCTTGTGGCTAGTGATAAATTGGAATGACGGTATTGGAAGTATTCTGGACTCCGCAGCTTGAAGTCGCTGTTTGTTTGTCTATTAATTGTCTGTGTCGGGTATGGAACATGAGATCGGAAGGGTGCGCGAACTCGCTTTCGAGGTTAGCAAACGGTGCAGCGCATCACAATAAAACTAGGCTTTAACTTCGCGAGATGGTTCGTGTACCTCTGTGATCAGTTGAGCTATGCCGGGTTGTGCCTTTTTCACTTTCTGAGCCACTCATACCAGAATGGTCAATGGTTAGAAGCCAGACAAATTCTGTAGCCTGGCCCTCAAGTTTTGCGGGTTGGAATCAGCGTGGTTCCAACCTTCATGAACTGTCACTCCGTAGTCCGTTGCTAATACCCCGCTGCCTTGTGGTAAGGCATTTTGACCAACGACTTTGTTTGAGTGCCCTAATCATTTTTCCTGGGCCGACCTGGGCAATCTGATCGTACCCTGCTCATGCAATACACCAGAACCATTCCTTCTAACAATCACTTGATGCACCCGCCGTTGCTGAGGATAACAAACGACACCCTGTTTGCTGCATCCAGCAGTATGCATAAAGTTTTGGATGCCACTGTTGAGGGCTTCCCGCCTGCTTTTCCCCCTTGCGCTTTGTTATCCAATGCTTCACCTAAAAGCTTTAATTTCACCCACTGATTTACAATTACCCGATTCCACTTTCCTTCACGTTGATTGAATATTCCCTTGTCTTCCTGTTTTAGCCCACGCACAGTCGCAGGGCGTCACTCAAGTCCAGTCGACAAGTCCATGTTCAACCGAGCAAACAACCGCAGTTCACCCATTTTGCTTGGAGTCCTTGCGCCTCCCTAAGTCTGGTATGCCTCAGTTTGCACACTTCGCTACCGCTTGGCCAAATGATAGAACTTGCCCGTTAACTAGATCCCCTATTGATTGATATTTGCTGTTTATCAGAAACTCGCCTGCACGAATCGGCCTCCGGGTTTACCCTGCCATCCCCACATGCGATTCTGACGGCACTTGCCTATTGCGACTAACTGGCGATGTCGCAGGTTCGAATGGCGGTCAAGCTGGCGTCGACATGTTTCTGGTTCCCTGGACTGAAGCTGCCGTTATCGACTAGGTCTATGTAACAGCCGGCTGTGCACCGTTATGTTGGAGAGCTCGTGCAGAGCTACGAGGTCGAGCAGCGACTAACGAAGCTCGTTGGTCATTCTAGCCTACGCCCCAACAAATTGCAGACCTGAGTCGGTGAAAGATGCTTCCTATCATGAACCTAACCATGGTCTCTTTTACCTAAGAAGTATGGATATCGTGGTGTTGTTAGTGACTTAACATCGCAAGCAGAAAGTTTATCCACTGATGCTCTTCAGCCGGGCAGCCAACTGGTGTAGGCGCCCTTAATGATAACCGACAGCGGTTGCTACACCCACGTGTAGGGGCTGGGCTCTTTCCCGAGAGCACTAACTTTAGACGTAGCACCCGCAGAAGCGTGACTGGAGCTCACCAGCATCGGACCAGCCATGAACATCAATCGGGCACATCGCTATTAGTTCCCACCGGAGCGGCTGCGTACAGAAATTTCGCTCCGTTTGGAGCACCAGAATAGACGCTGATCACGCTCCTGTGTTCTGATCTGTGAGTGCGTTTCGGCGGCTGTCCACAACGTCGATGTTAAAGGATTGACACCAGCCAGCTGGCGAAGCCAAGTGTTCTGAATGCGTATCAAACGAGGCTGGCAGCCGGCTGTGTATGCGTCTACTGACCACGGTCGAAAATCACTGTTCGCATAATCGTCAAACGTTATCATCAGCAGGTAAGTTTTCAAGCGGCAAAGCAAATTGGCAACCTGGACGACGGGTCTCTAGAAAATCTCTGGAACTCATGGATGCCCGCTGACGTGTTCCGGCTGGAAGCGAAAACAAGAAGACACGCGAAACCATCATCATACACGTTAGCTAGAGGTGGGGAACACCCAGCTTCTGTGCCACAATACACAGAAAAGATAGGGATAATTGCAACTGGTGCAGGCCGGCTGAGCTAGCGGTAACGGATGGGCATCGTTCCGGTAAGCTTCCAGCCGGCTACTGTGCATCAGAAAAAATACTATACAAAATTATATAAGACTAAATAATGAGATCGTGATTGGAGGGGAGACTAAGAGGGATGGGGTGGGACAAAGAAAACCTCAGGGGATAACCTCAGGGAAAAACTGCGTGCTAGCCTGAAGGCAGCCCGTGAAGTTTAAAGGTCAGCTTGTGCATAGGAAATGAAACCAGTCGCTGTTGTTAGTAAGCCTTGTAAGTTGGTGCGTCTACCAGGAGAACTAGGCAGCAGGAGACCTGGTGTTAGCGAGGCAAGACGCGACGAGAAACGACAGCCAATCCACAGCTTGCCAAGACGCTTGGCTCACTAACCGCACATATTGCAACGCAGTTTAACAAACCTGCTTTATTGAATTCCATTTCAGAAATTGAGTGCCCGTCTCCTTAGGTCCGCCCTCACCCTCAGCAGTCGAACACGTGACCAGACTGTTTTAATTGCATAACGCCGCAAGTGCAGATAGAAGTAACTTAGTTCACTACAACTTCGGTAGACCTGCGCTTGAAGATGATTCACACGATTTAATAGCGGAAGTTTGGTAGCAAGAAACAGTCCCGACAGACTGGAGCCGCTCCGTACTTGTCCCAATTTTTAAGGGAGGCTCCAGTTCGGTATGCGGCAACCATAAAGGGCTCATTCTGCTCTCAGTTGCTTCTAAATTGCTTGTGTCTGGCATTCTCTACAGCCTGACTGGCATTCGTGAAGTCCAGATGCGCGATGCTCAAGCCTGGTTGCGTCGCAAGAAAGGAAGCATTGACCACATCTTTACTTTGCGTTAATCGTTGTGACACCGCTGGGTTTGTCGGCGACCTACCGTTGTCGTGTTCCTCGACAGAAAAGGTGCCTGCGTATCAGTGGAGTGATGTGCACTTTGCGGCCGTCTGCTAGGACAAGATATGCATGGTGATTAGGCAAGCCTCATTAAAGCTTTGTACCCGCATATTTCGATCGAACTGAGTGCTTATGGCAAACTGTCGCCGCCCTTCAATATCTCCAGACAAGGTTGCCCGCTTTCAAGGATTACAATACCTGCACGGAACATCTCTGAGGACATACCTGCGACCCGCTCCTGGACACGGAATCAATACAGAGCAAAGAAATTACCCGCACTTTGCAATCCTGACACACTAAAGGAACCCAGAATACTGCTCAAATCAACACAAGTCACCTGAGTCGTCCGACTTCAACAGCTCTAACCACTTGCGATGTACTCCGAAGGAGACTACACAACCATGGAAAACCAATTGGCAAAACGTGACTGCAAATATCCGCGAGGGCAATCGGTCAGATGCATCTTTTCAATATCATATCACCAGTCGGCAGTGTTTTAGGAAGTAGTGGGTCTTCGTCTGGCGAACGTTTTCCCGACAAAAAACCACAAACGGCTGTTCAACCACTCTGCGACGTAACGGATTTGACTCGGCACTCACTCAAGTAACCGCCTTAATCACACATTGGCAAGTTGACCGATACCACGTCTACAAATTCTATGCATTTATCTGCTCTCGCGTGAACACGCCTACATAGTTCCTCAGTTACCTGCCACTATTCTTAAATAATTTGCCGCTTATTCCTCATGCTCCACTCACCTGACCCGCAAGGGACTAGTTCCTTATTAATGTACGCCACATTCTTGAGTTGAATCTTATCTCTACATCTCGCATCCTGTGGATATAGACTTCGTACAACCATCGGGCCATGGTAGCCCACACTACTGACTCTTACTGTCCCACTCCCGCTCTTGGGGCTGCAAATCGTGCTATCATACAAAAGATTGCAATATGCAGATTATTCCCAAAAGGCGTGTCCCGCTTTGTCGCGAATAAAATATTTATCTATTTAACCGCTATTGAAAAAGTCACGGAAACAGCGCCTGCTTGACACTACCTAGTGTTTGGAGCTATTTCCCGGTAAGCGACTTCCTGTCGGTTTATGCGGATGGCACTGCCCTTATATGTGACAGCGTCCAAAAGTGCCAGACTGCAACCTACCGATCAGCACTGGCTGACGATAAATAAATACATAAAAATTTGTTGTATTACCGGATATTTCGATGCACGCCAAACCGCTCATGCTAAAACTTGGACAAGCAATGGCGAAGTGCCAAGTTCGTGATAGATTACACGCAGGAGGTTGGAAATGTAAAGTCAGATTGTGAGAAGCAGCCTAGTTATCGCTGTGTTGATAATTAAGATACGAATATTAGTAACAAAAGTACGTTAACATAAGTGAGCATATGCAGCTGAATTAATAGACGGTGAAATATGACGATAGCCAGTGTGAAGCAAAATTCAGTGATTTTATTCGGTGGCAAATCACATACACCAAAGTGCAGTGTTGCAATCCAGACACATATGACACTTAAATCGGAATACTTGTACCTCGGGTGATCTGTTAAGCTATAATATTTTCTGTTCTCCGAGCTAAACAGTTTCGTTGCAGACGTTTCATCACCAGTCGTAGTGACTTCCTCAGTGCGTTATAAGCAAACCGATTTGTTTTGTCGATGTTTACCGACGAGCGAGTGACATTTGAACCTGCTCAGTTCGATTCAGGTCCCGTGACCATTGCTAGTTCCCAGTGTGGGCGCCGCCTCTTTCGACTCATATGCCAGATGATCCACGTAAACTCTTTTCTCGCAGCTGCCTGTATATGAGATATAAATCAATGCGTTGGCTTATTGAACTGACTGTAGAAGACCAGGCTTCAAGGAATTCGCTTCCTTTTTTGGTCGCTCTTTGCGCTAGTATCTCTGTTTTCTCCCAATCAAATGCGTGCCCTTCTTCATCAACGTGTGTCGAGACCAAGGATGATGGGTAATGGTTTCGACAGGCTCGTTTGTGTCCTTTTAGCCTTGTAGACAATGTTATTTCCGTTTGGCCCACATAGTTATTATCACAATTTTTACACTGAATCTTGTAAATGCCGTTCCGGCGTTCGTGGGCTCTCGTCTTTCCTTTCGGTCTAGATGGGGTTTCCTTCAGCGTGTTGGTGGGTATGTGAGCCAATAACAGATGGTGTGGACTAAGGAGCCTAGCGGTCAGTTCCGATATGTTCTTGAGGTATGGTAAAGCGATCCATTTGGTTGTTGTTGGTTCAGGTGTGGTGTTTGTACTCTTCTGGCTCATGTATCTTCGGAGGAAGCTGCGTGGATATCCGTTGCGCATGAAGGATGTAAACAAATGATTTTCCTCCTCGCGTTTTGGTTCAGCAGTATTACAATGTGATTCTATCCTACGGAACAAAGTGCGTATGCAGCTGATTTTGTGACATTTTGCATGGTTGCTGTTGAAATTTAATATATGATCTGTATGGATAAAACAGAATACTTTGGAAGGACATAGAATCTTCCAAGCGACCGCACAACATACCGCTGCCTAGAAAACAATCTAACAGTACATCTGACAAATAATATTAATAAGACCTTAAAAAGACTTCAGGATTCAAAGCAACTCACAAATGAGAAGCACAATAGGCTGAAAGCTCGTGACTCAAACATCGCCCGATTCTACGGACTCCCCATGGTGCACAAAGCTGGTGTACCACTTCGGCCAATTGTGTCACTCCCTGGTACGCCCACCTACAACTTAGCTAAAGAATTATGGAGGCGCCTTAGACACCTGATTAGTGGCTCGCGGTATTCCATACACAACGCTCAGCAGTTTTTGGAGAAACTCAAAGGGCTGCGGATTGAGCATGAAGAAATGACGGTGTCCTTCGACGTTAATGCACTGTTTACTTCTGTCAACTTACAAGTGGCGAAAGAAAACAACAGAGAACGCCTGAATGTTGGCGAAGGAGCAGTCAAAACGGGTGACGCTTTCTATACCAAATTCGCACGACTTCCTGGAACACCGCCGTCAATCCTAATTTGAGCCAACTTTTACTGGCAAGGCCGCATTCGGACCGATTTTTCGGCATCTATTCGCAGTCACACTGCACGCAATATTACATTGGCCGACAGAGCGGCTTAGTCAGGATCCACCGTAGATGCTTGAGCGCAGCGATACGGTCAAGGATGTACTACTTTCATGGAAATGAATTGGGAGCATTCTGCTGATTGGGAAGGATTTGGAGGTATTGGGGTAGTTTGTATGCTTGCTCGTCCATGTCCACTCAGTTTACCCAAGCACCAGGTGGGTTGCTGGCCGGCCCACCGTGGAGAACCCTCGCTGTTTGTCCTTTTAGCCCTTACAGCACAAACAAGAGAAAAGACAAGGCCGAGCACTCCTGCCAGGAAATCTGACTAACATTATGTACATGCGTTATCAAAAATGCTGCACTCGCTGAATAAGTGCCATAATGACGGTATTGATAAAGAAAATAGTTTTGTGGCGGAAATATTGCTTTGAGCTTATTTCTAACATGACTTCTGTATTATCTTATACTGCAGCATATCAGTGGGAGACCAGAAGGTGGCTATGTAATCTCGATTAGTCGCAATGGGAAACCCGAGGATACAGTGACAATATGGCGAGAGTTAGATATCTGCTAGGGGATGAGGATTATCGAGGGCCATATAATATCTATTATATACTTGGCACACGTGGATAGGTTGTTGAGCCTAGTAGAAGCGGACTAGGATGAAGTGGACACGAACTAAAGACTAAGAGTCTAAAGTAGGACGAACGAGAGATGGCGCTAGTCGACTGTGTTTTAGTGGCCATATATGCCATTTGGGATAAGAATTCTAGGTAGTAATGGGCTATGCTTTGTGCCATCATAGTGCAAAGTAAATCTACAAGATTGGCAAAGCCCTTCCCCTGCGCAGAACCCTAGTGTTGAACAACTAGAAACCATTCAGGAATTCAAGTACTTGCGCAACAATTTTGACGTACGTGGGGTTTTAAATGAGGTTACCAACCGCGCACAAAAGCTCGAGGTGCTTTTGCCAACCTCCTCCAATTGTGGCACTGGTGAGCCGTCACTCACGCCCCAGAAAACTGTCTTTATAACGCTGCCGTCTGCCCAACACTCATACGGTATTAGACATACATAAAGTGGCTAGCCACGTTGAAACATCGCTGCCTCCTCGGCCTAGTTCATGCCTGGCAAGCGCACCTTACAAGCAATGAGCGTGCTCGGCGTCGCGTAGTTGGTGCAGGAAGAGCGACTAAACTGCTCAGCACTATTATACCACACACCAGGTTCCGATGACTGGGCCACGTGTTGCGCATGCCAGCACACAGACTCACGCAACATGCATGGTATGCGCGCCGGGGGTGGTTGTATGAGTGAGAGTCGTCACTCAAGGACTTGAAACAGAGGTAAAAACCCACACTTGAATAGTAAATAAATAGTTTATTCTCAATAGCAACCCGGCCCGCCTTTTCAGGCATGAGCAAGGTTTTACAGACAATGTTTCGCAGTAGGCACATAGTGTTGCATGCATAAAAGGAGAAAGCAAAGGTTACTAAAACATCAAAGGTGAGGTGGCAACTGCTTGCATCTAGGTGGATGTAGCGTAGCGTGAAAATTTCTGGACCGTGACATTATTACGGTCGGTAGTTGTGTAAAATATAGCATGTTGTTCAGTAACATAGCGAATTTAGGTGTCAGTATATATGTGCTTGTATGTGTTAGCGGGTATTGTGGGTGAACTTGGGAATTGTATCTGAATACTTGAGTTTGTTTGCTTTGTGTGCCATTGCATGAAGGGATCAATGATACCCTTGGAATTGGAGGACATTTGTGAAGTGAGAATCCTCCGGAAGAGGAAGAAGCAGTGACTTTATTTAGTGGCCAGTCATATTCGCCAGGTCGCAGTGTTGTTAAACGGACATATGTGGCGGTTTATAATGAGAACGCTTGTCGGCCGAAAACCCACCACGTCCTAGAACATTGCCGACGAACAATTCGCTGGAACGAGATTAACCCGAACCACTTTGTTGGCCCTACATGGAGATGGTTCCTCCTCGGTTGGTACATCCCGACCGCCTGCACAAGGCCCTAAGGACGATGAAGAAGGTTAGTTGGACACACATTTTGCTATGACTAGAAGCAAGCCACAATCTTGTTGTAAATTAGTTTGTCCACCCCCTGAGACATGTTGCTTCCTATCCAATCACGATCGCATTCGTTAGGCACAGAATATCTATTTGCGGAAGGACGGATGCCTGTTAGCTCTCTGAAAAGAAGTAGATCGGATACAGATACTCAGCCTGCATGTCGCTGTTGTATATTTGTGGATTTTGATCATTTAGCGGCAAAACAGGTGAGGTGTGTTCCAACTGCAGCTAACGTCTATAAGGATAATGGGGATGAGATGGTACAGCAGCTGTTGTAAAAATTTAACTTTTTCACACTTTACCCATAAATCATTCTTATATCGAACCTCACTTTTTCTCGCTTATCGCGCTCTGTGTTTTCGTCTCGTTTACAATCGAGGGGCCAGCCTTAATACTCTGACATGATCTCGTCCCACATGACCAGTCTGTTGCTCTATGTCTGCTACTTTACGTCTGCAACGCAAGTATTATAGATCCTGCAGGCTCAACGCCAGATTTTCCTTGCCTCTAGAGCCTGCTAGACTTGCCCACCATTTATTGTTAACTCTGCTCATCTTTACTATATAAATAAATAAATAAATAGTATATTCTCGAATTTCTCGGGACACACTAAACCAGGCGCGATCAATATTTACATGCAAATATGTTTCGCAACCAACACGTTGTTATGTATGTAATCGGTAGTAAGCCGAAAGTTGTGCAGGCTTACAAAATTGTACATTTAATCATGAGGAATAAAGTCGTCAATGCATGACGACACCTTGGGCTCTAGCGTGAGTAGTCGGGGCACTACATGTGTAGTGAAGACGATACGTGTAGGCAGGGAATATCTTAGCCTTGAACGTTTCAGGAAAATATTAAATCATGATTCTAGTCGACTTGCTAGTATGTAGTTGTGGGCAGTGACTTTATTCAGTGGCGAGTCACATGCGCTACGTCGCAGTGTCGTTAAGCAGACATTTGTGGCTTTTTATAGGGAGAACGCTTGCCAGGCGAAAACCCACCACGTCCTGGAATACTGTCAGATACACGTTTGTACACTAACGTACAACTGGCCGAGCAGCTCGCCGATTGATTTCACCCTCGGTTATCCGCAGTCAATCGACTTCCAATTTCCTCTGTTAGTTGATCAGGTATCTTTGTTCGGGGCGACCATGATGGCTGAGGCAAATGGAGGATGAGCCCTTAGTCATCTTTGTTCGTCCAGGTGAGCAAAACATCAGATTCTTGCGTCTGGATTTTTCAAGTTTATGTATGCTTTTCAGGTGTGTGGAGGCCTCGTGTCCTGCTAGCATTACTAGACAACGGTCGTGGTAGTGAGTGCATTTGTACCCATTTCTTGTACAGCTATGTTCTTTGCAGGTCCTTGTGAGTTACCTCCTGTTCCGGCCAAAAGCGGTTTCTCGGTCCAATCCCAGATCCCCAGGCAGTTCCGGACCTCGGAGAAAAGGGAATTTGAGGGACAAACAAAGACACAAAGAACAGGCGTGGGAACAAACATGGTTTACGTCCTATGATATAACACTTAGTGGAAACGAATGATGTACCATGTGTAACAATGGCTGGCTAGCCGAACAACCTCCTCGTGGTGCCAGCTGGGTGGTTCGGGTTTAACCCGTTCCAGCAAATAGTTCGGCGGCAGTGTTCCAGGACGTGGTGGGTTTTCTCCTGGCAATCTTTCTCCCTATAAAAAGCCACAAATGTCTGCTTAACAACACTGCGACGTGGCGGATGTGACTCGCCATAAATTAAAGTCACTGGCCCGTGGATATTCGGAAAATGCTATCCAACCCACGAAAATCAATCGATTATTCCCACATTCCTGACGATAACAAACAGTCAAAAATTCTGCGGCACATTCAAAAACACAAGCTAGATTCCTACACAATTACATACATATATACACTCGTATACTTACATACACTGTTATTCCAAACATGTCCTTTGGTTCAATTTGATCCCACTATGTTAATTAAATATGATCATGCCTGTAAAGGTTTGCCTCGCATTGTCGAGAATAAAAATTTATTTATTTATTTATTTATGATTGTGCTGAAAGTGTCTTTTGAGTGTTCGACGAAAGCAATGGCCTATAGGTTGGTTGCTACCATCTACGTGGGATAAAGAGCGTTGCGCCGTTGAGCAAAAACGCAGTATCGGTTTGCTATGATGTAACTATTGCGTGGGAAGACAAAAAGCAGAATTTAAAGGCCAGCAGATAGCCGACCTACTTCGATAGAGAGCGTAGCACATGCTGACCCAGAAAAGCCAGTGAGTCTGTTGGACTCATACATAGATAAGTGTCGCAAATATAGCGGCGGGTAAGTGAGCAATGAACAAGTATAAATGAGAAGCTAACGGGTGTCTTTGTACTGACCAGATGTGAGGAGCGCTGAACTAAAAAGCTAAGAAGGGTTAATTGACGGAAGGACAGCGAGTAGCTAGAATGCATTCGTACCTTAAGGTTGATGAGGATATCAGAACCTGAGGCCTAATCGCAGCAGCTTGGGTGCTAAGAAAATAGTACCAAGCTGGATAGAGCCAGGCAATGCTATCCCGAGACTTGGAGGATTGCAGGTAAAAATGCCTAAGACAATGCAGCGAGTAAGGGATAAATAAAGATCCAGGGATGTGAGGCAGAATCGCGGCTGCGCTGAATACATGGATATGAATACACGACAGAAGAAAGCTAAGTAAGTTTTCGTGATAGAAGGTCAGCAGATGTGGGAAGCGCAAGCATACAATGAGGTTGTTAAATAGTTTGAGCATAATAGACTAAGAGGCATCGATGCGCAGCTAATCAAAACTTGTTGGGGTGCTAATGGAATATAACTAAGGAGCCCTAAGCCGGGAGAAGTCAGTGAGAGAGCTGAAGTACAATCGATTAGGTGTCGCATAGGAAGTAGGTGACGGCTGTGCCTCATAGCAAGGAAGCCTGTGCCGGGAAAAGCCGGTGAGAGGGCTGGACTTTAGTATAAGTAAAGGTCATAGACGTAGCGAGTAATAGATAGATGAACGTCTAGAAAGGAGCGCTGTGCGCTGACTACGAGTTATGTTTGCTCCACAGAAGGGAGCTAAGAAAGGTTTCATGAAGCAAGGACCGCAAATGGATGATGCGCAAGCATATAATACAGCTGTTAGATGGTTCAGAACGTAGAGGCTAAGACACAGCGACGCGCAAATGCTCGACTCACGCTGGGGTGCTAATAAGATAACTAGGTTGCCTCAAGAGAGATCCAAAGTTAAATTGGCGGAAAGGTTGGATGCAGATAGTCTAAAGAATTAAAGGTACAGGATAATCGCAGATGCATGTGGCCTACGACCGCTAGCTGGTTACTAAACAGAGGTGCCGCGGTTAAGCTGATCAACCGATGGTGGCGCTAGGAAAGAATGCCAATAGCCATTCCAACAAAATGCTTGATCCTTAGTGTATGCCTACAGTATCCTAGGATGCATCAACAAACCAGAAAATGTAAGTGTAATAATTTCCAGGGGAATGAATGATGGAGAGACAAGGTGGGTATTCTAGCAGGCTCAAGATCTGTGCAAAAGGGACAAGAAGCCTACGACGAATCACTGCAAAATGGTAAGGAGGAAAAGGTGAACGATAGATGGTAGAGCTAGGAGAGAGTGAGCGAGTAGCAGTGGCAAACAAGCGCATTCGGATTAGGCCTACTAATTACCACTGGATACCTACAGTGACAGAATAAGTCAAAAAACCAGCGAAGGTATATGAGGAAAACGATTCAATAGAGTAAGTTTTGGAGAGATGAAGAGTGGCTCCTAGCGCAAAGATGTATGCTACCAACAAGGACTCGCTGCAGCTAAAATATGGAACGCTTCACGATTTTGCGTGCCATCCTTGCGCAGGGGCCATGCTAATCTTCTCTGTGTCGTTCCAATCTTAGTATATGTCTTTATCCAAACGCGCCGACTAATCCAGTCTTACCCGATCGACATCCTGCTTTCCGGATTCATTCAGACTTCTGAGACGTCACTTTCTTTAGTTCGGCTGACTCAACTACCCGATTACATTGCCTGGAGAGCCTCGTGGGCTTCCCCACCTTTAATCAAGAAACCTATCTCATCCTAACCCTAACTTCTATTATCGCGCTCTATTTTCATTTCCTCTTCAACTGGAGTGCCATATCTCATTACTCTGCGGTGATCTAGTCCCACTGACCAGCATCTTTTCTCTCTTACTAATCCTATGTTACTCAGATTTAAGCGCTATAGGATAAGCAGACTCAACGCTCTTGTTCCCTTACCCCAGGAGGCAGCTAAACTCGTGCACCCTCTAACATTGCGGCCCTTTTTTCATGCCCTTATTGCGCACGCTATTCCTACGCGCCGACTAATCCAGTCTCGCCAGATCGGCCACTTGTTAGCCGATTTCACTCAGAGTCCTTCGACTTTACAAATCTTGGTTCGGCTGACCCGACGTTTTGTTTACCTCACCTGGAAAGCCTCGTGGGCTCCTCCACTCTTTATCCATAAACCCTTCTCACCCTGTCCCTATCCTTTTCTTATCTCGCTTTCTATTTTCATCCCTTTTTCTAATCGGACGGCCAGCTTAACCGCCCTGCCGTGCTCTTGTCACACCGGACTAGTCTGTTTCTCTCTGACTGCCCCCATGCTACCGAGACTTAAACGATACAGGCTCCGCAGACTTAACTCTGTTACCCCTACCCTGCTGGACTACTAGACTTGTTCCTCGTTATTGTTACAGCCTTGTTCTTATAATCATTTTACTCTCTAATACCAAAGCGCCGATTAATGCAATCCCGCTTAGTCGGCCTCTACTCACCGAATTCGTTTGGACTTCTGAAACATGAATTATCTTGGTTCGGCTTGTAACGTCCATTTTGTCAACAGCCATCACCCTTCGCCTGGACCCACATTATTGCCCTAATTCCCCTTGAATTCACTCTGTTTGAACGTTCCACGTATACCGCCCTGCATGACTCTTAGTCGTTTGTTTTCCATGCCCACCTTACATTGGTGACACCACCTGTCTCGCTACTTTCTTTGATGCATGCTCCACTTTATCTATCACTGCTTCGCACTTGTTCCATTTGCGTGTTACTATTGAGGTCAGGGTAGACCGGAGCTTTTGTGGGGTGGACACATCACCCATCCGGCTGACATGTGCCCCTAACCTCAGGTCTTCATAATGTGTCACCCATTGAACCTGCTTGATGTGATTGGACTAGTGGCTGTTGGTTTCTTGATTGGCTCACTGGTGCGTGTCTCGCATATCATGTAACCGCGCTGGGTCATTTTGCTGACTAGACGACCGTATTGATGTCCTGTTCTTGTAACGGCCAACTGATTGTACTTGTCTTTGTTTGAGGACATTGTTGAAGTATGTTGTCACTTTGATCTTTTACTCTTTGTATAATAGCACCGTAGTTCAGCATCGACTGTGGCTTTTCTGTTTCTCCGGTGCCTACACACCAACTCCGATCCTTGTCGCTCATTGATCCCCTGTCGGAGGCCGCGAATCGGTGCCCTACGCGTTGTCCAACTATCCTAAGCGATTTTTGAAGCTTACACGGCTGACCTAATGGTTCTGTTTACATTACGTAGGATTTTCCACTTTATCAGCAACCCTTCTCATCCCTACCCTAACGTTTTCTTTTCTCGCTTTCTGTTTTCCTTCCTTCTTTCAATCGAGGGGTCTGCTTTATTGCCCTGCCGTGATCTAGCCTCCCTTGACCTGTCAGTCTCTCTATAACTACGCTTTTGTAACAGACTTCAGCAACACAGTCACTGCAGACTCAGCTACACGTTTTCCACCTCTCTAGGGCCTGCTAGGTTTGTTCACGCTTTATTGTTCTAGCCTTTTTTACCTCTATTTAAGTCCAAATCCCAACGCGCTGACCACCCCCGTCTCGCTTGTTTGGCCTCCTTCTCTCCGAATTCACTCAGACTTATGAGACGATACCTTTCCTGGTTCGACTGTGTTAACGATCCGCTCACTTCCTCGAAAGCCTCGTTTACTTTTCCACTCTTTCAATAAAAGCTTTTCTTAACTCTACTCTGTCTATCCTTATCTCAGTCTGTGATTGCTTTTCAATTGGATGGACATCTCTGTGCTTTGCCTTAATCTATTCTGTTCGGACCTTATTTGTGCTTACTGACTGCATACGTACTACTGAGATGATATTATCTAAGTGCTGCATACCCAAAGCATTGTTTCCCCCGAGAACTTTGCTGAATTCGCTCATGCTTTATGAGCACAATTTATTTCATTCCTGACCTTGATAATCAATATTCGTCTACCCTACTTACTTAAACGACTTAGTCGCAATCCACCGACTAATCCAAACCCTTCGGATCGGCCTTTGGCACTCCGACATCGCGCAGTTCACTGAGGTGTCACTGTTCGCGGTACGGCTAATCTAAATTTTTATGGAACCCATGTACTTGCGATATTTAGTTATAATGGTACTTATAATGTAAGGTTCATTAGTGAAAGCACGTTTGCGACTGCTGTTTTTCTCTGAGTTCCGGATGCATCGTTGTTGTCTGTTTGGTGGCTGCCTTTGTTCATTGTCCGTTTCTCCGAGGTTTCCACAGAACCGGTGGCCAGAAACCGAGGATACGCCCACTGCCTTGACCTCAGCTCTTCAACGAAGCACAATATTCCCTTAGCTGGCAATTGATGCATAATTATTACGCTGCCTTTTTACTCACCGGATGTACAAAACACTTATTTGTTATCTGGGATGAATGCCACAATATTGAGGCCTGAAAAATTGGGTTCAGCTCACTGATTCTTTACAGAATCCTTACTCGGATTTCACTTGCCGACAATTAATGTCAACTCGGACATTTCCTTTGACCGGGGGGCAGATTTCCCTGTCTGTGCTATGCACCTAATTTGGGAATATCCTAACACAATACCTTCACTGTGGCAAGAACAAATGGGCTCGGCCCTTGAAATGCTTTTCACTTGCCACATCTGGAGCAAATTACACTACTTTTACCGTCCATATGGTCGTGGACGCCAGTGTCTCCAATCAAGGGAACTTACCATGGGAAGATTTCCGGTTCATTATTCCAGACAACTTGCAGCTTTTTTAACCTGAACGATTGCTTTTGGCCATTCTTCTTCCTCTAATAATTGGTTTGCCAACATATTACTGGATACCATTCGGAGACTTTAAGCGGTTCTGCGGACGATAAACGCAAAACATTCCAACATTTTTGACTTACAGTTTACCTACCGTGCCATTCCGTCAGGAAGTGACAGGACCCATGGATGATACAGTCCCACGTCCATCAAGCATCAGCCGGCAAAAACTATGGGTGTATCTTAACTGCGACTAACCAAACCAGTTATCGGTCAAAAGAAGCATTGCCAATAGCAGCTTCTCATTCGAATGCATTGATGGCAGTGTTCCAGGAAGTGGTGGGTTTTCGACTGGCAAGCTTTCTGCTCACAAAAGCCAAAATAGTCCGTTTAACCACACTGCGACGTGGCGGAGGTGACCCGCCACTGAATTAAGTCACTTCCAAGATGCTGACACTGCAAACTGACCATGACTACATGCTACCATGCTTGATACGCCCCGACACGTTCTTAGCTGCATATTTCGTCGCCACGTTTTTTCTGCGCATTTACCTTTGTCTTTACACTACACTCACATGAACCCAGCGTATCGTGTAATCGCGATTGAGCGTGTTCTTCACCAGCTCTTTTCTAATTGATCAGTTCTCGTTCTTGATCTATTTATGCCTGAACTGTTACTGCACTTTATGGCAGACCGACTATGCCCACACGAACGTGCCCGAACTCACGACAGTGGGCTTTCTTCCTTTAAGTTTCTGTCCTATTTTACAGTTTCAAATAGGAAATTCTGAACAATCTGTTATTCTTACTTTTACAATTGCCATGCCATGTCCGTATAACTGCACTTAGTTGCTCATTCCCTCGCAGGCATGCCTCACGTAGCCGCGAATAATTATGTATTTATTCATTTGTTTATTAACTGAAATTGCGCCGATGGCCCCTAGTCAGTGAGGGAATGTTGACGCAAAATCTCTATGGGTGTTCCGTTAGCGGCATGTAGCTTTTCTGCGCGCATCTTAGTAGATTCCTTTAGCCTTGTTTGGAAAGCACTGAAGTTCGCCCCATGTCGACTCGAAACATGGTACCGAGGTTCGACCGTCTACCTTGAATAGCCGAATTGCGCCGTTTGCAGTGCCGACGTCAAGCGCCAGTATTCGTCGATCAGCATGTTTTAAGCCACTGTTGGTGGCATCAGTTGATCAGTGCATTTGGTCTTTATCAGACTGTGAAGCTGATATCTATCCAGCTATGATCAGCCTGCTTCTCGTTTTTGAAGTAGAAGTGCAAGGTTTATTGCACATTTTAGGAGCGCTACCGAAAAATGGGTGCTAATTGCTGATACAAAGTCGCGAACGGCGTGTGTCTACGCTAATGCTAGTGTAGGTTTAGACGATGGACTACCGGTTTTAGTGCGGCTATTTCGTCCACAAGAACCTGCGTTGAAGGTAGGTTGCTTGCGTTGTCGTTTAATGGAGCGACTGTTTGTAACCGGTGAGGCGCGGTACCTGACTAAGCGAAGCTACACAAAGCTGAAAGTAACTCACTGTAACGCTGCATTTAGCTGTCTGCGCCTTTGGCGTCCACTAAAATCAGTGCAGACGTGCCGAGGCATACTCTAACGACATTTTTAGATAAACGTTACAACAAAACTTTGCGAGGCACTTATTCCTTGTTCAAACCCCTTAGTATACTTTGCGTCTCCAATAAGTGTACCGACAGTATCTTGCGTCAAAACTGCAAACATTAAAAGAGCTACTGCAGACACGACCTGTCTGAAAGTGTGCACCGTTTTGTTACAACATCTTACACAGCGCTATAACGATCAGCTAAATCAGCCGTTACAATCAGATTACTAGGCTGGAAGGTGAAAACTATGGACTGACCCCACAGCAAGTGGTTGGACTTATCTAAATCACGTGCTGCGTTTGTTGGTAAATTCTGCTACAAAGTTCTTGCACCATAATGCAGTGACTAGCTTCATAAACGGAGTATTTATCAGGGTGACTGAGTGAACATGCATGTCGTCTACATAATTCTGATCTTGACCCTAACCGCGCGAAGTTATAGACTGTGCGTTTTCGTCCTTGTGTTGCTTATTTTGACATATAGCTACTGTTCATTAGAGTAGTTAGGCGCTTTGCCTCGAAATTTTGAGGTGCTGTACTTTAAGGATTTTTGATCACACATACAGCAAAACCATGTTCCTGGAACACGAATTATGTAGCGGTGCTATTCCGAAAGGACTAACAGAAATGAAATGAAAGGTAAAGCCGCCTGAGCCAAAATCCGGAGCAAACGTAGGAGAACGCATTCGAATACCGCAGTTTCTGTCGAGCACGGCTCTGCCTCATGCACCGCAAATGACGTTAAGACAACCAAACGTACTGCTGCAAAAGACAACCAGAATAACCCTCGCCCCTGCGGTCTTCTTCTTAGGGACCCACTGCAAGATGCACTTAACCAAATCAGTACAACCTCAACTGCAATAGCTGCTCTAAAAAGGAAATGGCTGTTACCAAAGCAGAGCTTGCAAAATTTATGCCATTGGCCCGACTCGCAGCCATAAGGAAAAATAACGCTAAAGAGCTCAAAGATGCCGGCGCTCTTCTTACTACCATCACTAGTGAGATAAAAGAGCGCACACGTCGTCCTCGAAACGTGGTCATCTTCAAAGTTTCTGAAAAACTTCCTTTGCAGTGTCACCCGCGTAATTACATCCATGTGTAACATCGCTCCTGATACGTGCGTGAGTAAACGGCTCGAAAAATCGAAGACCAGTCATAAGTACTCTACTCTTAATGCCTTCAAATCCCACGAACTGGCTGCACACTTCATAGCAAACAGATTTACCTTACGAACAAACGCAAACGGTTGGCCTATTCTTATCAAACCTGCTCTAACGCCGCTGCAAAGAGCTTTCCTACCGGATAATAATACCAAAGCAAAACAACCGCCACCTGATTCACCGCCGATTGCCAGCACTACCGCTTGCTCAACGACAAGCACTGAAGTGGATCTGGACCTAACTACCTGCGTCACGCGTCCACTACAGCATACATACCGAATCGAGCTCAACAACCCTAATAGATAAAAAGTCAACCAATGTTCCGGATCCGTCCCAGCTAACGATACTAGCAGCTGAGTCAATAAATAATATAGTACATAACGCCTCCGACACTAGTGACACAGATTCCGAACCGATCAATGTAGACTTCCCGCCGATCAATTCCCTTCCCTCCCCTCGTGCAAAGCCGAACCCACCCTCGCAACACAACAGACTACCAACAAAGTCGACAGCCGAAACACGGCACGCCTCGTATTACGATGCACTCCCCGCTGATACATCACCTTCACAATGATAATCGTACAAAAGTAATGTCCTCGTGGCACAAGAGGATATCTGATAAGCGCCAAGCAACCTCCGTACCAACGGATCGTGTGAGGTCGAGAACATTCCGATCATAAACGTTGCCCTGCATGCAGGTTTTGACCCAACCCGCCCAATCACTGCGCAAGCCTACCTACTCGAGGCGCCCAATAACGCTATTAAGCCCCAGAACTATAACAAGTGCCGCGGTTTTCACAAAATGAGGACATTCTACCAGTCACCAAAGAAAAATGGAACTATGAGCAGACCGCGCAGCCTCAAAGCAGTGTTTCCTTGTAATAACTAACAAGGTTATCTACCCGCCTGGTACGCTATCGCCCAGTCGGCCACACAGAAATAGCTATGCCCTCTAAACCTCAAGTGCACAACAACTTTACCAATCCCACAACATCTCGAAGCTCTGGGGGACAAAGCACCCTCCCAGGGGCGACACCCTTCTGAAAAGCTCTACCGCTCCATCAACACTACCCCAAGCTTCCCGACCATGCGCTCTTTTGAACCAAAATATATCCGGATGACGAGCGATACAACCGGGCCATGCCATCCACTGCTTCCTTTTATGGGATACAGCAGAACACAACCCACCTCGACCATTCTGCCAAGAGCTCTCGCCAGCTCTCTATTACCTCCAATAACTCATATGCTCACTAAAACTGACCCCCACGGATTGGTTCAGCTTTCCTGATTGGTTCTACAATCAATATTAATACCACAGCCTCCGTAGCGGCCGACTACCATCAGCTACCTACTTAATCACTTCCTGATCGCATTCCTATATCACCCTCACCACCTTTCTTACCATTTCCGTGTACCCTGCGCCAGTTGCACCCTATTGTGCAACTTTCCTCACACAATCTAACTCCCCTAACTCTCCATGCGATGAATCATACAGCATGCTGCTTATTAACGCACGATCTATTGCAGACAAAGTGCATCTCGTTGGCCCATTTATCCTACTCTCATATCCACAGCTGGTTCTCATCACAGAAACGTGGCACCCCTCAAGTGCCTCTGACAGCCTACTACGCACCCCTGGCTACACCATGTTCTGCAACAGACGAGACAACCAGCGGGGTGGCGGTTGCCTTATCCATGTCCGGGACGACTTTGGTGCACCGGATTTCGAACTGTTATCTATAGGCGACCCTGAAGACCCCACCTGGATCCGGACGCCAGGAGGTCAACTGGACCTCCTTATCGGTTGCGTATACAACCCTCCACACACATCTAGCAAAAATATTAAGAGACTCATTGAGCTTTTCACTGAAATCTCCCTAATGCCCCCACGTCACAAGGTAGTAGGTGGCGAGTTCTATATGGCACTTATCACCTGGAACGACCAGGTTACCCCAATCAGATACAGAAGTTTCGTTGACACCATCCACGCAGATAACTAGACCCAACAAGGTCACGATCACACCAGTCTTTCTAACACCCTAAACTTAATCTTTACGTAAGGTGTCTCTGATGCAGTCGCTCTTATACTAGATAACATACATGGCTGCGACCACAAGGTAGTCAAACTTATGTTTACAATTTCTACTCCACACTGCGCTACTTCTTCTTCTGTCAAGCAGTTTCAAATGTTCGACCACATTAATTGGGACAGTTTTGCGATATTGGTGCGATCTGCGAACTGGGACAACTTTTTTTAGCCCCTGACGTAGACTAAGCCGCACACGTCTTATATCACAATTTCTTCAGCTGCCTAGATGTGCGACCCACTCACTTGTAGAAGCCGCTTAAAGATGACAGCGAAGTCAGCCACGGTGTACTCAGGAAGATCAAACAAATGTGCCATCGATACTCCAAAACTAAGGAATTCTACACCCTTGTTCGCATGAACGAAATCCTAACCATCTGGCAACCTGCGCAGAAATCAGCCAAGATTGCTGAAGTAGATGCTGCTCTTAAATCTAAGACTAAAACCAAGTCACCCAGTCAACCTGGTCACTGGTGCGATTGATTCAGGTCTGACAATTATTAAGCTATACCTCGATATGCAAAAGGCGTTCGATAGGGTCCCCCATAAACGCCTATTACATAAGCTCAAGGCTTACGGTGTAGTCACCCCTCTGCTTGCCTGGCTTAAATCCTACCTAACCGGGCGTACGCAGTCCGTGAAGGTAGCACACTTTGAGTCCATCCCTGTCGCAGTTTCCAGCGGTGTTGTGCAAGGCAGCGTGCTTGGATCAGCCCTGTTTTTGATTTATGTGAACGACATATGTAGCAGCCTGCGCCATGGTCGCCCATTCCTCTTTGCCGACGATATAAAGGTCGTATATGTCCTCCCACCAAGCGCTAAAGTATGCGCACTACAAGAGATCCGTGAAGACCTGAAAACCTTAGAGTCAAAATTGGCAAATGACATTCTCTGCTGATAAATCTAGTATGCTGACCCACAAATCCTCCATATCGGATGGTGCGTTTACGTTGAATGGTACGCCCATCCAACTAAAAACGTTAGCTACCGACCTAGGTATTCGCTATTCTATGACCCTCAACTTTTCAGAGAATGTGCAGTATCAGGTAGCAAAAGCATGCAGAATGGTCTTCCACATAGGCCGCCACATTTACGCGGCTGAAGCACGGTTGGAGCTTTACCGCAGTCATGTTCGCCCGCAGCTGGAGTACTGCCCCTTCATCTTCAGTAATTTGCGGAAATCAGACCGCATATTGCTCGAAAAGGCTCAGCGGCGGTTTACCAAAATAGTAGCCCCACAAGGCCTAGCGCTTATTTACCTAGAGAGGTGTAACCATCTCAAACTCTAGCCTCTATGGCTGCGGCGCATTATCTTAAATGATAAATGATAAATGATAAATGTTATATTCCTCGGTGTTTCGAGGTGCAGTCCAACTATGTGGTCTGATCAATGTGTACAACAAGATCGCAAAAATATAATCAATTTGTTCACGCTTTTTACAATGGATCCAAAAACAGGTACTAAACTAATTGGCAGGATTAAGGCATTAAAGAAATTAAAAAGCAGGAACAATAACGTAAGCAAATTTAAACAGATGTCCAGTTAAAGTAATACGGCCACTCGTGGAACCATCCCCAGGGGACCTGCTTCCATGCAAGGTATTCCCTCGAAAGGTTTCGCTCGCACTTCCATGCAATAACTGGCCGTGTGCCGGTGTGGCATAGTAGCATATGAGCCATCACCTGTATATCATATGTTTTGTTCATTTTAGAGCTGTTTTTGAACATGTATTATGGGCCATGAAGGCTCAGCCCAGTCCGTCATGCGGATCATTCTATTATGGCACTTTTTTATACGCCAGACAGTTGGTGGCAATTTGCCTTGCATAGGTAACGTCTTTTATAATCTGGAAGCTGTAATCCGTCACCACAGGAGATCAGCCCAGTCGTGGCCAACTATGAAATAAGGAAGAATATAGAAAAGAAGAATTCTGTGAAAGAGGTACCATATCGTTAATGTAAGAAATAGGCAGGTATGTTTTGTACATCGGCGTAGAAATCGATCGAGCCGATCATACGATAAATTGTGTAGCGTGACACCCGGAGACAGATGACTGTACAAGTTGTCCATAGGCAAAAGTCGCGTAGGGAATCAGTTATTGCCATCCTTGAATTCAAGTATATGTTTCTGGAATCAAGGTAAGTAAGTGTATCCAGTTTGGATATACTTTCTTCCGGGAGGGATGAAAGGAGGTTCGAGGCCAGGAGAAGTCGAGTAATCGGTACGGTCTCCCACCAACGAGGCTCGTCAGAGGAACGCTCCAAATCATATCGCTCATCAGAAGGAAGTGGAACATTCAAATCCCAAACGACGTTTGGAACAGTCACCAGAGAACGATTAGAAAGATTAAGTGAACCAGATTGCTGAGCTTGACGAAGTAGTGTGATATGGACGCTGTTTTGACCAGTGACGAGGGCTCCACCAGACGAAGGACAATGACCGCGCATTACGCCAGGTTAAATCAGGTTTCAGGGATGACACAGGCTTTTGCTTCTTGCACTGGCAAGCGAAGAAGTTTCATGCACTACTATACACGGCAGAGAACCGTATAGGTGCTTCTTACATAAGTTAATATACCAAGCGGTGCACAGTGATATCCCCAGCCTGACACTGAGAAGAAGAGCAGAATTCAACCTCCGAAACAAGCACTGCACAGTTGCCCCGCTACCAGCGAGGAAGAAACTACGTTCACGTTTATTCCTTGTCGCTTATGTAAATATCTGGAACAAATTACCTTCACAGCTGCGGGAGATTCACAATCCACAGGCTTTCAAGCAGGAGGTACACAAGTTTATGTGCCTGGATAACATAAGACGCCTTTTCAACATCTGTGATTCGGATGACAACCTTTTTGAGACCGGCCCCGATGGGGCATATATCACATTTTGGTCTGCTCTAGCGCAACTTTGTATTGCGCTCAACTAGGCTTCATGACAGGAGCATCTTGGGCTCACAGGTCCTTCCCATACTTTGCGGTCCCTGTCACACCACGTGAGGGATCTCGGCCCGATCAGTTGCACGCATCTTACAGATGTTAGGACTGCTAATCCGACCAAAAAAGGTATTCAGCCTACCCCAGTAGTAGCTGAGCGCTTTACTGGCTCCCACCGACACTTAGTTAAATAGGAAGTCTTGAAGTAGTAGACGCTACCACAAAAGCAACCTGGAAGCACTAATCGGTAGCTCAAATCCTTTGAAAGCTCCTTCTCGACGTCCAGTTTCTTACTGCTTGACAGATTAGCAAGTAAAGCAGCCTTGTACTATTGAATGGGAGCATCGTAAGCCTGTAGGCACTGACCAGGTAGGATATTGCATAGCAATGGGGAAGCAATCTGAACGGACAAACTTTACTTCACTTCTTCCTTCTCTTCTACACTTTGGTTCCTTCGTCTGCATTTTGCCCCTTAGTATTTTCCAAATACCTAGTCCACTTGGTCTCTTGCGAATACTTATACTTGTGACCCATGAGTCACGTCTACTAAAACATTTTAACAACATTAAGCCTCATGTGAAATGCCAGGTTCTAGCGTTGTTGTCCACACATACGGTGCGCCCGTAAGTTATCATTTATCCGTCTAAAATAGTCATATAAATTGCCTGCTTTATAGGTATTTCTACTAGCCTACGTAATCGGCATCTACTAGTTGCCCATAACCGATGCCCTCCCCTAGGTTTAAGTACACGCTAATTTACGCCGCTGATTATATAACAGGGCCACCTACCCACCTCGAAGGCAATATCACCATAACCTATATTCAGGCATTTACTCTCCACTTAAGCTTTCTTGGCCCGTACATTTAGTTTTATCTGGGTTATACGTATGCCTATCACTATCGGAAACGCTGGTAGACAGGCATTATGAAAAACCAGATGCTTTTCTTCCATCCTTTATGCTTGCACAACAATTTTTCGGATTCCCTTTCTCTGGCAGAAAGCTAACCATGCGGCAGTGAGGCTCCTGTCACCTGGAAAGCTAGGCACCCAGATATTTTGACCACCACTTCTTCTTTCCTTGGCCGTTCGTACGTAATTTTAACCTTTACCCGGCTCCAAAGCCTACCATACGTAATGCGTAATGGTGGGTGAACAACCAGCTCCCACTTGGCTTCCGTTATCTTCTCTGCTTTCGTTATATTATTGTTCATTCATTTTGCCTGACAATGTGGAAGCTTCCAACCAGGAAACCTCCAAGTTACTAGCTGTTGTGATCTCCCAGTTTTCTATTACCTTACACTGGTGAATATCACTTGTACTTGCATCGGACTCCCAACCAAGAGAGTTAGAGCTCAAAATAGCAACGCGATGCAGAAATGGTGTACTTTAACACATGAGGCCCAATAATCCGTCACAAATGAGAAAGTGCAACCTCTATAAGATGAGGTGATCATGCCTAACCAAAGCGGCATTCGTGGTATTTCCCACCTGAATGCATTTGCCTAAGTTTTTGGACAACTATTTTTCTATTATCAATAGAAGACATCTCTAGCTCATTAGCATTGGTGGCACATCCATTAAGATATATAACATAACCTCAAAGTGCTGAAACTGATAATGTTTCTCCAGGGCACGATTACGTTATTCTGGTCCAACACCACAGGCACTTGCATCCGACCCTCAGCTAAGAGAAATAGAGCTCTAAACTAGAAACTTAATGCACAGTCGTGTGCTTTAGCACCTGTGGTCCACTAATCAGTCATGCTTGAGATGGCGCAACCCCCAAAAGAAGTGGTATTCGTGTCTAACCAAAGCGGAACCCAAGGTGTTTCTCACATGGACACATTTTTTGAACTTTCTCACATTAGTTTTTTTATTATCACTGAAAGACCACCCTGGCTCAATAGTGTCAGTGATACAACCATAACGACGTATAAAATAGCCTCAAAGAGTCGAAACTGGTAATATTTCTGTAGGAAAAGCTTGCGTTATCCTAGTTCAGACGGGGCAAATGAGTTTTATGTTCCCTTGTCTTATCCATATGGACTCAGCTCATGCGGCTTTGGTATAATTTTCGCATCCACATCGGAGCATTAAAAACGTTGAATTCCACATTTGTAGTGGATCCTGCGGCCCAATATACTCTGAAAATCGCACATGGTCGCATTCTGGCTGTGGGCTAGCTACACCATATCGTGTGCTGTTCGACATATATAATAATTCTTACAGTCTACCTATTATTTCCCTAAAACCTTTTCGTCTGTTTTCCCAACTTTTACTACGTTTACCGAGAAAGAATGCTTTTCGGCCCACTGCGTCATACTTCGCTACTGCAGCGAATTACATGTTATCATAGGCATTCCCAGTTACTACTCCATATTCGGAACTTAGTACGCCTAGCCGTTTTTTGTATTGTTTCTTTTTTTCTGTATCTGCTTCCAAAGCAGAACGTGAATTTAGCGGAGGCTCGAAAATGATGCTATCCGCCGCCGACCGCTAAAAATGCAAATATCTCCATAACCACTGCACGTAGCTTAATTATTTTACCTTTGTCGTAACGAGCGCTTAGGGTTTGTTTTAGACCGCCCATTGTTGTCCCGTTTTAGTTAACATTTCGGCTCCAAAACGGCTTTGATTCCGCTTGTTTGGAGATTTACACTTTGAAATTCGCGCCAGGTTTGCGGTTCTGGTATGCTCTTTCTGGGCTATATTTTGGCTCCATTTTCCAATATTAGTGTATTTTCTAGTTCAGTGGACTGGCCTTTCAGTCGTGCTTTTCTAAGAAAGGCTAAATTGTTAGCCACTACTGTTATTTCCTTTGTTTCCACCCTCCACTTTTACGATCTAATTTCGGCTTGCTTATTCCTTTCCATGAGCCCGCTACTAATGGATGCTCGAAATGCGGTGATGTAACCAAAGAAAATGGATCAAATTTTTTCTAATTGATCGTTTACTAATGGAGTCAGGCACCTCAAGGTTTGGCAGCGGTAGCCGGTGAAAAGCGCAGAATTCGTACATAAGCTACGGAGACCCAAACTACTGCCATCAAAAATGTCGAGGCCTACGAAACGTTTGTATTTATCCCTGCTTTACTGTTCGGAAAGATAAACACGAACAAACGCAGTTGTTAACGATATTTCTTCTCTATGCATGAGCATAGATGTTAGGTACAATTTGATATGATCCCACGCAGGAACAGCATCTAGCCCCTGTCTAGAAATATACCTATTTTTATTTATTAATTTATTTATAACTACTCCGACAAAGAAGCAATCAAAAATCGACTTCTGTTGCCTCACTCAGACTTTTTGACACATCCGCTTTTAGCGATAAATCAAAAATATGCTAGATCCTCAATGGATACTTCTGCAATTCTTTCACTGACGCTAATGGAACTTCCTCATCTATGCCATCTAGGAGCACCAATGGCCCACCCGACACTATTACGTTTGACCTACTTTCTAGCACTCGAGTAATCAACTCAGTCGAATGGTCATCACATCCTGGTCCCGATGGTCTCCCCTCTACGTTTCTGATACACAGTGACTAGGACATTCCAGTTCTACTTCTCAAACTATTCGCGCTTTCCATGACAAACGAGATTTGTCAAACCACATGAAAACATGCCACCGTCATCCCCAAACACAAAAAGGGCAGTCAGCATAACATGGAAAACAATCGCCCCAACAGCCACCTGCCTATAGTTTCAAGAGTAATCCAACGAATAGTCAACGAAACTATGCTCACCTTCCTGCTTAGTCGTAACCACGTCAATTTACAACAACGTGGATTTCTGCCGTCTAAATCCTGTCAGACCTACACATTTGAGTTCCTCAACCATGTAACTCAACAGATTGACAACAAGCAAGCACTACCATCATCTTCCAAGACATGACAAAAGCCTTTAACAGAGTACCACATACAGAACACTTCTTGAACCTGGAAGTATACAGTATCTCCGGCAAACCGCACACTTGGTTGCCATCAAAACTTACGGCTCGTTCACAGTCAGTAATGGTCGGTGAATTTATGTCACTACCAAAACCAATTAAAAGTGGCGTAATTCAAGGAAGCGTTTTAGGCCCTCTACTTTTCCTGCTCTATATCAATGACGCGTTCCAGGTTTTTAAACACGGGACACCCTACCTGTTTGCCGACGACATAAAAATTTTCTTCTCATTTATTTCGTCCAACTTCCACATCGCCCTCCCCCATATAAAATACCACTTAACAGTCCAAGTTGCATGTTGCGACACATGGAAGTTGCCACTCACACCAAGCGAACCAATAATTGAATGCTACAAGGCACGACAATAATTAAGTGCATAACAGTGAGGGACTTGGGCGTTCAATACAAATGACCACGGAACTGATAAATAAATAAATGGTTAATTCTCAAATTTAGAGAAACACACCAAAGCAGGCATGATCAAGGTTTATAAGCAGTTGTGTATCAAGGCGATACTTCGGGCTTCAATCGTGTATAATCGAAACGGTCAAGGCACTGTAAGTGCAATGATACAGTGCATGTTGACGGCGAGTATCATATTCATGCATGTGTCGGGAGAAGGTTAAAATATAAGTCTAGTCGATTTGCCAGTAGGCAGTTGTGGGCAGCGAGTTTATTCAATGGCGAGTCACATCCGCCACGTTGCAGCGTTGCTAAACAGACATTTGTGGCTTTTTATAGGCAGAACGCTTGCCAGACAAAAACCCAACACATCCTGCAACACTGCCGTAAAGCATTTGGAACACTAGTGTATAACTGGCAAAGCCGCTTGACGACTGCTTTCATATTCGGTTATTCGCAGTCAACTGGCTTTTAATTTCCTCTGTTGGTTGGACAGATAATTTGCTCAGCGCCGCCATAATTCAGGTCGGTTGAGGATGAGAACATCGCAAATAGTCGTCTTGTTGTGTTTCCAGGTGAGCAAACGTTCAAATTTTCTGCTGTCTGGGTTTTTCAGATGTACCTTTTATGGGAGTGTAAAGATGTGTCCAGCTCTCCATATTGGACAACGGTTGTGGTGATTGCAGTTGAGTCCCTTTGGTGTACAACCATGCTGCGTGTAAGTCCTTGTCGGTTGGTACGTCCGCCTTGGGCGAAATCTGTTCCTCAGTTTAATCCCAGCTCTCCAAGAAATTCCGGACCTCGGAGAAGAGGGAAAGTGAGGGACGACCGAAAGAAGACCGCAAGAACAGGCGTGGAGTTAAGCATTGTTAAGGTCTTACAAAATTTGGAGTTGAGGCAAAAGCACGTACACTGTGCAAAAATGATTATGCTGAAAGTGCCTTTTGCATATCCTATAGAATCAGTAGCTGTATGGGCAGATTGCTAACGCCTGCGTAAAGACAAGAGCGTTGTACCAGTAAGTAATCCACGAAGTATCGGTTTAGTATCAGCCAAAAATTGTGTGTGGAGTGAGCAAAGAGAGTTAGAAGACTAATGGTGATTGCAGGGTGCATGAACAGCAAGTAGCTAGCGTAATACCGGGCGGAGCGCAGAATAAGACAGTAAAAAATAAATAGGTTGCCGCGAGAGAGATCTAAAGATCAACTGGCGGTAGGGCAGCGGAAAAACTGGATGCAGATATTCCAAAAGAATAAAGGATATTGAGATACGGATTGGCTCCTAACGAACACTGGATAATCGCATACACGTGGAGCCTACGACCACAAGCTACCTCTAAACAGAGATGCCGAATTTAAGAAGACCAACAGATTGTGGCGCTAGGAAAGGCTACCGGTGGTCAGATGTAACCACTCCAATAAGACGCTTGGTCACTAGTGTATGCCTATAGGTTCACTGAGTGCATCAACAAGCCAGCGAAGGTAAGTGGTACAGACATTCCAGGAGAATGTATGATGGAGAGACAAGGAGTGTACCCTAACAAGCTCAAGATCTGCGCAGAAGGGACATGGAGCTTACGGCGAATCGCTGCAAAGTAGTAAGATAAGAATAGCGACAGATAGTGGCGCTAGGAGAGATTAACAGTTGCCAGCAATGGCTTTCGGATTAAGCCTTATACTTACCAGTGGATACCTACAGTGACAGAAAAAGTCAAGAAGTCAACGATAGTGTGTGACGCAATCAATTTAAGAGTGTAATTTTTGGAGAGCTAAGGTGTGTCTCCTGGCGCAATGATCTATGCTACATACAATAACCCGCTGCAGCTTAAAAGTGTGGAATTAGGTAATACGAAGAACTGAATATGGTACTAAGGGAGAGAGAGTATCGACGGCTAGCAATGGCACTAGGTCGAAGCCATTTAGTGGCTGGTGGATACTTAAGTGGCTAAAGTGTCCCAGAATTTGTCAACAGACGGAAATTGCACTGTCCTAAACCACCAGCCGCACGTGGTGCTTCATTCACCCCAGACATGATGCAATTTCCAACTGTAATTTGGCTTTTGGGGGTTGTTAAAGATCCCTCAAGTGTCCGGCTCTCCATCTTCCGTCTCCTCATGCGAGTGATTGAGAAGCGCGTGGTCACGTGATCGTGTGCGCTGCTCGAGCCTTGTGTTTCATAGGCGTCTAAATCTCTAGCTCATCTAGTCCCTCAGGCATGTGAGTAGCGTTGTCTGTTTTCGAGGGCTCAGAGTGTCACCTGGATACGTGAGTAGAAAAAGTGTTCAGGTTATGCGTAATTTTCGTTTAAGCTACCGCAACCAGGTCTGCTTAAATCGATTCCATAACTAGTTAGTAGCTTCAACGTGGTAAGTATTGGATCAGCGCCAGACATGTGGTAACCCAATTGTGTATTGCCGTGGTCACCAATATTTCGAGGGAAGTAATTTTGGTCGCGGTCAGAACTGTGGTAGGAAAGGTTCCAATCAGCGGCGCTAATGTGACGATAGCGGCCGGCTCGCGCTAACAGACGAACTACTCACGAATACCGTTCCCAACTGGTTGAAAATAAGACACAGAAGTGACGCGACAAAGTTTAATTTGGCACACTGTCCCCGTATATTGGCTAAAACATGATGCCAAACGACGCTAGCTAGCTGGGGAGGGATGTGAGGGACTGCGCGACCAAGCGGCGTGCCGAATCCAACTGTGCGTTTGCGTATATGTTGAGTGGCAGTTGCAGCAGGTAAACAAATTGAACATGCATTTTATCTATCTAAAAACGACCTATAGGCGTACCATAAGGTGTAAACTAATTTAGTATTTTACACAAGGTACTCAGACATGTCGGAGAACCTCCAGACTTTGCTTTTGCCATCGATAATGGATGAATGTTAAACGTGCCCTTGAAAGGCAACAAACGCTGCTTTGTTGATTGTGCCATATTGCGATACAGAGCACGCTAGATGCACACGCGGTAGGTGAACAAACAGTCTGGTCGATTCTTCCGTCCAAACTGCCCGTCGGGGGTTCTGAGAGGTTTGACGGTTATGCTTTGCCTAAATGGAAAGCTTTTGTCTCTAAGATGAGTTGTAACTTGTGAATATTGTAACGTTTAATGTTAAGAAAGCTGTTTATGACTGTGTTGCTCCGGCACGGCCTGGCCGTTGTACACCCTGAGAGTATTGACATGTTCAAGAGCGTGCTTGCCTAGCACTATAGGAGAAAGTCGAGTGTTCCTGCTTGAGCTAATCGCTGAGTCAGGAAATAAGGTGGTGTTAAAACATAGATCGCTTCACGAGGTTGCGTGTCATCCTTACAAGGGGCAATGCTTACACTGGCTGTCTTTCCAACTTTAATATAGGTACTGTCGCCGGAGACTTGCATAAATGGAGGTAATAGGCCTAAGAGCTACGCTGTTACTTGCGAAATCTGCAAATTTATAGCGAGACTTTATAACAGCTTTGTAGCTTCTTGTTATAGCTTTGTTACTTAAACTGTAACCATGACATTAAAAACTTTACAGGTTTGATAACTCAACAAACACTTGTTATTTTCATCTGCATTTCTCCAACTTATCTTTTAACTTTTCGTATCCCTTATAATTTCGCCACTCTTATTCCTTTCAAGTGCGCACCAACAATTGTGTCGACTGGGCGGGCCAACAAAAGTCAAATGAATTTAAAGCAAACGTGATGAATTGGTTTCTGTTCTAAAGAAAAAAGGCACAACTACACCTCTGCTCAGCTTTCAAAACAAGAACAGGAAGCTCAATATCGCCGGAAGGAACCAGAAAAGTTTCAAGGTGGGCACCTGCGACCCCAGCAGCTGTACACCAAACAACGCCAATGCATTTGCAATTGCCAACGAGGAACATATACTCGTATTTTGCCTACTTCCATGCAAGATCATAAGATTTATGTGAAGATTGATCTGAACCCATATCGGTGCAGCTTCTATCCGGTATAGAACTACACCAATTAATTTATTTATTTAATTTTTATAACGTCAAAAATTGGAACTTTATTTACAGGATCAAGGCGTCACTTGACCGCCCCACATTTACTGAAGTACGAAAATACATCACCCATACAAACGTTGGCTGGCGGGCAGCTTGTTAACCTACAAGTTCAAGTCCACGTTCAGTTGGGTTCGGAACGATAGGATATTCCCGTGAATGTTCCTTTTTTGCTTATCGTTGGATCGGGAATTGACAGGTCTGCTTGAGATGTTGAAAAGCCTAAACCAAAGACCGCATCACACCCTGTCCAACCAATTACTGCCCACATTTTCCTGCCCAGCAGTCCCTGCTAGGCCGGTTTATGTGAAGTAAAAGTGTGAAGGGTAAGCTAAGAAAAGAAGAGGGGGAAAGTCAGCTAAATAATGATAATACCAAGTTGAGAAGAAAATTAAGAAAGAACGAAGGGAAAGTTGAAGATAAAGTCGGTTAGGAGAAGGGGAATGTTTGGTACTGCCACCCAAGAGCATCTAACTGGCGCTCAAAACCCTCTATCGCAGACTCCATAATCACGTGCGCCGAGAGCGAGTTCCAACGTTCAATAACTCGACGCGACAAGCGAGTTTCCGTCCTTACCCGGTCAGAACGCTGTTTGTGCAGCTTCAACGGGTGACCTCGGAGACTAGGCAGCTTGGCGGGACTAACTAGCCAGGACAAGTCTGGACCGATCTTACCCGTTAAGATACGGTAAGTGAGAATCAAGTCTCCTCTAATTCTGCGGTAGTGCATTGAGTACATACCCAAGCTAAGCAAACGTTCGGGATACGTTTGCCCCCGTAATCCTTGCACTAACCTTGTACCCACTCGCAAAACCCTCTCCATTTCCATCTTGTCCCTTACAAGACAAGGTGGACAAGCCTGGATACAGTACTCTAAGTGCGGTCGCACGAAAGCTGAGAACAGCTTCACAAAGGTATTGGCCGTTAGGATACCGAAGGAGCGGCGAATAAACCACATCATACGGAACCCTCTACAAGCAGCCTTCCTCCAATACATTTGCAGCGGGCGCAGCGCTCGGACCAGTGGCGGAAATTAATTAAGGGAAAAGGTGAAGTGAGCCAGCAGGTATCAAGAGGATAAGGGCGAGATTTAGGAAGTAAATATTAAGGTTTTAATAATAAAATTCATGGAATGCTGACCAGCCAGAAAAGACGTGCCTCGCTTTGTCGAGAATAAAATATTTATATATTTACATATTCATTTGTTTAGAAAGTGTTACGAGAAGGTAAGTTTTGTGGTAAATTAGTGTACAAAAACCATGGTAACATATCCCGAAAATGCCAGTGGCAGTAATTGCAGCGAAACACTGATATTCCACGTGTTTGTTAAGCAGTGTAATACCTTAGTGATCTAGTAAACAGAGGCCTGTTTCAAAGATCCTATGAATGAAAATGTGCTGAAACTTTAGAGATATGCAAATAGAAATTGGGTGTTGCCCGCCCGAAAACACTGCACTACTGTTTTCGGGCGGGCAACACGTAATTTCTATTAGCATCAGCTACGGTCTTCGTGATAGAAAGACCAAGGTTCACTTCCATGGGAATCGCGGTCAACATGGAGATTGCGCGTCGCAATCCATCCACACAACGTGTACTTCAAAATGACCCTCATCATCGTTAGGGAAATGCATAATTCAGGCTTTCGTTGGTGCTGCATTCTTAGGAAATATCATTTTCTGCAACGGATAAATCAGGAAATCTGCAACGTGAAATAAATAAATGATGCAGAAATATGAAACAAAATGGTTGCACGTTGAATGTTAACCGTTGAAGTAGATTGAGAAGCCATATGATTTTTAAATATGCAATGAAATGGAGGAACTTGTACAAGCCGTATGAGAAGTAAACAGAACTAGATCATAATCGTATAAATTAGCAGCTGAAAAAGTGACAAGGGTAATGTGAAGTCATAAGAATCGAGGGTTGCGCACTGTGTTAACTTCATTTCGAATTAATAATGTCCCGGCCAATCAGTCGGCGTAATGCACAAATGCGGTGCAAATAGAATGATAAATAGAAACAGCCTGATATATAATGCACAAAAGTATTGGTATTTTTAATGACGTAAAGCTGCAAGTAACAAATAAGCACCAGATATTGCAAGTAGCATGGATATATGCATAGCGTGTAGCGATTGCAAATAATTTGCTTATTTTTCAATTTCTGTTTACCTATTTCGCTGCAGTTGTTGTACAGCTTTCTTGTAATTAACTATATATACATACGCTTGGTTTCAAGCTTTTCTTCCGTGGTTCTACGTTGGTTGCCGCTAGATTGTTGTGATTGGGCGCGGCGCTGCCTGCTCTATTCACGATCGGACTCAACGTACACGTACATTTCGGCATAACTCGCGATTTACGGTCGTCCGACGCTAAGGCGCATCAGGATGGATTATATGTGAGGTGTCTAAATGACTGGGTATTCTCCTTTACCGTTTCCTCCATATAATTTATCCGTTCTACGCCAATTGTTAAGTAATTGTCGTCCCGTGGATACCTCGGCTATTTTAGCTGTTCTCGCCGACGATCTTCGGCTAGACAAACCGGCAGCAGCTGCCGATAAGGTGCACGAAAGCTTCATTAAATACTCAGTATCACACCTCCCTGAGACTAGCTCAGGCAACCTCTCCGGAACCACGCTACTTGGTACAATCAACAAGAGACTTTCTAACTTAGATCCCACCTTGTCCCACCCCACACGCAACCACGTTCCTTCGCGACGATCCATCTCTCGATCCAGGCTTCCTAGCAACTCTCGTACACGACCGTCGCACCGCTGTTGTTATTATCACAACCGCTTCGGAGACGCAGCGCTTAAGTGCCGTCCTGGGTGTAAACGGCCTAAAGCCTTTTCGGCTCCCGCGTCGGGAAAACACATGGCCAGCCATTATTGGCGGCGGCTCTCGATGGCCAGGTTATTAGTCGCCTGTTGTACGTGTTTGACTCAACAACCAAACTTCACTTCTTGGTTGATACTGGTGCAGAAGTCAGCGTTCTCCCTCGTTCTCTGGTAAAACGCCCCCTTCAACCAGCTGGTCCAATGTTTACGGTAGCTAATCAAACTAAAATCGCTACCTAAGGCCAGAAATTAATTACTTTGAGTCTCGGACTACGGCGCAACTTTCCTTTCATTTTTACCATTGCCGATGTGCAAAAGCCCATCATCGGAATCGACTTCCTCAGCAAGTTCGGTCTTGTGGTCGACTCACGTTGTGGGAAATTACGAGACGATACTATTTCTTTAGGCATACCCTGCCGGGTTCCTCTATAAGCATTCAACTAAATAGATAAATAAATATTTTATTCTCGACAAAGCGAGACACGCCTTTTGGGCATGATCAGCATATTGCATTATTGTACATGATAGCGGAATAAGCAACACCAACGTTGGGAGTAGTAAAGTTGCAGACCGTAGTGTTGGCCCATAGGGCCCAGAGGTTGTATGTAGTCTATGTATACAAAATGCGAGAGGTAAAAATAGTGATCAGATCACTTATAAATAAATAAATAAATAATTTATTCTCAGTTTCATAGAGACACACCGACGCAGGCATTATCAAGGTTTAAAAACAGACGTGTATCACGACGATACATCGGGTTCAAGCGTGTGTAGTTGAAACAGTGTCGGGAAGAGTTGATATGTGAGTCTAGTCGACTTGCCAGTATGTTGTTGTGGGCTGTGACTTTATTCAGTGGCGAATCACATCCGCCACGTCGCAGTGTTGTTAAACAGACATTTGTGGCTTTTTATATGGAGAACGCTTGACAGGCGAAAACCCACCACGTCCTGCAACACTGCCGTAAAGCATTTTGAACATTTATGTTGAACTGGCAAAGCCGCTTGACGACCGGTTTTACCTTCGGATTTTCGCAGAGTAATGGCTTCCATTTTTCTCTGCTAGTTGGACAGGTAATTTGATCGGTGTCGCCATTATTTTTGAGATCGGTGGAGGAGAGGGACCTCGTGATTATTCATCTTGTTATATGTCCAGGTGAGCAAAAGTTCAACTTCTCCGCTGTCCAGGTTTTACAAATGTATAATTTTTGGGAGTATGAGGATATGTCTATTTCTCCATGCTGGGCAAGGGTTATGGTGATTGCAGTTCGGTCCTTTCGGAGTTTAACCATGCTCCAGGTAAGTCCATGTGGGTTGTTGCGTCCGTCTTGGGCCAAAACTGTTCCTCAGTCCAATCCCAGATCTCCAAGAATTCCCGGACCTCAGAGAAAGGGGAAAGTGAGGGGACAGCCGAGAGAAGACCGCAAGAACAGGCATGGAGTTGAACATTGTTAATGTCTTTAGTTACAACACTTGTGCTTGAGACGAAAGCATGTACACTGTGCAACAATAATTATGCTGAAAATGTCTTTTGAATATCCTACAGAATCATTAGCCGTATAGGTGGATTGCTAACGTCTGCCTAGAGACAAGATCGTTGTACAAGTAAGTAAAGTACGAAGTATCCGTTTAGTAGGAGCCAATAATTGCGTAGGGATAGAGCAAAGAGAGTTAGAATAATGGTAGTGATTGTCAGGTTCATGAACAGCAAGTAGTTAGCGTAATCCGAGAGGGAGCGCGTAATAAGCGAAAATAAATAGGTTGCCGCGAGAGTCCTAAAGATTAATTGGTGACAGGGCAGAGGAAGGATTGGATGCAGAAATTCTAGAGGAATAAAGGTTATTGAGATACGGAGTGGCTCCTAACAAGCATTAAGTTATCGCATATGCATGGAGCCAATGGCCACTATCTATTTTTGAACAGAGATTCCGAATATACGACGACCGACAGGTGGCGATAGAAGAGACTAAGTGGCCAGATGTAGCCATTCCAGTCAGACGCTTGGTCACTAGCGTATGCCTATAGGGTCGCTGAGTGTATCAACAGGCCAGTGAAGGTAAGTGACAGTTCAGGTGATAGGTCAACAGACCAGCAGAGTTGTGACGCAAGCAATCCAAAAAAATGAACATTGCAAGAAGGGAGCTAGCTCCGGATATCCGCAAAGTTAAGTGGAAGCTACGGTGAAAGCTGTTGCTAAGCAGAGATATTAGCTCTAGAAAAGAATATGTCAGTCGCTGTTGAAGCCATGTCATTTAGACGATTGATCACTAGTGGATACCTACACTTTCAATGAAGAAATCAACATGCGAGCGAAGATTCGAGAGACAGACGTCAAAGAAAAATGAAGGCTGGAAGTCAAGGAGTGGATCCTTGCAAGCTACATGGAGACAACAATGCCTAGCTGCTATCAAGAAGAGTTGATGCGAGTAGGACGAGCGACACAACGGCGCGCTAGGAGAGAGAAGAGTGACCAGCAATAGAGTTCGGATTACGCCTTCAGTTACTAGTGTATCCTACGGTGGCATATAATAGGTCAACAAACCATCTGAGCTGTGACGCAAGCAATCCAAGAGAATGAACATTGTAAGAAGGGAGCTAGCTCCGGCTTTCCGCAAAGTTAAGTGGAAGCTATGGTGACTAGCTGCTGCTAAGCAGAGATATTGGCTCTAGAAAGAATGTATCAGTGGCTGTTGAAGCCATACCATTAAGACGATTGATCACTACTGGAGACCTACGGTTTCAATGAAGAAATAAACATGCGAGCGAAGCTTAGCGAGACAGAAGGCAGAAGAAAATGAGGGCTGTAGAGTCAGGGGGTGGCTCCTTGCAAGCTACATGAAGCCAACAATGACTATCTGCTATCAAGAATAGTTGACGCGAGTAGGACGAACGACACAACGGCGCGCTAGGAGAGAGAAGAGTGACCAGCAATAGAGTTCGGAGTACGCCTTCAGTTACTAGTGTATCCTACGGTGGCATATAATATGTCAACAAACCATCTGAGCTGTGACGCAAGCAATCCAAAAGAATGAACATGGTAAGAAGGGAGCTAGCTCCGGATATCTGCAAAGTTAAGTGGAGGTCATGGTGACTAGCTGCTGCTAAGCAGAGATAGTGGCTCTTAATAAGAATGTATCAGTGTCTGTCGTAGCCATGTCATTGAGGCGTTTGAACACTACTGGATACCTACAGTTTCGATGAAGAAATCAAGCAGAGCTGTGACACAAACAGTCCAAGAATAAACATTGTAAGAAATGAGCAACTCCTAGAAATCTCCGGATATCCGCGAAGTTGAATGGAGCCTATGACGACTAGCTGCTTCTATGCAAAGATAGTGGCACTAGAAAAGGAGGTATCAGTGGCTGGTGTAGCCATGTCATTAGGACGTTTGACCACTACTGGATACCTACAGTTTCGATGAAGAAATCAACAGACGAGCGAGACAATAGAGCAACTGTGCGCAGATCTTAAGTTATGTTTTGTGACGTGGACAGTCCCAGATAGTAAGGGACGGTTATTTGGTAGGTCCTGTTTCCAAATTTTTGTGTGTTTTCAGACTTAGAGATGCTGTGGGCCATGTTCCCAAAGTTCATCCTCCGGTATAGATATATATAAAGTCATGCTAATATATGTACATATATTTAGACATACTTTTGTTAATGGAATGTAAATGTATATTTGTATTGTGTGACATATATTGGGAAATGTGATGGCGCATCCGCCGATCGGCAACTGCGGATGCCTCCCTATGTAGGGAGACATCATAATTCGGCTGAACGTCAGCAATGGTGATTACCATAATGCGTAACAACAGACCAGTGGCAGAATTATTGCCACATGAACTATGCAACTGCAAGGTAGCCAAGCATGCTGAGCTGGGATGGGCAACAAACACTGAACCTTTCCGAAAAGTTACTGCCTAGGTACATTCAAATTCATTATATGCAAGCGGAAATCTACTGACGGTGTCACAATGGAAGGACGCTGAATATTTTTATGGGTAGTAAGTTTTATGATAATGCACGCCGATTGTTTAAGGAAGCTTATAGTCCTTAAAGCACTGCTTTGCGTAATGCTACCCGCATCAAAGCCGTGTAGTGAATTGTTAAGATGCAATAATGGCTCACTTACTGCATAACGGGTAACTTGCCCAAGCTACCAGGTGCGCACTTATTAATTTCACGAGGAAAATGTTGAATAGAATGGAATTGGAGACTTTGCGTATGACTAACAACGTCTACAGCAGAGCGAGTGGTACGTATTACTGGGACTGCTTTTCTTGGGGGTTAGAACAGACGTTGGAACCATATGGGACTAGCGTCGTCTGAGATGTGAGTGTTCGAAGTGCTCATAACGCGCAAAGCGGCGATACTGAAATGTGTTTCCTGGTTTTCTGTCACGGCATAGAATGGCTGTGCTTAAGAACCGGAAGTGTAATAGAGCAGTAGAGAAGGTGGACCACAATTAGAGACCCAAGAACTCAACTAGCGGCCGTGTGGTGCGGCGCATGCAAGCATATGCGTGGGCACTACTGACATGTAAGTTTGAACCACAAGGTTATTGGACAGAGGGTGGCCCTGAAAAGGGCCGACGGGTAATTCACGAAGTAATGGGACAGCGGAGACGGTTAACCGTGCGGACTAACTAGGAACATGGGAATGTTGTGGAGGGCAGTTGTGATACCTGAGTACCTGTTAGGCTATATGCGGAGTGAGCTGTAAAGTACGGAAGCACAGGCGAGCAGCGTTAGTCTGAAAATAATAGACTGGAGCAGCGGCAGTCGCCTGTAAACATAAGTGGCACTGCGGTGTGGTAGATGAATAACAGGGTATAGCATGCGGGCTAGAAGGTGGATAAGAGGCGCGGTAAACCAGGTACTTTCAAATAAACGTGAAGCAGGTACTGCACACTTACATTTTCCTGTGTTTAATTTACTGGAGCACTCATGTATATGGTACATGGATGCAGCATATTGCTAGTTGCCGGGGGACAGGTAGGTAAGCCGGTGGACAAGACGCACGGCGACGTGGTGCTGCATAGGTTGATATGCAAACCAACGTAACGGGTGCTCCGTAAGCATATATAGGCATATATAGCTGCTGCAGAATTGACATTTTTGTGGGCACTCAGAGAGAAACCCTTGGTTGCCTCGCCCGCATGACCATAACACAGAGAATTATTATAGCTCCCATAACAGAGACGGCACGCGCTTGATTTAACTGGCATCCATTTCGGCTTCACTCGCGTAATCCTATGGATATCCAACAGAGGAACATAAATATTGCCGGTAGCCCTACGAGCCTCCATGACCGGTGGTTACTTAGTCCATGTATCGCCCAAGCCACCGACATCTTACCATGGCGTGTGCTTCAAACATTACCTCCACATGCCCTAAATACGTTTTCGTGATTATCCATCATATGTCCCATATTATCCGTTTTATTATGGTGACCAGCAGAGGATATTATTGGCTCCACAGACTTTCGCGACCGGCGTTTATCGAACCCATGTTGGCGGCCCAGCTGTGTCATCAATACCACCTCTAAGCAAACATACTTTGGGCTTCACACGCCCCTATGGACGTTTTTTACTGTGCGCCTCTAAGTCTTTTGGCAGCTGCATCAACCTCTCCACTATGAAAGTAGTAGTTGTTCGCTTCACATGTCTTTCTGACTGGCCTATGTGGGTCCTAATCCAGTGACATCCAACTGGCCACTGGCAAAGTATTCACTCGAGACACGGCGCGCCTCCTCCAGTAGTATTGACTAAGGGCATATAAATCATATAACGGACGTCAGTACCCCTACGCGCGAAGCCACTGACTTGGGCTAAAGTGGTGCTTAAAGCAGAGTGCATGGAATGGGTTTTATCAATGTTACTGATATAAGCATGTTATACGGAATTTCATTTTTGGGTCATGGAATGCAAATGTTTGACCTCCCTTTCGCTGCATAATCATTGAACTATGACATCAGCACTGCAACATGATAATGAAAGGGAAATATGCCATGAGATTCAAGGCCGACGTCTGTATCGATTCAAAATATTCGCATCATTATAGGGAGCGGTTTCTGCGCTTTTGACCTACAACGCGCAAGCGCTATGGAATGGTTTATGGTAAATTGTGCTACTAACAGACATGACAACGCTATGCGTATCGTTAACCGAAACGTTAATTTACGCAAATCCAGGTGTTCAGGCTGCATATGACGCAACATATATGTCCAGTGGAGGACTGTAAAAAGGAAGTCGATAGGAGTGGTGAGAAGCATATGCTTAGGTACCATAGCTCCGATGGGGAAGTATAATCAAGTTCACAGCAAATGATAGGCGTATGTAACCTTAGGACTGCTTTTTCGTGGATGTAAGGAAGTACCCTTGGAACCGTTGCCAAATGTTGTCGTCCAAGTGGTAAGCGGTCCAATCCCCGAAAACCGCCGAGGCAACAATACTGAAAATATTTAGTATTTTGTCACGGGTGGCGAGGTGATATCGTAGGCGACCTGTAGTGTAATGCAGTGGTAGAAAATTAGGTCGACGATTACGGACATTCCCACTGAACCAACGGCTAAGTGCCGCGGAGCAATCAAGCCCATGCGTGGGCACTGCTGGCTGGTAATGATGCACCACAGGGCTATTGGAGAGAGGGTGGCCCTGAAAAGGGCCGTTGGGTCGTTTATGAAGTCTTGGTTAAGCGGGCCCAGTTATCCTTACAAACTCAGTAGGGACAGGAGAAGGTGGTTGCGGTCAGTTGTGGAACCTGAGGACCGGTTGTGCTGCAATGAGAGGTGTGTTATTAAGCGCGAAAGCATGGGCGAGCACCGTTTTACTGTGAAGCAAAGCGTTTGGAGTATGGAAATTTATGTTTAAGCATGGAAGGCATTGCAAATCGGCAGACTGGATACGGTGCGCGACAACCGGGAAAGGTGCTGGGAAACAGGCGCTGTCGGCCTGTTGCTAGAAAGGTGTTAATCATGCAACCTTGTACATCATAGCTTTTCACGGGAATCATGTCAACACTCATCCGGTAGATGGATCAAGGAAGCACACTGCCAACAGCGGTAGACTGCCGGCTAAGAGGCGCAGGAGACGTGATGCTTACAAGGAAGTCTTAGTTACATTACGACGTACTTACTTGTTTTCCAAAGTGGACGCATGTCCGCAATCATATATGAGGTGCTTCAAGGCGGCACACAGCAAGCAGCGATGCGATGGCATGAAAGCGGCGCTAGAGCCATGGCGCTAAAAAGGCTAGTGTGCTTTGTATGAGCGTGCCGATACACAATAAAGGAACTTGACTGCAAAAGTATATCCGATAAACCTAATTGCCAAGGCGCTGAGCAGTTCATTCGGGTACCTTGTAACCTCCCTGATGCTAACTCTTGGGTGAGGACCATCGATGCGGCCAATGGCATTCCAGATAAGCCCTAGGAGTTATTGCGATATTACAAACCAAGGCTCAAGCAAGCCTACCGGATACGGGTAACGGTCACAAATAACATCCCAGTGGTCCCGGGTTCCATGCCTACTAACCCTGTCTGATGAGATGTAATAACATCCAAACGCGTCATAGTAGTGCAGCGTTTTACTCCCGGGCTGTTAAAACTTATATTACGATCAGAACTAATGGCACAAATCCTACTATTTAACTGGACTCAATTCCGTTTCACCCTGCCAGCACCAATTCGTCTGAAAGCAAGGGGAACACCAGCACCTTCTATTGACAATTCAGTAGAGGCATAACACTTATGAATCGCCAACTGCAGGATCCGACTCGGGGACGGTTTCAACAGTAACCATAACATTCGGAGGGACACGGCAGAGAACGAGCCAACACCGGGATCCGGGGCATCTAATGCTTGACTATATAACAAATTCGTCTCCAGAGTCTGCAACCCATCTAAAAAACGATTAGTCGCCGATCCTTTATTGGTCAACGTAAACTAACTTGCTTCGTCCATCCAATCTAACACACTTTTAGGCTCCGAGTAGGTATCATGCATGTACACAAATGCGCAAGGTCTACTCAGCAAATCAGCTGAATTAAGCTTTCGACACGCGTCAGCAGTTTGGGATTCCATCGTTGTCACTGAAACGTGGTTGCGCTGTAAGATACCGGATGCTGATATCGCGCTAACGAGCATGCCCCCGTTGTCCGGAAGGATCGAGCCAGCAAAGCATAGTAGGCTAGCACAGTATTTTTGTAACAACATGCAATGCGTACCCATAAAGGGTTCGGAAAACGGCGTACCTGTCTCCATTTGGTGCAATTTACGGCTGGGCAGGAGCGATCTTGGCCTATTGGTTGTTGTTACCACCCAACATCATCTACTCCTGAAATGGACTGCAATTTGGTGTCTGCTTTGAGGCAAGTGAGAAACAAGAAGTACGGTCACATTATGCTCACCGGTGGCTTCAACTTACATGCGGTGGAATCCCAGGCCACACCAGCAGAGCAATGCAAAGCAGACTTGCAAGATCTGGTTTCAGACTTCCCGCTTTGTGACCACGTCACAACGCCCACCATATTCAGGGAAATGACAGGCCATTCATATTGGACCAACTATTCACTAATGAAGTACTGCTGGTCGTGAACTTGATAATCGATACTACTTTGGGCCGCAGCGATCATGCAACGCCAGTGGTTCATTGCATGTGCCACGCGGCTTACCATAAACAGCATGCCGAGGAATATCATGTCGCAACCAACTATGACGACCTGCCCGATCTCATTGATGCAACAAGCCGGTCGTGCTTAGCCGACTTGACCCCTGAGGCGGCCCGTGGAGACTTCCTCAAATTATGTACCGATCTCGTAGCAAAGACATCTGAAATTAAACTCTGCCGGCCTAAAAGGATGAAGTCCTTCGTAAGGATCAGGACACGTAAATGCTTGGCATCAATGAACTTGGCATGGAACACCTACAAAGCCGCCCCGAACGACCATACCTGGGATGTCTACACAATACAAAGAGACCACAGTGTCAAACTCGTCAGGAAGGATCAACTGAAGAACCAGCAACGTCTAGTGGAAATGTTTTACTCCAATCCCAAACTGCTCTACGGACACGTAAACAATTTGTGCCGTGTTAAGCGCGGTATTCCTGTGCTGCACACAGCATACAAGCATGCCCATACCACACAAGAGGTGGCCAACGTCCATGGACATCAAGTTGGCCGTACCTTCCAAAACGTGCGATCATCATGCAGCCTGCCTAAGCAGATATCGCCAACATCAGGGGCTAATCACATATCGTTCACCTCCGCGGCTGTACTGAAGAGGCTGATGTCTGCGCGAGTTCAGCACCCGGGTGCGGACGACATTCGCCCGAATGCATTGAAAGTTGCCGCCATGAGTTTGGCAGGACCACTAGAAATTTTATTTCAACCATGTATGTACGCTGCACGACCCCACGATGCGGAAGCACCGAATCATCACGCTAATTTACAAAAGTGGTAGTCAGGCTGAACCAGCAAATTATCGCCCGATAACACTACTCCCTGTGATCTCCAAGGTTATGGAGTCCATTGTACCTGAGGCTTTGAAGGGGTACCTGGAGAAAAACAAAATTCTCGTTCCGCAGCAACACGGATTTTGCCAAATTCGCTCCTGTACAACTAATCTGTTGATTGCTTGTGCAAGCTGGACGGAATCTGTGGGCGCTGGTGTAGGAGCCATCGCGGCCTACTTGGATTTCGCAAAGGCCTTCGACTGTATAAACCATCACATTCTCCTTCACAAACTCTAGAACTATGGAATCAGCGATCCCGTTCTGGGCTGGATAAGAGACTTTTCCGCGCAACGTCATCTGAATTGGAGGGTTGGAAGCAACCTTTTGGAATCCATTGAAATTCAGGACGGCGTACCTTAACGCTAGGTGCTTGGACCACGCCTGTTCTTGGCTTTCATAAATGAGCTCGCGAGCGTGCTACCTTCTAACTGTTTGCCAGTTGCTGATGACCTAAAGGTATGGCATACTATAACTGCAGTGGAGGACCACACCGAGCTACAAGAGGACCTGGACAAAGCGTGCACATGGTCCATCGAGAACATGCTGCATTTCAAAGTCACAAAGTGCAAAGTTCTCAGCATACGGCACAAGAGTATGCTCAAGTACCGCCTAGGACCACAAATTTTACCGCGGGCTTCTCACGGGTGAGATCTCGGCGTGATAGTTCAAGATGACCTCGGTTGTTTGAGGCAGACTAAAATGGCATATAAGAAAGCAAACCAGTACCCCGGCCTTCTACGCAGTGCTTTCGGTAAGTTTGACCCTTCGATCTTTCCAAAAATGCTTAGTGCGTACGTGAGGCCGCACGCTGAATACTCTGTTCACGCGTGGCAAATTTGGCTCAAGCACCATCTTACCGCGCTCCATACTGCATAAAGTAGGGCAATGAAGAGCTTCAGAGGTTTGACCAGCCTCCCCTACCCACTCAGGATGAAGACCTTGAAAATATACAGTGGACGTTATCGGCGGCTAAGGGACGATCACATACTGGTTTGCCTGATCCAGAGGAACCCCAACACTCCTTGCCATTCCCTTCTGATATTCAGTCAAAACACCCCGCTAAGAGGTCGTCGGTTTAAGCTGGGCATGCAGTCAGCCGCCTGGAATGTCGGCGAGCTTTTCTCCCTTCGAGTGTCACGGCCTTGGAAAGCCCTTCTAGAAAATGTAATTAATGCACCCACCCTATCCCTTTTCAAAAAGCGCATTAACGATACTCTGTCACATGTACACTATGTGCTATAGCATATGACCATCAGATGGTGTCACTACTGCACAACGGACAGTGGCTGGAGCCATAAACTTACTCGAAAATGAGTCACTCCAAGCCCTTAGCACAAAATTTTATAAACGCTGATACAATAAAAACTGGATTTCTGTATACCGTCAACCCAAGTTGGTTGCACACAAGTAAGCGCTGTCACTACTATTTTTGATTTTTTTCTCCCGCCTATTACGTGAAAATAATCACTCCGCTTATGCCTTTGTGTGTGTACATTATAATTTCAAGTCCTTTATCCGGCAGCGCAGTTAAATCTGTAATCGCCCGAACTGACAATTCCATTATCCTTTGAACTATCTTTTCTCAAGCTAAACACCCCAGAGGTCATGTCAAGCATCTGATTTTTCCCGTTTTAAATCATTGTTCATTGTTCATCGCACGTCCATTGCTGGTATGAGGTTGCTACAACCACCAGCCCTTATCCAGCGCCCCGCTTACTGCAATCCAACGTGCTACAAGGAAGCCTTCGAGGCGCAATCGTGTGTAGCGAGAAATTAGTACGCGCACTTGCTAACCGAAGAGGGCAACGGCAGCGCAAGGACGCACGCAATTGTTTACGGTCGAAAGACGAATGCTCCTGGATTAGACAACGATTCATTAGCTGACCGGATTCTTCACGCCCAGGCATTGTTGTAGCCGACGGTTTGCATCCTAATCGATGAAGGAGAGCAGGTTGTCGACATCGTCTCAGCTTTCCTTCTAAGTTGACTCTAAGAGGATCCATATAAGACTCGCCAGGTAGAAGTCGGCTGTCAGGATGAGGAGGAATGTCACCTTATCCTCAGGGGAACCTCGAGTCTCAAAGGAGAACCCCTCTTGTTTCTGAAAGTCGTTACCCCGGATGACGTAGTCAGAATGAAGTAAGCCGTCAACGAACTGCGAAATCACCGAACGAGCGGCGAAACTGATCTCCACATTGCGCGTTAGCGACTTCAGAATGCAAAGAGAAATCGCTGGAAGTCAATGCCTCTGCTCCCCAACCCTACGTCTAAATAGCGCCTTGCGAATGATAATTGCCCTTGTAAGCGGGCTCGGAATTCAGCTCTAAGGGATTTCTCCGCACATCACTGATCCTCAGCTAGAGTTCATGACTTTCACCAAGGCCTGGTTATCAACCGGGATACAGGACGCTGATATTAACATATCTGGTTATCAACTGCCGCGAGCAGGTCACTCTAGGGGACTTACTGTGGGTGTAGTAATGCTCTACTCGGGGTTCGGCCCCAACGTATACTTTATGTAGGTTATGTGCGACAATAACGGGGCCTCAGAGATACCGTGTTGCGGAATTCGTGACCGTTAGAAGGTGCATACGGTCGGCGTGCCTTACAGAGCACCACTTAGCTCGGCCATCCGTCACTTGCAGTCGATGAGAGCTAATCGGCTAGGAAGTAACGGCCAGGTAATGGGCGACTAACTGCTCCTCATGCGGAATTGAACGTTCCTCACTGTGAAATTTACGAAGTTCCTCGTCCTCACACAAGCTCCCTCACGTTTCCATGGCCTGAAGGTTATCCAACCACTCGGACAGAGTGACCACTGTACAATGGCCTTCTTTTGGAGTTGCCACCTTGATCGGAGATCCGTGCAATCTAACAATGCAGCAGAAAGGAGCACAATGTGAACGCAGCCAAGCCATTTAATCACCCACCTGCCCGAAGAACCTGCTCTCGCACTTGTAAGGAAACACGACGCCTATCAATGGTATCTGGGCACCATGCTTCCCGTTAAGGACGACAAATGCGCAGTCCTTCCGAGCAATTCCGCACGAGAAGTTTCAATGATTAATAATGTCAGATGAAGCTGGAAATTCCAAAAACACAACGATAAAGGGTATAGCCAAAAAGAGGATGTCTTTTGCGCTACCGATTTCATTCTCTCGCATCCCTCTGGTAAGTTTCGCAAATCCGTTGGCATCGTCTGTCTGCCGGACAAGGGAGCGTTGGATTCCAGCGACCTAGCTTCGCTTACAACCGGTATGCGACTTGCTAGAAGAAGTTCGGAGGTGTTGCCTGTAATCCGTCATGGAAGGTCCTTCCATTGCTTGCCCTCTTGGACTCAGAATGGTGACCATAAAACCAATGGCTTATCCTGGACGCCGTGGAGAGCTTATTTACGCTAGACGGATAATACTACTTTAACTTGGCATTGAAATACGAAAGCACTTCAAGCAGAAGGTTCACGTCAGCACACGAGACCATGAGTGGAAGTTGTACAAGAGACGATTATTTCACGTCTGTCCTGAAGCCGCCCTATCAATTTTCGTAGTGGATGCCGCTTCGCAGCTAGTGGCGTCAACTCCGCACTGAATCGGAATGGACGAAGCTGAAAACCGGCTCTCCTCCTGCTCTCTACACACGAATGTACCAATGCTTAGGCATGCTCTACAACCTCAACGCAGTTCTCTGTAGTCAAGTTACCCATTGCTTTAAAAGAAGATGCTGGTTGCATGTAACTATGCTGTAACTTCCAGTTTGTCATAGCACTGTGATGCCTTCGTACCTAACTGGAATGCTTCTCACGCGTCAGGGATATTACTAACCTAATCGGGTGAGTGCCAACACAGGAATTCCACGAGAAATTCCCGAAAATGCAGAGCGAACGAAACTTTATGTTAAGGGGCTCAAAAAGGGGATGGTAAGGTCGAACGGGTCACCGTCCTACGGCGTGAAACCCCACGTTACTTTCCACAACACGTTCCGACCAACGAACCTGGCAATAGCGCAAATGTGTGGCAACACATCCACTATATATAATAGAGTAAATCGGGCCATTATTCATACCATCCGACGACATCCTCTTGCCACACCCTTTTCTCCATGTGGTTCTTAACTTACCGTGCTTTACGACGATCTCCGATGACACCGCACAGCCCCTCAGAACGGAAGATGCGTTATATACCTTCGCGTGTGCAAACACGAGGCTAAAGTCTAACGGTGATAATCACACATGCTGCAGTTACCTCCGTCAGAATGCAAACGGGACAGCTTGGGTAAAGAAGCATATATCAAAGTAAACGAAGCAACCTACCGATCGTAAAAGCACAAAAAGGTATATAATCCAGCCTGTTAGGGATATGTGTCCGCGGGGTAATCATGGCAGCGTTGCTACAGGAGGGTGGGTAACTGAAGCCACAGAGGTGTGGCCATTGCGTGCACATACTCTTCTGGTGTAACACATTGCACGATGACATGCAATCGTATGCAGAGCTTTCCGAGTTAAGTTGAGGGAATGTTAGCCGACGGACTGCGCTTTCCCGCTACCAAATAACACTGAGAAGCCTGCCCGAATGGAAATTCCCCTTAACACACAGCTTCCCAGTAGGCTTCCATTCACACTGAAGTTCCCCCACTACTTTAGCCTTCTATTCACAGTTCGCGGGTGTACTCCTCTTGGCCCTTATATGTCACACAAGTCTGATGGAACCAACGTTGGCATACGTCACGGGTAACCCACAAACCTACCTTGTCCACGGATGCATCATTCTCCCCCATCATACAAAAAAGCGCATACGTTCTTTACGGACGGCTCCTGTGTCTACCGCCTCCTTTTTGCACCTTAGAACTACTGAACGTGGTGGTGCCGAGAAGCCAAAATTTCAATGGGCGTACGGAGGTGTATTGGGAAGGAACCTACAGTACTCGCAGTTGAATGGAGGTTTCCGTTTGGCGGAGCCAAGTGACTTAAGTTTCCAAGACTCCCTGCCGTGGTCCCCTGAAAACACATCCCCGTGCACCTCACGTACAGCAACTTAATGCTGCGCGGAGCTTTGCTTGGAATACTCTCCTCATTATCTGGCAGTCCGCATCTCGCCAATCTGTGACACGCGTTCTCACTTAACCGATCGTACCAGCCATCCACATCCAGCGCAACAGGTTCACTACAGTGCCACCTAGTGCGGTAGAGGGAAACATCACTATCCCCGGACCTCATCTCAGCCAGCCTCGTCAGACTCCTCAGTACCGTGTAATACCGCGCGATCCAAGGCTGCAAACCTGCGCTTGCAATTCCGCCATCACGTTCTCCGCCTTGCGAAGCTTAGTCGCCCTGTCCAGCGCGTAGCTCATACACATTTCCAGCATCAGTGAAGGTCAAATTGTTAACTCCCGCAGCCTCAGGGGACAAGCCAACCGGCGGACTGCATGGAGCATTCCACCTACAATCGGCTACCATATCGGCCAACAACATTCCCTTCCTTGCGGTCACATGGTACATGTGCGCACACGGCATTCGCCACTGCAGATGAAATTCTCCTTCGCAAGCGTCATCATTCGCTTTAAACCGCCGCCTCTTCGAACCACGGGTGTATTCTACCACCCAATGCGTGCCCACGTCATCCAATGAGATTATCCTTGCACTTCTCTAGTGTCTCAACAAACGTTTACGAAGTAGGGAAGAAAGCGAGTGAATATGGGATTGCTAGGGACAGCTCCACAGGTGGAACGTATGGCGTTGCATTGGGTCACCCGATCGCCATTTGCGGTCCTGCATCCACGAACTGACTCGTTCAATACCCCGAGTGAATAACGATCTGAGGGAAGACTGTCCCTTGAACTCGTGCTGCAGATGTTTGTTCTCATCCTTTATTCTGTTCGTCGTCGCGCAACCGAACGTATAGCACAATGAAGATGAGTCGTCCGTGATGCTCAGGGTAGCCATGTACGTCGCACGTACCGGTACAATTCTTCACTCTTACCTGCAATGACTCTCAGAATCCTGCTGAAATGCCCCCATCACGTAAATACCAAAACCAGCAACCACTGTCAAAGTAGGTTCCTCACCCACGGGCCTAGGCCATCAAGTTATGCACACTGTCGGCACATATCCTACATTATGTGGAATGGCAAAATACAACCGCCGCGTTGGGAAACGCGGACGTCGGCGCACCAAGCTACACCATGCACTTGTCTATACCAAGTGTTTGCAAGGACTCTGTGCAAGGCAACCTCTTCCTAACTTCCACCACCTGTCTGTGGCTGTGAGCCGTCTCATATGATAAAAATGCATAAAAAATGAATACGCAATTCCGATAACATCTAGTAATATACCATGCCGGAGTGTATAGCCACCATACTTCAATTGGTGGGTTGTATACGCCCACAACACTACACAGTGGCGAGCAGCTATGGATTCCATACAATAAGGTACGAAAAACTCATATCTAGCCATGCATCTTTCTCTCACTAGGCGACTTGTGCCATTCTTTTCAAGCAACTCCGTCACCTCGTATACCTCACCCTCCGGTGACGCCCAGTCAACTTGTGTATGTGGTCCATCGTCAATATTTGCTCATGCTTCCGGTACATTAAACGGCGAATCGCACGGGTGCTTTAAACACTGGCATCAGGCTCACAAACTCCTGCTCCACAGCTTCCGTCACTTGACGACTCCGGAAATACTGCCTTGGAACACCCAACTAAAAACCATGGTTATGCCGCCGATCCATTTCACGGCGCTCGTCATAATGACCCCACAACACGAAGGAAAACCTTGCGTTGCACTCCAGCACCCTGTAACTGTTTGGACATTTTATTGCGTTAACAACAAAAAACATACCGTTTACTAGGAACGTAGCTCCACTTACCATGCTTGCACTGATACTGCGCATAATGGTACGGATACCCATCAGGCAAATCCTCGCCCGTCAGGTCAGGTCAGATAGAAAGGAGGATCGATGTCTTTGCTTAACGAGCGTCCAGTTATTTGTGCCGGTAAGTGAATCAGCCCCCCATCATTTCGACGTTGGTTTAACTACTTGCTTCTGCAAAGAAAAGAAGCAAGAACAAGCGCAATCTTTGCACTTACAGCTGTCAGCATCAAAAGACACTACATATTCCAATAAAATAGCAATGCCTGTAAAAAGGACTGAGTAACACTCATCAAAGCTTCTTTTAAAGGCTTATAGACTCACATTCCACTAAATCATAGGGATGTTTATTCCAGATGCACTGATTTCCAGTAACCACTGTCTGCTTATAATAGGAAGACGCAGTAGCCCGTTAGAATTCCATCACATCCACCTCCGTGTCCGCAAATTTCGTGAATATAACCTCACCAAACGACTAAACGTAGCAAGACCGTCCACCATGTTGACTGCCTCCAATGATGCACCACAGTTTCTAACTATACTTCGGTATCCACTTGAACAACAAAACAACAGTGTTAAAATTCACAACCTTTTTTATTACAAGTTTAAGTTCAAGTTCAGTTGAGACCGGAACGATAGGATAATCCCGTGAATGTTCCTTTTTTGCTTATCGTTGGATCGGGAATTGACAGGTCTGCTTGAGATGTTGAAAAGCCTAAACCAAAGACCGCATCACACCCTGTCCAACCAATTACTGCCCACATTTTCCTGCCCAGCAGTCCCTGCTAGGCCGGTTTATGTGAAGTAAAAGTGTGAAGGGTAAGCTAAGAAAAGAAGAGGGGAAAGTCAGCTAAATAATGATAATACCAAGTTGAGAAGAAAATTAAGAAAGAACGAAGGGAAAGTTGAAGATAAAGTCGGTTAGGAGAAGGGGAATGTTTGGTACTGCCACCCAAGAGCATCTAACTGGCGCTCAAAACCCTCTATCGCAGACTCCATAATCACGTGCGCCGAGAGCGAGTTCCAACGTTCAATAACTCGACGCGACAAGCGAGTTTCCGTCCTTACCCGGTCAGAACGCTGTTTGTGCAGCTTCAACGGGTGACCTCGGAGACTAGGCAGCTTGGCGGGACTAACTAGCCAGGACAAGTCTGGACCGATCTTATCCGTTAAGATACGGTAAGTGAGAATCAAGTCTCCTCTAATTCTGCAGTAGTGCATTGAGTACATACCCAAGCTAAGCAAATGTTCGGGATACGTTTGCCCCCGTAATCCTTGCACTAACCTTGTACCCACTCGCAAAACCCTCTCCATTTCCATCTTGTCCCTTACAAGACAAGGTGAATAATCCTGGATACAGTACTCTAAGTGCGGTCGCACGAAAGCTGAGAACAGCTTCACAAAGGTATTGGCCGTTAGGACACCGAAGGAGAGGAACCCTCTACAAGCAGCCTTCCTCCAATTTTCCGCAGAGTGAAGCAATGAGTTATGGGTGATACCTAGATCAACCTGCTGAATGACAACAGTTAGTTCACTTCCACCAACTACATGGCGCGTGGGGGGACTAACACCTCCAATGCGGAGGAGAGAACATTTCGCCTGATTTATGCGCATCAACCATAAGATTGACCAATCCCAGAGCCTATCCAAAGCACTCTGAAGTGCCTCAGAGCCACCAGGGATATCCACAATATTCCAGAGCTTGCGGTCATCAGCAAACAATAGCGACGGTACTCCAAGCTCCTGGGGTAGGTCATTGACATAAATTGCGAAAAGCAACGGCCCTAGAACCGAGCACTGCGGAACGCCACTAAGAACAGCTTGTCTAAACGAAAGGCTACGCCCCACGCGTACACACTGTTCTCGGCCCTCTAGGAAAGCAGAGACCCATTTAAGGGCAGCTCCAGATATCCCATACCATCTTAACTTCAATGAGAGTCGTTGCTGTGGGACAGTATCAAAGGCTTTCGAGAAGTCAACGAAAAGCACATCGATGGCGTGACCGTTGTCTACTACCTCAGCCCAGCTTTCACGAGCTGATAACGTGCTGATAACGCGAATGTCGTGGGATTTTGGCTCGGTCCTTGGACCGAGGCGGCTCGGCCCTTAGACCGATGCTGTTCTCCATCTACGTAAACGACCTCCCTGGGGAGCTTGGGGTATTATCCCTATTGTTTGCTAATGATCTTAAGCTATGGAATGTTGTAAATTTTCCTGGGAGTTCTGAGGCCATACAGCATGTACTGGACAGACTCTGGGACTGGTCTACTTTGTGGCTACTGCTCGTTAATCGGGATAAGTGTTCCGTCCTTCGTAAAGGAGCAACTTTCCCGCCTTCGAGCTACGTACACGTTGGGGTCGAATTCCCCTTGTCTAAAACCAGGTAGACCTAGGTGTCGTTCATTCATCGTCTTTGCATTCTGGTGACAACTGGAAGAAGGTCGCAAGTAGGGGTTTCAGAATGTTGTGGTTAATATGCCGTTCTTTCGGGGTCTTAACTGCCGACATATTTGTGAAGCTGTTTTCAGCTTTCGTCCGGCCCCATCTGGAATACTGCGTCCAGGCTTGCCCGCCCTGCCTTGTTCGGAACAAAATGGAGCTTGAGAGGGTTTTGAGAGTAGGTACAAAAGTGGTCGAGGGGTAACGGGGGCAATCGTACCCCGGGCGTCTACTTAGCTTGGGTATGTATTTAATGCACTACCGACGGCTTCGAGGAGACCTAATGCTTACTTACCGCATTTTAACAGGAAAGGTTGGACAGGATTTGAGCTGGCTATTTAGCCCGGCTAGATTGTCTTGTCTTCGCGGCCATCCCATGATGCTACACAGGCCGCGTTATGACCAGATCAGGGCGGAAACTCGGTTATCGCGTAGAGTTATCCAGCGCTGGAACTCGCTTCCAGAAAATGTAGTCAGTGCACCTACGGTTAAGGGTTTCCAGCGTCAGTTAGACGCTCTTGGGTGGCAACACGAAACCTTTCCCTTCTCCTGACCATATCCATCTTCAAACTTTTAATTCTTATTCTGTCATTCTCTTCACCCTTTGATGTTATCCTTCATTTTAATGACTTTCATTCCCCTTTATCTTCCATTTACTTTCTACTTCTTTCTTCATGTAACCTACACAACGGGGACTGCTAGTGCAGGGAACGTGGGCAGTAATTGGTTGATCAGGGTGTGCTTCGGGTGTTTCGTTTTAGGTCTATCAAGAACTAGCGCCTTATCATTTCCTGGCTCGACGATTTGCTCAAGAAAGAACACTCAAGGGATTTTCCTATCGTTCCAGTCCATCTGAAGCTGAGCTACAAGCAAATTTGTCAGACATGAAAATCTCTTACGGAATCCGTGCCGGACCGCATTGAGAAGGTTAAACTTAATCAGGTGATTCTCCACCGAATCCCTGTCCAATTTTTCAAACAACTTAACCACTACACTTGTTAAGTTGACAGGCCGGTAGTTCGTGGGCAGAACTCTGTCCCCGCCTTTAAAAAGCGGACAGATGATTGCCTTCTTCCATTCAGAAGGTAAGGCACAGCTGTCGAGTGATATTGTATACTAAATCTGTAGGACTAGTTAATACTAGTCCGAGACGATGCGCGGAATTAAGCGCGGATATCAGAAGGCAATTGGAGTCGGACACAGCGGACTATATTCGATGGGGATACAACAAGAAGCGGACGGATGAAGCGAGGCAAGAGCGTACACGTGAGCGCGGGAACTTACAAGGCAGTTGTGTGTCGAGCCGGTTGAAAGATTAAAACAAGAGGGAGTAATGTACAATCGTAACTAAAAAAACCTACCCTGATTCGACGTTAAATTGCTGCAATTCAAGGCTCCTTACGAGTAAAGGGCAAGAGAGACAGCGTGAAAACCGCGTAAGTCTGCTACAACAAAAGGTTGTAGTTTTTCTCGCCACCGGAAACAAGCCGTGTGTTACTTGTCAGTGACCGTCTGACGGTTGTGGGAAGGCGAAGATTGCAGACAAAGCACTACTTGTCAGCGAAGTTGCCGGGAAATTTCGGTTCTCACTGAGAAGGAATGTTTCTGTAAAGGTTTGCTTGATTCTGCTCAAAAGTAAGAAGCCTCACGGGACCCTGCTCCTGTATCAAAGTATGAAAAAACCAGACTCTAAATCTGCCATAAAGACCCCCTTTGCGTGGAATCGATGACCCGCAAAAGGTACAGACATCGGGACCATCGGAGAGGCTAAAAGGCAATCCCATAACACACAGGTGGCTGAAGCCTCACTTCGCTCCAAGGGTTGAATCAAAGACCCGTGCGAGTTAACTAAAATTTAGTCGAGAGCCGATTCATTCACACGATAGTGAGAAGTTATATTCCCCGATAACGCGGATGTAATATAATGATGTTCCATTAACATGACCTAACGTTATTCTACGAGGAAGCGTTAGGGCCAAAAACAAAAGGTAAACCAACATATAGTAGGGCCGGTAAAAATGGGTATCGAGCTCTACCAACCATATAGTACACGACAAGAATGGTATGATCTCCAAGAAACTGGCCATTACTACAAACTTTTTAGTCCCGTATCCCTCAGAGCACGTCCCCTAGCATGTTCCGCCATGCCGGAAAAGAGCTGATTCCTTGATAGGAAACTGTGGCTGATGGAACCTACAGTACCAAAACGTGCAACATCGATTTTTGCCCAACCAAAACCAACGAGCAACCACCACTCACACAGACGGCACACTTCCCTAACCTTCTTCATGTTGTTAACAGCACGTCACCTATATACCTCCTATCTGCCGGTATTCTTACTGGACGCGAGCCATTACCAGAGGCACCAAGCGTAAACATAAACAATATAGACAGGTATCGCTCAAGAACCGCCAAGTACCCCATTTCAAACAGAATGGACGGTGATCATTCATACGGGACCTAATGCCAACCGAACACAGAACAGGCAGCCACGCAGAAGAAACCGGGGATCAAACAGCGCGGAGGGGTATTGCGTCCGGCATACAGACAGGCGTCGAAGGGGGAAGGGCACATAGGGAAAAAACGGCTACAAGCGGTGGACTTTAGTGAGTTCCCCGGGTCACCAAATAGGGGAAAAAGCGGAAGGGAGCCGCTGAACACAGCAAAGTTGGATACAAGTGGTCTGTACCGGCGTGCTGGAGCGGTCTGGCTTCTGGTCCCGGAAAGCGCCGTTTGGGTAGTGTTTAGAAGAACATGATCCTCGATGACAGATGATGAAACTAAATCCTTTTCAACAAAAATTCCGACACTTCAAATCCTATCCCTACTTGGCGCTATCTGTCATGGCTGACCACCAACTCTGGATCCGTGGGGACCGGTTACATATTCCCAGATGGTTAGTTTTCCTCACGCCATACCCCGATCTAGAATGCCGAGCCCTGCTCGTGGCTGCTTGGCATTATGGACCACGACCGGAGGGGATCGCTTCAGGCCCTCCTATTTTACCCCTGTAGACCGCTGTAAAAACTTCCGGGACGTTTCTGATAGGACTTGACCTATGATTTGTGCGGCTCGCGTGCCAAGCCACGCCTTTGGTTCACAAAAATCGGTGTGAAGTTGATATTCGGGCTTGTTTATTAAGCCCCATACCATACTCTCGGGGGGCTCAGGTCCTATATCACTGTTTTGTTGTCTACAGGCTGTGTATAGAAGGACCTGGGAGTCGTATCCAAAGAAGGTACTTGAATTTATTCGCTCCCAGTCCACAAACAAGTTTTTGGTGATGGGCGACTTCAACCTCCCAGGGATTTGGCTAGGCAGATCTATCTTGCGATTCAGCGTCAGGCACATTCGGCGCTTGAGCTTACGCTTGCTTGAGCTTACGCTCCAAGTATCTTTGCATCGGTTCATTGACCTCCCCACTAGGTACATGGACGTCCAAGTACCGTCTATTTTAGACTTTGTATTTGCTAAGTCACTCGATTTTGTTGGTGACTTTCGTTACGGACCACCACTGGGTTCCAGTGATCATGTTTGTTTGCTCTTCAGTTGTACTCTGTCTAGACGCTACCAGAGTACTGTTGAGTCTCGCCCGAACATATGGCACGCAGACTATCAATCAATGAGAGCCAAGGCTTCTGGTTTCCATTGTGAGATCTCAGACGACGATACTGTCCAGGTTGCCTGGGATAAATTTAAGTCCTACCTCACAGAGGTCTCTGCTCCCTTCATCCCAGTCAGAAGGAGAAAGGAGGCCCGAGCACAGCCGCCCTGGATAGATCCCACTGGCAGGCATCTGCTCACAAAGAGGTCTAGATGTTGGCGGACTTACCGAGATGCTCCGTCCACCGATACTTATGACAGGTACCGTAAGGCTAGAAATAGGTGTAAGCAACACCTAAGGAATGCTCGGCTCAATTTTGAAAAAGGGTTAGCGGACGAAGCTTCAGAGAATCCAAAAAGATTCTTCGCTTATGTCAAAAGGCGCTGCGGTTCGAACATGTCAATTCCAGTATTGATGCGTGATGACGGTACTCATGCGCATAAGGATTATGACAAGGCCTGCGTACTCAGTGGGCAATATGCGGCAGCGTTTGTAAGGGAAACCTCTTTGACAGGCGTTGAGCTGGTTTGCAGGACCCCAGAGGGTTCAGAACTATCTGAATTTATTGTAGCGGAGACTGCAGTTCGTAGGCTGTTACAAGGGCTGAACCCTTCTAAGGCCTCTGGGCCTGATTTAATTCACCCGAAACTGTTGCATGAGTTGGCTGCGGAACTAAGTGGACCGCTCGCTATTGTGTTTCAGAAATCGCTTGACAGCTGTGCATTGCCTTCCGAATGGAAGGAAGCTGTCATCTGTCCCATCTTCAAAAAATGGGGACAGGGGTCTGCCTGCAAATTACAGGCCAGTTAGTCTGACGAGTGTAGTAGTCAAACTCCTCGAGAAACTGGTGA
>OX104064.1:145218535-145704233 GCA_944474145.2 Dicrocoelium dendriticum
AGACTTTCGGCCCAGCAATATTCCTCTGTATACTCGACGGAAACACCAGTCCCAAATAGTGTTGCACCCACTCCTCCTTCCCTGCTGGAGCACGTGAATGTTAACAATGATGTTGTAATGAAACTTCTTGACCTAAACCCGTATTCCTCGCCTGGTCCTGATGGCTTACACCCATTGTTCCTTAAGACCGTGGCTGGACACTGCCGCTCCTGTCTGTCAAATCTTCCGTCGTTCCCCTGAGGTCGGGCGGCTTCCAGCTGCTTGGGAGGTGGGATTCGTTAAACCTATTTACAAAGGAGGGAACCGACAGAATCCAGCCAGCTATCGTCCCATCTGTCTGACTTTGATTTTGTGCATAGTCATGGAACGGGTTCTGAAACGGGCCCTTCGCCTTCATCACGACGAGTTGAAGTTCCTCTCTCATGCTCAACATGGTTTCCGAAGGGCGCGTTCATGTCACAAATTTGCTGGGGGCTAGGGAAAAATGGACAAGTTCCTTAGATGCCGGTAAGCCTCTGGATGCTGTTTGTTGATTTCAGTAAGGTTTTTGACAAGGTCCCGCATGAGCGGCTCCTCTTCAAACTCCAGAGAATCAGCGGCACTGGCAGTTTTCTTTCATGAGCCTCATGGACGGTCGCTTCATGCAGGTTAAAGTTAACGAAGCGCTTTCTGATCAAGTTCTCATGACCAGTGGGGTCCCCCAGAGTTCTGTACTCGGCCCCGAACTCTTTAATATCTTCATCAACGACCTGCCATTCGAACTGCAGACCGACTGCTTAATCTACGCTGATCTGAAGCTGTGGATTGAGGTATTCGGTCTGAAAAATGCACACAGACTTCAATCTGCTTCACGGTTGGTCACTAAAGTGGCAGTTGCCTATTAACCGTGACAAATGCGCTGTCCTTCCAGTCGGTGCTCCTGAACCTTCTGGGGCTTACCATCTCGGGGGTTTCTTGCTCAGAAATGTCAACTAAGAGAGGGGTCTCGGGGTGATTGTGTCCCCCTGATATCGAATCAATCGAGGGCACCCGGAAGAGGGTCGCATCCGTCTACAGAATACTTACGCTATACGGAGAGCCTTTTCAAGCCTGACCCCAGCACTCTTCAGGCTACTGTTTGCTTCGCATGTGCACCCAGTTCTCGAGTACGGATTGCCTGCTGCGTATCCTCTCACAAAGTCTGAACGTGACATGATCGTGAAGGTTCAGCGGCGTGGATCCAGATCCGTTCCAGAGTTGCGGGACTTATCTTACCTCCTACGTCTTCAACGGTTGAACCTGTTCCCTTTGGATTATCGTCGTCGCAGCGGAGATATGATATTCATTAGGCGTATTCTACGAGTTGAGCTGGGGAGTGAGCTGCAATCGTACTTTCGTCTCAACACAAGGTGTGCAACTCGAGGCCACCGGTGGAAACTTTTCAAACCGCGTCGAATCCGTGTGCGGTCCGACCTGGCCCTATCCACCCGGGTAGTGAACGACTGGAACAGTTTGCCATAGGCTGTCGTCGATGCGGAGACAGGAATGTTTCAAACGACTGTTGGATACTCTCTGAGTGCTCAGGGATTCTGCTGCCCACAATAGAACCATAACGATATTCTGCGGAACCTTGTTACGCAATAATCCCAGCAACCCTCGCAACGTTCGGGAAGTGACGGAGCTGACAAAGGAACTTCCTTCTGCTCTCTACCAACCAATGAACCATACCACCCTCACCACATTATGCCCATAACAAGTTGGTTAGAATTCCGGTCCGCGGGCGTCACGGTAACACGTTAACAGGTAAGAGGTCGATCGGTTTCACTTCCTGTTATCCTTACCTTCCTATTCCACCCCGGCACTTCACTTTCCCTCTTCCGTGTTTCCTTAGCTGCCACCTTTACATCGGCCTCTTATTAGGCGGCTCGGGCGTACACCCGTATACGAGGTATTTGTTTTGCATTGCAGCTTGCCGCACTACTTGGACACGGAAGATCTTGGAACGCCGGACCAAAAGGATATGACATATTTGTCGACCCTGCCAGTTCACGACAGCAGTCTACCGAGCTAGATTGTAACCCTTGAGGCAGTAGTTAACTTTCTCTTATCCTACTGCTTGTCGTTGAATCCTTCGAGCCTAATATACCGCGCTCAATGCCTCTTGCATGTACATAAATTGATGCCGGTATGGACCGTTATTGGCGTTGAGGACCGTCTGCTAAGAGGGGGGATAATGTAGCCAGTCCGCGGGCGTCACGGTAACACTTTAACAGTTAAGATGTCAATCGGTTTCGCTTCCTGTTATCCTTACTTTTCTATTCCACTCCGGCACTTTCCCTTCCCTATTCCGTGCTTCCTTAACTGCCACCTTACATCGGCTTCTTACTAGGCGGCTCGAGCGTACAGCCGTCTACGAGGTATTTATTTTGCATTGCAGCTTGCCGCACTACTTGGACACGGGAGATCTTGGAACGCTGGATCGAAGGAATATTACGCATCGAGTTCATTGAGTTGTAGGGGGCACAAGGGAATCCATTTTAGCGCCGTCGTCTCCAGATCAACACTAGAAGCAAGTGTGCCTTAGTGAACCAACAGTTTGCAAGTTACTAGGGGAGTCGCAGAGGAACAGTGCTATCCAGGCATCTTGCGCAGTGGGGAGTCCAAAATCCTCGTGTTCGTTTGGGGTCTGTTCTCTCTTTCCGTCAGTCGGTCCTCAATTGGGTCCCTCAGGATTCGCTGCTTGGCCCGTTGTTATTTTCCTTGTATGTTAATGAACTGCCCGAACTGCTGGAGGTACCATCTCTCATGTTTGCAGATGACCTAAAGTTTTGGCACAGTGTCTGACCTCGATGGACCCCAGCTTCTTGAACGGGCTCTCGATAAACTTTGGGACTGGGCTGCTCTTTGGCAGTTGCCCATAAATTACGATTAGGGCCGAATTGCTTACAAACGCGTTATCTGCTTAGCGATAATGAACTACCCCATGTTTCCCAATTGGTAGACCTAGGGGTCACGTTGTCTTCAGAACTTAAATCCAGTGCGAACCGGATGAAAAGCTACGTGCAAGGGTTTCAGAATGTTGTGAATGATCCGTAGGGCATTCGGGACCATCACGGGCGCTATGTTTGTTAGGTTATTCTCAGCATTTGTCAGGCCACACATGGAATACTACGTCCAGGCTTGTCCGCCTTGCTTAGTCAGGGACAGGTTGTCAGTGGAGGTAGTGTTGAGAATTGGAACCAAAATGGTTCATGGACTACGGGACCATTCTTACCCAGAGAGACTACTTGCGCTGGGATGTTCTCAATGCATTATCGTCACCATCGAGGCGACCTAGTCTTGACCTATCGCATACTTGTCGGTAAAATCGGATCCGATTTATCTAGGCTTTTCCAACCGGCTCGGCTTCCATGGCTCCGAGGTCACTTGATGAAGCTGAACAAACCTCGATCGGATGGAGTCCGGGCGGACTTCCGTTTATCACGCCGAGTGGTGGATTCCTGGAGTGCACTGCCCGAGAACGTGGTATTAGCACCAACGGTGAAAAAGTTAGAACACCGATTCGGCGCTCTTGGCCTTCAATTCTTAACATTCCCCTTCACGTCATAGCTTATTCGCCTTATTAAATTATTAAATCTATTACGTTTTGCTTCTTGGCGCCTTTATCACTTACGTACTTTTGTTTCATATTTCACGTGACCGGTGCGGCGGGGACTGCGAATGCAGGCCGCGCGGGTATTGATTGGTTGACCGTGGTGTGATTTGCGCGCGCTGATGTTACTCTTCTGAATTCCAGTTATCGCGGACGAATAATACCCTGGATCGACGACGCGCCAGGGAAGAAACATTCACGGGGATTATCCCACTGTTCCAGTCCCACTTGAACTTGCAATTTTCCTCAGTCTGTGCGCTGACTACGGTTTCTGGGAGGCTGTTCCACTTGTTTACTACCGAGTAGAAAGAGCGACGGCGGAGCGGACTCGCAGCGTCCTCGGTTTACATACTTTCTAAATGTGACCTCGTGTTGGGCCTTCTACGTTGAGTTAGAAAAACTGCCGCACTTCATTTCCAAGTCCCGCTCTTAGTATGCGCCTGGTACAGGTAAGGTCTCCGCGGCGGCGCCGGTAGTCCAGTGAAAAGAGGTTCATCTCTTGGAGTCGAAGGGGGTAAGGGAAATCCCGAAATCTGAAGACAAACTTTGAGCCGCGTCTCTGGACTCTTTCTATTAGGGTACATTCCAGCTCTGAAAGCGGAAACGTAGCCGGTAGATCGTATTCAAGAATAGGTCGTACGTGTGAGGTGAATAGTAGCCTAACAATCTTTGGTGTCATCCGAGAGAATGATCTTATGGCACTCCACATCCTTTTACCAACGGCCACTCTCCTTAGTGTGTCCTGGGTAGTTTTTAGGTCCGATACAATTAATACACCTAGGTCTTTCTCCCGGGCGACGTGCTTGAGGAGGAAACACCCAATATGGTAGGTGCTAAGTGGATCAGACGCACCAGTCGGGTGGACAACATTTTGCATAGTTGATAGGTAGATTACACAGTGGACCAGTCGAGCTCCATTACGATTCGTTCATCTATAAACAATTTCTCCAGCATTGAGTGATTCCTCATTCGCTTGAAAGTGCCGACCTGCTCGGTTTCGTCCAGTACTTCCATGCAACCGCCGAACAATTGCTCGATTTGCGCTGGATGTATGGGGCATCGTCCCAAAGCCATCACATACTCAATGTGTTTACACCATGTTGACGCTTCCTGTGACACTTCACTCCACGCACCCGACATCGAATTCTGCCGCTCGCATCTGCAAACCGTACTGTACTACATATGCTTGGTTTGTCTCCCTGCCATTGCATATTCTGGGCGTGATATCCCTATTGACTGCTCCTTCACCACATGCCCTGTGGTGGGCTCGCTTGTTTCGTCCCCTGCTAACCCGTCCTCTTCATCGCGTAACAACGAGCCGTAACTGCAGTCGCTCCGGTCATCACGAGTGATCGAGACGCCGGATAACTCCAACCGCACAGAAGTACGTTTGCAAAATCTAGAAAGGCAACTGCGGAATCTACTGTGGAAATTCGGTGGCCTAGACGCACGACAACATCCGATTTCCAGTTCTCCGGACTCGCATATTATCTCGTTACAAAATGCCGATCCGTCCAACAATCGTCAACGCGCAACGCTCCCAGCGAAGGCTCGCCCACCTAGGAAGCCAACGCTCCCCCCTAAAGTTTGCGTTCTAATAAACCTGCAACGCGTGGCTTCACCCCTAACTATCATATTGAGGTGTGTTCATTGAAATGGTAGAGATCAGAAGTAGATCCTATGCCCAGCTCCCTCACTTCCCGTTCAAAGCAGGGATATCGCGATTCCTTGTGAAACGTTGCTCGCAGCGGAAACAACACGATCCTTACTTACGCAGCAGATAGGAGTCCAACAGTCGTTTAAAACTTACCTCACACTGTGCGCTGACAACTGGTTTCGGAAAATGCCAGTCCTTCACCATACGGGTGGACAGTATGATGGAAATTGACCCGGAGATTCCTTGGCTTAAATAGTTTCTAGGAGTGACCCGTGTCGAACTATCCACTGACTTGAAAAAGCTCCTTCACTTCTTTTCCCATCATCATACACAGGATGCGTCTGGTGTATATCGAATGGCCACAACCACGACGATAATGCATTTAAAACATGTTCATCATTCGAAGTCGGCCCGAGAAATATGTAAATATTATCCGAGCATTATACGCGCGTAGCACGGGCAGAGTGAGAGCTTACGGCAAGCTGTCGCCACCCTTCAATATCTCTAGCGGCGTGAGACAAGGATGCCCGTTGTCACCTTTTCTCTTCAACTTCGTTATTGACGAGGTCATGGAGATTGTATTTACCCGACATGACTTGGAAGGTGCGGAACTACTCCCAGGAGAACGACTTCTTGACTCGGAGTATGCAGACGATATTGCCCTCATCTGTGACAGCTCCCAGACGTGCCAAGCCGCGCTGGACAGATTAACACTGGCTATCAGCCGCTTCGGGCTTTGCTTTGCACCATCGAAATGCAAAGCCTTCCTCCAAGATTGGCAGGGATCGCATCCTGCGCTGACCCTTGGTGGGGATCAGCTAGAAGTCGTTCGGAAATTTAACTACCTGGGAAATTGTATCAGCGCCCTTGGGATCGAAGGTGAGCTTACGAACGGTATAGCAAAAGCTCGAAGTGCTTTCGATCATCGATGCCTTCGCAGTTTGTCTGACCTCTGGTGGGAACACTGAGTGAGTAACTAGCGTGTTCGTCGCTTTGTTTACGTCACAGAAAAAGGAACTGAACCGCTCAGCACCGTAATTTTATGTACCAGGCTCCGATGGCTGGGCCACATGTTGCGCATGCCAGCCCACCGACTTCCGCGACGTGCGTTGTTTGCTCACCGGGGAGGTGGATGGAAGGAGAGGAGTGGTGGCCAAGCGATGACTTGGTCGGGAGGAATGAAGGCCCTCACTTCGGAGCTGGCCTCGGTTGGAGAGTCTCGGCTCCCTGGTTGGGGTCCAAAAGACGATGAACACGTTTGGCTGGATACACTTGTTGATATGGCAAGGAGCAGACCTCAGTGACGTTCATGCTGTGAGCTTCTTTGTCCCTCCCCATCCCTTTTAGCTTCCCCTCCATTTACGATCTCATTTCGTAGCGTAAAACATAATAATTCTTCTTTTTGTTTAGTAACCGGCTGGTAGGTTACCGGAACGATGCCCATCCGTTACCGGTAGCTCAACTGACATGCAACTGTTGTATTTATTTTCCTTTTCCTTTATGTATTGCGGCACAGTAGCTGAGGTGTTTCTAACCTCTAGCTGACGTGTATAACGATGATGATGATGATGTTCGAAGTCGGGTATAGGACAAATTCCGGATCGCTGATACCGATTTTGATCCTCGCTGTTGGACCATCTCTATGAGAACACTTTCTGTCTTTGTAAGAGAATATACCTCTGGTGACCCATATTCGAGAATATGGCACACATGTGAAGTAAAATGGAGTATGAAGATCTTAGGAGTCATGCTGGAAAAAGCTCTTATGGCGACCGCAACCCTCCTCAAGGTATCCTGCCTTGTGCGCAAAACAGGAGACACAAGCGAATGTTCCCGAATCTATCGACGCGCAACTTCGGAATCGACATTCCCACGACTCCATCATGTGGGGCTCAATCTGTGACTCCCTAAACGTTCCCGAGATTAAGCCCTGCAATCTCACAAGATTGACTCGTCACCCTTCATCTCCGAACGCCGGTAAGCCAAGACTCCTTTGTGTTGAATTGCAGCCACACAGGGCCATGGAGGATGTTCTGCTGTCTGCGCGCCTTCTCAAAAGCAGCGTTTCTCTTGGCGCCTACCACATTCTGATCTTCCTCGACATCCCTTGGACTGAGCGTGCAGACAGCAGCCGGCGCCACCCACCCAACCCTACTCCAGCATAGTGCATAACGTTCCAGAACTGCATGTCCGTGACACAAACTTAGAACAGTGATGGCAGCATGACTGCGACCAATGGCGGTTTCTTCAGCAGATACTGACCATTGTCAATGTATGCATGACGGACGTTCACCGCCTGCCCCGTCCAACAAGTTATACAGGATTTGCCTACCGTCTCCTAAAAGTGACTTCCCTCACCGCTAACATGGCAACCGATGTTCTCACCGTCTGGTATGCTACTAAAGGACGAGCACCACCAGATGTCCGTTTGCGTCCAGAAAGCCACTCGGTGACGAGACGCACGGCCTGCCACATACTCCCATCAGCAGCAGCCCCCTCTATACCTTCACCACACCCTACCCTAATCGTATCTAAATTGTCCACTACCGAACCAACTGCCCCGCTGCCTGGAGTCACCTGCTCCCCTACACACCCCTACCGGCAGCCCCCAAAAGAACCTCACGCATCTACTCACCCCTGCTCCGATGATCCACACCTTGCATCCCCAACTTCCAGCAACCTTAACGACTCTATTTCTCCAAACAAATAAAGAGTTTACTGCCGGTCACTTGTTGGCCGTCAGCGCGGTAATTGCTCCCGCACTCGTCACGTATACAAACCTTGCTTGCATTTACACAAATACACAGGGCCTTATATACAAACTTCCGGAACTCCAATCTCGACTTTGACAACGCCAGCGGATCTAATAGCCATAACGGAAACATGGCTGTTCGGCGACATCACCGACAGTGAAATCCGATTTCCTCACATGTCCGTCCTCTGCTCCGACCGCGCAGTCTCAGGTGGTGTTGCACTGTACTACGGCACCTCCCTCGGTTGCACCATCGTGGCTGACTCTGCTTTGTAGTCTCCTGACACCGTGTGGTGCGAAGTCGTACTAACTGCCAAGCACTCCTGCTGTCTTGGTATCATTTATCGCCCCCATAACAACCTCCGAAACTTTTACAAGCTATCCACTTCATTCTATCCCTCAGATACACACACCTTCCTGCACGGGAGCTTTCAAACTACTCGGTCTATTTCGCTCCGTTCCGACGACTGCATCTTTTGCGTCAAGCCTCAAGCTCCTCAGATGCGGACGGTTTCCATCCAAGGCTCCTGCGGACATGCACTGTTGCTCTAACTCACCTCTAGCGGAGATCCCATTTCTTCTCGCATGGTGATGTCCCCAACGATTGAAAAGGCGGCACGCACAAGGACCTCGTCAACTACCGACTACTAACACTCTACGATTTCCAAAGTGATGGAATCGATCATCGCCGATGCTTCTATTGGACCACTTTGAGGCTCAGAAACTGCTTTCCGGCTGCCAGCACGGCTTCTGACGGCAACGATCATGCCTGAATAACCTGCTACTCGCACGGGATAGCTGGACAACTGCGGCTGACACCGGCCTGGAAACGCAACTCATCTAAGATTTCTCCAAGGCTAGTGACAAAGTCGATCATGGCATCCTAATGCATAAGCCGTCGTTCTACGGTACCTCTGGGGCCTTAGTGGACTGGATCCGGAGCTATCTCCACCACCGTACCGTCTAAGTACGCGTCGACGGAACGCTGTCCTCCTGTATCCCTGTGACAAGCAGAGTTCTGTTCTTGGACCGAAATGTTTCCTATCCTTCATACATGATATCACAACACGAGTCGAGCCCTCGATGCTGCTCTACTCCGATGACGCGAAGCTGTGGCGCATGATCAATACTCCAGACGATACCGGCGCACTTCTGAGAGACCTCAACCGTCTGCACCAGTGGTCACTGGAAAACAACCTCCCATTTAACTCTTCGAAATGTCGCGCCTCTCAACCTGCTCTTCCGCTTCCCCAATATACTTCCTGGGAACGTCTGCTCACCAAGTTTCGTCAGCTGAAAGATTTGCATCTCATCACCCAAACCAACCTTTCAGTATCTGCTTCCTGCCGAGAAGCAGCCTCTGCTGCTAACCGCATTTTAGGATTGTTAAAAGGTGCTTCGGACAAATCGACCCGCGGAATTTCCGCCTCCTCTTAAGCGCCTTCCTACTTCTTCACTTGGAGTTTGCTATTCAGGCTTGGAGCCCCTGGTTGCTCAAAGACCAGCGTATGCCTGAAACCCCCAACGTCGGACGACAAAATTAGTACGGGGTCTCAGACGGTTCCGTCACCTTGATCTCTTCTCCGTGAAATACCGACGGCTTCGGGGGCGACTTGATACTCGTATCTGCAATCCTATCCAACCCTGGACATTGCTGCCGCCACTTACTGAAACTGCACCACTCATGCTCCCATCTTCTTGGTCAGCCACTCCGACTGATACATCAGCACAACCGGGTGAACTGCAGGCGACATTTTTACGCTCTGTGAGTCTGCCGACCATGGAACGCTCTGCCTGCCGACGGAATCTCGACATCTTCTGTGGATGATTTCAAGACTCATCTGGCACATCATTTTGCCGACTTGCATCGTGATCTCCCCTGAGAAAACTACTTGCAGTTAGGAATACCATACCCCAGAGTAGCCCCAGTCATCTCCCTGCCACTTCTCACCAGGCTCAACAGCTTGTTCCTCTACCCCAAACGCTCCCGATTTACATGTTATTGGAGACTTTTCTTTTATGCTACTCTTTTTCTTTCCCCAGCTGTATCAGAGGGCGTGGTGGGGTGTCACGCTTCGAGCCGGCCTACCTTCTGTTCAAGTGCCACATAGGCCCGATGAAGATACGGCTAACACGCGAATGCAACCCGCTATAAAATTGCTTGGCCTTCCCATATGAGCCGACCCTATTTCTTTACACCTTATCGATCATGTGAAGCTCCAGCTTTTTCCCATGAAATACAATGTTCCAATGTTAGATCCAGCTTGGCCTATAGTTTATCAGCAGTACCGACGTCCGAGACCTCCGACCAAAGCTTGAGGTCATCAGCATAAATCAGGCATACGGTTTGAAGCGTTTAGGGAAGGCCGTTGCTGAACAGCTTGAAAAATTCAGGTCCGAGGACAGATCCTTGCGGGACTCCGCTGGTCATTAGCAGTGGCTGAGAAAGGGTTTCATTCACTCGCACCTGCATGGTTCTATCTCCCAAAAAGTCGGCTATCTACAAGTATAGGCGTCCACTGACACCAATTTCCCGGAGATTATACAGCGATCGCTGATGTGAGACCTTATCAAATGCCTTGCTGAAGTCTACGAAGACAGAGCTAGGCGTTTGCCGGCATCTGTTGAACTTCCTCATTTTCCCTCGCCACCAGTAGGTTGGTAGTGCAGGAGCGTCCCTTCTGAAAGCCGTACTGTGTAGTGGAGGTGATGTTCAGGTTAGAACAGTGCTTCTGTGGAGCGCGTTTGAAAATCTCCATGATATTGGAAATTATCGATGTCAGACAGATTGGGGTCAAGTGGACTTTCAACTTTGTGCTTTGGCATCACTATTCCCAGTTTCCAGTCGACGGGCAGAGGTCTAGTTTTTAGGGAGAGTTGCAAAATCTGGCAGATGGGTGTGATAATGTAATCTGCCACTGTCTTTAGAAAGGATGCAACCCGTCAGGGCCAGGTGAAAAGTTAGGACCAAGCTCTAGCAAAATTTTCGCAAGTTTCCGCGTTTAATTCGATATCCACAAAACGGTTGAGATCCGAAATGTCGAGACTGTTGAGCGGTGGATCCTCCAGTGCCTAAACAGATGAGTAATTCCGGGCCAGGAGATCTACTTTCTAGCCGTCTCCGTATAGAACGGAATCTGTTGTACTGGATGACAAAGCGGTTATACCACAGTCGACTTTGGTCCTTTTGTTACTATAAGCGTAGAGCTTTTTACATCTGGACACAGACTGTTCTGCCAGGCTGTGCTCATATTGTTGCCTCTTTTCCCGCTTTTTCTTAGTACATAAGTTCCTGAGCGTCTGATAGTTTGAATAGTCCGAGGCCACTGTAGTTGCTTTGTAACCGTTTCATAGTTGCTTTCGCTGATTCATTAGAAGCCGTATTTCACGCTCAATTTAAGGAGAAGCTTTCGTGTGCAGCCTTTTTCTTGTGTTTGAGACCCTTGTTTAATGAGTTGGTTCATTTTGGAGCGCAGAAGTGTCCAAGCACTATTGAGGTCGATTTTGTGGAGTATTCCAGTCTAACGTGCTAGCCGCCTTGCTTAGGCGGGTAGGATTGGTACGTCAGAAGCTTCGGTGGTAAGCCCTTTGATCCTGACTGACAAATCTTCGCGTCCACGTAAAGAAGAGAGTACAGTACTCACTATGACCAATCGGAAGAAGAGTGACCAATCCAGAGATGTCAGAAGATACAGGTGAGAGCATAAAATCAAAAATGTGGGGTGTCTAGCATTAGAGTATTATGGTGGGCGTGGAGATGTGCTGAGATAGATTGGCATCAAGAACTGCTCCAAGAAGACCAAAATCAAATGACTGTGGAGAGTCCGCAGTGGAGATCTCAATCAATACTAGGCGCATTGACGTCACCCAACATTAGGTAGTTTATGTCGCACCCCTAGGTGTTGATTGGATCCAAAACGCGGTTTCCGTTGCCCGACGGGGCCTTTTACACCACTCCGATGGTAAGGGGTTTACATCCGTCCTGTCTCCGACACCAGAGCATTTCTATACCGTTATCACTACCCGTTTCAATGGTATGCGCCTTGAGTTCAGATCTCCAGTATAGTATCACACCGCCCCCGGTTTTCGCCCCATTGCGATCCACCCGTGAGAGCTGATATCTTGGGATATGTATCTCTCCATCCGGTATATTCGAGGATACCTATATCTCTGTAAAGATAAGCAGGTCTGGGCATATCTTTGAGGTCCAGTTTGTTCCTGATGCTCCGGACGTTTGCAGACATCACTCGTTGTCCTTGATCTTACGACCCGGGTAGGACTAGGATTGGTCTCCAGCGAGCTCTCTGAATTCTCTCCACCACGCGAAAATCCACGATATGCAGATTGGTCTCACCGTTAGCTCTTCGGATTCTCAGGTCATCAGCGGCCATTTTCATTCTTACACGCTCTTCTGGACACAGGTCTCTCAGGACAAAGGAAGTTTGTCACTTGAGGTGTGAGGTCCGCTTAAGAATGCGGCAACATTCAGCTTCATCTTGGCAGACTGTTTTAAGTGGGCGCTTTTTAATTGTGTCGTCCTGCTTTCTATCGAGTCGATAGGCGGAGATAATGTTGTTCCCAGCTACTCTATCATCGAAAAGTAGAGACCATACGTTCTAAGAAAGCTTTGTCCTCTAGTATTCTCTCTGCTGGCGTTAGCTTCTCTGATTCCGGAGTGTTGACGGTAACTAGACATTGTCCACAAGCAGGGGGACTTCTCTCGGGAACAGTCAGCTTTTTGGTTTGTGGGGTTGTCATGATCAGGTTTTGCAACTCGCGCATTCTAGACAGGGCGTGTTTCAGCTGGGGACGTGAAAAGTCCTTCTGGGTCTTAGGCTTTGTAACTCCCTTTATTTTATTCCTGCGGGCAGCTACGCTTAAGGTGGCATTCGCTGATATTACCCTCTGCTTTATCACGGAGGCATACGTCTTCTTCGGTGATATTTGCAGCGTTGGTGCTCGCCACAGCCGCATAGATCCTCGTCTTTATTTTCGCTTTAGTTGCATCCAATTAGTCTTTGTAGACACTATCTAGCGTTAATAGTGTGCCCTCAGAAAGTGGAGGAGATTCGGCTTTGATTTCGTGTTGGATTGTTAGGTCCGACGGGCAACGGTGTTTCTGCCAGCGTAGTGAAGGCACGGCTTCTTTTCTCTTTTGGCCTAGAGTAACCAGACCCAGGCAGGCGCACAGGTGTTTCGCAGTCAGAATTAGCTTGTACAAGAGTAGTAGGCACGCTGAAGGGGCGTAGGCTCGTCAGAAACTTCTTTACGCTAACCACTGCGATACACCGGTCGCAGTGAGAGCTTATGCCTTTGGGTGCATGGTGCTGAAGACATTGATAGAGATTATGACCAATGTTGCAGCACCCTATGTGCGTTCATCTCTCGCAAAGGGCACACTGTCCGGTCTTTGACCGGGAGATGACACCTTTTCCACAGTCCACACACTTGGATGTCATTTTCCGAGAGAAAAATTTGACAACGGTCCACTTTCGTCAAAAGGGTGTAATCATACACTTTTCTTCACGATATATTTACCTAAAACACTCAAAGTATAGCACGTCAAGAAGTGGAGTTACCGCATAGTACTCATAGAGTAGTATTGCCGAGTCAGGAGGTTCGCTTTCTCATCGTCTTCATAGCGCACGTTACCTGTCGAGTTGAATAACAAGACGGGTATACCGCAACCTTTGGTTCTTTTGCTGAGATAAGCGTATAGTACTGTGGTTTGGATGAAGATTGTTCTGCCAAACTATATACTGAATTATAGAAAGCAGACGGGATAACCCTTGTCAACTTCATCACTTCCCGATCAGTGTGAAGATGTTGCGTGTTGTAGCAAAAGAAAATGTCATAGGTAAGCATGATTTCAGGGATAGTAGTAAGACTCCGACACATTAAGCAGGTATAAATCCAATAGCTTCTTGAATAAGAATCAGTATCTTATTAGGAGAATAAGATTACAATCTGTGTCATCTCCGTTACAAAAAAAGGTGAAAACAAAGCAGACTAACGTAGGATAATGGTCTGCTTAAGTCGCAAGTCTGATCGTCTGGTTTCGGCCACACAAAGTACAATTTAAAAGCCATACGGTAAGCTTATGTGTCTCAGTCCTGTAAGACTGCTAAAGCAGCCATACCAACCATTCGACGTGAGGAGATCGAGCACAACATCCGCATCGAAACATTGAAACATCGTTCAATTTCGGGTGGGACAGCAACAATAGGAGAATGCCCTGGGTGTTCCATCTTGAGTGGGTCGTTGATCCAGGAATTGCTGAAGTGCTCAGTGTTCTTTGATGGGTCTAAGACGGAACACCCGTATCGTACCCTGGTCGGCCGGTGGCCGAGTGGTCTGCACGTTTGCTTTGCAACCATAAGGTCACCGGTTCGACTCCGCGTAGGGGTGGGCGTCCTCGCGGTATACTCAGCCCGCGCGCGACTGGTGGTGGTCGCGCTGCAGCGAAGCGCCGTTACGGCGTTTAATCTGACACATTTCACATTTTCACCCTGGTCAACCAGTTAATGCCCACATTTCCTGCCCTAGCAGTCCCTACTGTTTCAGTCACGTAAAGTAAGCAAAGGATTAGAAGTGAGATCGAAGGTACAGAATAACGAAGTCCACTTGAAATAAGAAAATAATACCAATGCATGAAGAAAAGTAGAGAAAGGAACATCGAACTATGAAGATGCGAGTTACTCAGGAAAAGGGAAAGCTTTCGTGTTGCCACCCAGGAATATCAAGTTGCCGCTCAAACCCCTTGGCTGTAGATTCCCTAATAATACTTTCCGGAAGCATATTCTAGCGCTCAATGACTCGGCGTGACAGCCGAATTCCCGCCCTAATCCGGTCGGGCCGCGGTTTGTCCAGCTTCATGGAATGACTGCCTAGAACAGACAATCTAGTAGGGCTGAATAGCCAAGATAGATCTGGATCAACCTTCCCAGTTAAGATACGGTAGGTTAGGATTAGGTATCCTCTAAGTCTTCGGTTGCGCATTGAATGCATTCCCAAACTAAGTAGACGCCCGGGGTTACGTCCGTTCCCGTTATCCCTCAACTAACCTTGTACCCACCCGTAAAACCCTCTCTAGCTCCTGGACGAGGCAGGGCGGACAAGCCTGGACGCAGTATTCCAGATGAGGCCGAACGAAAGCTAAAGGAATGATACAGCATTGTGATCACTTTTACCAAACGGCTGGTTAACAGTTAAATCGGGGATAGAAATCGCGGACCTGAGTACTACATTGATGATGTGCAGCGTCTGGCGCAGAAATACTCGAGTAGGCGTCGAAACATGCCGAATTAGCTTATTCTCCAAAACGGTTTCCAGTAAAACACTCGGAGGAGAGATCACGGTGGGCTAGGATCCAATCAACACTTGGGGCCTCGAAGTCGCGCATAAGCAGCCAGTCCTTGCCACCTTCGTACATCCTTACGGAGTTCATCAAGCAGGATCCTGATTCCAATGGGCTCTGTAGACAATGCCGACAATGGGGAACCTGAACCGGTCGTGAACTCGACGCCAAAGAACTTTGCAGCCAGTGTTGCTGTCACTGAAAGCCTCCAAAACATGTACTCTGAAGACCGGGTTCTATTAACGAATAACACCACTCCCAGATCTAACGTCAGTACGATCGGCTCAAGCAAGATGATATCCTTGGATACGCACCTCCTAGTCTGGGATGTCCGAAGACAAACAAGTCTTAGTGAAAGCCATCAAATTTGGATGGTGCTATGAGATGAAGAGCTGGATCTTATCTAATTTGTTTCTCAAGCTGCGCAATCACACGTAGTCCATCTTTCGACCTTAAACTCCTGGAATGATGATGACTGGTCTCCAGCAAGCTCTTTGGGTTTTTTATACTACCCGAAAATCCACAATACGGAGGTCAGTTTCTCAGCTCGCTCTGCGCGAACACATTTTGTCGACAACTTTCTGCACTTTAACTCGATCCTCTGGGGAGAGGTCTCTTAGAATATAGAAACCTTCTCTCTTGAGTCGAAAAGTTTGTCGGAGAATGCGATGACATTCGTCCTCACTTCGACGGGTAATTTTCATTGGATGGACTTTGGTGGGGTCCTGTTTCTTTCTACCGAGACAAAAAGCAGGAATAAGGTTTATTCCCCGTTCACCAGGGTCAAACATAAGGGAAATGGCTTGCTGCATGAAGGCCTGGTCTTCCAATATCCTCTCAGCTGACGATTCCTTATTGGATTCGGGGGCATTCATGATTATCAAAGATCGCTCACGAGGAAAGTATCCACTCCCAACGCAGGGCTGTGGTCTTGGGTTATGTGGACTTCGTTAATCACTTTCTCTAGCTGGCTGACGCGATCAAGGACACGTGTCAGCTTGGAATGTGACGAACTTGACCCAGGTTTAGGTTTAGGCTTCGGCACCTTTGTCTTTGCAGCTTGCGCAGTAGCACTCATAGCAACTGACAAATGCGTTGGCTGAGTTGTGTTTTCGCTCAACACGGATGCATGGGACTTCTCTTTTTGACCACTGTGCCGTCATTGTGAAGAAGTGGCACTGAAGAAATGTCAGCAAATGGCTTACTTTGAACACCTGCTGGAGTTGATGATGTAGTCTCAGATGTGGAAGAAAAAGGAGGTGCCCGGAGGCCATCTTCAATCAGGCCACCTTTCAGTAACTTTGCAAGAGGTGGGCTAAGTAGCGGGAGCCTGTTCAAGAGACGTCTGCAGCTCGAAACAGTCCGGCATGGGCCACATTCAAAGCTAATTGCCAGAGGTACGCTTGGGGCATTTGTAAAGATCAGGATCGATATTAACACGTTGTATGTAATCATTTATCATAGCGAGCGCACTGAACTGCATTCGAGCGAGAGGTGACTCCTTTACCATATTCAGAACACTTTGACGCCATCGTAGTTCCGCTTTATCTGGGAACAGAAAACCATTCCGGATGACACAAAAATTGATAAAGTCACAGTTTTTTACACGGTGCTTTTCAAACACTGTTTCAAATTTGGTTTGCAGGGTACATCTGCAAATGGCGGCTGCCACAGGAAAGTAGGACCACCGGGACGGGAACACAGCACGATATACTGGGCGATTTCAAACCCAAGACACAAGAAAATTAACAGTCAGATTTTCTGTTCAGTATTATTCGACCTTTTTTCGCACGCTTTTCCTGGCAGCACAGCTTCCTGAGTGCCTTGTAGGCCAATTAACCCGTATGGCGCATGATCGAGACTGGTTGAGAAAACTTGAATTTGTCCCACAGTTTCCTCCGCTGATTCATGGAAGCCGCAGTTTCCCATCAATCCAAGAGGGCTCTCTCGCGCGGGGCGAATAACCGGCTGTTAGATCCCCGGAACGATGTCCACCTGTTACCGCTGGCTTCGCTGATCTACATCTGTTGTCTTTTTTCCCTACCCATGTATTGTAGCACAATAGTTGGTGTTTCCCCACTAGCTAACGTGTATGGTGTTGATGACATTAGAAAACAATGACTTCTGATTTATGTAATATTTTACACATCATTCCGCAGTCCACAGTTCGCTACACAGCCACTCTTAGAAGGGTAACCGTAGGTGACACTTTGATCCACATGCGGACTGTCCGTGGCTGGCCCGCCTCCCGCGTGACCAGGTGGTGTGGCCTAATGCAGCTGCTGGGGAAGTATCAATGCAAGCAGACTCTAGCGGGCTCCCAGCGTGCCCTCCATATATGTGCCAAGAAAGACGAAGAACCTAGTGTTCTTTAAATTGTTTGACCACGTATTCTTCCTTACTGTTAACAGGCTGCACATGCACGCACCTTGGACACACTGGGTATTGATGTGTTGTGTGTCCGAAACTAGGATCAGTGACCATAATGGGGTTGTTGAATTAACTGCATCCGGCTTATCCTCTCGTTATTGGTTGCACACATCCGGAGACGCCGATGCAGCACTCATGCGTCAACCTGGTGTAAGTATCATTCTAAGCTCCAAGGCTCAGCCATCGTTGGTTGATTGGATTCCGGTGAACAGCCGTTTATGTGCAGCCCGTTTGACGACATCAGCTAAGGTGGATTCATGAAGTAGTACAAAACGCTGTTTGTTTATGATTTCCGTTTGTACTCCCACCGACTGCAGTTCAAATGCTGTCAATGACATTCTATCACGATCTGAACGCGCCACTACACAGTGCTACTAGTCCAGATATTATAGTGCTTGCAGGAGATATGAATGTACAAGTAGGGCGTCTGAGCTCTTCAGAAGCTCAGCTGGGTGATAGTTGTGGGCTTAACTCCGAACGGACTGCCGACGGCGAGCGTCTGCTGCAATTGTGTGCGGAGCACCAGTTGTTTCTTAGTAGCACTGCTTTTAGACCCAGTGGGCGCCGAAGTGCCACTTGGCGTCCTCCTGTAGCTGGCCAGTGATGGACACAAATTTACTACATAGCCATAAGGTAGAGGTGGCGTGGTTCCATCCTGGATTGCCGCTCGTACTGGCATATCTGTGTCGACTCTGATCATGCCTTAGTACGCTGTCCTTTCTCCATGAACTTTACCGGGAGGCGCACCAAGCGTCTCCTCCAATTGGCTACTGAGAAATTGTCTCAGTCCTCGGTTAGGCAAGCCTATCAAGACGTACAGCGTATCGAACTTTCGCTGTCTTGTCCTGTTGACACTGAGCTTCATTGGAATAGGATCTGCGCCGCCATGCACGACGCAGGCGCAGCTGCTTGTGGCACTATCAATCGTCATTACACCAGTCACTGGATATCTGAGGTCCGTGAACCTGTTGGAATCTAGAAGAAACCTTCGGATGCCTCTGAGCACAAACGTGACCATACGGACTATTAGGCGCGAATTAAAGCGGAGCCTACGTGCTGACAAGGTAACCTGGTGGACCAGTCGGGCTCAAGAAATGGAGGAGGCGGGGTCGGTAGGGAATTATCGCAAGCCCTTCCAGCTAATTCGCACCAATGGTTCCGGGAAACCAGGCGTCAGTAACACAATCAGGGACAGCGCCGGTGCACTGATACACAATAAGGAGCGCCGTATGGCTCGTTAGGCGGAACACTATCAAAATCAGCTAGTCCCCTGTTCCCGGACCTCTTCCCACTCTGGTGATGCAGGACGAGCCATGGACGGTTAGTTTAGAGCTTCCGTCGGTGGCCGAGGTCCGAAACGCTATTACAGCCCTCAATCGGTTTCGTGCCGCTGGCTCGGATTCCCCCTACTTGCAATTCCAAGGGTCTCTAGCGTGCGTTCAAGTCCAGCTTGCTGACCGATCTGCAATAGTACGCGTACCTTGAAGGCTGCAAGTTTGAACTGCATTCCGGGTTACAGGAGCGAAGAGGCGAGACTTCGGGGCTGACAGCTCTCTTTTGAGCATCTTGTGGTTCATCGGTGGAGGGGTTAGTCGGTGTGGAAGAATCAGATAAACATGGGTGTGAATAGTGCAAGGGTAAGTTAAATGGTGGCGTATGCTTGTAAGGTTGGCATATTAGCATGAGTGAGTAGCATCGTAGCATCAAGAGAGCGTGTGAATGGTTGTAGTTGTAAGTCCATGTTTCGTCAGTAGGCGAGATACTACCCGCTTGTCTAGGTCGAGATAGGTAGGTTGTCTTAGGGACCACTGCCCCGAGCCTTTGGTCAAAGGACCTAACCCACAAGGCAGCAGGACGAGATAAGGGATTCGCACCCGTTTGGAACCGGTGACTTGACACTCATTTCATACACCTTTCGGATGACGATAAGCTATGTCAGGGGCTCAACATTCCCGAAGTCTGAGACAAGGTCCGATGACCTGATTCCTTGCCAGTGTACAATGTCTCCAAAGGATACAAGGGACAGTGACTTTATTTAGTGACCAGTCACATCCGCCACGTCGAAGTGTTGTTAGATGTATATTTGTGGCTTTTTATAGGGTGAACGCTTGCCAGACGAAAACCCATCACGTCCTGGAACACGCCCGCCAAACCATTCGCCGGAACAGGAAATTCCCGACCCGCCCATTTGGCACCACGAGGTTGTTCGGCGAACCCGCCTGTTACCACGCAACAAAGTATGGACTCGCTGAGCGAACTAATTGTTCGGATTGCCTTCACGAAAAGGCGGAATTGGCATTGTAACACCGCAAACAGCGACGTCGAAGTCCATAGGATTAGTGTCCATATGAACAATATACAAACTAGACGATATATACCCGTCAGTCAAAAATGGTAAGATGGAGTAAACGAACAGAATTAATGGCCAAATCTAGAAGAAAATGTTAGTGACGGACTTATCGCAAATATTTATAGTCACGGATAGTAATTACAACGCGATCGATGGACCCTGTATTCGCACAGCCAACCATTCGTTTGGAAGAAATGAAAAATCAAATAAAAATAGGCGAGGTATACGTTTATTGTCGAAACATACTATCTCGCTACCTTGACGAGCACCCAAGAAGATAGGTGGTAAGTGATAATGTTCCGGGAACGACGAAGGCAGCGGTTTGCATACCAAATGTGTGTATATAAACAAGGGTAGTCAACTTGCCACAAACGGTCACGCTCACTGATCTCTTTGAACAAGCTACATCAAATCACTTGCGGGACCTTGTCTGTACTTGAAACAGGAAATCTCTAGGCTCGATTTAACGGCTAAATTCTTCGTAAATAGGGCTGTGTCCAGCTGGACTAGATTTCTCTCTGCATAATTGGAGTGTAAAACGGTAGAGAACTTAAGTGATGCCTAGACCCAACTTGGTTGGCCCTGTTCTCCGAATTTCTGTGAGAGTTCAAGGCAACCTTGGCCACGGACTAGTAGCTTATGCAACTTCATGGATGTGTTGTTGTTGTTGTTGTTGTTGTCGTCGTCGTCGTCTTGCTCCTGTCTTTCTCTATTGTACACACAAGAACCTACCATCCGTTCGAAGTGCTGGGGATGTGTTTCGCTTACTTGCACACGACGCTCGTTAAGCGAAAGCTTTCGTCGCTGGATCCCGCCCTGTCCTGTTTCTGCACTACCGTCGCGGCCCCGGCGACCACCTTTACCAGATGCATACTAGTGAGTGCACTTGGAAACGAGCTACAACTGTTTTTCCGGCTGAGTACGGGAGGCTCGACTCGAGGTCACGACTTGCAGCTTGTACACCGAGGATGCCTTATGTTCACTCTGCTATCACCCTGTCCACGCGGGCGATAACGTACTGGAATTGTCTTCCGGAGAACTTTTTCAATGCCCAATCTGAACAAAGTTTCAAGCGGCTGTTGGATTCCTACCTGCGTAAGACGCATGGTCGCACTGTTTTGCTGCGACTGCCTCAGTCCTCTAAGGACTGCTGACCGCAACGACGTATGTACTCCTGTTTTGAGCTGATGGTGATGGGCTGACGTAGGATCTCCCTCTGCTCCCTAGAGCTCAATGAACTTAATGGAATCAACGTGCAAACCGACGGATCCGAAGCAAGGAACTGGCGATAAACAGCTGACATTTACTGTATATGCTCCACCAGAAGCGTGAAAACAAATATATTCGGGGAAGCGGGATTTTCTTACTACCTTTAGTTCTTTCAGTTTGTCCTGCCCAAAAACAGTCGTCAGGGTAAAATTCTGCACCTGGTGGGGTTTTGTACAGGTTGCCTGTAATTTGTCTGTTTTATTGTTGTCTCCAATTTGCATATTTACTTATTACTTCTCAAGACGGTTACATTTCATTTTCAGGTTTCGTTAAGAAGATATGTTCCTTTGCAGTTTTCTCGCTCCTGCAGCATCTTCTCTCCCTTTCCATAACCATTACTTACATGCCTGACCCGCTTGTCACCATTAGGTTACCAAAGTCTTGGAAGTCAGCCTTTTGGATCTTGCTAGCTGGCGGTTCCATTTTCAGTTTGTCTTACCTTCTGTGGAGCAGATTATTTTCTGCAAAGAAAAAGGTGGGCGCACATATCGAATCGGACGGAGGCCAGCTGAAGTCGGATATGAGTACGTTTCCGAATCTAGGACGGAAACTTACGGGAAACGTAACACATTCCCTAAGTTCACATACCTCTGTATTCGAAAAGCGTTCTTCTTTCGTGCCTCCCTATAATTCTGCAAGTGGCGCACTCCTGGGCCTTGATTCGGATCTGGATGATACCTCTTCGTCTCCTGTAGATTTTGGTAGACTCGGTCTACTCGCTCTTGCGGGAGTAGTCGAACACTTGGAAAATTTGATGACGAAAATTCACTTGTTTGAAGCGAACAGTCAGCTTGATAAGACAAGCGACTCCGGGCAGTTGATCAATGAGCTCAGACTTCTTCTCGAACATGCCTATCAATTAAGCGAACAATACCGACGTAAGCTTATATTGGAAAGTCAAGAAAGTCGTACCGGCTCTGTGCATAATGACGTGACCTCTGAGGACGAGACTTGTTCGTATTTCTCTGCACTAGAACAAATTGATCTCACTGAATTGGAATACCAGATTTCAAAAAATCTGCATCGACCGATTTATTGCGAGGCACTGAGAACACTGGATGAAAGTGGAATCCCTTACCGGTACGTACCAATTTACTAACCGGTAAGGCACCCATTTTCTTTGTCCTCACGTCGTTAACACGCTTACTTAGGGCACCTTAAGCTGTTAACATGTCCACATTCATTTACTACTATGGATTCAGTCCCCTACTCCTAGTTTTTGCGGACACTTTTTGCTATCAGAGTGCAATCCCTGTCTATGCAATAAACCGATTCCCCTCTTTTTCGCAAAACATTAAGTGCACTTGTCCACATGATTATTCGAAATCTTCCTGATGAGGGGATAGGCGTCTGCTTTGCAACCTGTTGGTCGCCGGTTCCCATCTGCGTAGATGTGGATGACTTCGTAGTATGCCTAACCCCGCTGTTTATTGCATTACAGCAAGGCATCGGTACGACGTAACGGCGTTCTCCTTTTGCATTATCCCCACTGGGGACCTTGGCGAATGAATAACGGTCGGCCTGCAATATCATCCTTGCCTCATCCTTTACTTGTTATCTAGAGATTACATCATAGCTTCATAACTTTTCGGGATTTTGTATACGTTCTCTTATTGTGTCAGCTGGTGATCGATAATAAGGCGTCTGTCTTGTAATCCAAGACTTGCCGATTCGAATCTGCGTCAATACATGCGACCTCGAAGTATTCCTAGCCCGCGTATGACTGCTGGTGGTCGCGTGCTAGCGATGCATCAGCGCGGCGCGGCGCTCTTGCGTATTGCAAATACCCTTGCATGTCTACGACGGGGCTGAACATGGCTCCAATCTATCTTTGTTTTCATTTATTTAACAGATAATGGATAATCATCAAATGAGCACCCAAGCGTGAACAGTGATGCTAATTCAAACCTAAAGGTGCTGCTCTAGATCGTTACTTATTTCATGTCTTGCCTCCACCCTCTCATCAACACCACAAAGGCGAAGAAAGGTGTTTTGAAATTAGTGAAATACTACGGCTTGATGCCGAGCTTTTCACCGGTTTTCTAACTCATCTTTCACACGCTCATCATCTAAGCTGTACCTCAAAGGTTCAGTCCTATGCCCTTTGGCATCACATTATTTCTGCGTATTTCGTGGCTTTTGTCTCTTATTGTGCGTCGTTGAACGCCTTCTCATCTATTTTGTTACTTTTGCTGGACTTTTCCACATGAGAAACGCAATGGGCTGATTCAAGTGCTTTTTTCCTATTCCTGCTTAACCCATTTACTGCTGCGATTTTAAATTTTCACTATTTTTACATATGTGATAGCAAACGGGGAAAATACACATGAGCTTTGGATTTTAAAAATTCAGCTTATTATAGAATATTATTATAGAATATATGAGTTTTTCTCTTACTGTATTTTTTGAAGGACGCCAGAAACAAATAGTATCGTGACACAAAGAGTTTGCAAGAAAACATGCAACCGATTCTTCTGAACAACACACACACAGTTGTTAACATACTTAAATTGACAGCGTTTACTATTTCCTTCAAAGTGATAATATAACAGAAAGCTACACATTTTAAAAGTACATGTAGTCCACATTTACACGAAAGCGTGTTCCATTTTTCATGCGTGGAGCACCACGGAGCACGCTACGTGTAGTGACACATCACCCACTGGGCAGAGTAGATTGACGTAATTCCCAACAGCACGGCATCTTGATTTTTGTCATTGATCCCAAGTGGTGTACAGGGGAAGGTTTCCTGATTCCGTCTTCAACATTTCGTCGTTTGACGCTGGTTATAAGAAGATTTTTTGAACATATATCTCTGCTAGCTACATTTGCAAGTAGACTTTCACGCCTGCTCCTTTGATGGAGAGCGTGATTTTCTCCACAAAAGTCAAACATTGTTCACTACAGAATCAGGGTAAAAGCAAATAGCGGCCACCATCACTTTTTTGATTCCATATTGGCCGACATTTTGGTCCAATCGGAATACTTCCATCGAAGTTTTATACTTCCTAACAATACCACGTTCAATAACTAATGGCTCTTTGCCCTTCTCCGACCACCTCTTTACTTTTTCCAGGGGGTATGCAAAAACGGAGTTATCGTTCAGACAAAACAAACACGTCATTTCACCTGTCAAACTTATATTCATAATGACTTCTGTTTAGTTTTCCCAGGGCCTTCTTGTCGGTAGGGCACTTGTCTGTCTTAGTTGCCCAAACAGTTCCCTTTCTTTAATGCATTTGCTGGTTGAGGCCTTCATGAACAGCAAACCCCTTCGGGAGTTTGTACACTAGGCCCATAATATCGAAGCATCCCAAACCTAATGCTTTGTCATATTTCATTTGAGCTCCGTGGCAGCATAACCTAGAGGTGTTTCAATGACCCACTATACCCAACTGTAATAGCCTTTCCTCTGGTACTCTTCTTCAGTCCATAACATCCGTAATAATAATAGTAATAATAATAGTAATGATAATAATAATAATAGCTATATTTCCCGATTGTACGAGAAGCTATCCCTGGATTGTGGACAGATCATGGGTACAATAATTATCATGCTCATGCATAAGTGAAATATGTAATATGGGGTCTATGATTTTAAAATAATTTGGAATCACGTAACTTTTGTTGCTGAGTTCTTTGCACCATCTTTAATCATTGATTACATATTCCTTGGTCCATCCTGAAAGAACTTGTGTGGTGATTTACCCGGTGTAAACATGATCATTATCGAGTTCTGGTCAAGGAATTGGTTAAGTTGGATGTGGAATGCTCTTGCATTTGTGCAAGACCTGATTGTGGCTGATAGGCTATTCCACACGACAGCGTATCTGACTAAGAAGAAGTTTGATCGGATAGCTGTCCTGGTTCTCGGCACACATAATGTACGGGTCTTGTTGCGTATATTCCGAATGAAGTTAGGTTGAATTTTAAGTGTACACAGATTGAAGTATGTCTTTTGGTTTATGAGATTGTGTATCAGCACCAGGTTATGTTTTAGTCGTCGCAACCAAAGGGGTTCGAGCTTAAGCTGTTGGCAGCGCTCCTGATAACTCAAGGTGGTTGATTTACTGGACAAGCGCTTAGTGAAAAATGTTTGCAGGTTTTCCAAAGCTTTCCTGTTAACCATTCGCATGTTCCCATAGGTGGTGCTGCAGTCTTCAAGGATAGGAAGTGTAAGTATTTTGAAAAGCTCGAGTCTGGCAGGTCTTGTATAGATTTTATGGCATATGCTAGCCACAGATCGTTTGGCACATGCTATTTGATACTCAGCATGCTCTGAGAAATTAAAGTTTAAAGAGTATCGTATGCCAAGATCACAGTTGGATAGTTTCACACAGATACGTTCATTGTTCAGTTTAACAGACTCTTCGGGCATTAAACAGCCGCGTGACATAATGCATGATTTACTAGCTGAGAAATTTAGCATCCATGTGTTGCACCATTTCTCAAGTGAATCGAGGTCTTCTTGAACGAACAGCATTGCGCTATTGTGTTCGTCTCATCAAAACTTATAAACAGTCTTTATGTCATCGGCGAACAAAACTAGCCTGCCATATTTTATGAACACCGTGATATCGTTACTATAAAGTAAGAAAAGCGAAGGACCAATTACACTCCCTTGGATGACCCTACTAGTGATTGGACTTGGGGACGAGTTATGATTACCTGGAGTGACTATCTGGTAACGCCCATTTAGGTATGATGTCAACCAACCAAATAGTGGGTCTCTGATTCCAAACGACTCGATTCTTTTCAGTAGCCGCTTGTGGGGCACTCTGTCGAATGCTTTCTGCATATCCAGGAACAGTATTATAACTGCATATTTCGAATCAATGGCTTCTGTGATGCAATCCAGGTAGTGCAACTGATACGTTGTACAGGGACGTTTGTCGAGGAACCCATGCTGGTATTTGTTAAGTGTCTCATAACGATGGATAGAGTTCATGATTGCACTTTTAACTAATTTTTCGAGTAATCTAGCGATGACGGGAGTACGTTGGATAGGTCGATAATTAGTGACGTGCTGTTTGGGCCCCCCTTTATGACGAGGGACAATAAACGATGTTTTCCACTGATCCGGAAAGTAGCTAGATTCTAAGGACAAGGTGAACATCTTCAGTAACAGCAGTGGTATGTCAGGTCCACCAAGTTTAATAACTAATGGGGGGAAGCCATCGGAGTTTGGTTTGAGCGATGGTTTGCTGCACTTCATAGCCTGTTGGTTGGTCGAAAGAGATATCTCGACATTATCTATGCCGCTTGTTGTAAGTTCCGGGCAGCAAGGTATAGGGTCGGTTTATACGTTCATGAAAGCAGCGAACAAGTGCTAAACGCCTCACAAATAGCAGGTGGGTCCTTAAGGTGGCGACCCTCCTCAACAATAAGTTATGTAATCAAAGGCATTCGATTGTTAGTCATACGACGGAGTAGTTTGGCCAGTTTCTTTCCTTTGCATCTCATCTGCAAGGCGCTCTACCCCTTTTCAATCCGTTTCATTTGTGGGCGCTTGCTGCAGGCGGTGGATTCGTGCAGCTGTAATACTAGTGATAAGTCTAATTTTTCTGAAGTTCCCGAGTAGTTTTCTCGTTTTCAAGTCACTTGAAGTGTCGCTTACATTCATAGGACAAGGAATGGCACGTTTATTATGCAGGACATGTACAGTTAGAATGCGATTGATATGGTCGTAGAAATGTTCTACCGGATCTGTTTTCCGAAATGCTCCCAGTCAATTCTTCGTATAGTATGCTGGGTAGGTGAGTCGAGTTTGGTATTCATTTCCAAATCGATGGAAAGGCGTAGCATGTTGTGGTCACTACCCGGAAGGTTGTCTAATATGTCAATTTGTGCGTGGGGAATCTCCAGATTGAAGATTAAATCCAGTATGTTGGAATACCTAGTTGGTCTGGTAACCCACTGAGTCCAACCCCCATCATTTTTCATCTACGCACAGATTTTCTTCCATGGGGAAGAATTGCAAAAATCTTTTATCAAGTAGGTTATAAAGTGACCGAACTTTTGCAAATTTGTCATCTTACAGGTTGCCATTGTTTGCCAGATGGAGATACTTCATTATTGTATCGTATCTGTTCTATTTCATTGTCTGCTTGATGGCTGCATCGTGGAGATCACGTTTATAATCCCAATACATATGTCTTCGTGGCAATGGATTAAAGTCAGAGATAAACTGATTAGCTAGAAAAGCACGCATTTTAGCCGTGGTTATACTGAATGAGTGGTCACTTTCTGAACGGGCGTACCCTATGGTCTGCCTTGTCATATGCTCGATAACAGAGTTATTAAGGAAGGGTTCACATGTTTAATATAGTGTAACATCTTCCTTTAAGAAATCGGGCGCACATTCAGACCGTTGTCTTTAAATCTGTGATCCTAGCATAAGTCCTCCAGTCTAGATCTGACATCCTATTGTATTTTTTTATTGAAGAACCAAGCATAGGATCAGAAACCTTCTCTTGTAAACCCATAATGCTGCTTTCTGGTTCTTCTTTCGATTGTTTACCCTCTATGTTGACTGTAATCTCTCATCCATGAGGAAACGCTTAGCTAGCACCCATGTCACTGAGTAACCACCTCAGTGACAGTGAACTGTCAATGAGAGATCCAGCATCCTGAACCACTTCATTGATATCATCTCCATCAGTGTTTTGTCCATCACCCTTCCAAAACACCGTCAGCTTCTTCTGTCATAGCGACAAGATCTTGTGCAGAATTCATTCTAAGATTCCTGCTGAAGAAATAGATTTGACAAATTGAAATGTAGTCAACCTACAACGTTAATACAAACAATGGCATTACAATGGGAAAATCATGTTATTACAATCCAAAACGCTTCACACTGCAAGTGTATAAGCATAATGTATATAGAACTATTTGTAAAATATTTTAAATCATATTAACATTAATTTAGTTACCCCAAGCTTCATGCCACGGTATCATTTGTTGCTGGTGTTTTTTAATAGTACAGATGGTTGCAGCTCAAGGATGCAAGAACGGTTATATGTGAAATGTGCTCTCGACATATAACTTAACATAATATGGCATGCATTTGATACTTTTCAATGGTTAATTAAATAAAGTATTCCAATCTTTTTGGATTGTCTATTTTGCTCACTTTTTTGATCATACACGAAAAGAAAATATGTCCCTTTCAAAATAAGCTTTGATTGCTCCAAATGGTTTTATAAGAATGAGACTTAGTATGTTATCTAAAGTTGCAGACAATGAAATTATAAATACTAGCATAATTCAATGCTTTAATTCACATTTTAAGTCTTATCCTTTAAAAAGGACGCCAACAGCAAATAGGTGAAAGACCGACCTGATCATATTTCATCGTGTATTATACATGGCTTCGCCATTCACAGATCCCTCCGAACGGAATTAGTTGGTTGCGAACGAGACATGGAGTACCTCGCCAAATTGCACTGCCTTCGACAAGCCTTCGATTCAATTTTTGATCAACCGGCCCCTACTCAATGGCTGCGCATTGCTGGAAAGCTCTCCGGATTCCGCTTGTTACATTGCTTGGGCTATCCAACAACCGATTTTGACGAGGCATACGAGTGAGTTTTTCCTCAACACTTTCTATCCCTGACTTCCTTGCTGCTAGATAATTCGTTGATATGACTTCTACTTACTTGCTGTGGAATCGTTTGCCTGAACTGCATTATTTTTATCAGTTTGTATTCGCTTATATACTCATATTTGCTGACACAAACATTTAGGTTTGACGTTGGGAAGCGTTAGTTTGGCAAATGACGAACTTGCACTTGTCCCGTGCATCAATCGATGCTGATTCACATAACCACTTCACTGGCTAACTGTTCGATTTCCCGGCTTAAGCCATCACTCCGCTGACGCGTCGAGGCATGTGTATTTTCACTGTCTCCTATCAACTAGCGGTTGTAACAGAGTAACTGTACCACGGTTTTCTTGATATCCTTTGGTTATCTCATCCCTGAAAGGGCATTGTTTCTGGTGTAAAGCTGGATATCATCGCATTGGGTTTATATACCTATCTACGTTCCCCTTTTCGGCTCTCTTCCACTGTTGTTTTGCATGTTTCTTAACTCACATGGGCTCACACTATCTCCTGCTTTCACAGGTCAAGGTTGGAGTCCACACACCATCTAATTCTTTGAACACAAGGCAATCTGTGTGGCTCATCACTGTCTCACTTACTTTAAGATTTGATTGTTAACCAGCGAGTCCTGATCTAGATCCCATCCTCTCTATGCACTGTGACGATACCCCTGTCATCACAAAAATAACACGTGCTTGGAGTACAGCTCCGCGCTTTATTTATTTTACCGCATTTTAAAAGGTTGCTTCATTCATGCATTGGAGCGAAAACAGTGACCAGATTAAGCCACTGCCGACGCATATTTTCTTACTCCTTCATACGCAAACTTTCGTTTTTTTGTTTTCCTATTGTCTAACTTATCCCTTGTAAATCTCGCTTCTAACTACCTCATCCTACCCTTTACAGCTACTAACTGCCACCACCTGTTTAGCCTTTCTGATTTCATCTATTTTGATATAAAGACAACAACATGCTACGTCAGGCGCTCTAGATTTCGGGGTATTTATTTTCTCATCTGCCGAGATACAAAAGTATGTCACAAAATTGCTACCCAAGACCAATCAGACACAACACTTTATAAGATCCGGTGACCATTTCGCCGGCTTTATACATCACACGCTGCAAGCTGAGTGACGAGATACGCCTGCTGCTGATTGCTGTATATATCCTGTTGGACAGCTGCACAACTGCTGTTCGGCGACTTTCGTTTTACAATATACCCGCTCAGTAGGGCGCCCAGCACATACAATTTTCACTGCCGAAGTTAAGAACAATTGCTCTGGTCGTTTGATCTCCTGGAAATTTTACTCTGGATTGCCCTCTAGGTTCACAGGCACTTGTGGTTTCCCTCTTCAGCTACTTCTCTGGGGTTAGCCCTCATCGCCCTTCAGTCCACCTAATTTCTGGACAACATTGCACTGTAGTCAATCATTTTGTATAAATCCTGGAAATCACCACAACACTTGTGGTTTTTGGTCATGTTACAGTAGATGCATATATCACGGTCATTTTGCCTACTCTTATCTCTTAGACTCTGTTGCCTGGTGGCCGCTCCAAGTAACACATACTATTGCCACTTGGAATACTTAGGTTGGTTTACTGGACTATTCCGTGAGTGACCCACTTCACCTGAAACCACCGCGCCCCACTGAAGTAGACTCAGTCATGCCTGCTATTCGACTTACGAAGTATACTTGTACGTGATATCCTTCTTTGTCTTCGGTTTTCCACATGCAATTCCATCATAACTTCGATTTGCCTGCACTATTTCCCGGTCACTTCGGTCGCTAACACCGTATCCGCGGCAGATATATTTTCTGCGTTAAACGCTCCTTATTCTGCACCACTTCACTTGGTATTACTGTTGGTTCTCCACTTCATACGTGTAATGGGTATTTGTGATGTGACTCTGGCGCTTCACTTTTAGTTCCTGCCTCCGCGTTACTTTAGTCCACATCCGACCGCTTACGATTGCGCAGCAATAATGTATCGATAAGAAACGCTCCTCTTCGTGTATAGAATCGGTGTCATCTCTCAAGGTGCTTCCCGTCGGATTTTTCTAATGGGACTACTAGGCTAAGACGGCGGACGAACAAGTTTATCTACCATCGAAGAAGCAAGCTACAGGGCTCGAAATGCGCGTATGGTTATTTGTATGCGTTTGTCATTAATACGAACGGTTTTGCAACGATCCCTAAGTGCAACTGAAGTTTTCATCTTCCCTTTTACATTTCTCTTCGGGAATCTGAGCTTCTACATCAGCGATAGGACAAGCAAGTTCGCAATGAAGAATCTGCTTCTTGTGTGGTTTAGCTTACGTTGCAAATCCTTTTTGCAGCTGTGATTAACAAAGTCAGATTTAAATCAAGGAGCCGCTTACAATCATTTGCAGGAAAGTGCGAGCTTACTTTACATCAAGACAGATTCACACCGCATTCTGTTCTCACGAACCGTCCTTCCTTTCCGCCTATCCTGTGAATCTGACCTTTGCGCCTGTTATTCCTACATTAGTCCATCAACTTTCGAGTTGGAAACGAGGAATTCCCATTATAATTCCAAACAAGAAAATCTAATGACGTAGTTTGTGAACAGACGTCCTCATTTTGTGCATTCCCTTCAATCCCAAACACACAACTTTTCCAGATAAATCAAAGGGTGTCATAAAATATCGTACATTATCTAGCGCTTGTTATATCAGTTGAGTCTTATTGTCCGCAGTCAACCGCTTTTGTTTGCGTGATGGTCATCATCATCATCACCATTACACGTTAGCTGGAGGTGGAAAACACCTCAGCTATTGTGCCGCAATACAAATGATAAGAAAAGGGAAAAAACGGTGGCACGCCCGCTGAGTCCCCAGTAACGGATGGACATCGTTCCGGAGAGCTAACAGCTGGCTGCCGTAAAAGAAAGTCATATTATGCCTAACGATTGAGATCGTGATTGGAGGGGGATGCTAAACAGGAGGGGGATGGACATAGGAACTCACAACCTAAACGCCATTGGGGCCGGCTCCTAGCCATATCAGCAAGTGTGTCCAACCAAACATGTTCACCGTCCTTTGGACCCCAACCAGGCAATCGGAATGCACCAACCGACGCCAACTTCGAAGTGAGGGTTTTCATTTCTCTCGACCAAGTCATCACCTGGCCTCCCCTCCTCCTCTTCCAACCGCACCCGCAACGCGCAAACAATGCACGTCGCGGGAGTCGGTGTGCTGGCATGCGCAACACGTGGCCCAGCCATCGGAGCCTGGTGCGTGATATAATCGTGCTGAGCAGTTCACTCGCTCTTCCTGCACCAAATAGGCGACGCCGAACACACTCATTGCTCACGCGGTGTTCCCACCAGACATGAGCTAAGCTGCGAAGGCAATACAATGAACCTTTCCTACAACAATTTCTTGCGTGGTGGTGGGCGTTCGCGGTCGAAAACGATGGCCTCCAGTAGCCTAAGCTTGCGGGTCCGTGCATTAGGACTGTGAACGACTCATTAGGATTGACTCTTTAACCGGTGACTGCCGAGGCGGCTCGGTTTCCTGATTCAGCCGACTCCGTCGTCAGATTTCCCATCCGGTTGCATAACCACTTGGGGGTGTGTTCATTGCTTCTGACACAGCCTTTTAGTGCGCCCAACTTAGTTGTCTCCACAACTACAGATGAATTTTGATAGGCATTAAGGCATGCACTGCCTCGTCGTCAGTGTCTTACTCGGAGACAAAAGCATAGGTCTCATCGATGTGAGCAGCCGCATCTCTGCCGCATTTTAGACACTATAGTGAAGCACTTATTCTGTTCTCGGTGACCTTCATGATACGGTCACCTTAGAAAAGTAGCTCATGGATAATTGGTTTCTTAGAGACTGTGTCGGCACACGATTTTGCTTGATTGTTTCACTGATGTGCTTAATAGGCTACGACGGTGAACCTTTTTTATTGCATTATATCGAACGGCAGATCTCCGCTTCTATAGTAGTCCATGCATGATATAACGTTGTTTTGCTTTATTTACCAGGTTGCATCCCTGTGATTGAAGAGCATGCATAAAATGACAACATCATCTCTCAAACTACGTCTTCTGGTTTTCGTGTTTGGAACTTCGAGTTCATCGATTCTGCTTGGCATCTTCGAACAACAGCTCTATTAACTGTCAGCTAATGAATCTCTCGCACCCATCTTTTTATCTTTCTGTTTTTAACAGTTCAGTAGCCCCCACGTTAATCGAAAAGCGAACACTTTGGTTTCGTCGCTTATATTGACAATCATAATTATTCCTCATCCAGTCAATCTTATGAACTAATATCATGCGGTGTCGTAGTTAGGTAATTGTACCAAAAGCTTTGCACATGAGCTTACTGGTGCCTCTGTAGGGTCTGGACATACTGGCAATGTGCCAGCCAACGTAAACCATGGCTACTCTTTCACTCTGTAGCCTCATTTTGCACCGGGCATCGCGCAGCTTCACGGTCGTCGTACTTAGGCCATACGACAGAGAAGATAGGGGAAAACGGGCTGCCACTGATGTCTTATATCTATGTTTTCCACTGATTACTTATGCTCCTTCCGATCTGCATTTCCAGTTTGCTTTCTCTACTCCTCTGTTTACGTGACGACAACTGCACTACTACCACCTGGTTTTCGCTATCTACCTCAGTATCTTCACAGGACCTGTTGGTTTTGTGTCTTTTATTAGATTATGCTGCCCTGTTTCGCTCACCCTCTTCATCGTTGATACTCCAATGCAGATAGGTCAACTGACTGCACTTGCGTACATACTTGGATACCCGATGTTTTGTTGTGTAATGTCTCTGAGAATAGAAATCGGAACTCACACAGTTGTCGCACTAATTGTGCCCTTTTTGTGCTCTCGCTTTTGGTCGCCCAAATCCCTGAATGCCGGTGCAAGGGTTAAGCTGGAGTGGACACCCCCGGAATTTAGGGTGGCATGTGCCTTGGCCGGCTTATGTAGACGCAATCTCTCTGGGGTTTTTGAAGTACCCTTCTCACACAGTTTTTCACTCTTATCCGTGTTTGCTGAACTTCCTTTGTCGCATTCCTTGATTTATCGTTCGACGTCTATCCAATGCACAAAGTCCCTGCATAGTTCCTCCGTATGAATGGATACCTTGTAGATTACCGCATGATATGGGCCTATTTCGGGACCGTGGACCCCGAGTTTGACCAACCCAGCTACTGTCGGCTTTTATAGACACGACACAATCTTTAAATCACCAGTGTTCTGGTATTTGTTCTGCTATTTTTCACTTGTACCATTCCCATGCATCTTTCGTTTTATCTGTGCCAGTTAGTTTCCGTAATTATTTACCTCCACTTCAATTGACTGCTATTGCCATCGGTACCTGAGCCGTTGTAACTTGCTACCGCTTAATTTCGTTGTTACGCTCACGGCTACTTAACTGAACTGCTCTGGATGGGTTACTAGGATCGTTCGGGTAGCATTGTTGTGAAGTCACGTCCTCATTGACCGCACTCTGTCAGATTGCTTGTTTGGCTACTCATCGGCTAGTATCCACTCTCTTCTTTTTCTTCTCCGTTATTTTCCGTTGCCACTTTTTGTCACCATTGTGTCATTCCATTTGGCTACCGTGCTCGTTGCAATTCTTTCCAGAAAGTTGCGTTAGCTTTCGAATGCTGTTTGATTCTTTGTGGCATGTGAATTACTCCATTTAGTCGCAGTCGACTTGCGACCGGCTGGTTGTAGTCCTTAATTGCCTCGTTATTATTTTGTCTGCACTTTTCTCTTTGAATAAATCTCTTTTTGCTCCTTCAGTTTAGATCTGCTTATTTTTCCTTTCGGTCCTACAAACTCAAGGCCGGAGGACGGAAGGTTTGGACTTCTGCCTTGTCACCTGTAGCCTTAAGGGCCACAAGCTTGCCTTGTGATCCGAGGGCGCGCCTTCGAGCCTGCGCAGGGACCGGACGACCCTCGCAGTATCCTTAGCCCACGTGTAACTGGTGGTATTTGCTTGGCAGCGAAGCGTTGTTACTGTGTTCTGACGTACTGCTGATGCCTTGTCACTTAAAGATCACCGGTTGGAACCTACGTATTTGCGATCAATATCACCTCCTCTCTAGCCCACACGCTGCTGATTAGGGCCACGTGGCAACAAACCGTCGGTACGACGTAGCAGCATACTGCTGGTGCCCTTTATCCCCATACATCATGAGATCATCAGCCCTTACGGCTGCCTTTGATAGCTCTTTTCGTTTGACATTCTCATTGCTTCAACGTTAGTTCCTTACTTTAATTCGGAACACTTGTTTTAATGTTGTTCCCATTGTTTTGGGTGCTTGTTCCATAATGTCCTGTCTCAGTCATTCACCTGCTATGGTCATCATCCACTTGTTTTCTGTCCAAATCCTGATATTTACTACGTTTGATGCCTGCTGCGTTCTATGTGTTTATGTTGTATTGGTTTATTTTGTAAGTGCCATGGTCCTCATTTATTCGTCATGTTTTTTACATTCAGAATTGTGTTCCTTGTCCAATCACTCTCTGCTTCGGTTTCTGTGTCCCAACTAGGCGATTGCTCGCGTTTGTGCTGTCTCAGAGATGTCAACCCAATAGCACCATCTCCGAGGAACTCGCTATCAAGGGAGTCAAGGTTGTCAATTTTTACGACGTTGTCATCGATTTGATGCTTCTGGATGCTTTTGAAATACTTTCGAATCCCCCGAATTCTGTGCTTACCATTACGCGCCATCGCTGGCTTAGTGACAATTTTAAGCGCGTTTCCCTTGACTCGACAATCTGGACCATACTGTTAGCGAAACGAAAGCTCCTCACATACGCCGATGGCTTTTACGCTCATTATTACACTTTAGTTGGCACAATCACTCCCGCCCTTGCCTGGGGCTTTCTTGGACCGGACGAGGGTGCTCTCAGGATGTGCAATCGATTCCGCGAAGTTGTCACTGCCTTCTTGCGTGAAGCATTCACTTTCCGTGATGACTTCGAAAGGCCATCTGATGGCGCCAATTCGCGCTTAACTTTTACCCCGGCTAATGAAGTTGATTGCGTCAATGATGACACGGACGATGAGACTCTGGTCCGAAGAGACGATTCTCATGGCTTGGAGTTAAATGACGCCAATGAGGTGGACGACGCGGACGACAGCAGTACTATTGTTTATCGGGCTGCCTTTCCTTCAGGTTTATCTGATCACACGTTGGACGTCCCAGAAAATAACTTAATTGGGTTGCGATACACCACTCTACCTGAGCTTACCCATGATTTATACAGTTTGTTCATACGATACATAAGCCAGCTGTCTAGAATGTTCCGAGAGGAGGCAAGGTTAACTGGATCCCCTTTACCTGAGGAGTGGTCGACCAACCCAGATCCTCCAAGTTTGCACGTATTTTGATCCTTCTGTCTATATTATCTGTTTATGATCACTTATTCTTCACTTAATTTTTCTCTTCTCAACACTACCATCATGCTGTGTACAGAGAAAGTGTATGATTTTTCCCGCAGTTTTCAATGGACATATTGTTCCATTCTTCTTATACCCATTGGTGAGGACGAAATAAAGTGGTCTGTCGAATTTTTTCAACTGTTTTTAACTTTTGTTGTCTTTTTAACTACGTGTGTGAATTTCATCCACCGAATGGGAGAACGTTTTGCATCGCTGCGCATATTTTGTCATCTATTTTGATTTACTTCGGCTTGCTAGTTTCTACTGGCGGTTTTTGCACCTGACGTCTGCCATTCTACACCATTTTGTTCTACTGTCCTTTAGTCACCTTTGTACCTACTCAATGGATGCTACCACGTGTGCTGTGCTTTCGGCTTTCTCGTCTGTATTAGGCCAAGAGGAAGGGGATCGACGTTCGGCCGAGCGGAATCTCACTGCTTTGGAAGTACTTGACTGTGAGTGTATTCTCGATTTCCCATACTCTATCCTACTTTGAAACAACTGCTTCATACCTCAATACGCCTTTATTATTTCAGCTTTCCCTGGTATCCTTATCCGTCTGGTCGCCGATGAAGAGGTGGCACTTGAAGTCCGCCAACTTGCTGGTATCACTTTGCAACACTATATCACAAAGCACTGGGATCCGACGGATCGCGAAAACTTTAAAGAACCTGAGCCTTCCAGCGAGGTGATTGTGCGCCCCATTTCCTCATTTTTAATTGCTTAAACTTGCTGATTGTCGCGCAGCTGGCTATGTTCGATCAGTTGGTGTTTTGTAGTCCAAAGTTTGTTCTGTGGGCTTTACTATTATAATGAGGAAAATGCATCATCAATGAGCTGTTACCTACTGCGGACGCTTCATTGTCACGCAACGCCGACGGTCGTGTGTGGACCAGGAATACCATGAGTTTACCCACCACCCAACAGTCATGAGTCAGCGACCCTAGGTTTAAAAGCCGGACGCCTGAACCACCTAACCGCCTTTTGGTTATCTATTTAACCGCATTTTAATCTTCTACGCGCATTGGTTCATGTTTACAGGCTACTTCGTGACTCTATCTTTCACCTCGATAGGTATGGAATTCTACTTAATTTTGCGCTTCTTTCTATTCTGTATCGCATGTTTACAAACGTCTGGTAGTGTGGACATCACGTTTGTTAGAGGGGACAAGCACGTCAGCCCTTGTGCCCTAATACAAATCTATTAATTGGTACTAAAAAAACACAAAACAAACAAGGAACTCAAGATTACACCCTTATCGCTTTTGACACTAAAGGTTCTTCGAGCTATTTTGCCTGAAGAAATTTTGCATCAGAAACGAAACGTCATGCGCCCGAAAAATACATTAGCAGGTCTCTTATCAAGCCTTCCGAAATGACAACTTCCGAACATCTTCTAAGCTACTGTACATTATGCCCGTTGGAAGGGGAGGGACAGAAAAACAACACGAACACCTCTTCAATATGTCAATATCAGTCTCCAAGAAAACGTGTTCATTTACCTTGTGACCTCAACTCCAGACTCGACGTGCACCTACCCATGTGAGTGACTTCATTCGTCTTGACCACTTCATAAACCCCCTCCTCGCTCCATGCACACCTCGGTCTCGCAAGCAACTCATGCTGGGAGGATCGGTGTGCTGGTGGCGTGCGTGACATGACCCAGTTATCGGACGGTGAAATAACGATGCTACACGGTTCATTCCCTCTACCTACATCAAAAACAAGGCGGTAAACACGCTGTTTCTTGTCACAATATTTCTAATATGCGAAGGCATCTGTGTACCGACGCAATTAGTGTTGGTCGACTTCACATAGTTGTGCGAGCTTACCACATGAAAGCTGTGCAAGCCTCCGTCGTGCCGCAAGATTTCATGCAGCACCATAAATCTCTTCTGTCATGTACTTACGGAGCTTGGTCCATTTAAGCTGTCGACCACTATGGTTTTCGGCTCACAGAGATGGTATGTTCTAGCCTGACCAAATCTTTCGCTCACTATCTTCGTACCATTCTACAAAATCATGAACTTGCTACTTAGTTGTTTCGGCCAACCGGCTGCAGCGAGAGCGCATAATGCACGGCGAGGAGGGCGGTCAACGGATTGGCATGACCAAACCGACGTAGCTGGCTAAACTTTAGCAAATATCTCAGTGAAGTAGAAAAGGGTTTCTTGACAGTCACCAACTGGCACACAGTATTACTCATCCGATATTCCCACCAGACATGGGCACTACTCCGCAAGCACCGGTGATCAAACACTGTCAAGCGTACAATGTCTCCAGTGCGAACTGGTTAGCTCTCTGATCTTTTCACCATTTTTGGCCTTATTACAGTGTTATCCAACCGCAATTGCCGTAGATGTTTGAGCCATTGGAAACCCACTCGATTTTTCATGATATGTGAATTAACCTCCTCGATGTTGTGATCACCCGAGGTGGCACAACTGCCAAAGTAACTGAATCGACCCACCACACCCAATGGCTGTTTGATGATGCCAAGGACCAATAGGTTGTTGGACGAGTCCTGCGACAGTACTTTGCACTTTGAAGGTGTAATGCACAGGCAGAACTGTGCGGCGCTACACGCCAGCCTATCCACTAATCCATGCCACTCAGTCTGACCAAGAGGTGCGGTGTCGTTCACATACTCAAGGTTTGTCAGTCGATCACCTGGCAGAACTTCCACTCCAGATCATACTAATAGGACCGTGATATTTTTGAGCTTTTGGATCCTGGAACTACGGTCAGGCGGAGTCCGACGCTTAACAACTCCACTGCCAACATCGGACAATTTAACCCAACAGACCTTGATCTCAACCGCAGATAAGCCAGCTAACCGATGCACTTATCGCTCTCGCGTCATTCGACAGGCACGTTGATCGTGTTCGACGTTCCTGTGCAACCTACTATGTCACGGTGCACTCATTTCTCTCATTCCACCATCTACATACCGAACAGCGTTGTGATGTGTTGGTTTAGAGGCCAATGCTCCGAGTTGCACTATTGAATCACCCGGGATATTTCATGCGTCGTAGCTCTCACTGATCGGGGAAGCAAAGCATATCGGCTTAGAGCACTTGACAGCCTTTCCCGATGTCGCGATGGTGGAGACGTGACCAAAAACGAAGTGAATGTCACACAGGGCTTCTGGCTTCCTGAAATGGATTACTGATAAGGATTGCATGCATTTGGGCAATGCGTGATTGCAGGGCCGAGTGGATACTACTGATATCGAGGACCGATGAGATACCCAAGCATTATTTCGAAACAAGTTGCAGCACACATGGGTGCAGTACTAGGTTAATTTGCTCTTAAGCCAACTGGATTTTGATCTTCGTTTCTCTAAGGTCCATTGCGCGATGCTAAGCGTTAACTCTGGTCACAATTAGAACTACCATTATCATATTATTCAATGGTCATAAATTAGACAAACCCTGCTTTCTTGCCTTCCATGTTTGTCATAAAATGCGAATGATGCCGATTTCTCTGAGATGACGTTACTCGTGGATCGATGTTGTATGCCTTGTGATTGTGCTTCTGAGCCTGGTTCTTTGGTTAAGAGCCACTTTTTCTCTTTGCTCTATTTACACGCCCTGTTGTTGCTTCATACAACATTCTCAACCATTGTGTTTAACTTAAGCACATCAGTCGTACCGCGGCTTCACAGATGTTACTCTATCTACTTCATTCCATCGACGAGAGTGATTAACCATTGCAGCCGCTTTCTCAATGCTTTCTACTCCTACATTTTTCCACGTCGCTATTACCAACCTTCCACAGCCCCTAGTGCAACCGACGACAACTTGATGTCTGCGCGCGCGTAACTATACTCGCTCATGGTACCACAGTACATAATAATTCCTCACTATATTGAAGGACCATTTTTGAACACCCGTTTTGTAATTGGATTGCAACGTGCATTCTCAAATTTGACCGCGATTAATATCTTAATGAACCTTGGTCACTGCGAACACTGGGACCATAGCCGAAGCGGATGAAAATTGAGTGTTGCCTGCCCGAAAACACTGCACACCACGACACGTTTCCATCCCATTTAGTCTAATCAGATAGATATAGCAAACATGGAACCCGTGATTATTAGAATGGTAGCCGAAACCTCTACCCCTTTGGCCATCCGGTCACGACGGAAAACGCTTGGCAAAACAGTTACTGACTGATTAGAGGGTCATTTTGAAATACACGTTGAGTTACCACAGTACATAATAACTTCCCATTATGTGAATATTCTTGCCGGTTTACACTGCTCGATTTTTTCGCTTGCGTCCAACACTCATAATCGTTGATGCAAAAACATACACTTTTATATAACTTTGGCTGCCCCATGTGCACTACGTCTCCAAACGTTTATCTCATTATTCACGCAGTTTCTAAACCAGGCACACCTATGTTATCCTCTTGGTTCCAACTGAACATGTCTAGACATGCTGATAAAGACCGTGCTGGATTGGACGTCCATCTTATTACTTTTTCTAAGTCCTCGCCTATTAATTCGATTCCTTAGAATGCCAACCCGCGTGCGGCCCTTCATGGTTAGCGCACCGAGTGGCACCCACCTGTTTCTACTGCTTACTCACCGGTCTCTTTTGAATTGTGTGTGGTTCTGAGTTACCAGTTGCGTACTTTCGATCATGACGTGGGCGGTGAAAGCCACTAGAAAGTACTCACTCTGATACGGCCTGTTCATGATGGTTGACTCTTTACGAACGTGCGATATTAAAAGTAAAAGCATCTTGATTGATGACGCTTACTTAAATCATTTTGGTTTCCTTTGTTAGCTGCATTATTCCCTTCTTCTTTTTCCTCCTTGTTTGACCACAGCGCACGTCTTTCTATACTGTTTGTCTTATTTACTTACTTTATGTGATAAATCGATTTTTCTACTTCCATTACATCACATACCATGAATCACGGAGTGTTAGCTTTTCATAGAAACCTTTATCTTTTTATCAGATGTGGTTATTGTGATCACTTTGATTTCCGTCTGATGTAATTTACGCTGTTCATCTTGCCAACCAATTTGGGCCTGTTCTGCAATCTAGTTCCTAACGAGCGACACATCATCCTTTTACTTAACCGAATACAACTTGACAGTTCCGATAACTTCGTGCTAGCTACTGATTTGACTGATTAAGCGCGATTCAATCGCTATGAAGTGAGATTGCGTGACATAGTTGTTGACACACTTATTCGCATTTCCCCATTCATTTTCTTGTTTTATCATTCACCGTTTTTTCATCCTTATTTTACTTCTTTACGTGTTAGTGCTACCACACCCGGCGGATTTTTCAGCCTGTTACATATCTACGGCGTTCGCCTTATTATCGCTTGCTCATTTGCACTGCAGGTAAAGAACAACATCCGGAGAACTCTCATCCGCACACTCCACTCACGTGTTCGCCTGATTCGTACTACTGCTGCGCACATTATTGCTACTATTGTTCAGTTCGATTGGCCAGATGCATGGCCTACTCTGTTCTCCGAACTCACCGATCTGGTCGATTCAGCGACTACGGGAGATAAACTGGAGCTGGGAGATCGCGAGGCCGCTATTCACGGGGTTATGCGAGTTCTGGTCGGTGGGTTATTGATCGGCATTTTATTGCGGCACAATAGCGGAGGTGTTTTTCCCACCTCTAGCTGATGTGTATAATGATGATGATGATGATCGGCATTTTGCCTGGTCTACTGTGCCTCTCTTCGACTATCACTTGTAGTCAGCAATTTGGCATTGTCTCTTCCAATCATCTTCATTCGCTGTAATGTGAATCGTGCTTTGCGACGACATGCTTCATTTGCTTTTTGACTACAAAATACGAGCACTAGCCACATGTTGCACACATTGCACATGAAAATAATTCACGCCTGTTGGGACGTGTCTCCCTCTATATCGTCTCTTTGTTCGCCTGCCATCCATGCGCTGCTGTCTCGTCCGCATATACTTTTAGCCTTTCTACCCCAGGGGTTATAAAGCAGGCATAATTATACAAATGATATCTTTTCGTGCTGAATCCTTGTACTAATTTGTTACACTTTTATCGCTCAGTGCTTTCGTGATATAAGGCAGTTAATCCTCATGCTTTAGACTGCATTCAGTACATAAATTTGTTTTTTTTTTGCAAAACCCGTTTTCTTGACACCACCTAGAGACGAATCACCATAATGAGCCGCCCATCATGTCGACAATTTTGCCGCGTAGGTTTCCTGAGAATCGTCGGTGAATCCTCCCCGGCGACCTCACCGTGCGTGTTGCTATTTACTACCATTCGGACCGCTTCACTGCGGTCTTGTTGCCCTCGTTAAGGGAAATTTTTAGGTCAGTGGCCAGTGAAGCTCAGCTCCTGTTCTCCTTGTTTTTTGTCTTTTTTTGCAGCAATCAGTGGTGAAGTATCCGACCTGGACATTCCACAACTTGCACCAATACTTTTACCTAGGTTGGTTCGAATTTTAAGCCATAAACAGGTTCGTCATCAATGATACTTTCCATTTACTGCTTCCACCTTTATCTGGCGGTGTAACTTCTAGCTCATCACCCTAGCGCGTCCCCTTAACTGTTCTCAGGTCCTACGTGTACTACCTCAGGAATTATCTATTTTGGTTCTCATTAATTACCCCGCCATCGTTTACGACGAGTCTTGTGTTTATGAACGCCATTTATAGTGGTTTTGCTTTGCGTGACAACGTGCTGCCATTTATGCATTCTAGAACCATTGTTGGGCATTCTGACTTCCTCCTTTTGCCTTAGCTTGCTAAATTTTGTTTCCTCGGTCTTGTACGACCTGTAAGTTTTCGTCTATGATGAAAAACATTCTGGCGCTAGTTGGATCCGTGCTATGCGCTTTTTCTCTTACTCGTTCGGCCCAAACTACTGAGGTCACCCGTCAGCAACTAGAAGACTAATGATTATCCTCACACCACTCAAGATGCGCGTGTGCAACGCCAGTTAGCGATTAGTACTTCCCACATGTATCCTGGGTTGTGCATCGTAAACATGTCCAGAATGCTCGAGTCCGCTCGCTGCTACCTTCTCAGCCATGTCCACCTGTAACTGAAACGCCCCTTGATTTTCATCATTTAGTGTTTGGCATTGTGTGCCTGATGTTGCCCTTGACTGTCCATCGAACTCACACTACCAGTGTTCGCCCGGTTAGGTTATTCGTATACCTCCCTACCGGTGCCCTTCATTAATATGGTTTCCGACGCATATTGTAGGTGTAACCCTTGCAGTTGCCCGAGTGCTTATTTGTCTACTTTGCCTTTGTTGTAAAGTAGCCGCTACCCTTGCAATATTCTTTCGCCTTTGCGCTTCGATCAGTCGTTGTGATTGTTTCTGTTCAGCGGTGTTCTGTTACCCATTTGCTTTTTCTGATTTCTTTCATATTCTGTTTTTGCGGTGTCGCGACGCATAGATTCTATTTTGTATGTACCCACCTGAATTTCTTCGTAGAATACTTCACACATTGATCCATAGCCCATTTCTTCCTGCCCATTGTTGCATCGACAATGCCGTTGAAATTCTTCAATCATTTTTAGCAATTCGGTAACGCGACGAGAAGGAGCGTCATCACGGTGCTTGATACTCTCATTACCCTCGTTCTCGGAGCACATAATGAGGTAAGCTGTATTTTCACACTAATTGTTCTTCACTTTTTTAATCTCTGCGCGCCACTATCTTTAAATAAATACAAATTTAACTAGGTAGATAATTCTTATTTTCTAGTCTCACGACACGCATGATCCGTTAGCTACAATAATTATTGATTGCTAAGGAACAAATCGATTATTTGCACGTAAAATATCGCAGTTACATCTCCATCTGTCAGCGCTGATGAATAATATAAATAGTATATGGGTTTCCGAACCGCAAGTGTTACGTAGTGTTTTATTGTATGAAACATCATCACTCATTCAAAGAGAACACCAGTCTGCGGCAACCAATTATTTTCAGTGATTCGTCTACGAGCCTGTACAATTCATATAAGGATAACATACAAAAGAATGCGCAGTGATTGGTTCAAACGTTTGTTTCCGCCTAAGTAGGGTAGGGGTTAGACAGCAAGTCGTTTGTCGATTTCTACACCTTTTCTCAGACGATTGCATTTATTGCGCTTTGGAATTCCTCCTTAAGGCAACTAGGTTCCTCCATAAATCTCTCAAGATATCTTTTAACGGTATAAAATTGCATCCAACGGGCGCGACCGCCCTCTTATACCACTGTTCATTGCGTGACCAATACTAAATCAGCCGAAAACATCCCACTCTTTGTACTCATCTGTTTTTCTCTCGGCTGCTTTGGGGTTCATCACTCAAATAGCAGTCCGTGTTGATACCCATCGGTTGCAGTTTGATAGCATTACGAACTAGCTTGCGAGATCTATGGAGGAGCATTATCTCATTAAGTTATTCCAAAGCGCTATGGACACACTTGACTGCAAAAATGGGTTGTTGACACGAGTCCATTGGGGTTACGCAATCACACTGCCGAAACCAATGTCAGTGACGGTTAGGTTACTGGCAGTCCCGCCAGAGCAGACAAAGATGATGGACACGCTTTCTTCGCGGCATAACGAAGTTGGAATATTTGGTTAGCAATCGCTTCTGATGTAGCGAGCGTTTTCGAACTCAAACATTTCGGTTTGCTCATGGAAACCTGATTGAACACAGTACACGAGTAGGTGGGACAAATTCCACTTGTCCCAACTCTGGCGCCTCTGTTCGTCAACCATTTAGGGTTATTTTCCTTAATGCGACGAACCGTTCAACCTAGGTGTATTCAGGTCGCTGGGTTATGCTCGGGGAAGTCAGCTTTGTTACGGAGAGCCAGCGCACAAGCCGAGAAGCGTGGCGCAACTGTGGATCAATCTACAGCAAGTGATCTACTCGAGTGAAGATCATGATGCGTATCTATGTGGAATCAACGACAAGTCGGACCATGAACATGAACCGTTTGATTTATGTTCATTAATATTAATTAGCATCTCCGATTCTGTTGTGTTAGTGGTTTCCTACAACCTTTTTATTACGCCATGCTCTTATACAATAGAATCAGAATCCGAAATCCCTCTGTCCGGCTGGTCTTGGCGTTCTCATTGCGTTGCGGGTTGAACTGGTTGGGAGCGGCACCACAGATTTCAGGCAGGTTCTCCGTACACTCAGCGAGAACCCACAACAAATTTCTGACGACGGTCAGCCGCACGGTAGCAGCAGGTTAGCCGTACATTCAGCGACCACAACATATTTCTGGGGGCATCTCAACAAGCTTCGACAGTCTGTACTTGTCGCACACAGGAACATGCTAGTTCGTGGCGAAGATAGGTCGTGGTTCTGCAGCATTTATATTACCTATAAAGCTCAGGCGAATGCTACCGTGGGCCCTACTTTCAAGAAGGGTGATAAGCACCTACCTGAAAACTACAGGCCGGTTAGCCTAACAATTGTACTAGTTAAAGTATTAGAGAAGCTGATAAGAGATGCTTTGGAGAAGCACTTGGCTAAGTTCAGCTTGCTCAGCTAATCTCAACATGGGCTCCGCAGAGGCCATTCTTGTTTGACTAACATGCTGCCAAAATATTTAATGGTTATGCGGACTAAGTATGGAGTTTGTTGCGATAAATTATTAATAATAATATAACATAAAACGAACAAACGGAATTACTTTTTGAGCAACCTAATACTTTGTTTCTTCATATCCACATTAGTTGTTTTGATTCCGCTTCAGACCGCAATGGAAGCGTGCATCGGATATCACCTTAACCCATGTTTGGATCAGCTTTTGGTAGATCTCGCAACAGCCACCCGTTCACCAGCGGAGTTGCCATTTGAGTGCGAATTGCTGCAGGTAACAGCTTACTCGTGTCATTGTTAGTAATACGTTTTGTATCTATATTGCACTCCCTTGCTGTGCAGTAGATTTTCTCTACGTAGCATCCGCATCGGAATCGATTTCCCGTAGCAGAAGCAAAGCACAGTTATGGTTTTTAAACTTTCATTCCAATGCACTTCTTTTTATTCTAACTTCCGCAGTGATCAAACGATTTGAGTATGAGAATTATTTATTAGAGAAATTCGCGTGCCTGCATGCGGTGCGGCTACGCTGCCTTCAATCCCTCCTAATTATAGCGTTGCTTTTTATCACCTTTATTCCAAAATCACAGACTGATGAAATTCTACGTCCCACTCGTCTATGGTGCGTGTTTCTACGAGTTGTTTCACATCCTCTAAACCAAGTGATTGAGGCGCAGTTTCTACGCATTAGTTTTCCACTTGGATTATCCGTTTATTTCTGTTTGCTATTGACCAGGCTTCTGTTCTCCACCTTACGTATATTTAATTTTTTGCTCTCCATTTCCACCGTAACTTTCACTTATAGCGCCTGGTTTATTTTAGTATCTTCTACTTGTCATTTTCGATATCAAAACATAGATCCCGTCCGCAAGTTACGCACATTGAGGAGCCCATTATGTTAGTTTATTTGTTTTGTGCCCTGCTGATCTTGAGTCGGTTCTTGCAGTTTTTTCGCAGCTATTTAATTTCTCATGTATAGCTTCCAGTCTACACTGACATCCTACACCAGTTCTTCAATGACCCACATTACTTTCACAGCTCGTTAACCTGTGCATGGAACTTCCTTCTTTTGTCGAACATCAACTAAAGGAAGTTCCAGGTCGACTCACTAGCACACTGGGGCTCATTTTGGCTCGCGTTACTCAAACTTATTTGGAGACCAAGGTTTCCCGCGCTTCATGTGATACATCAGATGGTGATGTGGCGGACTCGGACGGTACGTTTCTCGCATGATTTCTAAGCCTTGCTTAATAGGTTACATGCTGATTAACCACTGATGTTCTTTCAATTTTCTCTGGTGTGTTGTCACTATATTCGCGCGGCACTTTGGCCGACGTTGTGCATGATGCGCTCCATCGCTGTTGGGACTCTTTGCCTGTTACCGTTTTAGCCGGCTTCTGGGCGTCGGCCCTACATTACTTTTTTAGTGTCCTATTTGCTTAGCACCTCTACTTAGGCCTTTACCGTCGGTTTCTTGGTGTTCAACGGAATTCTCTCCACTGTTCAGTTTGTTCTGTTCTCCTTCGTTGCTCGCTTTTCACTTATCTTTTCCACTTCCTAAACACCTGCGCGTTGAGCTTTTTTACTTCTGACTTCTAATGCGACTGTTTCTCCTTTTCCCAACATTATCGCGCATGTCCTTCATTTACCACTCTAATTTTATGGAATTGAATTCGGAGATCTGTTTCTTGCTCACCGCTTCTTTATCGCTCCTATCCCCTTTGCGCACTATTTCATCTGGTCTCAGTTTATTCGCTACACATCTTTAGCTGAATGGTGTATCTGTCAATTTGTAATTGCTCGACTGTTTTCGCCAATCATGTCTCTCTGTGCTCTGCCCACTTGGCACCCTCCTCTGTTCAACACGGTACACCTTTTGAATGCTTTCCCAAGTTGCTATTGAAATCTGTCTTTACGTGCTCTCCAACATGTATGCAAAACACCCTGAATTTAGCTCGTTTTCTTTTTTTGATGCAATCGTCCCTCACCTCAACTACCAAATCCCGACTGGGATCGTCAGAGATATATGATGAAGTATGTCTTTGAAATCTATCTTCTTCAGTTAGTACGCATAAACAGCGCATATATTTCAGATGTAACGATCAGTCTGATTGAAGTACGCAAATCGTTGCCGTCGTCTGTTCAGTTGCAACACGTCCTCCTCACCCCGAAACGATGTTTGATTAGAAGTCTTAGGATCGATCAGAAGCCCTGGTCGATGGCATGGGCCAGTGCGATTGGGAACATCGGCGCATTCTTCCGACTCATCTCGAGCACGGGTCCAGAAGAGCTTCTCGTTGCTTAGAAGGTACCTTGCAAAATGGATAGTTGGTACATTCTTAATCGCATCGCCTAATCCGTTTGGCGGTGCCTCATGAAACTCAGTTCAACAAGCCTTCTGCGATACTATCGCCTATTGAGGCATCTGAGCGCATTTGGACATTTGTTGTCACATCCCCCCAATATTATTTCATTATGCTGAAACAACACAAGCCTCCTGGACCAGTTTCCTTCTTTATTTACTGTGACGTGTTACCGACTGCTTGTCGGCTACTACATCCACTATTTTCAATTATAGTTGACACTAAAGAGATGCTTCTAGACCATCTGTTGCCATCTTTAATCCTCGATTTAAAAAATTCACAGAATCTTGTGCTCAGATAACCGAGGCATTAGCTTTATTTCTGTTGCGTCCAAGTTCTCCACAATCGTCATTCTGCGACGACTTACTGGCCCTCGTGAGAACCGAAACGTTAGGAGTGCGACCGATGTTATCTCTGATCGTGTGTGCATTGGCCGTCAAGTATTCGGGCAAGTAAAATTACAGTAGACTGACCATTGTGATCTCCATTAACCTGGAAGCCACCTTCGACTCCTTTTATTAGGCTGGCATTTGTTACTGTCTCTCACTAAGGAGCGTGTTAAGGAAACTATTTCTCATCCTGGATTCTGTCTCTACGATCACTCCCAAAGGACCTAGGGAAAGCTGTCTTCCGAGTTCTATGGGCAAGTAGAGTTCGCCATGGTTGTTCTCTTTCACGTTTCCATGAGCATGATCATAAATGACTCCGTTCTCTCAGTCTCTTCCGGACTGAAGGATTTCAGTTTACCGACACAAGCATTGAGTTTCCGGACGAGGTAGATCTCCCTGGGTCGAATCCAGTGGTTATGCAACTACTACTGAATAGACTGATACGTAGCGCCCTACACTTAGGCATGTGCTTCGCACCTTCAATGTGCAAACTGCTGTTGCAGGATTGGGCGGACACACCCGGATCTAGCTTTCAGCGAATAACCACTTGATCTGATCGATCTGTTCATTCACCTTGGTAGTTATGTCACCTCTGGTGGTTACACCACTGTGGAGATCGCTTCGCATATCAACAAGGCCCTTGTGGCTTTCCAAGGGCTCGACTATTTATGAATGTAGCGGTTATCAGACTGCGATTCGAACCAGGGTATGCAGCCACGCGAAGACCGTTGTCATTGTATTAATCTGAAACATGTCCGTCTGGTGCTGAATGCATTTAGAGATGATCGTGAAAACACCAGAAGAGTGATCTGTATTCCATCAGCTTGTTTCTGGAGAGAAACCTTCTTGTTCCTTACTGGGGCTTCTTATGTGTTTTAATCGCTTACGTTGGTTAGATTATCTTCCTTATACCGGTTTATCATCTACGGCAGCGTGCGTTGTTTGTGGTTATTTCATCTGGTTGGGTGCAATCACGGGTGGCCAGTCGATGGTGTGTTATGTAAACATTGCGCAATCGACCGATAGACTTGATCAGGCTCATACATATCGTCTTCCTAGATGGAAGCATCGGAACGAGCCACTTCAGTAGTTAATAACTATATGGAAGTCATCGATCCTCACTGAGAATTGCATGCCTTAACATACGCGCTTTGTTCCGGATCGATCAACATGTATCGCTTTTTATTTCGATTCAGGAAAGAGCTTTATTCGCCTATAAAGGGGAATATTCAGTTGTAGATTAGGCTCATTGATCTATATCTGTTGCTTGTCTGAGATCAGCACACAAGATTTGAGCTTTACGCTCATACTACCACCCTTCGTCGGCCGTTGGCAGATGGGATCAGAGATCACCGCGGTTTGAATCGGCATAAGGGCGGGTGATCTCACAGTATACCTAGCCCGATCACGTTTAGTGGTTGTGACGTGGCTGCAGAGCCTCGGGGTGACGTGCTGCTGATATCTTTTATTTGCTGCACTTCCTGTAAGACAAGTAGCAATCTTCCAGTTTCTCTCCAGGGTTAACACAGCTCTCACCCCGGTCAGATCAGTGCGTGTATTGTTTCGAGCCCACGAACTAAAGACACTGATCAGTTGTGTTCCACTCGAGAGCATGATATACGCCGTCAGATCAGTTTGACCATTCTGAGCTTCGAAGTCGCGCCGGGACACTGGGTTCTCTACTATCATTTCTACCCAAAACCTTGGCACTGACTCTGAAGCATGAACTCTATCAACTGAACTAGCTTTTTATTCCCAGAAGAAGTGTAGGTCTCGTAGTGCTAGCTGCATTGTTTGTTCCTGGTTGTATGGATAACCTGCTACTACACCTCAAGCTGACCAGCCAACCTACCAAATTAGAAGACAAAGTCCTCGGGCGAAAATTGTATTGCACCCGGCAAGCAGTATAATCAGATCAAATAAGGGATCGAATCAACAGTTAATAAAGGAATGGCGTAGCGCTCACTGGCGTGCTTCAAGCCGGACCGTCTTCATTGGCAACGTTCAAGGTGAAGCGTCATCATTAACCCACTCTCATTGGTTAGCCAGTAAACTTCGGCCTGCATCATGGTCAACTATGCCTGGCTGCTGCAAATGGGTGCCTTCTCCGGTACCACCTTCCCCGCGAAAATTATCATGACTTCCTTCATGGATCCAGCTGCATTCTAATGACGGATCTCCGTACTCGATCAGTCTGACGCTGTGTTTGGATTTTCGTCTCTTTGGGAACGAGGTGCATTCCAAGCTTTCTAAATATTTGATAGCATATCAAAACTGTCCAGTAGACTATCTAGCGGTTGCAGTCAATTACTAGTACTAGCCGGGATTCTTCTTGGTTGCAACTGATTAGCATGACTGGTCCAAAGTACCCACTTTGATCTCATTGAGCACTCGACCAAGTCTTCTCCAGATCGATCCTATCACCCACTGAGGACTTGCCACTCGATGGTCTCAGACCAAAACATATCGCGGGTTAAATTGACCTTGAGTTCTGTGTCGCTCAATGTAGTACCTTTCCAATTGAAGGTTCCTCTCTTGCGGGATACTACGCTTCGGGAGCAGCAAGGAATTTACATTGCGGTGCTTTCGTCCCATCAATGCCTCCGTTGTCGACAACTGATTTGGAACCTGGGGATTCGAGGTTGATCTATACACTAGCAGAAATGCATCCAGTGTCTCTTGCGTAGGTTCTTCCCCCCTCATCTTCAGTAGCGATCGCTTAAACGTGTCAACGAAGCGTTCTGCTTGTCCATTTGACTGAGGTTGGAACGGTGGTGAGCGTAGATTCGTAATGCGCAAAACTCGGCAAACTGGGAAAAAGTGAACTGCGAAGCATTGTCATTGACTGAGGTTTTAGGTATTCCGTGCTCACTGAAAACGTTAGTTTTTGCCCTGCTTGGTGTATGCTCCATGCAGGAGACCTCAGGCCACTCGCTGAAGTATTCAGCAACGACCAGTTACTGCTGACCATTCACGTGGCCAAAGAAATCAGCGTGCACTCTTTTCTACGGTGTAGTTGCCATCGGCCAGGAAACTGGTTCGGCCTTTCTGTGTGCCATACTGACAATGGCGCACCTCGGACATGACTTTGCAAGTTGCTCGAGTTCCGAGTCAATGTTTGGCCAGTAGACGAAACTTAATGCAATGTTTTTTATTTGGTTGATTCCAGGATGACCTCGGTGAAATTGCTGGAGAACTCTATGACGAAGCTACTTGTGAATGATAACTCTTTCGGCCAATAGTAAGCACCCATTAACGACTGAAAACTCATCTCTCTTCCGGGACAATATTTGTAACTCACCAGCTAGATTGTCTCTCAGCCACTGAGTAGTATGGCATTTGATTTCATGCTGTAAAACAGAATCGCGCGCGGATGCTTCACCAACCATTTCGAACGTCACAGGAAATTTCCTAAAGCTCTCCATCAATACTTGATTCATCTCCGATTTTAGGGAGACCGCTGCGATGGTGGACTTTTCCTGTTGGTGATGCCGATTTTCCAGTAGTCGGGAAAGTGTATCCGCTTAGCCGATCTCCTTCGTATCCATGTACTTCACTACGTAATCATAACCGAGTAGAGACGTGGTCTAACACTGCAGTCTGTTCGCGGTATAGACGGGTATACCAGACTTCGCACCGAATATTGCTAAGAGCGGCTTATCGTCGGTTAGTAGGGTCAACCTTCTTCCATACAACATTGTGCAGTTTCTTTATTGCAAATACTATCGCTAAAGTCTCCTTCTCCATCTGTCCGTAATTCCTTTCGGCTGGTGCCAATGACTGAGCTGCATGTGCAGTCGCTTTTTCTGAACCGTCAGCGAACGTGTGGGAGATAACTGTCCCGTTGCCGTAGTTCGAAGCGTCTGCCGCCACCACGATTTCAAGTGTAGGGTCGTAATGAGTTAGCAAGAGGTCAGAACTCAGCATCCTCTTCACATCTTCAAAGGAATTCTGACAATCTCAGACCAGTGCCAGCGTTTGTCCTTGTTCATTAAGCGGTCCACCTACCCTGTACATGTGAGAAAGAAATTGGCTGTAGTGGCTGATGAGTCCTAAGAAAGACCTCAGCTTAGGGACATCTTTAGGAGGGATGTCTACTTAATAGCTTCGACATTCGCTGGATCCGGGCGTCTGCCGTCTTTGTCGATTATGAAACCAAGGAAAGTAATTGAGTCCATGAAGAATGTGCACTTCTCGGGGCGCAGCCTGAATCCATACTCTTGTATATGATCAAGTACCGGGTGAAGCTTTTTGTATAGGTCATCTACATTTGCTCCGACGACAATGATGTTATCCGAATATGCGGCAGCACCGTCTACGTCTGTCAGCATCGTATCTATGATTGGCTGAAATATTACTGGCGCGGACTTGACCCCGAACGGTAGTCGATGCTATTGATACAATCCCCGGTGCGTAGTAATCGTCAGTAATTTTCCTGTGGTCTCATCAACTTCTATTTGCTGGTACGCATCCGATAAATTCAGCTTTGCAAAACGACGACCCCCATTTAGTTTCAAGAACAAATCATCTGGAATTGGCACAGGGTACTGATGAGAGTTTAGCGCTTCACTGAGGCCTGTTGAGAAGTCGCCACATATCCGAATTCGGCCATGAGGCTTCTTGATTATCACGATTGGAGCCGCCCAAGATGAGTTGTTTCCGGCATGAATAACTACGGTTTTCTCTTAGCGATCTACGTCCTGGTCAATAATTGGAACTGCCGCGTAAGGTACTGCCGTTTTGCACGGAAGACCGGAACAACATCAGATTTTAAGAACAATGAGGCTTTTATCTTCATGTACTTACCGAGTCCCTCAATAAAAACAACCGCATATTTCTTGAGTGTGTTTGATAGCCACTGTCTTCGGGACCTTGGGTTTGTTTAGTTGGACACTTACACATATCTGGTTGATGGGAATATCTAGGAGATTAAAGCGTTCGATCCAATCAACTTCTTATGAGGTGATAGAAATGGTTACCCAAGCAATGAAATCTGCAAAACGCCACTCGCACTCAATCTGACCGATCAGATCCAACTTGGTGCCTGATGCGCTCGTCGCTTGTTGTCCGGTTGGTTTAATGTCAGGTGCACCAACAGATTTCCACAAATTTTCCTAAATGACAGTGATGTCGGACGCCGTGTCAATTTGCAAACGCGCCAGTCACCCGTTGATACTGATAGCAACAAATTTTCTTGTCTTTAACATCATCGGAGCACTTAGTGTTTACCCTAGTTGCAGTCGGCCGGTGGCCGAGTGGTCTGCACGTTTGCTTTGCAGCCATAAGGTCACCGGTTGGAATCCGCTTAGGGGTGGGCGTCCTCGCGGTATACTCAGCCCGCGCGCGACTGGTGGTGGTCGCGCGGCAGCGAAGCGCCGTTACGGCGTACAGCTAACACATTATGATTATGATTATTGTTACCCTACTTGCCAACTTTCGGTGACCTTGACTTTGGGCAGTGTATGGTGGCCGGTACGTTAGTTTGAATCTGAAGTGGATCTCCTTGTGACCACCTCGATGACAATTCTGGCAGGTGTGCTTGCTGAACGAGCACTATCTCACAAAATGCCAACCTCCGCATTGCTAGCAAGCAGTTAGGGGTTTAGCTTGTGGACATATTCCGTACTCATTTGCTGCAGTGTTGCCTCTGGAAACTTGCTGGACAGTAACATCACCCGTACGCATCTTTGAATCCTCCCCCATAGCTGTGTCGTGCTTTAAATTCATGATCCTTTGGGCTTCAGTAACGACATTCTGTTATGTGACATCCGGGTCGCGTTCCAATATACCAAGTACTCTGGTCCGGATTTCGGCATCTTTGGGGGACGGCAAACTTCACATTAATATTAGGCATTCGAACTTCAGTAAGCGACTAGTTTAAATTTCTGCCATTCACGTTTTACTGTCACTGCATGAGCAATAAAACTGTCACTGACTTTCTTGCAAAGCTTCAAACAATTGTACCGATTATTTAAAAACGACGACGTCTCCAAACATTCCTGTGAGCCGTTCAACTTTGTCATCAAAACTGAAATCATGGGCGCTTTTGGGCAAAATGTATTTGAGATATCTATCCTGCTCGACTGTGCCCAGTTTTCGCAACAACAGACGAACTTTTGTTGCATCATCGAGACTTGACAACTCTGTCCTGAAAACATCATAGCACTGAATCCAAGCGTCGAATATTAATCCTGAATCAGGATCGAAAATGAACTCACTAACCCTTCTGATCACTGCGTCCGCTGAAAGCTTCCCAGTATTCTGGAGTGCTTTGGACTAGAGCGATAACGTTCGGGTGAGAGTCTCAATCATTCACAGCTGCGCGACTCCAAATTGCTGCTGCTGTTGTAACAAAATAGCCTTCAGGTCGTCGGATGAGACTGACATCCTGAGTTTGTTCACCTCTGTTGTGTTTCACGCTGATTGTACAAATAACCTGCAGCTGCCGCTCAAGCTGTCCGGCCGACCTTCCAGATTAGAAGGCAAAGACCTCGGGCGAAAACCTGGCAAGCAGTATACTCAAATCAAATAAGGGGATCGAATCAACAGTTAATAAAGGAATGGCCTAGCGCTCACTGGCGGGCTTCAAGGTAGACCATCCTCATTGGCAGCGTTCAAGGTGAAGCGTCATCATTAGCCCGCTCTCATTGGTTGGCCAATAAGCTTCAGCCTGGATCATGGTCAACTGTGCCGGGCTGCTGCAAAGTTTGCCTTCTCCGTTATCACAAGTTAATGATCTAAACACTGAAATTTAGAAATATGTTTCAACTGCATCTGGACGGTGTAGGCTCCCGTAATCAGCGGTTGCGTCACGTGTGCGCAGATAGTTCTTTACTTCTTGCGGCACTTACTTCCGCCACAGCGCTGACGTTATGGTGACATGATGCCCACTAGCTTTAGACTAGTCATGGACGCAACTCGATAACTTCACAATCAGCTGCTGTTGGAGTTGCGGTGTCCACAATTGCCACTCGATTTAAATGTCAAAGGTTGACTCTGAAGTTACACTTTTTTACCGGTGGGCGTTTTATCCAACATTGTGAGCACATGGACACCTGATAACTGCCTTGGCCAAACATTCTGTATGTGTGTCAAAGTACATTGGTACCTTCGCTGAGTAAGGACTTACTGAGCAGCGTTAACGAGCGTTGATCACCTATTCACCAGACACTACTAGTTGCAAACGTGGAAAATCCAATCACCAGACCAGGCCATCAGTCTTTGCACAATCTCTGGAATTCCTCGATGCTCGCTCGTACCTTTTGGACGTAATCAAATACAATGAGATTCGTATGTATCTCAGGGCGATATTGCGCTTTAACATGAAGGGGGTCCGCGAAACCTGGTGCCTTCATCATGCATCGAAAGTTCCCCCGTCTCAAACTGAAAACGGGGGGCTGACATTTATAATGATATTTTTGATGGACTTATAGCAGCAGCTTTTTCGTTCTAGTTGTGCATCGCAGTGCTCGAGTGGTTCCTCCTAACTACCATTGCTCGCACGGCTCTTCCCTACCCATACTTGTATCGAATTTCAGCCGCGTAGTTTCACAATACTGATCAGATCTTTGTGGTTCGGACTTTGCTTGCTATCAATTCTATACTCGCTTGTTTTTGTCAATGCTCATTTAGTTATTTCTTAGCTGAAGTAAAATAGAGGGCAACAGTAGTGCGCCGATGCGCGTGGGCTACGTATGCGACGAGGGTTGCGCGTGGGCTACCGATCATTCGAGGCTCGCTCGCTCCCCTACGCAGGCTGGGACCCACGCCGTCGGATCACAAGGCATGTTTGTGATCATTTGGGCTACTAGCCGGGTCTTTACTAGTTGAACTACGTTGATCAAGAACACCGGACACAGCTTGCACTTAGTCTACATTCCACACTGTTGTACTTTCACTGTGCTTCAATCTCCTCGAAAACAGTGCCTTACATAAAATTTTACATTTTCTGCGGCCGGCCGGTAGCCAAAGCACAAGGCGTCTGCCTTTTAGCCCGACAATCATCACTTCGAGTCTGCGTAACTGCGGGCGACTTCACAGTATCCTCAGCTCACACTCGACTACGGGCGGTTGCGTGGCATCGAAGAGTCTGTACTGCATACCGGCCTGCTGCTGAGTATTACCTTATTCTACGCGGACCCCTTGATCGCACAACTTATCTCTAGTGCACACTTCTTTCAACTTCAACACTGTCATCACATTAATAAATCTAACTAAATTCGTATACTCACTTGGTTTTTTTATGTACATTTCATGTTTAGAGCTTGCCGCCGGATGTGGGGTCTACACGTAATAATAGTATAATAATGTGTCAGTTGTACGCCGTAACGGCGCTTCGCTGCGGCTCGACCACCACCAGCCACGCGCGGGCTGAGTATACCGTGAGGACGTCCACTCCTACACGGATTCGAACCGGGGACCTTATGGTTGCAAACCAGGCGCGCAAACCACTCGGGCACCGGCCGACGTGTTGTCAAGGCGTCTACTTCTTTCACGATCTCACCGACTATCGACCCCAGACGACTAAACGTGGTTGCTGCTGACGGCGTGCATTGTCTCATTGGCAGCGCTAATCTCGTGTATTCGCTAAATATTGAAGTTTATACGGCACTGCCTCCGCCTTCTGTGCTGCGTATAACTGGTGTATTTCTTCGACTGTGCGAGATATAGTCCAACTAGTCACTAGTTGGTTTGATTATCATTTGGTACGACATGATTGCAACAGATAGATATCCGTTCAAGTTTTCCAGATCAGTTTCAAAATATCCGTTTGGCTGTTCGATCAGTTAAATATGTCAAAAACAGTGAAGTTTAGAGTATACTTAAAGTGGTTATCGCAAGAAGTTTAAGTCTGTGGAAGTATCTCCTAGCGATCTGTTTCCATGCAGAATAGTCTCTCAAATAGTTTTGTCCGCACTTCAGCGCACCATCTGGCTTTTTGCCGGGGTCAGTCATCACCGTATTAACTCATTTTCAGGACCGTTGTTATACATAGGGAGAAATAAGCTCTCTGATTGTTTTAAGCCATTAAGCCCGTTTCAGCACCCTGCTCTTTCGAGCCCGGCACTTTTTTTACTGGACAGTGTGTCTGTGACGCTTCGGGTGTGTGATTACTTCAGACGCTTCCCTCCGTCACATCAGACGATCCCCCGAGTTTTTGCTAACAACACTGAGCGGCAACTTTTTACCAGTTAGGAATCACTGCCTTACAAGCCCCGTTGGATGATCTGGTGGGTCGCCGGAAAACGTAAATGAAAAAATGCAGTTATTACTTTTACTGTCAACAGATTGGACTTACCGTTTTTAATACAGTAGCCCTGCACTCTGCAAACTTCCACATCTCCAATAAGGCGACAGCTGATAAACCCAAGGTATTTCCCTGGAGTAGGACAGAGTGCTAGTGCTAAGTATCAAAATGTCAGTGACTGAATGTGTCCTCTAACCGCAAAAGATATCGAAATATGAAGAAATAAAAATAGTGATTAATGAATGACATGTCCGGCGTTTTCTGCTTCATTTTGTACACAGGAAGTACAGAATAATAGACACAGTTATTTAAAGTGTTTTGTGATAGATCCAACGATTACAGTAGTAGTGCAAATGATATTGAATATTGACTTGGCGGAGCACTGAGAACTTCCACGGATACTCTAGTTGTTTCCTCCGGATAAGAAGATATAACAGTGTATAATTAATGTATAGTGAGGAAGGAATTGTAAGGTTTGCGTGGTAGGACGGAAGATAACTTGCTTTTTGGAATGGGTAGATGCTAAAGTATGTCCAAAGAAACGAGAGGGATACTATTCGCGCAGTTTGCGCGCAATCATACGATGTTGCCAGTCTGTCCCCCTATACTTCAACTCATTCTTCATGCATCGTTTCTATTCCGCAGTCCAGTTTCATCAGAGTTTTGACTTGCAGCATAGTGTACTTATCCAGCGGTATTCTAAATGATTATTTGGGTTCACAGAGTAACAAAGTGGTTAGTCTCTTCCAGATAACCGAGTACCTTGCCAGGTAGAACTTGCGTTTGTGCATTATGTCAGGCAGAAAATTCAGGCCCAGTTTTATTTATCTATTGCCACCAATGATCTAACTTAAGCAGTGTACTGCGCTCCGAATAGTTTGGCATGTGCGATTCACTAAAAGGTGCTTTGATAAATCGACGGTGCACGTTCCCCAGGAATAATCGCATTTATTGCAGCTGGTAAATATCATTGGACAGTATTCCAACAGAGGACGCACACAGATCTTCAACTTTGAAGTCACACAGTACGAGTGATTTGAAGATTGACATCACTGTGTGTCGGCTTGTGACTGCATTGGATTCCATCTGCTCCCGGAAATTGAGGACACTTGAATAATGGATCCCCAAGTCCGTATTGTGCTACGGAATGCAAGTGACTTTCCGTAGACGTATAAGGTCTCCATATTAATTGTGCATCGATAGCTTATACTTCACATTTTTCCGCAGTGAACGACATTTGCCAGCTGTCGCACTATGCTTAGGGCGCCAGTAAGTCTCTCCGTGTTTTTCAAGATGTCTTTCAGACGAAGAGGCAACGTGTCCCTTGTTGTATAGCGTCTGTTATGTAATTGATGTGAATCAGGAAGGACAAAGGACCAAGGACGCTTCCTTGGACCACACCACAGGAAACGAGCAGCGGCGATAACCTGGAGATATTTTTTATACTCCTTAGGTCCGATAAGTGAGGTGTGATCTAAGCCCGGCATGCAAAGAGTGCGTGACGCCAAATAATGACTTTTTCTTAGCAGGTAGCTATGGGACACTCTATCGTACGTCTTTTCCATGTCGATGAAAATGATGCTAGCTACAAAGCGATTTCCACATAGCTCGTTAGACAATTCAGAAATTCCAGCTGGCATGTTTGGCTTGAACACTTTGTAGAAAGCCATGCTGAATCTGGTCAATCACGTTTCGTGAGAGTAAATGGTTTTCTGCTTTCCCTCTAACTAATCGCTCCATTACTCTCGCAACAATAAACCTGTAATTAAACGGGCATTAGTTTCAAATGTCTATTTCCGGCCCATTTCGTGCTAAGACTGACTAGCGCAAGCGTGCATTGGACGAGAAACCTACCGGGCTTCATGAACATAGTGAACATGTTTAGGAGTATAAATAGTACGAATGGGCCACCATATTTTTGCAGGGAAGTTGGTAGACCATCCGGGCCAGAATAGGAATGGTTCTAGCCGGTCGATATGGTGCTGAATATCTATGCCATTTCCACTTTAAACTGGACGTTTTGCACATCAAAGTAAACGGTGTACAATGCAAACTAGACACCGTTTATTTTATGCGGAAATTCACCAATTTATTAGCGAATAATGAGGAGTAATGCAACTAGATGTCATCCGGACTACATTACTAATGCAACCCGAATTGTGCAAGCCCTTCAATTGGTCATCAGTGTAGTTGACTTTGATCAAAGGCGATGATCCACTTTTCCCCTGCCTCTCTATAGGTCTTTGTTTATTTGCCTGCTGACTTACGATTGTTGTTGCACTGTTTATGCTATATATCTTGTAGTGGCACTTCTTGAGCGCAAACTCTAGTCTCCTGAGGACGTTGAAGACAGTAGATACATATAAGTGGATCCCATTCACGCTCAACCGCTACTGCAACCGCACCATCGTGTCCAACGAGTTGCTGGATATCGGGAGTCAGCTTCTCTCCGATGGTTCCTCCACAGTTGCGCTGTGTGTTGGTACCGACTCGCCTGTAGCTACTGATGATGTTTCTGGCCGTGCTCTCGCTAACATTGAAGACTTCCGCAGGTTCGTTGGTGGCTTTACATTTGACGAACACGAGGTTGGTTAAGGTCGTTGTCTGTGCTGATGACGATCGCTTGTACCATTGCTGCCTCGGGGGTGCGTCATCCATCGTTAGTCACGAAGTCGGATCGTTTTGTGCAGCAGGCTAATAATGCTAGGCGAGGTTTGGTGGAGTCATAACAGCCTATACTTTTCCAATAGTCGTGCAGTTGCATAGCTCCAACCACACACCAATATAAAACTCGCAAATGCATATAGAGAGGCTGGGAAATAGTGGGTCGCCGTCTTTGATCGAGGTGAACAACACTCAGGATCAATTAGGGTTGTATTAGCAATGTGGTCCGAATGACGTCTAGTTGCATTACTCCTCATTATTCGCTAATAAATTGGTGAATTTCTGCATAAAATAAACGGTGTCCACTTTGCATTGTACACCGTTTACTTTGATGTGCAAAACGTCCAGTTTAAAGTGGAAATGGCATAGATATTCAGCACCATATCGACCGGCTAGAACCATTCCTATTCTGGCCCGGATGGTCTACCAACTTCCCTGCAAAAATATGGTGGCCCATTCGTACTATTTATACTCCTAAACATGTTCACTATGTTCATGAAGCCCGGTAGGTTTCTCGTCCAATGCACGCTTGCGCTAGTCAGTCTTAGCACGAAATGGGCCGGAAATAGACATTTGAAACTAATGCCCGTTTACTTACAGGTTTATTGTTGCGAGAGTAATGGAGCGATTAGTTAGAGGGAAAGCAGAAAACCATTTACTCTCACGAAACGTGATTGACCAGATTCAGCATGGCTTTCTACAAAGTGATCAAGCCGAACATGCCAGCTGGAATTTCTGAATTGTCTAACGAGCTATGTGGAAATCGCTTTGTAGCTAGCATCATTTTCATCGACATTCAAAAAGTATTCTATAGCGTGTCTCACTTTGGTTTGCAAAATATCTGGATTTGTCCGCAGATTCTCTTGTTTTATGTGAAAATGCTGTATGCAGTTGATCTTCACTCATCCTAGTTTGACAGTGTTACTAGATATATTTAAGATTAGGTAACGTGGAATAGGAAACGATAGATTTATTTTCAAGCATCGTTTATAGTACAAGGATTCGAAGTTTATTGGTTCGTCTGATAACATGTTTACTGAAACTTCTCATCTAGAATTTTATCCAATTTCCGCATGTTTTTGGCTTTCTGGATTTGTTATTTAACTCTGGAGCTCGTTTCTCTGCAGTCCGTAATCTCCGTGCTCTTTTTAGCTGGAGTTCAACGAACAGCTTGTCCTCTTGACAAGGAAAAATTAAGTGTTCGTTTAATTCAAACACCTACTACAAATCCTATTATTACCCACCTGCACGGGGCGCTCTTACTGAGACATTTTTACACGATCCTGGTTTGATCGGCTCAAGGAGGTGAATGGTTTGGTGTAATTTTGCGTTCTTTTTTATCAGCCGCAGTTAGTGGTTCTTTAGTAGGAAAGATCTCAGAGGAAGATTTACCCCAATCTAGGTTCGTAAATTATCTGCGTAACCCCGCCATAGGCTAAGATTTGGGTTTCATTATTATTACCTTTTAACGCGAAACAGCTGTACCACATTATGATCACTACTTGGAAAGAGAGACAGCACGTTTGCAGGTTACAAATGTCGTGAATAAATATTAGATCCAATATATTGTTACCTCTGGTTGGCTTGTGTACGCTTTGTGTTCATTCCCGTAGCTGGATACCTGTGATGTGGCTCATGAGCCTAGATTGTGCGGACCAATTTTCCCAAGAAACATTGCACTTGTTGAAGTCACCTCCACTTAGTTTATAGGTGAAACCCAGCTCCGAGAATTGTTCAAAAGCAGAAGGGCGATAAGTGTGCGACAGGATATTGACACGACCCACTCGAATGAGGCTATTGTTCAACGCTGCAGCAACACAGACAGATTTATTAGCATTTATCAGTTGTGGGCTTGATGTGGAATGCAAAGTAGCTGTTCACAAACCAAGGTTACACCCTCCGTTCCTTTGGCTACATGGAGTCTACTCACGAAGAGTGTATAGCCCTTAACTTCGTAGTCGGTATAAGGGACATATGGGAAGTCCAATGTCCAAGTAACAAGTATTAGCTAAGGAAGTGGGAAGACAACAGTCTGACGTAAGCTGTGCATTTTATTACTCATAGCGTGCATCACTAAGGACTGCAATATTGCTATCGTCAAATGACAGGTTTAATGCTTCATGGATACTATGGGGTACGACTACATTAGTACCTGTCCAGTTGACTATGGTGTTCGTAGTTGGAGACAATTATCAGTGCTTAGTTGGGCTAGGTTGAGAACCTGGCGGATAAAGCGACGGCTCTCTGGCTGTTTCAGACTGGGAGTTTGGGGCGGTCGAGTTCAGTTCCGAAGTTGGCTTTACTATTTCGGCGGTATTATTGTTGCCGAGGTTTGCACTTGTGGGTTATGCATGGAATCACATGGACTGGTAGTGGTCCCACAGTTTTTTAGAAGTTGTGGATGAAACACAACTCCTTTTTGTTCTGAAGGCTATTTCGTCTTATGGGGATATATGTCGCAACTGTGGACACCAAGAATACAGCATCTTAACGTCACGCATTTCATAGTCTAAGGAGCACGGAATCAGGGCAATCTATAGAAAACGGTTGCAGTTTTTTTCGTGAGACTAGGCGCCTTTTCACAAGCAGCTGACTCCTCAGTTCGTTAACGATATTTACCGTTTCATAGGACAAAGGTGTATTTAGGGCTGTGTATCTTCCAGGTCGAGCAATTTTCTGGAGTTGTGTTTCTAGCTATTGTGTCCGTTCAATACCATTTGGCGATGGAATAAAGCTATTTATTTTTGCGTATGAAATTTCATGCCTATGCGGCATTATGGTTAAATCGATTGTAACGAATTTCTACCTGCAAATCGATTGTATTTGTGATATTTTAGGTACATTTTCTTTTACATTTAAGTCCGCATAAAAACAGCAACGTTGTAGGCAACTCCTGTCATGCGGTCTTTATCAGATTCGACGGAGGAGTTAAGGCCAACCACAGGCGCTCAGATTTTTTTGTAAATGTGTTTCCAAATGACTCTTCAGACTTTGAAGACCACTAAACTGATGAGGCGTTGCCTTTAGCTCGTATTTCTCTTTCTACTGTGATTCGGTCCGCTCTACTCGTGGCCTACTTGTCATTAGATGATCGTGAGGCATCCACTGTGACGAAGAGAAACTGATCGAAGCTCTTAAGTTACTCTGGCCAGATAAAATGGACGATTCGGAGGCCAGGAGCAATCATTTGACTACATCTTTGCCCTAGTTTGGGCTTATTGTTTACATTTATTGCTGGTTAATGCCCCCGGTGGGCACGTGATCTAATTTCATTTGCACTGATCGAAACCATTGTTACCCCATTGCTCTTGTACCCATATGATTGTAAAGGTCTGACGATGAATGCATCGAAAACCATTGTTTACCTTCGGTCCCTTGTTCCTGTTAGTATCGGATAGTCGTGCTTTTGTAACTTTATACAAAGGCAGTGTATTCTCCATCGCGGAAGAAAGCAGCCCCATTTTTTCGATGGTGTACTTATTAATATGCTTGTCTTCCCTCCAATCATTAGGCAATAGCTCAGTTCAACATGTACCCTAGAGCCCGTTGTTATCGGTCTTCGGTTTTTCGTAGCTCCCCTTCACCCCCACGGAAGGGCCGCAATCCTGTGCTTCAGCTCGCTTTTTCTAACAACTACGTCAACGTGTTTCATCAGCATCTGCTTGGTGTCGCAAAAGCAGATACAGTTGGTTTGGCTGGCATTGACATAGCACTCATTGGCAAGGCCGACTCCGCGCTACTGCACTTATTCTCCATCAACAGCTGACTGTGTGCAGTTCGGCTTCAGGATTCATACAGGAGTTGTAAAGTATAGTGCAACTTGCTCATCATTTCCACTTGTGCTCCAATTGACTGTAACCTAATCAAAGGCGATTTCTGCCGCGACGTTCATCAATTTTTACATAGAGTTGGCAACTCAAGTGTCTTCCTAGTGGACCTTTTGATGCATGATTCCATCACGTTTTCGCGCACGAGCACCACTTCAGTGGTTATCATGCACTCGGTGATCGCCATTTGAATGACTGTGGCAGACCACACATTGTGCACGAAAAGCCGGTTGTTTCTCCATGGCACTAACGTCATGTGTAGGAAAATATGCTATACCGTTTGGCATTCTCCTTCGCTAGCAAGTTTGGTGTGAAGTCAATCACAGATGGTGTGCAAGCATACGTAACCATAGATCAACTTTGTCCATCTACCTTGCTTCAGATCGCGCGCTCTTTGGCTGACTACTTACCAGACAAAAGAGTCAATAGTCTAACTTGAAAGGACGCACGGGCTGTTGGGTTAAATATTTTTGTCCCTAGTTTACATAGTCATCACCGTATGCTTTTGTGTTTGATGTGTCAATAAATAATAGTAATAAAATATCAGCTGCACGCCGTAATGGCGCTTCGCTGCTTCGCGACCGCCACCAGTCGCGCGTGGGCTGAGTATACCGCGAGGACATCCGCCCCTACACGGATTCGAACTAATGTCCTTATGATTGCAAGCCAGGTGGGCAGGCTACTCGGCCACCGGCCGACCAATGTGTTCATACCAATGCTGTGGTTTGTTTCACTAGAGCCATCTAACGAAGCATAGGATTACATGGAGTTTCAACACCTGAATTTATTTAACTTTCCTCTGATTTAAATGAAACCCTTCCGGAACTGTTCAAACATGGTTGCGTAGTGCTTTCTGCATAGTTAACAGTTTTTTTTAACATCCTTCATGAGGATAAGTTCTTAACCCTTGGATGAGTCGGTTAGTGTAATCATTTTTACATTGAGTACTGGTCCATTATGTGTAAATCACAGACTGACTAGTCGTAAGTCACTCGTCTCTGAGGCGCCGGCACCTATTCTGCTTCGCATGAATTCCCATTCCGTGATTCACTCTATCGCGATGCATATGCTGTGATTTCCGTTCCATCTACTGGGGTGTGAACAAGTTCACGCTCCACCGACTACTAAAACGCGGTCACCTCTGTCGCATGCCACTATTTCCACAAAGCTTCTTCTGCCTAATTGAGAGGTGGATTTTGGGTATGTTAATGCTTTCGCATTACGATAATGACCGCTGGAAAATGCAGATTGTCTTAGATCATTTGTCGACTGAGACCTCTGAATATGACATATCTTACACTCACATAAAGTGCTTTAGGGCCGGTACTCACCTGCGCCTGCTGACTATTGCGCACACACCTCATGGCCAAATGGGCAGTTTAACCTACCCAGTGAACTGTTTCCGCCGTTGTTACTGTTGGAAAGAACATACCTCTTCTAACGATCAAAGCTTGATCGATTTTGCCATCCTGCGACACTTATGGGACGTCTATCTCTTGTTAAAAAGCGAAATTTGCAGCACCACTTGCGCGCTGTGCTACTGTGCAGAGGCGTTTCCTTACCGGTTCGTGTGATGGATGTGCGCTAGCTACTGACATTTGAATACTAGTGTTCGCAAGGTGACGTAGTTGGATGCCTTGTCCTGAGACACTGGAGTCCCGCTTTCAATACCGTTGTGTCGATGCACCCGTTGAGGTGACTCAGTGAATTTCTAACCAAATACAACACTATTCTTCGCGCAGTGCCACACGAAAAAACCGCGCCCCGGTCATCACACGACTTTGTGGTAAAACGCAAACTCGCTGACTTCGCATGTTTCACCCTTGGTTCCATACGTTCTCCTGGCCGGTAGTCTAAGAGCACGGCTACTTTGAAACACTGCAAAAAATGAAACGGTATTGAAATCCATGCAGGAATAGGATGCAAGAATGTTTGAACTTAAATGTTATGCATCTTACCCTTAGAAAAGAATAAAGAGGTTAAGCACTTGTGAATTGCTACGCATACTCATTCCCTTATTGGTTTCCATTGCTTCTGTTGGTTTCCCAGAATAGCCTTGTACGTTTGTTCAATAGGCTATATATATATATATATATATATATATATATATATATATATATATATATATATATGGTTCCCCTTTCATTCCTCATCGCATATCTGTTACTCTCTTTTTCAGGCGAGTCCACCGATTACGACCATATGGTTTACTCAGTGTTGGAATTTTTGTCCCGCTGTATAAGCGTCAAACAGTATCGATCTGAACTGGAAGCGTCACTTTCTGATGTTTATTTTCAACTTGCATTGTTGCTTCAGCTACCAGAAAACTCGGTAAGTAGTCAGGCTTCGTTCTTCTTCCAATCTTGTTTTCATCGGTTGTTTGTTGTTTTTCAAGTTTGGACCATTTACCTCGTTGCGTCGTGTTGCGCGAACCTACACCATGTGATATGGAACACCTGCCGTTCATCTCCATCGGAATCTAACATCCACTAAGTTTCACCAAACTGTTTTTTTCTTAAGTTTCCTTTTCCTGCTATTTTGTTTTCCATTTATTTCGATGAACCTCTACGTTTCAGACTTCCTAAGAACTGCTTTACACCCCTTTATGCTTTTGCCTGTAGCGAAGGTATCCTCAGTTCTCAAACTATTGAAAAGTGCTTGGAAAAGATCGAGAACTCGTGAATTCAGAAACGTTTGAAAACAACTGGTTGGTATAGCTTGTGGGCGTTTCGTTTTTGACACAGAGCAACTAATTGCATGTACAAAATTGGTTGCAAGGACTGCGCACACGTTTACATCGGCCAGACTGCGAGTGAGCTACGCACATGCATGCCAGAATACAAGGTGTGTATAACACGGCTACCGAGTAACGAGCTCAAATATAGGGCTCTACTAAGGGATTCCGCAGTAGCGATGCACATGATAGGCACAGGTCATGAGATCAACTTAGATAACCTCGAAATCGTTAGGAAGGGGTTTCGATCAACGCCCCAAAGGCTAACTGCTGTGGGCGGTTGAGTTTGGCAGGGTGAACAGATGCGTGAACAGGATGGATGAGGCAGGGCCTTCGAAAGTGCGACTGTCCTTATTGATCAGTCTGAAGAGCAACGGCGGACGGTTCCAGGACAGAGAATGAACATCATCTCTGCAACCATCGTTACCAGGGCTTACGTGTGTGACCTCGTAACGCGGACCACTTGTGACCGTTCTGTGCACTAATTGGAGCGATGTTTTAACCTGTCACGTGATTGACCTTCTGCCTACATCCTGTTGGTCCCGATTATCTTTCCAGTTCGTTATAAGTGATATACCGATGCTCGACTGGTTCACTCGGCCTGACAAAGCTTTCGTGTGTCAAAAGCGAAACGTTATCCCCAGTTCGTCTTGGTTGCGTGTGGATTTTTTCTCACACACCGCGCATCTGTCTCCGTCCGCTTCTGATTTCGATGTTCTGTTTACTTGCTGTGCGCGTCATCTAAGACATGCGGATGGCATGACACTCTGGGTCGTATGCGACTGCTATGCAAGCGCTATTGAATAACCCGCCGCTCCGCACTCCACGCTTCGGCATGTTCCTTAACTCTTGAGAGTGTGAACCAAGTCTACACTACCAGGTTTCCCTATCACTACACAACCACTGTATGTGGCCGATGATTTAACTTTTTCAAATGGCTACATCAACTCTGCTGGTTTCTTTGCCGCATTTACCGCGTTTTATTAATTAGGTTCGCGTGGTTTCTTAGCGCTCTGGTCACTTGCGACAGCACGATGTAAGCTTTTGGGTTATGGGAAGATTCGCAGCTCAACGGTACGTTCGCTATTATATAGATGGTTCAGTGGCCATTCACTGAGCACTGAGACCCTTGCAGGTTCACCGATGGCAACGAGTTACGCCCACTGCTAGTGATGAGCAGAATGCACACCACTTCAGTTCGTTTTCCGCTTTTTAGTAACGGGATCCCTTTTGCCCCGTTCCAATGTCTGTAGCAATCGAACCGATTCCGCTCGATCGGTCGTGGGCTCCACATTCTTGCAAGACGCTAACCTCGACGTATATTATTAGGTGAGGACCAGATGTGGTCAGTCAGTCACATAGCAGGTTAGCATGAAGAAACAACGAAGAACCAAACGGGATTGATGCCTGTCTCCTTCGCGTTATCAGCTTGTCAGTCAAAGGTGGGATGTACACCGCTGTTGCAAGACCGGTGTTACTGTGTGGATCAGGGATCTGGGCGCTTGCTGATGTGGGCATTTATATACTAGTCGTCTTTGATTGCCAATACTTGGTGCCGTTATCACTTTCTTCGGTGAGTTTACATCGGTTTATTATGCACCCGTTTTTGAATTCTTCATCTTGATGCCTGGTGTCTTGTTCGCGCTGCGACTATTTCCTAAGGTTTTGTTATATAATTTCTCCTTGTCCTCACCTCTATTTCCCCGTCTTCTTGTTTGCACGTCAATCTTTATACTTTTGTCTACCACATGCTGTTTTGGTGTACACAACCGCATTTGCTGGTTATCGGGTTTCAGTTGACAACTCGAAACAGACGCATGGTCAGTCACGTCTGACTACTTTGTAACAGATGCCTCACTTATTGAATAGTTTTGGATTGAACATCTTTTATTTCGCTCTTTTTCAGTACCCTGTGATTCATGGGGATGAAGAAGTAGAAATACGGTGATAAAAAGTGCAAAATGTACATTATTCACTTTATTTCTTATACAAAAGTATGAATGTTACATAAGCATGTACTAAAATGCCATAATCATTCAGGTACTCTAATTTCTTGCCGTCAGCATTCACAATCTTGTAACCGAGAACGAACACTCATGCACACTCTAGAACAATGCCTTTATCAGCATCAATTTCCCGGACAAACCTCCAAAATGAAATGGATAATGTGTTTAACAGTGCGGGGCTTGCGTCATCTTCCAATAAACTATGTATCAATTAAGGTGTACACATCTTTAGTCTTGCAGGATTCATCAGGCGCCCTAATGATCTGCGCTCAACACCAAGTTCAGATGTGGCCCTGTGTTTCGATTTCTGTGGGCTTTGAGCGACTGCCTGGGCGACTACGAATTCATTTCCTTTTATGCTCACAGTAATTGGTCGACAATTTCTCGGTGCGTTATGGTAACTCCTTGTCTGTTCAAAATAGTCACATAGTCGATATATTGTGAGCCTTGTTATGGAAGATGTTGCAAAGGTTTCGATCCACTGTTCTCTTACACGTTCACTATTTTCTGTCTTCCCGTTTTGTTTTCCATTTCACTTGCGCTGTTCGTCAGTCAAATTATCGGCCATGGTTAATTTGCCACTGTAACTGAAAAGATAAAAGGAAATGATTAAAAGCGCTACAAGTCCATGCCACTGATTTCACTGATCTCACAGTTCTGCATACCTACTTTTGCACCCCCTTTATACTTGCGCGCCCGAAATATCTGGGAAGTGCAGCGGAATCATTTGTCCTTTTAGATCCTTCGATGGTCGACCAACACAGCTACCTTTCTGGAAGAATCAGAGGAAGTTTTAGGTTGTTCCGTTCGTTTGTCGGTGCTGGATTTGCTCAAGGTATTTACCTTTGTCTTGCCCCGCTTTTTGATTGGTCCTTCGTTATTTCTCGCCCAAATCCTCTCTCGGCAATTACTGATTCTGTGTCACTTATGTCCACCAGTGCTGTGGTAGCAAGTGCTGCGTTGTAAATTATTGAGTCACGCAGTGTTTCCCTATCTATTTGTGGCTGATGCTGCATGCGTTCTTCTTACAATTTGTTCTAATTATCTTCTCACTATTCTCCACACTCTTTCGTGCGTTCGCATAGTTCATCGGTTACTCCGATTCACTCTGCTTCGCGGATGTGTCGTCGGCCGCTAGCGTCTTGATAAGCGCACCAACTCTACGTATGCTCGGTCGAGTTTTGCATTGCTATGCGTCTTACACTACTCACTCTTTCCGGTGTTCCTTAATAACATATGACGGTAAATTTCACACGCAACGACTGTCCAATTCACGCCATTGTTCACCTTCAAACGGCTGCTGACTTCGTGGTTACTTGCTGCCCTTACCTCAGCAAGTCAGTCGACTACGCTAGTGGCTTATCTCTGGGGGCGCTCCTTGTAGACGCACACTCTCTCGGTCCCTTTTGTTTCTCCATCATCTAGGGTAATCTTAATAACAACTTACAGCTTCTCACACTCTTGCCACTAGAAATTCCAGTTATTTCGTTATGTTTCATGTCGTTCTAGTTTCTCAACCAAATCGCTGAGCAACTTTTCACTCTTCATAAACATTTTCATTGTTGGTGTTAGCCTTAAATATATCTTTCACCCAATTGTCTGCGTCAAATCCGGATTACGTCTTGTGCTTTTCCCAATGCCCTGGATGTCTGAGTTTCACCTATAAAAGTGCCTGCTATCCAGCTGCAGAACATGATTTTTCCCCACGCGAATTCCATTGCACCTGATGAATGGCCTGTTCTATTTGCTTGCACCTGGATTAGAAACTCACCGGAAACTTCCGCAATTGGCGCGCTGCATTTGGTTACGCACTGGGACGGCTGTTATCATTTGCTGAGAACTTGCACTCCAAGAAAGACCCCAACTGGTTAGTGCCGATATGACTAGCCCCCTTTTAATCTGTCATGGAAGTTAATTGTCTCATTTTGTTTGTGCAAGCTTAACACATTGAAGCTTCAGAAAACATAGTACCTCTTATTATTGATGATTGTAAGACTATCTGAAGATGTGCGGGGTAGTCGTACCGTTTCATGATGCTCTTTGTTTCGGATTGATGTCATGACATCTCACCGGCTTTACTATAAACTTGGCCACGCTATCACGCATTACCCAAATATCCTCATTTCCAATCATTCCTCCGTTCCACAAATTCAAATGTCCTGGTGACTAAAGGCTCATCTAAAAACCCTGTGTTTGCTTGTTAGTGAATCTCTGTTTGTTTGATATACACTTCGTTTTTGGTCCCGTCTCCACCATCGCGACATCGGGAAGTGCTGTCAAGTGCTCCAAGCCCATATGCTTCGCTTTCCCGATCAGTGAGAGTTACGACGCATGAAATATCCCGGGTGATTCGATATTACAACTCGGAGCATTGGCCTCTAAACCAACACATCACAACGCTGTTCGGTATGTAGATGGTGGAATGGGAGAAATGAGTGCACCGTGACATAGTAGGTCGTACAGACTCAAGTCTGCGACACAGGAACGTTGAACAAGACCAACGTGCCACTCGAATGAGGCGACGGTTTCAAATTTCTCAGTTGTTAAGCTTATACATAAATAACTAAATATTTTGTTCTTGACAACACGAGATTAATGCCACTCAGGTCGAATGGTCCGATGTTGAGAGTGATCAATGGAAGATAACTTTTGGAATGGTAAAGTGGTTTTTAAGTCTTAGACTCTCTGGGCTTGACATTGTGCGCACGCACGATCTTCATCTATCGAACCACATTGGGTACTGGTGCACAGCAATTTATTCAACTCTCTAGCCTTTTTGGAGCGATTTCATCTTTTGATGCAGCCATCTGCATTCGAAACTCATAAACCATTGTTCTGCCTGTTGTTTTGTGATAGTCGTTCGACCAAATGGTGTGTACCACTTCGGTGGCATTACTTTGTCATCTGTACGAGTATTTTCTTTCTCTTATACTTGCCTTTGCCAACAGTCATATGTGCGTAGCGCGCATCCCCTCTCACGATCCGGATTCACAGAGTATGTGGGGAAACGTCTCTTGCACCCATTGCTTGGTTGCTGCTTCTCATCACTTCGATCGCTTCTACGCGAGTTCACCGACAACAGACTGCCGCTGACTCCGCAGCTTATGCAAGTTGTGCACCTAAATAATCTCGCACCATGTTGTTTCTTTCAACGCTCGTATTGCTTACCGGTTCGGTCAACAGACAGCGCAGACTCGCTCTTTTTACTCTATTGGAATCGACGTGTATAACGTTGGAGCATGCGTAAAATGGTTGCGCAGCAATGCATCTTCAGTCGTTTTCCTTGGAATTTGCTGCCCTCGGTTATATTCTTCGCATCTCTCTCCATAACGTGTCGAGGACTCCTTTTAATTTGGGTGTTGCATTGAACCTAGCCGAACTATTGTATGCAGTCTTCTAGGACAGATCACGGTCACTTGCTGCTTGTCTGATTCGACTTTATCAGAATTGGTTGTTCCTGTCTGAAGACCAGTCATCTTTCTTTTGGTGCTCACCCAAATTTACCGCAAAATTCCATAGGAATATTCCATCCCCTTTCCGTATGGTTGCGAGCATTGGGGACATGAATGCCCATATCGCTTCAACTCGGGGTGCGAACACCGTCTGTGAGACTGAGTCCTTTCCCCGCATACCGGGTAGTTGACTTCAGTCTCCACTCCGACTTACTTATGCATCACCTCTTTCCAACGCGAAAGTCTATCTTACCCTGCCAAGGGACCGCGGACCGCGGACCGCAGTGAGGTTTTAGGCTAGTATTTACCATTTTACCGCTGGTCGATTTCATGATTATTTATCTGTCTGGTGTGTGCGTTTAAACTCCGTTCATGTCCTTTTGCACATGTGCGTGGCACTCGCTCTTCCGGCCGCAACCTGCGCTCAACTTTCAGGCTCCTTTCTCCTCACATTTTTTCGCAGTCCATAGTTCTTCAAAGTCAAAACGGATTAGCTCTCATGTGACACAAATACACTCGGTGGATTAATCGACTGCCGAATATGAATAACATAATTCGAGTCGATCTGTACGTTCTGCACTGAAGATCGACCAGCTATCTATACTACACGCATCAGCTTGATGCCATAATGTGCACAGACACAATCGAACCGCCTGGTATTGGCTAGGTCAGTGGGAACGGTGACCGCCTGCTCTCATCTTACGCCACCCACGGCCTGGCGAGCACGAACACACAGTGTCGTCGTAGGGAAACGTGATATGTGTGAATTGCTCATGACATGTGCACTACGTGGAGCCGAGTGTGGGGCAACTGACCGCAGGTTGGCGCGTATCAACTTGTACATATATTTTTCATACTCCTCGCGTCGTTCCCCTGACGCGAATCAACGGAAATTTAATTTTCGTTCTCTAGATTAGATTGGGATCAACAACTATCGTGTCACCAACTTGCTAAGTTGCTTGGGAAGCGGCGTTGCTCGGAATCTGTTCAGTCGCCTTGTCACTCGTGTTTTGAAACCAAACGTGTCTAAGGGGCAGTGTGGCTTTCGATCGATATTTTGTTCACCACTAATCAACTGCAGGAGAAGTGCGGCGAGTGAAATCTGCCATTGTACTCGCTGTTCATCGACTTCACCAATACAGTTGACACTGCGAACTGCGAAGCACTGTGACTGGTCTTGGGTAAGTTTGGTAGTCTTATTGAATACATTGTAAGTGGTATGCGTACGTGAGTTCACCTGTGTGCGCAAGCCTCTGTCTCTGGTGTGAAGTAACACTGGGCCTTAGTGTTTACTGTGCTTGCTATCTAACTGTCACGACGTCTTCTACATCCCATGTCTGTGGTTGCGTTGTTCGTCTCGAGCACCTACTCGAAATAGGTTGCTAATCATCCAACGTTTCGGGGCAAGAACCAGGGCACATCAAACAACCCTCCGATGCTGTTGTTTGCTGACGACTGTTTGTTTTTCTCCTCGTGCACCGAAGATGGAGACAACCGATTCCCTTGGTAACCATCGAAAGTTATTCCGTTTGATATGAGAAACGGGCAGCAGGAAACTTTGTGTTAGCGAGAACATATGTGACGAGAATGGACAGACAATCCGCAGCTTGTCAAAGTGTTTGGAGCGTTGGGCTGAACACTTTGAGTAACAGTTCAATCGGTCAGAGTTGACAGCTTCTCCATCGACCAGTGATCGCCCTACTCTCTGGGCTGTTCTGCTGGATCCGCCTTAACGCGCAGAATTAGAACGTGAGATCAGACGGCTAAAATTGAACAAGGCCGCCGAAACTGATGGACTTTTTCCATCCCTCTTCAAATTTTGGGAATATGCTTTCTGGACGATTTACACAAGTTATTAGTGAATCTATAGGAGCAGGAGGCTGCCCCGACAGACTGGAGCAGCTTTGTAATGGTTCCAATTTTCAAGGGAGGCTTCCGTTCAAAGTGCGGCAGTCATAGAGCAATCAGACTGATCTCAATTGCCTCTAAGTTAATTGCCTCCGTCGTCCTCCGTAGATTAACTGGTGCCCGTTAAAGCCAGATGCGCGAGTAGCACCCGGGTTTCGTCGAAATCGAGGCTGCATTGACCACATCTTCACATCACGTCAGCTGTTGTAGCACCGTTGTCGTGTTCCTAGACGTCAAAGAGGCATGTGATTCAGTTGATCGATGTGCGCTTTGGGTCTGTCTATTAATGAAAGGTGTGCCCGAGAAATATATAACTGTCATAAGAGCTCTGTACGCGCATATTTCGGGTAGAGTGAGGGCTTACGGCGAGCTTTCGCCGTTTTTCAATATCACCAGCGATGTGAAACAAGGTTACCCGCTGTGGCTTTTCCTTTTTAACTTCACCATAGACGAAGTCATTGAAACGGCGTTCGCCGGGTACGACATAGAAGGTGTGAAGTTGCTCCCTAGTTAACGATTTCTCGGCTTGGAGTATGCCGAAACCATTGCACTCGTCTGTGACAGCTCCCGAACATTCCACTTTGCACTAATAAATTGGCTCTGGCTATCAGTCGTTTCGGGCTCTGGTTTGCAACCTCGAAATGTAAAGTTCATCTCCAAGATTGGCAGGGATCCACTCCTGCACTGACCTTTGGCGGTGATAATTAAGAAGTCATCGAGAAATTCAAGTATTTGGGCAACTATATCAGCGCCAGGGGAACGGAAGATGAGATCACGAACCGTATATCAAAGGCTAGATGCACTTTTGCTAATCTGCGCCATCAGTGGCGCCGTCCTGGAGGCCAGAGTTTACAACGCAGCCGTCCGTACAACACTTCTGTACGGTTGTGAAACCTGTCCCATCAAGTCGAAAGACATAATGAGGCTAGTTACGCTCGATAATCGATGCCTCCCCAACTTAGCCCATCTCCGTTGGGAGCACCGCTTCAGCATTGAGCGTGTTCGGCGATGCGTATTTGATGTAGGAAAAGCGAGTGAATCGCTCAGCACCGTTGTATCATGCGCCAGGCTTCGCTGACTGGGCCACGTGTTGCGCATGCCAACCCACCGACTGCCGCGACGTGCATTGTTTGCGCACCGGGTGTTTGGATGGACGCAGAGGAGGGGAGACCAAGCGATGACTTTGTCAAGAGGAAAGAAGTCCCTCACCTCGAACTTAGCGTTCGTTGGTGTTTTCGGACTGCCTGACTGGGGTCCGAAGGGCGATGAACACTAGTTGACATGGCTAGGAGCCGACGTTATTGGCTTTTGTTTTGTGAGTCTGTTTTCTACTCCCCTCCCCTTTTTAATGCCTCTCCAACTACGATCTCAAACCCTGTGCGTAATGTGATCTTATCATTATGTTGCTTTTTTTTAGCTATTTTAGTCTGTACTGTTTTACCTTTTTGTGTTGCGGGAGTTGGAACCCGGAACGCAGCAGTAGACTGCTGACGAATTGAACACCAGATCGCTAAAATGCGCTACCAAATTGTATTTGGAAGTATCCAGTGTAAATTGTTACCGTTTGCTGTCTTTTACCTACGTTCTTGGTCAGTAATATAATGATTCATGAAGAAGACCAATCAATAAATACCGGACTGGTTTCCGCCTAGGTTGCAGTTGTTCTGACCCCCAACGTTCCTTTGGCGCAGGCTGAAATTTCATGTATATTTGACCTCCGTTGGGAATCTTTCTGACTGTAATGAGACAGCTCTTAGAGGGTGAGTATCACAATCGCGCTATTATCTTCCTTATTCGTGCCCTACGTTGCTCTGCTGATGTGTATTCCTTGCTTGTTTTGTGAAAAGCGGGAAGTAACTTTTTTATTTGTCGACTAGCACAAGCACCCCCTTGTAACGACACGATACACCATCACATGCTAAGCGGTGGCATTATGGTTAGCTCGGTGAATATCACACCAGTACTGAATAAGAATAGCTGTAGTTCAGGTATGCCACGCATCCCTACCTCCCGGAACGGATTTCTTCGTTTACCTTCTTTTTTGTTTGACGTGCAACGCTCGACCAGGCAACGGGAAGCGAGCTCGCTAGCTATTGGGCTAGTTACTTTGACCCTTCTTACTATTAGTTTGGAGTTCATGCGAGGCGTCATGCGGTTCACTCGCGACACTACGAAACATGGTACTCAGCTGACATTAGTTAGGCGCCTTTTGTCGTTTACTATTCCGACTGATTGAATTTTGTCTCTTGTAGACTTAACGGTACGTTATCGGAAGTAACATGTGCTATTTCACTGATGCCAATCCACAGCATTTGTTGACCTACTTTCGTGACCTCATGGTGCTCCGAATGCGTAGACACGGCGACTTTATTGGTTCGCATACCTGATTAAAGTTCTATATTATGTCTCTCTTGCTCATCTCTCCATTCCTTTTATTGAGATCATCTCTTTGTTTATGATGGCTTAGTAGATGCGTACAAGCACTAAGTACTTACGTACCGTTCTCGATCCTGATTGTGCGTTGTCACCAGGCATCACCTTTTGCCACTTGTTAGAAACGTTTTGCGAATGCGCTATTTTACTACTGAATATACACTTGCCCCTTTAGTTCTGCTTTCCACTGGCAACTTACACAAGCCCCGTTATTGAATCCGTCGTACCCATTGACCCATCTTGACTTCATTGGTTATTTTTTACTTGCACATTTACGAACATCTACTCCACTTACTTCGTAGCAGTATCGCTTGTTGTCGTCAGCTACTTCTGTCATCATTATTCAGTCAACCTGACCGTTTGTTGAGTGATCCAGATGGTTGAATTGTTATCCACATATAACTGTTTTGAGCCTAGGCAACTACGGTGTTACCTACTAGTGCCCCGATCCGCACATTTCACCCACGGTGATTACCCGCCAGCGTATCGCTTTACCCACTTTTCCCGCATCAAATACGCGAAGCCGAACACGCTTATTGTTCACGCCATGTTCCATCCAAACATGAGTTAAACTGCGAATCAAGTTATGATCGAACATAACTCGCTTCTTTACCTCAGTCTACCTGGTGCGGTAGGTTTCGCATACGTACAAGAGGGTTAAACGAACGGTTGTATTGCATATTCTGCTCTTCGTGGCGATAGGGATGTCGCGCTGGTACCACTTGTGGCGGAAATTGGCAAAAGCATCTCAAGCTTTGGTATATGGTCTAATATCCCGTTTTCAATCCCACCGGCGCAAATATAGCTGTCAAGATACTAAACAATTTTTGACCACTTCTAGATGATAATCACCAGGCATCAGCGCAGTGATTACTGTTTACTGATTAGAAGCAGTAAGAAGAGATATCTCTGTGTAGCTGTCTGATATCACTCAAGTACAAAGACGCGTTAGGTTGGAACGCACTCGATATATTTTATATCGTCGAAGTGTTTTCCTAAATTCCGACACCGACTTTGCCTCAATTACGTGCTACAGCAGGTTGTTCCATCTATTCACCACTCCGTTCGAATCAGTTGGTGGGCGACCCGTTTCAAATCCGGTACTACAAGCTTGTACCGGTCCCCGTTTGCTGCTTGGTGTGTGCAGATGCAGCAGCGGCCTCAACATGGGGTATTCACCGAGATGTAATATCCGATGCGTCATAATGAGGCCTACCCACAGTCGACGATAAACTAGGGTGTAAAACACCGGTTTTCGTACGGCACACTTCGTAACTTGGGAATCAGCCTGGTGGCAACGTGCTGCACTCGCTCGATTCTTTCCACCTCGCATCGGGTGTTAGGAGAATACGCGGGAGAGCCATACTCTAGCATTGGTGGTATTATCGAGACGAAGAGGCGAGGGACATTCTCTTCGAACCAAGTGCTGAAGCTGCACCTGAGCGCCCAAAGCATACGAATATTTTTTGGTAAAGCCCATTCGTGTTGTGGAAGGACTTTAGGTCGTAGCGTGAGAGTACACCGAGGTTTCGCACGAAAGACGCTTGATGCAACGGTCACAATGTAGATTCGACTGTGCTCACACTTACCCAGCCTCATGAATTGCGACTTGACCGGGTTGATCGGAACATTGACCTCTGCAGACTACATGGAGAGGCGGTTGAGGTCCTGCTGAAGTAAATCACAATCATTGAGTGTGCGGATTACTCTCCACACCTTCAAGTCATCTGCGAACGACGCACAAGGTGATTGGAGTAGATGAGGCACATGGTTTACATGTATGAGAAACAAAATCGGCCCCAGTACAGTGCCTTGGGGCACGCCACTGCTCGATGGATACCAGTTGGCTAAATGGTTGTCCACCTGGACCCTCCACTTTCGATCAACAAGGATATTCCTGATCCATTGGTGCAGCGAGCCACCAACACCGCACATCCTCAGCCTTTCGAGGAGCACTGCATGGTTAACCTTGTCAAAAACCTTACTGAAGTCAATGTAAGTGACGTCGACCGATTGGCCTTGGCTCAGCGCTTGTAACCATTCGTACCTCGTCAACAGTGACCTTTCACGAAACCATACAAAAAATAGCCCCAAACAATTGACACCCTATGCTGCTTGGCACGTTTTGGAGCTGTCAAAGATTGGTCGATGTGGCAGGCATTTTTCAAGTCATGAAATCGTTCACCTGGGGGCAGCTCCATGCCTGGAAGGTCGGGTCCAGTGAATGCAGTTTCCATGACTTCGTCACTGGCGAAGTTACATAGGAAAGTAGATAGCGGGTAACTGTCTCGCGCCGCTGGAGATATTGAAGGGCTGCGGCACTTTGCCGTGAGCTCTCACTCTGCCCTAGCTAAGTGTGTACAGCGCCCTGACAATGTTTACATGTGTTTTCGGACACAATTCTTGTGCACTCAATCCAAGAGGTCACATCGACACATCGTATTGAAGGCACCTTTGATGTTCAGGAACACGACTGCGGTGGGTCGCCAATAACTATGGCGGTGCTTCAGCAGTCGACGCAAAGTGAAGATGCGGTCACTGCAGTCTCGATTTTGACATAACCTGGTTTGTTCCTCCCGAATCGGGCTTTTATGTGTGCCAGCCAATCTTTGTAGAATGACAGACGCAGGTAACTTAGAAGCAAATGAGACCAAGTTGATTCCTCTCTGACTGTATCATTCCGAACGTGAGCCCCCTTGAAAATGGAACTATTATCGAGGGGCCCCAGTCTGTTACTACCAGTCTTCTCTGCTCCCACACCTTCAATGGCAAGTTATGCAAGTTATCTATAATAGCAGATCCACCGAATTTGAAGAAGGTTAGAAGAAGTACATCTGCTCCGGCGGTCTTATTCAATTTCATCTATCTGATCTCACATTCGACTTCTGCGCATTAGGTTGGGTCCAGTGGACGATTTCGAGAGAATGTCAATCAATGGCCGGTAGCAAACTTGGTAAATCTGACTAATTAAATTGCTTCTCCAACCTATCGGCCTAACACTACAAACGCTTCGACAAGCTACGGATCGACTGTTTACGCTTGTAGCGCATGGTCTCGCAGTTTCCAGGTTTCCTGCTTCACTTTTCCTGTATCAGACGGTTACCAAGTGCAGCGGCTGTCTCCACCTCCGAGGCACCATGAGACCACCACGCTTCTTGATCTCTCTTTGAGCCTAACACCCAGTTTCGTCTTGGGATCTTTATGAGTCTCATTGTGTTTGCTGCCAGCCGGAATCTGTCGGTGAGCATCCAAAAGTTCCAGAGACTGCGTAGAGTCCCTATGTCCTGGTTTGCGGCTTGATTTGCCGCATGAACACATGCCTCCTGCTCATTACATCTGAGAAATATGCAACCAGTGATCTTCAGCTGTGTCCGATTGATCCTTACTTAGCTCCTATGCCAGCGTACTTCGATACACATACAGAGCATCTGACTTCGCTAGTAGGCTAGTGACAATGCGCTCACAGCTTCGTTGCCTACGTCCGTCGAAATGCGTCCGCAGGCCGATGCATGCAACTGCTTAGTCAGTCTCCACGCGCGTGTTCCAAATTGAGCGGCAGTTTTGTTGAGGTCACTACTTCCCTATGTTGAGACTATTGGTGCACCTTCGCGCACCAAGCAGCATACGCAAACACGGGTACAAACTAGTTGTGCCTGATTTAAAGCGGATCGTTCACTCTCTGTGCTTCGAGCGTCGAGTGGTGAAATATTGGAACAGGTTGTTGGAGACGTTAGTCGAGGCGAAATTGGCATCGGAATTTAAGAGATTCCTTGACGCTTTGCGGACTACAGATATAGGGAGTATATCGCACCCGGATAACATGCAGTACAGTTACGACATGCTGCTACCGCGCAGGAATCGGCGACGTGATTTCGCGCATGTGCCCGATCCACCTACGATGGGGCAAGACAGATTTTTCAAAGCTGTATTTAGGGAGCACGCTGTGTGGTTGGGTTGCGGCTCGCAACCTCTATGGAGACCTCGGCTCACTTTGAGTTAAATCTCGGTCATTCCGATCTCGAGGACCCTATCCTGAATGGAAATATTTGGGTGTTGTTCTTCCCAACACTGGCACACCACGACCGCAGATTTTTCTTTTCGCTCTCTATTTTCAGTATTCAGCATTCTCTCCAACGGTAACTGATTGCGATGTGGCCGCTTTGCGTCCATGGCAGGTTTGGGGTGCATGGGCCCTATGTCACTGTGCCCCGAGTGCTGTGTCCGAAGTTAGTGTTCGCTAGAATGGGACGAGCATCTTCACACAGGTGTACCGATCGCTCACCGTCATCATCACGCCGACCTACACCGTGTTGGCTTTGCAGATGGAGCTGCTCATCAGTGGACAGTTTTCCAACTTGAGTGTTCAGAACACCAGGAAGCACCACAGTATCCATACTTTTTCTGACTGGTGAGCGCATTCAAATAATGATACAAGTCGTCTTTCACTGAGTCGGCGCTCCAGTTTGTGGGCGCCTTGGCTGCGTTGACAGTCGTATACCATTTATCTCCGCACGACGGCGCACATCGGGATCCAGTCGATCAGGACAGATTCAGCCCGCAGGTCAAGCGCAATGCCAACACCGACTTGACCGTCATTTGGGGCTTCATCGTATCCAGACAAGCGCAGTGAAGAAGTATTCCCCTATTATCATATAAAGGCAGGCGCAGGGTGAGCACCGTTAGATCCTTACAGACGATGTAGCTTGGGAGCTACTGCGACGAAAGCATTAACGTTACAATTTTACCATTTCTACTCATTAGTAAGAGTTTTTCATTAAACCGCAAATATCGATCCGTATGGTCACTAGTGTTCGGGTAAGTGCTGCCTGTTATCCAATCTGCGGTAAAGTGAGCATATTGAGGCATGCTAATGTTAGCGATGATCGATGGCTCCAAATGGGAACATGAACTGACGTCCGTTCTGCCTTACGTGGACTTGTCTTTTGGACGAGAGCGTACTCCTTCGATTGCGTGTGAGCGGAAATTACAAGACAAACACCTGTTTTCGAATGCGGAATATTGTGGTAGGTTGAAAACAGCAGGATGAACGCGAAGTCGAAAGTGCTCGATAAGGATGAAAAAGCGCAGTAGTGGAGATCAAAAGAATGGAAGGTCTGAGAAGTGATATCCTCGTACCTATCCACCCTGCTCGATACTGCTGATTGGACGCGGTTGATTATTCTCTGCGACGACCAGGGCATTAATATTGTGTTTGATGAAGATTCATTGTATCGCGTGAGAATGATACTGTCAGGTTGCCCAGGCTTAGACAGGAGAATGATTAGGGTTCTCAACCAAAGCCTTTTGTTTAGAAGCCTGACTGCAAGCTTGCAGAGTTTTGACATTGACTACAAAGAGTCCGTTTTATATAGTAAGGAGCCACCCACATTCCAACACTCAAACTGGAGGGTCAGAGTTTGTCTGGCCTCTAACCATTGACCACTCTGGTGTGAGTTGCTCTGAACGTGCGAAAAGCACCAACCAGCATAGCTTATTGTATCACTGAGACACACGAACCATCGCACTACTTTAATGCCCCATGTCGCTATGGCTATCTTCGTGTCCTGTTCGTTTTCATTGTTTATCCCTGTCCGGGACGTTTGTTAGAGCTGAATATTTTCCATTCACAGGTGCATAACCTACATTCTTGACTTGACTGTAACAGCTATAGAGAGCGAGCACTGAGCCAAGCTTTTTACTGGCGTCAAGCTAGGCCGCAGCTTCATTGTCCGGAGAGGATATTTGCCTCCTGCATACAAGTTCAATGTAGCTAAATGTTTTTTGCATTGGATTGCAACTGTGTGTGTCCGACAGTGAGACTGATAGCTCGACTGGGCCGTGGAATCAGCTAATCTGTTCACCTCAATCTTGTGATGCCTCATTTTTTGAGATCCCCCAAAAGCATACAGATTTTCGCGCAAACCAGCGCATGATCTGAGTAAATGAACATAGACCATAAGAAACCGCGATCCCATACGATGTCCCGTCGTCAGAAGCCGACTGCTATGTGATCTCTTTGAGGTCATGCTTATGTTGGCGAGCGGGACGCCAAATTGCGGAATATTTTTTCGTATGCCTGAAGTTGGTGCACGAGAGAAACTCATCAAGCGTGTGGTGATCCCTAAGGTGACGTACGTTTGGTAACAGATGACCAACCCGTGCGTTAAAATCTCCTGCGAGGCCAACGGCATCTGATTTCTTAACGTTCGTTAGCAGGCAATGAAGCTCCCAATAAAAATCGTCCTTGATCGAGCCACTACTGCAGTCACTTGGAGCGTATGCGGGGATCACAAGTCAGCTGTGTCTCTTCGTAAAGTCCGTTGATTCTACATGAATCCAGGAGCCGAACTGCACACATTGGTCTGTTTATCAGGAACCAATCAACCAGCACGGCCTCGATCCTGCCACTTGGTACTATACCTATACGAGCCAAACCCGCTGAGACTGCTTCTGAGTCTGTATAAATATGCAGTTGATATCTGGCTTCGTGGTTAGTTGGGTATGTCTGCGTAAGCACAGTTCTGGTGTTCTGCAATCGCGTTTCAGAAAGGCAGCGGACATCAACATCGAGGGACTCTAGGATGCGTTGCTAGACCGTCTTGTTGTCCAATCTGCATGAGTATCCGTTCATTGAAGCCTACCAGACCGAACGAGGTTAGGGGTCGAAATAGTCAAAATTGAACTCCATGATTCGCTGTGCAATCGGAATCGCAGCTGAATCCGTGAACACAGGTATCAGTTAACGGATGATATGGTTTATTATGATATAAGTGGTTGCCGTGTAATAAAGTTGCATGAGTGCAGAAAAGAGATGGCAGCAGGTGAGGACGGCGTAGAACAGTCGATGGCATTTTGTCATAGGACGTGATACTACTCGGTTGCCTAAGCCGAAGTAAAATAATATTAATGCTAATGCTAATAAAAATCTAGTCACAAACACGAATGATTCTCATTTGCGAAAGAGCTGACATAATACATTAAAGCCGCTAGATGGAATTATTTAGTGTCTGAATCAAGAGATCCAATTTTATCTCATCATTCTTTCAGTGACCGCAACCTATCTGATTGGGCTTCTGCGCATTGCCTCGATACTATGTATTGCAATCGTTTTGCTGACTCAGGCTATCTCCCCATTGAACCGACTTTACACGGCTCGTACTGCACCCAGTTAATTGTTTTTCATCTCAAGTTCATGTCTTACCGTGTTGCGAACACGCGTGTGCATCTTTCTCGATTGCTATCCATCCTGCACACCCCATGTTTAGGTAACCATGACATTTCTCACGGCAGTATCCGTGGATGTACTCTCCGCTTGTTGCGGGTATTTCTCTACTCTTAGCCACATTAGATCCAACTTGACTCCTGTTACTTCCCGGTTCCTGACTCGTGAGTAAAACTTGTTGCTCCGCTTTGTCCTCTTCCGTCTGACCTTATAGCGGGTGTATCTTGCTGGACCTTATGCTTCCACACTTAAGCGTGGTGTTTATGAATTGATTTCTCTGGAAAGCAACAAATTATAACCGGAATCGGATAATCCTCCTTTTACTGGGGTTTGTTTGGATCGTTTGCACTTTACTTTGTTCGATGCTGATCTTGAGGATGGTCACTTACTTGACGCTGGAGCCTACTTATCTACCTTACGTCTGTGGTAGTCACAGATGTTACGCACCCGGTAATGAGATCCTCGTCTACCCTACTGGTTTCCATTGCTCCACCACTCAGGTGGCATGCACACCCTGGCGAACTAGGTCACAACTTGGTGCAAACGTTTTCCTGTACTTTGTTCACATTTTTCGTCTCTTTGCTGCAGTATTTTTGCGATGCGGCAGATTATGTACTCCAAGCTGCTCTAAACTTGTCCTCAGGTGGAAACATTTGGAAGCTGCATTTAGCTTATGCGGAGGTCTTCCGTCCTACTTTCAACAGGATGACCCTGTCAATTCGAACGATGGGAACTCTTCCAATCAGCTGAGTACACTCTATGCTCGCTATTTAATTCCCAGTTTGGAACAATCAGGTGAGGTGCTATTGAAAGTGGTTACTCCAGTACTGCTCCATCTTTAACACACGTGCTATTAGTCAAATACTTTTCCGCTGGACCAGCCTGTTTTCGGTTGTTATTTTTTATGGTCATCTCATATTTTGTGCCACCACTTTTCAGCCCATCATAAACATCAAACTGAGCTACCTGCTTCATCGTTGCCTTCTTTATCCTATTGTCATCAGTATTTTTCTACTCCTGTACAACTGGTTTCAAAAATCCGCAAGCGTGTAATGGCAGTTTCCTATCGAGGTTTGTTACTTACCGTTCCATGTACGTGCACTCTTGTCCGGTGATCTGCTACATAGAGGTCCAGTAAACCGTATCAAGTTTCCTGCCAACTTTTTACAACTTCATTTATTTCTTATTCTTTTCTGATCGACTTCCGTTGTTGTCCAGTAGCTTTTTCGGTACAGTAACGTGCCTATTTCTCTACTTACAAATTGTCTTTTTAACATCATTTCATCTACTTACCACCAGCACCTTAGTTAGCGAGCGACTTTTAAATGAGATGTTTAGTCCTTGGCGAATTGCAGTTGGATTGTTCAGTCGGATGGGTTTTCTTCTTACACTGAGCTATTTAGTGTTTAAGCCTGACATTCCTCTCCATACCGGGCTTCACTTAGGATACGCATTGATTACTTGGCCCCATCGTGCTTGTCTGTCGAATCGAGGTTGACGATTTGGCATTAGGTTTTTAGACAAAATCGCGTCGTTGCGTCCGATGTTCTGACTTTCGGACATCGGTGGAGGCTGTGCTCGACCTGGACTCACTTATTCCATACGTGCCCTGCTCTTCTAGTTTCCCTTGTTAATCATCCGTTTCAAACCGCTACTTGTGCTTGTTTCTTCCCACTCTTCCGGCGTCATTCGCACTGTTTAGATCCAGTCTTGTCTTTTTGTCCTCACTACCGGCTACTAGCTATATGTACTCAGTTTTTTACACTATCCGTAAGCTTATTCAGCATGAGAGCACAGGTGCCACTACGATACACAGTGCCAATCTCCCCAGCATTACTTCATGTGTACCTGTAGATGAGCCTATCCGTGTATCCTCACCACGGAGTCCCGTCGTAATCTCGGCTGTTCCTTATCTTTGACTTATCCGCCGGGCGACCAAAATGTATTCTAGTGACCTGATGTTCCTCGGAGCGAATAACTAATAGTCATCCATCAGATATGTTCCGAAATGGCGAGTATGGTGGCTATCGATGAAAGTAAGCACTTACTCTGCCTTCATGATTGTTTTGTTTATCTTTCGAAGCTTGACATAACAAAATCCAATGTAGAATTTGATGTTGTTCGGGACATTGTTTTCACACATCGGTTCTGCTACTCTGAACTAAAGCACACAACATGTTTTTCCCGCCTCATTGTCTCTGATTAATCTCGATGACTTGGCATATGTTGGTCTATCCGCTCTTTTCGACACATTGATATCGCGATGATGTGTCGTCAAACTGACAGTGACCAAATTTATATTCTTTTTTATGTACCAGTGTCTTTTGTTACCAATTTGCCAATTGAGGGTTTCATCACAGTTAACTATAGTTGACACATGCACCTCATTTGAGCGGTTGACTTGTCTTCAATGGTCGAATCAGTGAAATCCCTGCTGGTTGCTATCATGTATTCCTGGGCGAATCCGAATAAAGCTTGGTCGGTTAACGATCAAAGGTTTATTATTTGCCGACAAAACAGTTGATTATGCTGCAAATAAATCGAAATCGCCGCTTCATCGTTGCGAACATTCAGTAGCTTGTTCAGCCTTCCGCCGTGGTCCGTTTTCTTTGGTCCACACCCGCTGCCAGTCTATCTCTTTCAGAACAACGGTGAACCGCGCCCCTCTTTAGGCCCAACCGGTTTTGAATTGCTTTTCCAACTCATGTACTTGAATACCCGACAACGGTACTCAACCGAGGTATCGTGCAATGAGCGATTATCACAGTTTATTCTCCAGTGGAGAGCGCACTAAACACGATCGCGCCCGAACATGTCCTCAGACTGCGTCATCTTTAATCACGCTGCCATTCAAGTTCAACTGGGATTGAAAACTCTTATTCATTTAGCTTGGTCTGCTTGTGGTTCGTCCTATGTTTGGATGAGTTACCTGCAAAGTTTCTTATCACCTGAAATCTTCATATTACGGTTTCTCTGGAATCCTATGGTAAACTGTCTTCTAGACTCGTTATGACAATGAGTTTCGTCAGGACCATCTTGTTCCTCCTTGTGATCAAACTGTTCAGGTGTCGCTGTACTTATTGCCGCTGGATTTTGACGAATTGTTAATGTTACGGACTTGGACTACGTACATGATATAGCTCCATTTAGGTCGAATCCAACCCATTTGATATCGCTCCTGGATTTATTTACATCCGACGTTCACGTTTCGGCCCTTGCTTCATACACAATGGACTATAGTGGGATTGTGTTGGATCGATTCCGCACTTATGGGGCATTCCTTGCACATGTCTAGTTGGTTCCTCCAAGGGGCAGCTTTGCGATCCCTTGTGGTCAGTTAAAAAAACACTTAGCGCATTTGTTTGAGCACTCCCTTAAGCGGTCTACACCCACTGTTGGTGCTACTACACTGCCCAGATATCTGACCACTGTTCTCTCAAAACATCAAGAAGCTGCTCATGTTAACTACCGTGCTTCCTAAGCATTGTTCATGACTGAATACCATGGTCTTATCCAATTGATATTTAACTTCAACAATCTGTCCTCCACTGAACCACATGTGTAAATCTTAACAGTTTGCTTTAACTAGATCGCATGCTTCACCAAAGCACGGCTCACTCGCCTGGGTATGTGCGCTTATTTTGTGTGGAATCTCCGAGTTCCCGATCGTTGACATTTGCATGTCGGCTAATGACGCGGACCGACGCAGCAGGATTGATTCACAACCCCCCTCTAGATGGATGCATTTAAGTCGGCCACATATATGGTTTGAATCCTTATCCTATTTATCCTTTCCTTTCTATTTGTTGACCGTCTGTTGTCCCTTCAATCTATATCAGATCTGCGTTCCTTTTTGCCTCTTCGCTAATGGTGACATCTGTGTTCAGGTTGAACTGAAACCGCAACTCGAACCTAGCCAACAATGTGACAAATTTTATCTAGGAAATCTTTTGTGTCAAAGGCGAAGCGTCTACCAGAAAATACATTAGCCAGCTGTTCACAAGGCCTTTTGAGATTATGACTTTCCAGTCAGTTTCAAACGTATTCAATCTGTCGATTAAAATAAACTTGTTCGTAATACTATTTCACATTACGCTACTTACCTTGGCATCGTTGCTTAACCTGACTAGCCCGTCGAATATATTCATTTTTTGTACATCCACAAACATCCATGCACGCATTTTTCTTCCTCCACAGAATACCCTTTCCTACAAGTCGGCGCTCTTCATTGTGTGACACAGTTGTCGATGCACTTGAATTTTCCGTCGTGTGAATTTCAGCTCACTAGGTGAGCTACTTTTCCCTTGCTGCCCATTCCCCAGCTAGAGATATTTCGATCACAAGCTAGAGTTCTTTAGTGGAACTCATCCAATTCTCACACGGACTGTTTACTTGAGTGATTTAAGCCCTCCTTTTTGCGTATCCGTGAACAGCTCCATCATAGCACATTGTTTCATATTTCACTAGATGTAATCTTATTATCTGGGATTTTACCCATACCTCAATCGTTCTTCGTGTTTCAAGACACTCTTTGCGAGGAATATATATATATATATATATATATATATATATAATGATACAGTGAATTTATTAAGTGGCAACTCACCTGCCACGTCGCAGTCTTGTTAAACAGATAGTTGTGGCTTTTTATAAGGAGAACGCTTTTCAGGTGCAAATGTACCACGTTCTAAGACGCTGCCGTGTAATGCCGCGCTTAGAATCGAGTGTTATATCCTGGCGACACTAAACGAAATGGTCCCGGAGTTATACAAGGCCAAAATTTTATGAAAGTCGACCTCGCTTCAGTTTTCTGGCGTGTAGCACTTGAACAGTCCAGCTATCTGACAAAATTTTGAACACCTTTTGGGTGTTTTAGTTGGTTTGGAAGTATCTAGCGAGGTATTTCAGAAACGCATCCTTCAAGCATCGGACCATTTACCCGGAATGATTTGTCTGGCAGGTGACACGCTAGTTCTTAGTGCTACACCAAAGGAACACGAGCGTCATCTTCACAAATTTCTGCAATGCTGCAGTAAACGAAACATCAAACCGAAGCAAGAGAAACTCGAGCTACGCAAAAGGGAGGTGGGATTTCCCGGACATGTGCTGAATACGATGTGATTGAAACGGGATACGGAAAATCAGGGCCATTAACAAGATGCCCTCGTCCAGCGATGCGAAGGCTGTTGGCAGGTTGAACGGTATGGTCAATTATCTGTGCCGTTTCCTGCCACGATTGGGTGATGGGATGATACCGAGTCGAAAATCGAAGCTTGGCATAGGGGCCCCAAACAAACTAATGCCTTTCAGAAAATCAGGGAATTGATTACTTTTTTCCGCCTCTTGCCCTTGGGATTCATTGTGGCACTAGTCAATGCGACTTCGGATCTGTGCGCATGCAAAGCGGTGATCATACTGATTTTCGCAGTCGCACACCCACGGATGCCGAGCGTCGCTTCATACAAATTGAAATAGTAACGCTGCGCTGGTTTGCGCCGTAGAACGCTTCAACGACTTAATGTTCGACCGCAAAACAACTGTCTACGGTGACCGCAAGCCATTGCTATCCATCGCTAGCAATCCGCTCCACATCGTCTGCAGCAGATACTTATTCTTCTTCAGAAGTAAAATCTGCACATTGTCTATCACCCGGGATCCAGCATACACACCTCTACACTATGAAGAGCTTAGCTTCCAGTTGCAACCAGCATACAATAAGTCTCTGATTTGGTTAATTTAACGCAACTGATTTCTGTCGCGGATGAATGTATGCAACAACTGCTACGTTGCACGAAAGAAGACGAGTTATGCAAGCTTATGGAACAAACAATACTAAACAGGTGGCTTTAACCTAAACAAATGCTTCCAAGAGAACTAACGCTTTTCGATTCTGCGATCAAATCATCATCCAATAAAAAGTGACCTGTAAAGGAAACCGGATCTTTATCCTGAAAGCAATGCAGGATTCCGTGCTGTAGCTCATTAATGGCGCGCACCTGGAAATCAAAAGCTGTATGACAAGCGCACGAGAACTCATCATCCGATCAGGAATGACTTGTCAGCTATGCAATTACATATTAAACTGCTTAGCTTGCAGAGGGTATGGTATTTGCCAACCGACGTCCTGGAGATACAATGGTAGAAAGTCATTTTGATTATCTTTACCTACACAGGTAAGAATTCTGTGATTGTGGTAGATTACTTTGATGGCTACTTTGCGATTGATGCTCTTATTACTAAGCTGGCTAGCCGAACTACCTCCACGTGTTGCCTGCCGGGTGGTCCGGTTTAATCCTGTTCCAGCGAATGGTTCGGCAGCACTGTTCCAGGATGTGGTGGGTTTTCGCCTGTTAAGCGTTCTCCCTACAGAAGTCACAAATGTCTGTTTAACAACACTACGATGTGTGGATCTGACTCTCCACTAAATAAAGTCACTGCTTCCTGCCTTTCCGGGTGATCTTACCCCACTCACGGACATCAGCCAATTGGAAGATATTATTTGATTCCTTTCTGTGTTGGCGAATTCACCGCACACAGCCACAAACAGCACAACCATAACAAATTCACTCAACATGATTGCTCAACCACTTACATCTATACACAAAACATGACTCCAATATGTACTGATTACATAGCAACACTTGTGACAATTACTGATTATACGCTTTGTATTACTATGATCATACCTTTTTAGACGTGCCCCGCACTGCCGAGAATAAAACATTTATTTATTTATACTCAGTATACATTCCATCGTGAACAATTTACAGTGCCAATTCGATAAACATGGAATGCCTGAGGAAGTGGTCTCCGATAATGGACCGCACCATTCATCGCTTTGAGAAGTGGAATATCCTTCTCCGACTCACCAGTTCATACCATAGCCAGTCGCGTGAGGTTCCATACCGTATGTTACTGTTAAAAAGATACTGGCCATCTACCGAGTTCAGGACAAGTCCAGTTCAGCGTTTGTTCAGTCGCAGAACAATGATATTGCTGCCAGCAGCCAGCTTCTGTGCAACATGTGACACAATCGGCTTCTTTTCTACAAGACCGTCTAAGAACTCGAAGCTCTCAGCAAAAGCATTATTATTATCGTGGATCGAGACGCCTTCCTTCTCTTGCTTTGGGAAACCAATTGTGGGTCGGGGATGACACCATCCGAACTTATCGAGTGCATGAGTGTCAGCAGGACCAGACATTTGTAATTACAACACAAGGCCTGATGGTCATCCGCAGTGGTAAACCATACGGAGATCGTAACTAATAGAGTGGTAAGCGGGGCCAGTGTCCAGATACGAGGTCGCGCACAGGCTTACCGAGGAGCACGTGAGCTGCCTGCTGCATGCGAACCTCACCAGCACGAGCGTGGAACGACCTTCGACTGTTTTGTCAAATTTGGGAATCGGGTGCAAACTGATTGGCCAGAAAATACAAGCCCGAGTCAACGGAGGCGAACCATTCTGCCAAATATGGGAAATCCGTGCGACGGAATTAACTCACATTGGCTGAGAGCCAAACGCTTCCAAAATTAGGATGTTACGTTCACCAATAAATAGAACTGACCTATCGTGTAGAATAAGCTCCCTGTTTACCGAGCCTTGACCTTCTGTATCCCGTCGGTTGGTTGGGCGCGTGACTGAGCGATCCGGCGGTCGTATTCTTGCAGGCGCAGAATAGCAGCAGTGCAGCAGTACGAAGGCAGCTTTACAACAGTAACAACACCGGTCCAACAAAAACAGAGAAATGGTTTTCGTTAATAGTTGATTCTTTGAGCAAAGCCGACCAATTGGTGGTAGGCAACCGTTGTCGACGCGAATTGATCACGCATGAACGAGACGGACAGAGGAATCAGCCTCGGTTCAGCCTAAAGTGGACAAACCACAGCTGAGTCAGCAACAGAAATGAAGTAGATTGGCTGCAACAGGTGCGGACGAAGGAAACTTTGCGCTAGGCACAGGGACAAAAGAGAACTGATGTGTAGCAGCGAAACTCAGGGCGGACAAAGCAGGCGGGGTCGATTAAAGCGAGCGTAGGGTAAATAAATAAATAAAATTTTTATCTCCTACTATTCGTAATACTCCATCAGGTGTACGATCATGGACCAATGATCACAGACAAATCACGGAAGAGACAAATGGTTGAAAGTGACCAGTGTGAACTTCACCACCAAATGTCGCCCGTCAGGTGGGTGCAGTAGAAACGGTGCCTTGCTTTGAATCAACGGATCTTCATCTTTTGGCCAGACTTCTTTTGACTGTCGGAGGGATACATGACTATAGAGAAAAGAGACCACGCTACCGTTAGCGTCTCTCGCGTTTCTTCTGTCCCTCCTAATCCATTTTCTCGCCTAGTCCCTATTTCACCTGACCCACCCTACCTGCCACAATCCATCACTTCGCCGATTGCCCCGTGCAAAGCGTTCAACATCGGGTGCTGGAACGTGCACACATTACTGTGCTGGCGCTGCACTGGTCGCCATGTCACTCGGTCGCTAAAGCATTGATATTGCCACACTAAGTGAGACTCAGCTTGCTGACCAAGGCAACCTGTACGAGGTTAGTATTAGTTACACGTTCTACTGGATAAGAAACGCTACTACAGCGCTACATGAGAATGAAGTGGCCTTTGTACTATCCGAGCGCTAAATGGCCAGCTGGTTGCAGAGCTGATTGGAATCAGCCCAAGACTGATGCCACTTCGCCAGCGACTTAGAAGAGGTAAGTTTGCCACTTTTATTAATATGAGCGGTCCTACCATGCGTTATCCTGCTGACACAAGGGATCAGTTTTACGCTCAGTTATCCTCCGTGATACGGTCTGTGCCTAAGAGCGACCGGCTGTTCCTGCTGGTTGATTTCAAAGTACACATCGGGCTTGATGCTGCGGTGTGTACAGACATAATCGGGCAGAATGGTATTGGCCTAGCCTCTAGGAACGGGAACCGCCTGCTCTCACTCTCTCAAGCGAACTGATCCGACTGGTGCAGGTTGTGTTGCTAGTTGCACGTGCGTTTGGAGTTGTCACGCTTGTCTCCTCGATTATGTCATCATACGCCAGCGTGATATGCGTGAAGTATATAGTCACCGACTTGTGGTGGCACATCAGAGAACATGTGATTGTGGCGGCCGGGGAAGTGATAGGGTACGCAAACTGTAAACTGTCCGATTGGTTTTATGACAACAGTGTAACCATTTGTACACTGGTGTCCCAGAAGAATCCAGCCTTCTCTGCACACGAGGAGGACCATACTGACTCACAGAGGGAGAGTAACTTTCGTAAAATGCATCGGAGATCGATTCGAGATCCGCGTCGCATCAAAATTGCATGCTGGACGGCGAATCCAGCAAAGATGGAATGCCAATATAAAGAGTTCTATTACTACTTGAAGGCCGTGTGTGGACTGTTGTAACGCGTCCTGTTGTTTCGACTCCTCATCGGAACGAACGAACGCTCTTCACAGATATTACCCCACACGTGCAGTGTAGTCAATCGAATTCGTAACGTTGCGGGCTAACGAGACCTATCCGCCAGACGTACACGCACGCTAAGACTGGAGACGATTACGTGCAACATAGCACGACTACACTGAGATCCGAACGGGACGGAAACACTGGCTGACTTAATCAAGCTGAAGCATGACTTCTACACCTACCTTTTTATACCTCAATAGGATAGCATATTTTATAGAGAAAGGTAAATGTAGTTTAGGCACATGTGTTGTCACCCAGTGATAGTATCCTGAGGGAACCTCATTTGGCGTCATTTTGGCTTTGTGCGGTAAATGCCGCAGGAACTAAGGAGCTCAGATGGTTCACTGCAGGTTGACACACGATAGAGACACTAGGGTCATGAGACTTCATTTGGTTCACTACATCAGCGTACACATCAGAGGTATGTGTCCTGCGTAGAGGTCAGTTCATCAGCTTCTATTTAGTGCCCCCGATCCTCTCTCAGATTGACGTTTCAACCTACGCACATTGTTACATGGCGGTCATCAGGCAATACTTGCCCGAACATTAGAGACCATTTCGATCGATATTTGCTACCTATCGGAAATCCGCCTACAACACCCGAGCTCTGTTCTCACTCTGTTATCCCCTTTAGGTTACACTAGCAGTGCTTTCTCATTGTTCCTATCCGGAGATGATGCAGCTTCGAGTACCGTCCCAGCCGGCGTTAGTATTGTCCTGATTCGCCAGGCTGAAGCTGTTTCGGTTGATTGGATTGCAATCAGTAGGCAGATGTGTGCGGTCCGACTGGCTGGCTCATTCAAAGCTTCGAAGTCAAGCGGCGCCAATAGATGTCTGTTTGTCATTGCTGCATACGCCCCAACAAACTCTACCGTTGACTGGGTGAAAGACGACTTCCATCGTCAACTGAACGTGCTCCCTCGCCACAGAAGAAGCTCGGACACTGTTGTGCTGGCTGGGGATCTGAATGCTCAGGTTGGAAAATTATCCACTGATGAGCTGCATTTTGGCGGCCAACATGATTTACGCTCTCGTAATGATAATGGTGAACGGTTACTTCATTTGTGTGGAAATGCTCGCTTATTTCTTGCGAACACTAACTTCCGACACAGCACCCGCCGGAGAGTGCGATGGCGCCCACCGGTCATTAACGCAACTCGATTACATCGCGATGAGTTATCGCTGGGGAGGCTTCGTTCGAAACTGTCGTTCGAATCCTAGCGTGTGTGGACACTGATCATGCACTTGGATGTGCTGGTATTCGTGAGACTACACATGACGATAGTGGACAGCCTATCCACAACATGTCAAACCGTTTCGAACGTTGGACTGAGCATCTTGAAAGGCAATTTAATCAACCGGAATTGTTGGCTTCCTCATTGGGCAGTAATCGCTCCGCTCCCTGGCCTGTCCCTTTGGGTTCGCCCTCGCTCAGAAGTCCAACTTGCGTTTGGACTGTCGAAATTGAGTAAAGCCGCGGGACCAGATGCTCCTCATCCAATTCAATTTTGGGGGCCCTGCTCTTGGTTATGATTTACACGAATTACTAGTGAAACTGGGGAAGCATGAAACTATCCCAACTGACTGGAGTCGCTCTGTTATTGTCCCGATGCTTAAACGTGGCTCGCTTCCGGAATTTGGCAACCATAGTGGAATCAGTCTTATCTCCATCGCCTTCAAACTACTTATCTGTAAATTTTTCACAGACTGATTTGCGGTTTTGAAAGCCAGATTCGTGAGGAGCAAGTCGGATTTCGTCAAGGTCGTGGATGCATCGACCACATATTCACATTACGTGAGTTGTTGGAGCACTGTCATATATATTGGCCGCCCACCGTTGTCATGTTCCTCGACATCAAAGTGCCTTCGATTCGGTGGATCGTCGTGCTCTTTGCTACCGTCTGCTAAGGAAAGTTGTGCCCGAGAAGTATGTAACCATCACCCGAGCGCTTTACGCGCGTAGCTCGGGCATAGTGAGGGCTTACAACAAGCTGTCGCCTCTCTTCGATATTTCCAGCGGTGTAAGACGGAGATGCCCAGTTTCACCCTTCCTTTTCCACTTCGTTATTGAGGAACTCATGCAGTTCGCGTTCATCGGACGCGACTTAGAAGGTGTGGAGTTGTTCCCGAGTGAACGACTTCTTGTCTTGGATTATGCTGATAATATTACCCTTATCTGTGACAGCTCACAAACGTGCCAAGCTGCACTGGACAGATTAGCACTGGCTGACAACCGTTTCGGGCTATGCTTTCCACTGTCAAAGTACAAAGCTTTCCTCTAAGATTGGCAAGGACCGCCTCCTACGCAGACCCTTTTTGGGGATTAACTAGAAGTCTTTCAGGTATTCAACTACCTAGACAATTATATCGGCGCCTTTGAAATCGGAGACGTGGTAACAAACCGTATAGGAGAAGTTGGAGACGCTTTTACCAACTTTCCCCATGTAGCCGGCGCATCATCACTCCCTGAAGGGTAGTGTACAATGCAGCGGTACGTTCGGCCTTACCGTACGGTTGCGATACCTAGCCCTTTAGATCAGCGGAAATGATGAGGCTAGTTACGTTCGGCCACCGGTGCCTTCGCAGTTTGGCTCACATCTGGTGGGAACACCATGTGAGCAGTGAACGTGAGCAACGCTCTGTGTATAGTGCAGGAAGAAGAAGCGAGGCGCTCAGCACCGTTGTTTCACTCACCAGGCTCCGATGGCCGGACCACGTGTTACGCATGCCAGTCCACCGACTCCAGCGAGGTGCGCTTTTTACCCACCGGAGGTGCGAAAGGAAGAAGAGGAAGGGTGGCCAAGCGTTGACTAGGTCAAGAGGAATAAAGGACCTTAGTTCGAAGTTGGTTTCGGTTGGAGCCTCTCCACTTCCTGGCTGGGGATTGAAGGACCAGGAACACGTTTCCTGGATACACTGGTAGACAAGACTAGGAGCCGACCTGAATGGCGTTTGTGTTACGAATTTCGTTGTCCTTCTTCCTCCCGTTTAGTGTCCCGCTTCAACCACGATCTCAGTTATTAGCCATAATACTGCCCCTTTTTTACAGTACAATAGACGGCTGTTAGCTCTCCGGATTGATGTCCATCCGTTATTGGTGATTCAGCGGCGTACCTCTGTTACGCTTTTTTGCGTTGCGGCACAATTGCTGAGGTGTTTTCCACCTGTGTAATGACAGTGATGATGATAGCATCATGATCACATTGCGTAACTGCTTTTTTTGGCTCGCTGCCTAGAACTCAAAAGTGTACGGTTGAGCGTATCTCACAAGTTGCCTGGCTCCTTCCTGCTTTGTCAATTTGTTTTTTATTACAATGGTTCTTAGTTTCATTAAAAATTTCATTTGACAACTGCAAACCCTGAAATCTGGATTTAACTCCGAAACTTGAATAGAACCTCGGATTTTTCTTTATGCCGCATTCTCAGTTTTATTTAAGTTATGTTTGTAACGGTTAACTGTTCCACTCTGCCTTTTGACGATGTCTGTCTTTTCTCATGCTCCATCCCTGTTCTTTTATCGTCGTATGTTACGAATCCCATGTCGAACTAGTTGTGCTTTGCTTGGATTGTAGCTATCTAAATTTAAGGAGAATCTTTCATATCGCATAACAAATGAACAACTTGATGCAGTGAGAAACACAAGGTGAATATCTTGTTGAGTCCGTATCAGCTGTCACTGTAATCAGTATTTCAATGGATACAGTGTATTCAAAGAGTGCTAACATATGCTAATATTCCGGCGCGGTGGTTATCCATGACGGCACTTGTCTTGGTGGGTACTTACTGCAAAGAAATCATCAGACATCGCTTTTCTGACTAATTGATTCGACATTGTGTTGGCGTACATGTGAACGAGGTGTATGCATACGGAAAGTACACTGCTCAAGCGCTAGAATCTTTCCGACCAGTAGTCTGGAGTTTCTTGGTGTTATCCAATGAGTTTGCCATTAATCTGAGTGCTGTTTACCTTTTCAATTCCTCATGATCTTATCCATGTGAGCATTTCGTTTTGATCAGCTCTACCTTTATCAGTTAAACCGATTTCCGTGTGTGAGGGCATTGTTGACATAACCGATGATATGCTGGTTGGTATGCCGCAGCCCAATCCTCGGCTGTAGTTTGGTCCCTAGTCGTGTCATTGTCTGGAGGAAATCATCCACTCAAAGAGCATGTGGGAAAATACACAAGGAAGCCTCCAAGTGACTTGATAACTAAACTGAAATGAAGTGGTATAGGCTTATAACATTTGTAAGTGGTATAACTACAGTCCAGTTGTTCCATGTGTAGTTTATATTCGTCTTACTGGTAGCATCCATTGGATACTCGCTCACTTCCTCCGGTCAAGCGGAGAGTGTTGCATCCTCTTTTTGTTTGTTTCTGGAACCACACGCTGTCAACGTGCGAGGTCCTGCAGGCGTGAGACAACGGTGTTGTCATTTGAATGATGTGTTTCAACCAGACGTGTCACAGTCAACCTTATGGAGTTGCCAGAGGCAGCAAAGCAGACTTAATGTTTTCTCCTTTTTATCTGTGAAGATTTACAGCGACCCCGGGGGGACACTCTGCGGTTGTTCATAGTTTTGGTCCGTTGTTTTCATCTCATACCCACCACCAAGGATGGTGGTGGATGTAAGTCAGTACTTCAATCCGTCGACCTACCGAAGGACGCACGTTACTGCTTCAATGATGTCGGCGCTTCTGAGTAGTGGATTTCTAAATGCTGTTTATGGATAATTTTTCGCCTTTAGCTCGCGACCAAAGTCTGACACCCGAAAACGCACAAGACGGCCGTCACGTACTATTGGGACTTGCCAGCAATGTACATTCCAAGGCGCCACCAGAAACCGAACCCCCCGACCTCTTAACACCAACGGTTTATGCGACTAGGTCATAGATAACGGCGGTATGCTGTCATGAGTTACAATTCAACTGTGATATAACACGGGTCATTCTCCAATGTGATGCAAGTTACGCTAGATACGAGGCTAACCCTTCGCTCAATGTCTCATTCTAGCGTATAACATTTATCGCGGTTTCTTGTGTGTCGCGTCCCATGTATGTTGTATGTTTGTTGTCGCTAGCGCTATCATTATGGACCATCGTTGAGAAATCAACATGATTGACCCGTTGGCTGCATCCCAATGGGCACCTGAACTGTGACTTACTCTCTGTTACTTGGCTCGATTTCAGTCGATTGCTGAATAACTTCTCTGGAACTGTTGTTCGACTGGTTCACGGCATGTCAATATATTCCAGCTATTTTTCCGAATCCTCCTCCCTATAAATCTCTTTTCTTTCAGACTTCCAATTTTGTTCGTTGACGCACTCGCCCAGTCTCGGCATGCGGTTTTGCGCGTCAGTGCTGTAAAAGCTCTTGGCACTGTGAGCGGCCGCCTTCGTCGTTTCCTCACCGATGCTGCACCGAGCGAACGAGCTTCGACTGTAATTGTACAGCATTTACCAACTCTCGTTGTCGGAGTGGTTGACTGTTTATCCCAATTCGGTGATCCTATTTTGGACGATGGTCTATACGCCTTGCAGGATCTATTACGCATCGATCCACAGGGCTTCACTTCAAGCATACGGAGTCAAATGATCACAATTCTAGTCAGTCTGTTTAGGAGCGTTTTCGAAGGTTAGTGGCATAATGTGTAACATGTAGCTCTCAGAGGGTCGATTCACTTCAGCAAAATTCGATTGTAACTTATCTGATTGTTATGAATTTATGGCAACCACGGATGCCTTGTCTATTTTTGACTCTTTTCGGTGCTTTGCCACGAAAGAATTTCTAGCTGTACTGAAGCGTCACTGTTGTTCTTTTGTGTATTTTTTATCAGACAGCTAACATTTCCAGCCCGATTATTGTGCCTTTTCTACTCGTTTAATGTCATTTTAAGCTGCAACGAAATGCGCATATTTTTGGTCATTTGGGACTTACAGTAAAACCTCCGAAGTTGACCACCTCACTAAGTTGACCGGTTTATTTTTGCTACCTTGAACCTTCTCACCATATAAACGTTATTGATCCAGACCTCTGTATATTGACCACTTTGGTCCAGTCTCTTGAGTTTTACTGTATATCACCCCCACTGCATAGTGGTCAGAGTCGTGTTTTGTTTTCCGGATCTAGGATGGCTTGAAGTTCGGCGACGACAGCTATTGGCTTACTATCGGACAATGAATTCGCTGCTGGTCCGTGCCCGATTACTGTCGGGTGGTCCATCTTGCCCTGTCTGTCTGACCCTGGGCACTGAAGACCACAGCGTACATCAGCCACCTATGATGTGTTTGTTATCTTCTCCCTTCCGAACTAACTATTTAGTGTGTTATTGTGCCTATGTGTGTTTGTACATATGATGTTGCAGTCATGATGCTTCTTCACCGTAGTTGGGCTAAACCAACTTAAACTTAAACTAGATCTTTTTAATGTGGATAAAATTCATTCCACTCTATTTGGTTTGTTCTGCGTACCTGGTAATCTTCTCCTAACTTGCACACGTCGCTCATGCAACCTGTGGTAAACTTGCGTAATTTTATCGCGTGGTATATTTTAAATAACTTCGGACATTCTGTACTTATAGCGGTTTCACTTATAACCAGTTTCTTCCATATGCTCATTTAGCGAGTATTAATGTCGTCATATGCATTTACTTTATTCGATGTCGGCATTTCAAATGATTGGCTGTTATTTGACACCCTGGGTGTGACTGCGCTTGATGTGTATGTTGACAAAGTGCCTACCTGTCTATTACCCACTACCTCGTCCATACTGGCTGCAGGAGACAGTTGGTCGTTGCTGGTGGGGACGGGGTGCACGGTCCTTGTGGCCGTGCTAGGCTCGAAGAGTGGTTCCATGCACTCAGTGTGGAGCGGACTACGGTCCAGCCACCGCCTTGGGTGTGCGCTTGATTCCCAAATACAGGGTGCTTGTGTTTGCCTGTGAAGGAGTGTGGGCCGGCTCCGTTGATGAAACGTGGTTCCCATCCGCATGCCTCCCGGTCTTATTCCTTCGGGTTTACACTGGATATGGGGTGTGTGATTGGAGCTGTGAGTGGTGCATCGCAAGCCACCCATGGTCCCTCTGTAGGCGCAGGTGTCCTGTGGCTGGCCACAGTGACAGGCAAATCCGAAACCGGATGCCGCCAACCATGCGTTTGTTGTTGTGCCCAATGCTGGGTTTGTTGTTTACAGCCGCAATTGTTCTTCGCTTCACTTGTGACAAGCTTAAACCTTACTCAGTGTAGCTGTACTTATCCGTGCTGATTCTCCACTATTTATTTCATCCAGACGTTAGTCACGCGACGCATTGTTTTAACTAATCGCATTACTGTGCATGCTGCTCTCATTCTTCGTTTTTCTCGGCATCACTTCTGCAAGGTTAATTTTAGTGACAACTTGTTATGTCTATCCGACCAGCCGATTTCCCGATTATCTGGCTAATGACCAGACCTTGGGGCCCATATTTTAGGGTTTGTCGTGTTGATCAAAAATGATTTTATGAAGATTAATTAGGTGATGGAACTGCACCGTTGCAGTGCATTGAAAAACAAAAGGGAAGGATGCATCTCAATCGGAAGATGGGATTAGATGTTGGCAGATGTCACAGTCAATCCTGTAGGCCGAGTAATATGAAGCTAAGCGAGTCAATCGATCCATTTACTATTTGCATTTTTTTTGTATCATTTTGTGGCTGCTTCTAGGGATGTCGTCTAAGACCTAGGTTAGGGCTTTCAGGAACTCCTATTGTGGGTCGGGCACAGTAAACGATTTCTTTGGTTTGATGACCCACTGTGTCCGGCTTATTAATCTAATGCTCGAAAGACCATTGTGTATCCATGCATATGGCCGAGACGACCACGTCATCACCACCATCTTCATTTTGCACAGTAACGTTAGCGCAGTGTTGAAGACAGCAGTGATGCTAAAGGTAGCTATTACAGCCTTCCCAGAGATTGTCGGTGGCTCTTGGGAGTGTGTGATAACAAGTTCATGCTGCTTCTGTCCATGAAGATTTGGGGACCTATTCCTGCCTTGGATAATCTAGAATCTCATCTGTATGTGCTGGGATGACGTGAGTGATACATTCACACCGTTCCCGTTACCGATTGTTGTGTTGTATCCCACTGTACATGCATCTAATATTTTCGAGAAACACCACAGACTATGCTGGCTGATAGTGGATCACTCCACCGTGCAATTATGCTTAAAGGGTTTAAACTTGCGTTAATAAATTTACCTCAATCGGAATTACTGGAAATATATTGTTTGCATGGTAGCTTTATTACAAGGTTCAAATTTGTTAGCGTCTGAGGTCGAGTATTATACATACAATACGTAACTTGTCAGGTGATGGTATTGGGTTCTCCACTGAAAGCTCTGAGGATGCTGTTGGTGACTGCGACCGCCAGCATTGCTGACTATTGCTATGAGAATTGTCTTGAAACCACTCCCGCTTCCATTAAACGGAGTTGAGTAGCTGCGCCCATTTAGGATGCTTGTAGGAATTGGCCCCGTTCTTTCTTTCAGCTATCGTTTTCTTGATCCATGGTTGTATTTGTTTGAAGTATTGTACGTAATCTCAACCATAGGTGGTTGTTCCACGACTTTAATTGATTCCTGATATCGTGTTGCATTTTCGCTGCAAAGCGGTTGCTAACCATATATTCTTGTGCTATGGTTTTGTGTTTACAAATTACCTGCATGTGGGTCTACAACGCCACGTCGCAATTCCTTTAAAGTGCCTTGCTTGTTATGCTTTCTGTTTACCGTTACCACCCGGCGGTTGCCAATCTGTCACTCCATAAGTCCGCTTTGACAACTGTGGTCCCCGCAGTGGAACGCACGGATCCTGCTGCCACAACTCGCGTCGCCAGATTAACACTGACGGACAGTGGTAGAGGAAATGAAGTTCCACACACTTGAAATAAAAGAAAATTAACTCAAGAAAGAAGTAAGCAAAAGTAATCGGATTTGTTCATATACTCACAGCTAGACGCAAGAACCCGAATGGAGAAACGCCACTGACTGCACCACGAAGACAGTACGCATCAGTCTAACGAAGTCTATCAGTCAATTTTTTTCTGCCTTTATGGCACACCAACGCGGTTTCGTCCAACTCGGTGCGGTGACGGCTTATGATGCACGTCTTGGAAATCAGTCACCGGGCCAACGTAAACGATTAAGATTCAGCAAACACTCGGGTGAGGACACAGAAGGCTTCTTGCGGTCGCTTGACACTCCACTCCGATAGGATCTGAAAGAACGTAGTGTTTTATGATCAGTTTGATCACGAAGTTGAAGAAGAAAGGAGATATAGGACAACCTTGGTGAACTCGACTTGTCTTGAGAAACTCATGAGACAGCCTCCCTTTGAGTTATACCAGCTCCCAGACATCACGTTGGAAAACGGAGTTTTTTGGCACTCCACGAGCTGACACGATGATGGTCTGTGTCTCTCTGCCCTAACACTAGATGTAGAGTAAACCTTTGTTCCATACAATCACGACGAGAGCACAAAATGGCCGTGGATTACAATGATTCGACGCTCACGACTACCAATAAGTCCTCGAAGAACAATACCCCAGTGAATTTTGGAGCTTATGGAAAGGTTGCTAATGCTTCGATAGTTTTCGAACAAAATACACTGCTGCTTTTTGAAGATGGAAACCACCGTTAACAGTCGCCAGTCTGCCCCACAAGTCTTCATTGTACCAAGTCGTATTGAATGGAGCAGAATGGAGGGAGATCGCCAGATCCTTAAGCTTTGTTTCGTTTCAACACGGCGAGCTTATGTCGGATCTCTTCCAAACCGGGTGGTCTGACATCAAGTTCGAATGTTGACTCAGATGACTGAGCGAGTGGTAGTGTTGTATCAGGCCTACTGAACTTCTCTTCAAGATGTTCCACCTAACGGACCTCGAAGCTGAGAATGAATCCGCTGTCTACCCATCTTAGCTATCGTCACATGAACTGAGGACTACTCGGACCTTTTTTCGGATAAGCTGAAACGGTGCTCGCCCGTTCCTAATAACACTGGCTTTCTCCATCTCGCGCTTGCCTGTTACCCACCATCGTTCCCCTTTTTATCCTAGAATGTTACGGACACGCTTTAACCTAGTACGCAGCGAAACCTGTTTACGTGCTTTGGTCAGATTGATTGATTCCCCCGATGATCCATACACTATGTGTTTACAGAGAACCATTGTTAACAGCTTTAGGCCCGTCAAGCGTTTGATAGCTTAGAAAAATTGCGTGTGTTTTTCGGCGAAAACCAATCACAAGTAGGAATTTGTTGGTTTGCGCTCACTTGTCCACCAACTGTCTTTCTTGTGGCTTGTGGTAGCAAAACTTTGAGAACCGGGCGGTGTCGTCCCACCGTCAGAGACAACGCATTGCGCTCCTGATCTATGCCAATTGAGCTGTGAGCCTGTAACTCGTAAACCTCTTGTCTCCCATGGCTATGTTTTAAAGCTCTGAATAGATAGTGAATCTGAGTTTGTCTGACCCTTAACCATAGATCGGTCTGATACTGGCGACTATGAATGCACTTTGTAAGCACTTCCATCCATAGCCCAATGCGTCACTTAGGTACGCAAACCATCGCACTACGTCAAAGTACAGTCTCGCGATGGCATCATTCCATATGTTTCTGGCATTGATAGGGTTCGTCTAAGCGACACTCGGTCAGGCAGCCACCACACATCCGGGGAAGAACAGTGTCTTGCAGCCTCCTATGAGCCAGAACAATCTTTGTGCAGCCATCGCAAGCATGCCTCTTCATGGACCATTGATACATTTCTACACACATACTTTGGAACCGTTATTCCGCAACAGTTACTCGTCATTGTATCCTACGCAGGCATTATCATCAGCAATGCACGATAGATGACGATGAGGAACACACCTCAGCTAATGTGCCGTAATTTAAAAATCAAATATTATAGAATACAAAGCCCGAAAGCGCTATAATGCCAAATATCGTATTACACATTCGGTATGAGATCCTGGTTGGAAGGGGAAACTAAGGGGCAGAGGGAGGGACAAAGTAACTCACAACACAAACGTCATTGAGGTCGGCTCCTAGTCATAGTAACAAGTGAAGCGGGCCCTACAAACTCAGCCGTTGCTGTCACTATCGGAAGATTATTTTACACTACTCACTGCGGATTTTTTGTGTTTACAGGAATTATTTTACTCTTTGTTTAAGTGAATCAATTCCATAGTTGGCCGTCCAGATGAAGCTCATTAATGGACACTTTTCCAACTTAAGCATTCAGATCATCAGCAAGCATCACAGTCTCCGTAATTTTCCTGTAACAAATAACCCCCTTCATTTGGCGATATAGGTCCTCTTTCACCGAGTCCGTGCTATAGTTAGTGGGCGCGTATGCAGCAATGACAATAAGTACGGTTTATTCCCGCTCGTTTTCTAGGCTCTGAAGGACCCGGCCATTCTGGCGGCGCACACCCAACTGAAAACTAGGATCCAATCGATCAGTGCAGCTGAGGCCCTTGGTCTCACAACAGTGTCCACATTTGATTGACCAGCATTTGAAACTGCGTTATTTCGGATAAACGCACTGAGAAAATGCCGCCGGTGTCACGTGTGGGGGATCGCATGGTATGCACTGAACGTGAATCTTGCAGGCAGGTTCCCGATAAATAGCAGATATCGATCGATAGGGCCTGTATTGTTTGGGAAGTGTAGCCTGTTGGCCAATCTGTAACAAAGTACGGACGTTGAGGCATGCCAGTCTTAGGGAGAATCGTGGGTTCTAAATAGAAACGGATGGACATGTCGACTGAACCGAAGCGCCGCCCTGCAATTGGGTGTTAGCGGAAACTAGAACACAAACGCCTACTGAAGCATAATGATGGTGCGCGAATAATCGGCGGTGTTGAAAACGGAGGGATTAACCTGAATTTGGCGAGAAATATGCGAAAGCGCAAGTGGGGTGTAAGAACATGAGAAGACCTGCGCGTTAGCATAGTCCCTCCTATCCACCTAGGTCGATGCAACAAATATGTCACCGTTGATTATCCTCTACGACAGCCAAAGCATCAAGAAAGTGTCTAGGGAAGAGTCTTAGCTTCGTATGGGCAGGATACTGTCAGGTTCCGTATGCCTAGACAGGAGAACGATATATATATATATATATATATATATATATATATATATATATATATATATATATATATATATAGAACACAGCCAACGGTTCAAATGGCAGAGTGCCACAACGTATGGAAAATATATTACAACAATAATAAGGAAATGGAGAGGGTAAAAAAGTGCAAAACTTTAGTCATGGGGGCAGAGTCTCACAACATATTCGCGAGTGCTCACGATTCCTTGTCATGTTCGACAGTGTTTTCAGCCAAGTGTGTTTGAGGTCCGTGCGCCCCTAACCGATAAGTCTAGAGCTCCCAACCGCGGCCAACTGTGAAGTCAACGCCTTCAGACTTTTGACCAAGGCATTCGCTGGCCATCTTTTCGCATCCAGCCGAATTCTGTGCGAGTACGGTGAGGCAAACGCTCAGTAAGCATCCGAAGCACATGCCTAAGACACGAAGCCTATGCACTAGAATTATACGCTTCAGCGGCCGGAAAGTCTGTCCGATTTGAAAATCCTTCGGCGAACATTCTCCATATTAATGTGGTGCTGCCACCGTACACCAGCAATGCTCCGAGGGTAGCAGTGACCAGAGACAGGCAGCTTCTGAATGTCCTTTGCGCGAACAGGTCATATCTTGCGACCGTAGCGCGGGACCGCTTTCGCCGTGGCATTGTAGACTCGGCTCGTCAAGGAGAGACTTAGGTCGCGACTACGCCAGAGATGGCGGTGATTAGCAAACGCAACCCGGGCCTTGGAGACGCGCAAAGATACCTCATCCGTTAAACCGTTTGCACTGATGCAGCTTCCGACGTAAACGAACTTGCCTACCACTTCCAAAGTTTGACCTTCAAGAGTAAAGGTGGTAGCAGCTCCTAGCCTGTGTTACACCAAGACCTTACACTTCGAAGGGGCGAAGGTCATTCATAACTGGAAGGCAGATACCGCTAACCTACACAGGACATTTCAGATGGCCTGTGAGGAACCGCAAATTACAGCGATGTCCAAATCGCGAAGTCATTCCCTTGGAAGCAGTTTAACGCTGCTGGGTCGCTGGAGCGCTCTCCAGTATCTAATTAATAGCGAAATTGTACAGGAAGGGTGATGCAGGACAGCTCTGTCTCCCGCCACTGGTGATACTAAAGGACTGCGAAGGTTCACCGTACACCCGCACTCGGCCCGTAGTTCTAGAGTAGATGACTCGAAGATTGTTGACTTACTTCTCAGGCATTCCCTTTCTTAAAAAACAGCTCCAGAAAGCAGCTGGGTCAACTGAGTCGAATGCGGTTCGCATGTCCATGATACCAATGATCGTTGACCGGCCAAACATTAGACAACGCTCGAGTATTTGGCGGAAAGATTTGGTCGATATAACTGCAGCGGGAGCGGAACCCACCTTGCTCTTCGCGTATGTTTTGTTCCCGTACCAGACTGAGCCTCATTAAAAGTAGGGCAGCGTGCACTTTAGATGCAACACAGATGAGACTAATCTCTCTGTGGTTAGCGCAGTCTGCCCGGGCACCCTTTTTGAAGACGAGCACAATATCCTCCAGACTCCAATCGGACAGGATTGCTTTGGTGGTCCAAACCTTTTGAAGATAGCCCCCGAACAAGCAATGGACTTCCATTTTTGAAAGGAGCCGAAGGGAGTTCGTCTGGGCCAGGGACTTTGGAGCTCTTTAGGAGGCGAAGCTCATGAGCAGCCTCAGCCTCAGAATGTGATGAAGCGTCTGCACACCAGGGAGCACTACGGATTCCCGAATGGGGGATCATCGGTGCTGCAGACCATTTGAACTGCTGCTCAAAGTGCTCAGCCCAACGTACAAGTCGATGTTTTCGGGAATGGATTGGCTCGCTAATGGTTTTGCTCATGAATTCGCTTACTGTCAGACTTTTGCCGCCAGTAAATCGGTTCAAGTGGAAAAGCTTTCGGAAATTCCCCTAGTTGGCCGCCTGCTCCATATCAATGATCCCTTGCGTCCTCTAGGCTTCGCCATCCTCCCGAAGGAGCTGTTTGAGTTCAGCATTAGTTGTTGTGCGTAGTGTATGATGCTCGATGCCAGCTGGAATTGTCCGACGAACTTCGAAATTTGGAGGGATCTTGCAGAAATCCAGTGGTTGGCGGCTACAAGTGAAACCTCAGAACAGATTCGTATGGCGCTGCCGATGTGTGCCTAGTGCCTTTCAACGTCAGAGGCGCTCTTGAGATTTGAGGCTAACGCCTCCTGAAACGCACTGAGAACGCTTGGAGCAGAAAGTTTGGTCACGTCCAACCGTGTCCGGCGACGCCGTTGGAAGCCACCAAAACGTAAAGCAATATTGGCACACACGAGCGGTAATCCGAAGTGAGATACGTACTCCATATTGATTTGCAGTCCTGTATGCAGCCCCGCGGGCGATAACTGATGGCCATTTGGTCAATCTGCCTCCATGGCTGGCCAGCTGACGACGGCCTTCAGGATCGCCGAAAGCTAGTACTCGACAGGAAGAGTCCGTGATCGGCGCAGAGCTGAAGTAGACGATCACCGTTATTTGTTCTGCGAGTGCAGTGGCCATGTTGACCAGCTAGTTCACGCTTTTCAATCTCAAGTTTACCGACCTGCGCGTTTGAGTCCCCTGCAAGCACCACGATGTCTGTATGGTCACTTTTTCAGCAAAATGACGGGAAGCTATTAAATTACACTTGAGTCAACCAGCCGAAAGAAAACGTCAGATGCAACGGGCGAATAAGCAACCGTGTAATCTAGAGCGAATCATATATTCCTTAAAAATAGGATCATAGGACCCCAACGGTAAAGCGAACATCCATTTAAAGTGACCGGCACTGGCCAATCAGAATAACGTAATCTAACGCTTCCACACTTGTCACGAAACAAACGAGAATAGGAAGTGCTGACCCAAAAATCAAAAACTAATACAGTAATTGTGTGACAACTAAATATTCCTTTAACATAACCAAGTCGAAATGTGTTGCGGAGAAAATCCAGTGGAATGTGTCCTTGCAAATAGCACAGCTGAAGATGGCACGAAGATGCGCGTCCATTAACCATGAGGTGTGTGTACCAATCGGACTAACACAGTGGGGCGTTTAAACAACAGTCAAGAAGCAGAAAGTAGGAAGAATAAAGAATGGCTATTAATCTTGTTCATAACAAATGAATGTCAAATAACTATTCTCCTAACAGAAGGTCGGACAGTTGACAGTAGGATTCGTCTTTAACTGACCTCTGGCTGCAGTCTGTGCAGAGCATATGTTGCTATGACCAACAGGCAACCTCTTCTGGCTCCACATCTGGACAGTCGCACTGTGGTCTCAAGTCGGATGGCGCACAGTCGACCGTTAAGAGGGATCCTCAGCACGTGTACTCAACGGAATCCCCACGCCGACAAGACCAGCGTTTTCGGCGATTGTCTCTCCAGATAAACGCAGTGTGAAAATGCCAACGGGACTCGCGGACGGCGAAACCAGCCGTAACGTCGTGCTATGGTTTCAGCGAGCCAACAGACATCAATGGTAGTAGTCTCAAGCGTATGAGCAAGGACTGCTTGTGATCCGAACTGCATCAGCGTCCAGACGTTAAACGTTACCAGCCTGGATTGGGAACGGGCCGCTAGAAAGGTTTTGCCAGTACTACTTGGACACACACACTGTGACCCAAATTCCTGATCCGTATGGCGAGAACACTTACCCAAGGCGGCACGATGTTGTGGACTCGGAACCGGAGGGGAATTATCAAACATGGTGGGAATTGAACAAACGTAGAATAAAGTAAACAAACTGGGGTGCGGTAGAGCGTGGTATAGCATGTTCGGCCGCCCTTTTATTCGGTCGAGGATAGCGTTGTCAGAGTAGAGAGGGTCGAAAGTCGTTGAAGCATTGATCCATATGTTGTGTAGGCACGTAGCTTTCCGGTTGCCCAGGCCGAGAAAGAGGGTTGACTTAGGGGACCCCACCCGGAGTCTTTGATCTAAAGACCTGATCGGTAATGCAGCGGGGCGATTGACTTATATCGCGTACCGTCGGAAACGGCTACCACAATGATGATAACACGGCTTTCCAATAGGCTGTCCAAGAAGCCCAAGTGAAGTAGTACGACGGCTAGGGGATATTTCCTGATCTTGCGTACTCGCCGAAGAGCATGAAGGCCGTTGACAGCCAGGTGGCTTTTACACCTTCACAGAAGTCGGTGGCCATCGAGGTAATTCATCCGCCCTCCGTTGAGTACTCACTTTTGTGACTTGAAGTGAGTGGTCACGGACCCTTTATCCGGTCACGTTGGCTTTGGCACATCGTCTTACGAGCTGTTGTTGTTTTTAATGAGAAACCAGGTGACCTGTCCAGAACCTCCAACCCTCTGGGACGCTGCTGTTGATTGTCCGTGACTGTTTATTCATCTCGCCTGCGAACAGGCGAGACGTATTCACAATTACCTTCGCAAGGAAGACGTTCCCCGATCCGCAACCTAAGGACGCGCCTAGTGGCGTACAACTCCGCCAAACCAAACAGTAGTCAGATTACGATTAGGGTTCTAAACCAAATCCTTTGGTTTATAAACCTGGCTGTAAGGCAGCGGGACTTTGGTATTGGCTACAAATGGTCCATTTTATAAAGTGGGTAGCCACCCGCACTCCAATCCCCAACCTGGTATCATGGTAGAAATGGTATCAGTTGTACACCGGCCGCAGTACCGACGCTTCGCTGCTCCACAATCACCACCAGTTGCACTGGGTTTAGGATACTACGATGGTCGCCCAGTCCCTACGCAGGCTCGAATTCGCGCTCTCGGATTACAATGCAGACTTGTAATCCTTAAGGCTACGGGCCGGTATCCTTAACCTGGAAGGCCAGGAGACTTTATCTGGTGTAACTATTGACCAGTCTGGTATGAGTGGCTCTGATGCGAAAAGCACCACTTTGCGTAGCTCAATGGATCATTGAGGTATACAAACCATCGCACCACATTAAGATCCAGTCTCTTCGCGATGGATCCCATGCGACCTGTTTTATTTTGCTTTTCTTTATAAGTTCGTCCTTTGTGCTCTCTCTTGCGCAATTCTGTTCCAATCTTAGGCAGCGATATGCCTTGTTCTTGTTGATTAGCGGTAATCTCGTGTCTTTCGTCTAATCCCAACAGTTCTGGTTAAGTTGCATGAATGACACTTGATTCTCTTTATGCGCAGTCCCTTGGCCTCGAGCTCCGCTCGCTCAGTTGGACAAGCGCCACTGCACGCCATGTCGTTAGCCTAGGCTGGTTGGCGAGCACATGCTGTTCACTTACTGTTGTTCTGATCGATTCGGCTTCATCTCGTCTGCGGACTAGATGTGGCTTGTGGTGTTTGTAAATCCACTATGGCAGGTACAATGGTGATCAACTCACATGGACAGCGCATATTTCCTCCTGCCGCTAGCTTTGTTTCGTTTCCGTTCACCTAGAATGCCAGCTACTGCTGTCACACATTGGATGATATTTTCGGGCCTTGAATCCGAAACTTTCTTTTTTGCCTCTCAGCTACTTAAGTCACTGAGTCATGTGTGTCAGCAGCGTATCTCCTGATGGGGCACTAGTTGTGACATATTGTGGACCATCCTCTAATGTCTTGCACTGCTGTCAGATGCGGCAGATTCGGCTGCTCTCCAGAGGCGCTGTATCACCCACTAATACTGCAATTATTTTATGGTATTATAGTCCTATCAGAGAAAGTGGAGGGGGGAAGCGGGTTCGCGCCTAGGTTGGGTTCATCGAGAGGTTTACTCCATTGTGATCATCTTCATCAAAACTGAGTATATCTATTCATTCCTGTCATTGCGTTGTAAACATTATTATTAGGCTTGAACTAAGGTACCCCATGTCGCTATCTCAGTGTATAAACAGTGTCAATGCATCTAACGTCCCCATCTGGTATATTCTTTTTCCCGGACCTCGTTTGCTATTTGGCCCACCTGATCTATTTTTCCGGCGCCTGTGGTAATAAGCTTAAGATCGATCCCTAAATTTTTATGATCTGGTTAAATCACCATGTTCTTTACTATGTGTTGGTCTGTGACAATTTGACTGCAAGAATCGATCCACAGATTACACACTTGACTAACTGGAATGAGGTTATTACCTTTCCCATGTTTCTCAGTGACCAACTGTGCACCGCGGTTTACAATAACCCCAATTTCCGAATTACCTAGCGGCAATCTTATCCAGCCTGTTCTCATCATCATCATCACCATCATCATCAATACACGTTAGCTGAGGGTGAGAAACACATCTCAGCCAATGTGCCGCAATACAAAAAGAACACAGTACAAAAAGTTCACTGAGTAATATACTGTTACATCTCATTTTAAGTTGCTATGAAATCGTGATTGGGGGGGGGAACCTAAAGGAGAGGGGTGGACAAAGAAACTCTTAACACGGACGCCATTGAACCCGGCTCTTCGCCATCTCAACAAGTGTGTCCAACCAAAGGTGTTCATCCTCCTTCGGACCTAAGCCCGGCGATGAGCGAATGTAGTTAGCCTCTTTATGTCTGTCGGCCTGATGGGCTAGCTTTCACAACCGCACGGGAGGGTTGAACGAACCGCTACAACGTTAAGTATGCCCTTCAGAGCGAAAGTGATGCTACGATCGACCTCCAAAAATTTGTGTTCCTCACTGTAATCTTTTGTACTTACTCTGAAAATTTAATGATGTAAATTTCCATCTATGCCCATCTTTCGCGTATTTCGGATGCCTTAGTGTTGGTTGTTGTCCTACTTCTGTCAGATGAGAATCAGATCACATGCATTTCTACGCATTATTCAATGTAGTTCAATTGCTCTTTAAATGCTTTGATGCAAACCACTGTTCTTGTTTCGGAGTCATAATTCCGGTCAGCTGATTAATGTATCTAATTCGGCATGTGAATTTATGTTTGGGAAATAGCAGTTATACCAACCTTGTGGGATCTTTGTGCAATACGGCCCTAGGTGCGTTTTAAACCGCCGCCAATCTACCATTAGTTGCCGAACGGCCTTAGGTTTCATCTAGATCAATGCAATGCATTCCACACAGGAGACAGCACCGTTCAGATTTTGTGGAGTTGAATGAGAAACGTTCACTGATCCTTTGTTATTAAACCAACTCGGTCACTTGGGCATTTCATCCGTGCTTATCACTCGGTAACCGATGTTGCTCACCGGTATGTCACTGTGTATGGTCCTAGTTTAACGACATTATTTGTTCATCGCTATACCCGCAGGGGCTTTCTGTTGTACTGCCGGATGGAGCATAGGCTCTTGATAGAACTCCACTATGCTACGCGGCAGTAGCGATAATTATAACACGACACAGTTGCCTGAAAACGTTCACGTGGTGAGTCTAACGAAAAAGATCTGGGCTTATGCATCTGCGTCACTCCAAAGCATTTTAACTAACCTCTTTACTGATTATACTGCGTGTAATGGAATTCGGCTACAATAACTAGTTTGCTCAATATTTAGGCGGTTATCAACTCACGGTTCGGAAATTATTCTTCATTCTTACCTCTCTATCTTTGCGTATTTGTTCCTTGCAGTGCTCGTCCCGCCTCGATAATCCACTTTTTCATTCATGACGTGATTGTGGTGTTGTTGATTGATTAAGGGGAGGGAGCGTTGGGAAGACAAGCTAGGAATGTGTCTGGTGACGCGAATAACCTTGGTTTGCGATTTTGTTGATGCTGCATTCCTGATTTCCTTTTTACTGCGTATACTAGTGTTCTCTTGTATCGTGCGGTCGGATGCAAACGAATCGTCAATCGGCCTCCCGGCCGCTAGTTCCTTCTAATTTTTTCCGGCACACTTCGAATGGACATTCTAACTGCTTGTAAAGATGCAGCACATTTTCCTTGTTGCTCACTTCTTTGCTCTAGTTGTCCCCTCTCTGCATCTCGCCTTTGTAGTCGCTTCCACCATGCCAATTTACCTGAGTGTTCTGCAAGCGCTTCAACAGTCAGGCGATCGGTCCACAAACGAGGAGATCGAGCGGATGTTTTTGCAAACCTTACTAAATCATTTGGAGAATCCTTGCTCGGAGTCACTGGCAACTGAGGTTAGTCATCATCTCCCTTATCACCCATGTTCATCACCTCTTATTTTTGTGAAAGAGAATAAAACGTTTGCACTAACTTGAGACTATCATCCCTATCGGACGCTGGTCTCATATGGATGTAGCTACCGCCAACTGCACTGACGATGACACCTTTTGGTAACAAAATGTCTGAAACCAGATCGCCATACCGGGCGAACAATTGAATCATCAATCCGAGCTACGGATATTCAGAAACATCCTGATCATATATATTTCAAGTCCCAGAAAGCAATATCATTGTGAGTTGCGGCTTCATATATCACTGAGAAGGGAGTGAACGAATAATGTTCTTCTCAGATCGTCTCCAATGCACTATGTTGCAAGCTTTTACAGGCGCTTGTCCACAGTGCCTGAAGAGCCTGATTAGTATATGGGATTTCGGAGCTTGAGTAATTTTGTTCTAGGCGTGCTATGTGGTTTCGGTGGAAAGTCATCTTCAGTGGAATCTCTTAATTTGTTCATGGCGTGGGTCCTTGAGATTTAGAAAACCAGCTCACTTTGGTATCCAAAATACGATGCCAGTTCATGTGTTGCACTCTTCCAGGAAAGGCCTCTTTTGGTGAAAATCATGAACCACTGTTTAGTTTTATTACGCCTGTTAGAACGCTGAGTCGAAATTTTCCGCCGATTTGGTGTATCCAAATCGTTAGTGGCCTCATCAGAACTAATCCCCTTCCGACAAGATCCTACAGGAACTAATGATGCTGGAAATAAGCCGAGAATCTGGTCTTGACGTTCTCTATCGTTGCCAATGTACCTCAACCACTCACTTCTGATAGCTCTGGTTTACGCAAGAAGAAAGTTCCTTCTGTTCGACATCACCATCACCGTGAACAGCGGTACTTCAGCAATTTGAACTGCTACTTCTCTTGGGTAGGAACCGGGCGACCGCTGCATTATCCTTAGCTCACGTTCAGCTGGTGGAGGTTGCGCCGCAGCAAGATTTCGGTACTGCGTACGGGCGTACTGTTGATGCAATTTTTCGTTGCTCTACAGTCACAACCACCTACGGAACGGGGAATAATAAAAGGAAAAGTAGGGGGAATTATCGAAAACCTTACTACCCTTAGCAAACATTCAGGGTCAAGGCGCCTACCCCTTGTGTAGACAACATACCATCACAAACAACCAGCTATCGTTTAGGTGTTGTGGTGTTCACCGAGCTGGGCAACTCGATTGCAGACGTTTCTTCACCGTTTAAGGTGACATCATCAGTGCAGAATTCATAGCGCAGGTAGTAAAAGTTAGCAGAAGGCATAAATTAGGCGGCATCGGCTAGACAACTTCCTTGCGGCGTTCACTGCACCGCATCATAGCCAGACATTACCCCACAGATAACTCAGCACCAAACACACTTTAAACAGTCAGTCCGATTAAGGGACAGCAGCAGACGCGCCACTGGTGTCGACTGCGAGCCATATCCTGTAAATTCTCTATGCAAATACAAGGCGGGTCACGTGGATTCCATCCTAGAAGGCGAAACAGCCTGACGACACCAAGTTTGGTCTTCAGTGATTTCATTTCCCGCTGCCAAGTCAACTTTTGTCCACCTCGAGGCACTCACCACCCTTCATCTGATACACAAAACAAAGCCCTCTCCCGTAAGCAGTGACCGGGTGTACATAGTGCGTGCCTATGCCAACGTAACTTATTCAGTGCTATCTGTTGTTCTAAGGAACTAGCTCGGCTACCAGTGTTGATACTTGCCCACGCATATCATCGTTACAATCATGCTGGTGCCACACAACGCCAGCAATGCTTCGCAGACAACGATGTTCAAAAACTTGAAGGCGCCGCAGGTCTTCAGGTCGAAGGGGTCAAGTCTCAGAGCGGCCCTCATTGGGGTCTTGTAAACATATCCTTTCAGACGATGGGAAATTCCCTCTGATGTCAAAGATACCGCAGGTTCAAGAAGGCAGTTCTGACTTTTGCAATGCGTGAGCTTACTTGAGTTTCTGTACACCCATCGTTGCTGATGCAGCTGCTAACATAAGTGGACTAATCAATTACCTCGGGTTCATTGCTACGGAACGCACTGGGGTCATCAAGTGACTGATGGACCTGCAACAACACTGCACTTTGAGGTACGAAGCGCATGCCAGGTTATCTGACTACTCTTGATAGGCTATTCAGGGTTGATAGAGCCACCCCAACAACATTGTGTGCGTGTGCAGTCTGTTGGCTTATTTGGCTTACAGTACGAACGTTGAACGCCGTCAGGGAAACGGGACAGCGTGGCCTTATAAGGGGCTTCCGCCCATAGTCTTTCACTCAGTGTTGCGGGAAGGTGGCTGCAGATGGTTCGACTCCAGTGGCATTGTGGCTGCTATCAATTAGGCTTGCAATGGAGTTGGGAGGAGAGTAAGAGAAAGAAGGGAGGCGCCAATGGTAGTATGTTTTCGGTTACCAGTGATGTTGTATGCAACGGATGAGGAGACCCTTGATAAGCTACGGGACGGCTGATGCAGGATATGGTTGAACTTTGGCTCAATTGTCTTGGGTGTCTTTGGGCTGAGTTACTACCTCTGCGCCCAAATTTAGACAGGATGACGATTAGGATCCTCAGACAAACCCTTTGGGTCAAAAGCCGGTTCGTAAGGCAGCGATGTGGTGGCAATGATTTATTTTTACAGAGATGGATGTTATCACTTTTCAAAACCCTAACCTTGAGGGCCAGTGTACTGAGTTTGTCTGACCTCTAACCTTTAATCAACCCGGTTTTCATTTGTCGTTCCTGTCTTTATATGAACCAATGCATGTCTCTCTGGGAACCGTGTTGTTCATCCTATTTTGGCCACCTCGAGTGCGCTATGATGCCACGACTTAGCAATACTCGTGAGAGTAATTTTATGTACATTCGACTGGCTCCCGCTGTCAGCCACCTGTGCACATCGTTCATTAACAGCTTGTGGCCTTAACATAGCCTCTAGTTCCGCTAAATGTCTCCACGACATTCGTGTCTCCATCAAAGGGCGGGTCTATTGTGTGACCGTTCGTGCTGTACTGTTGTACAGATGCGAGACCTGGCCCATTCGTAAAGATGACTTGCGCAGGCTATCCGTCTTCGAGCACCGCTGTCTGCGGTCCATTGCCCGTGTGTGGTGGCAGCACCACATAAGCAATGTGGAAGTTAGACAGCGTGTCTTGGGACGTGGAAGCCACTCACTCGAGGAGCTCGTCTCACTGCATCAACTGCGGTAGTTGGACATGTATTGCGCATGCCTGTCCAGCGTTATCCGCGTTGTGCGTTGTTTGCGGTTGCTGGACAGGACTGAAGGAGATGGTCTGGTGGACAGCCTACAACATGAAGAAGCCGCATGAAAAAGTTGACGAAACAATTGGCCTCGGCCGGTTGTTGTCGACTACCTGGTTGGGGTCCGAGAGATGCGGATACTTGCTGGTTGAAGACCTTGGAAACCATGGCTCATGATTGATGTCAATGGTGGACGTGTTCATCGGTGTGTTCCGGTGTCCCTTCTTCCTCCCCCTAAAAAAGAACAAACTAAAAAAAATTTCAAAAACTGTGAGTAGTAAACTAGACCAAACATAGCTTTTGTTGTTGTTGCTCTTTTCTTATTTTATTCATACTGTTTTCCTATTCAGCCACGATTCCGATGGCACAATACCTGTACCACAGACTCTATATAATAAATAAATGTACCTACATGCCTACTTGAGGTTCCTTGTTTTCTCAAATGTACATCATGGTCATCTAAGACATGTAAAGCCCAACGTGGGACCAGATCCTGAAATTACAACGACAGACGGATGATGTCAGGTTTATCACACCCCCTCTCTTTAACTATATAATCGAAATACTCTCTTGTGGCTTATTCTGTCTCCTATTGGGCTATCAGCTGCTATCATTGGAGTACACAGGTGATATGTCTCTCTTTGAGTCAGACCCAGCAGCTATGCAAACTTAACTGCCTACACGGATGCATAACACTGCACGCTTTGGCATATGTTTTCGTCTTCAGTTCAAAGTAATGTTACATGATTGCCCTGACCCACCGTCAATTCTCACTGTCACGGAACAACCGCCTGAAGTGATCGATCTTGTTACGTGTCTGGACAGCTGTGTCACTTCTGACGGACATACCAACTAAAGGGTTACTACTAAAATTGCTACAGCTTTTTTCACTCTCCAAAGCATTCACCACTTTCGGAGATGGCATGATGTTTGCTTATTGGTTACCCGAAGAGTGCAAAATCTTGCCATTGTTACTTTCTGGATCGAAGGTTTGATTGTTGCACGCTGAAGACAACCGGAGTTCATTGGAACACTGCTACTTGTAAACATCGAGGCGGTCCGTCGTCTGGTGATTGAAAGCAGATCTTCCATTTACCCCTTGCAATGTTGCGCACATCTGGTGGGAGCCCCCACTGTGCATCACTGAGATCCGTCATTTAATTTATTAGTGGTCACTTTGGAGCATTCATTGTGTGAATAGACTGCGTTACGAAATGCCAATTTGGACGGTTTTTCCGTTTGAGTCGAGTCTATAGCAATTCTATCCTTGTTTGGCGCAGATAACTGTCATGTGTTGTCCTCCTGCAGTCTTGCACCCCTTGACTGTTCGCTTGCTTATTTGCACCCGTTAGGTAGAGATTGCCGGACCCTGCGACTGGGACGCTAGACTTTGGGATGGCAGCCGAAGCCTCTACGTTAACTCCACGATGTGTTTTCTAGCCGGCTTGCTTGGTTGATGCGGATACGAAACCGTAAGACCACTTAGGTTGCGGTGCAAATAAACCTTCTCACCGATTCCGCTTCCTTTCGAACGATTGCCAATTGTTTGTGACCAAATGTCGTTAGCCGTGCGTTGACTTCTGTAGCGTAAATCCAGGAGTCCCGGTCTTCTATTTGTTTAGTATTCTATACCCTTATATTCTTCACCGGCACTGTCATCATATTTGTACTGCGGTGATGCACTCTTGCAAAACAGACTGTTTGTATTTTCATTGATGATGATGATGATGATGACGACGACAGACCTGTATTGGGATGTGTTATACGCCAACCCAACTAAGTAATTTGGCCAATTTCCTCATGTCTTTTCGTTGAGGCAAATCTTAGCTTTAGTGAAGCCGCTGCTGTTTCCTACGCCGATACACTTTCGGCTCATTTCTTCTCAGTATCATGATTAGAATCATTTTACATGATTGTGTCCCCAATCCCTTGCCAGACGCTGTTTGTGCATGCAAATGCCTCAGCTTCGTTAGTCTCAGCTGCTGTACACAGATCTTAGCAGGTTGATCCATTGCGTTATACGTTTGTGCACATGCTCTACATCTTTTGGGTGTAAAGTGCCGCTACAGGAATGGTGTAGCACACTTGGAAGTGCAATCGAAGTGTGCTGATTACATTTAGGTCACTTTGTCGAAGAACTGACCGCTCACATTGTTTCTAATCACGCGGTCTCTCGCAGGCCTAGTAATTTTTCGTAACGGTTCGAATGAACGCGTTGGTTTGAGTGAGTGTGGTATGACCTGTCTTACAGTGTGGATCGAAGATACGCTCACCTCGCGCTGTGAACATAGAAAGTGTAATCAGCTATACATGCAACGTCATGTTTGTAGTTGTTGAGAGCACCGAATAATCACTGTTGTGTTTCGTTGTTTAGTGCTTGACAACAAACCGTTTGGTTCCGCCCTAGAACGTCCATTGAACTTGAATCGCCTGTGCTTTTTTGACCGTGTACTTCGCTTGGCTGCTACTTGGCTGTCTCGTGTCATCTTGATCGACAACACTGTCTGCTCATAAAGCGTGATCATGGAGTGAGAGTGGTTAGAACAAGTGTTGTCCTTCTGTATGGCGTCCTCGGAATCGGTCATAATACAGTGCAAACATAATGCCGGAGCCTCTTTGGATTTGATGTATTGCTTTCTAGTTATCTCTTTCATTCCTTGATTTTGTATTTTCTTCTCCTTGCGGATGATCATTTTCCTTGTTCTCCGACCAGATTCATCAATTTTAATGACAAGGATCATGACTCTTGGATCCACCCTACTTGGTTACCTTGATCCTAATTCGTCAATCGGTCTTGATCCTTCTGTGAGTGTACAATTCTCTTTCATTAAGCAAATGCTTAGTGTTGCGTTATAATTCAACAGCTGGTTCCTGAGACTGGGAGTGGCTCCGCCCGAAAGATGCTGTTGCACAGTGATACTGGTACGATAATCTGCAGTCCGTTTTGCCCTAGTGAAACATGAGATCCTCACTCACAGAATTTACTTTATACACCACTCGCTTCTGCGATACGATACAGAGAAGACTAACGTGGCCCCTGCGTGAGGATGACACGCAAAGTCGTACAGCCTTCCCCATATTTTTGGAGTTGAAGCTACGGACTGATGGTGGGGAAATTAATCTCCATGCTGTAAAGTTTCGGGTAGTTACCCGCGTCCGCCGAACCCGGATCAACTGGTCGATGACGCTTCGTGCGCGTCCGTCGGTTCCTACCGCGGCCTGCTCGTACCCTTCACAAATGTTTGTAGTTAAATGAAAAAACATGACGTTGCCTCTAGTCGTCCGGATGTACTACGACTGGCGGAAACCGGGTTAACCCTTTGTTCTCTATCCAGGAATTCCAGATCCGTGGTTACTCTTGTTTCTGGTGCGACAGACTAGTAAACTGTCGAGACGGTGTGCTGTTATGCATTCGGTCCTCGCTGTGCGGGAGACTGGTAGGCACATACCGCAACGAAGATGGCCTGTGCGAGCAGTTATGGTGCTCTATCCGCCTGAGACAGGGTGAACTATTTGTGGGTGTGGCTTATCGCAGCCCGCGAAGTCGATGCCTGGGTTGGTTGCTGCATGTCAGAAATTGCATGAGTCGGCCCCGCTTCCTGCTTATGGGCGATTTTAACTTCCCTCTTATACGTAGGCCTGGGTTCAACTTCTCCCCGGGGACTGTGAAATCGAGGCGTAGTTTGCGGAGATGGTATTTGAAACTGGAGCAGCACATGTCTGCCAACCGATGCGCGTTACACCGCATTTCGCTCCATCGTGCCTGGACCTACTACTTACGAGTTGCGAACAGCGTGTACATGAAATTCAGGTACTGGAGCCTCTGGCAGCTAGTGAACACTCGTTGTTAGCCAGCCTAGAGCTGCCGCTGCCCAATTCGCGTCCGTCGAAACTGTCTTACAATTACCGGAAGATGAAATTCGATAGACTCAATCAAGCCGCCAGAGAAGTAGACTGGTCGGTGCCCCAGGATTCATTTGTTAAAGCCTGTTTGTCTGTTGTAAAAGAGTGTGTGCCATTGTTGTGCGCTCCTTTCGTCACTCTCAATTACCGGAAATCTGGACCATTGAAGCCACACTGGTTCGATAATGAGTATGCTCATCTGGCTCGACGACGACGCGAATTGTGGAATAAATTCCTCAGGTCTCGCTCTACAGACGATCATAAGGCGTACAAAAGGCACTGGCATCTATACAACTGCGCAAAGGCGTCGGCAGTTCGAAGAAGAGCTTGCAACCCCATTGAATATAGCCCTCAAGAAGATTTTTGCTTAAGTGAAGCGGCACTTGATGCCCGCAGGTGAGGTAGCTGTGTTAGAGGGTATTGACAGACAGTCTCTGACCATCAGCACTGAGCGTGCGTCCGTATTGGCGGAGCGCTCCGCTTAATTATTTACAAGTGGGCATGCGCCTATAGTGAGCTCGACGTGTGCAGCCCCTACTGAACTCCATAGCCTGGATTGCGGTGTAGAAGTTGCCTGCACTCTACTCACCAGTCTTGACGGCACGAAACTAGCCGGACCTGATAGACTTCATCCACTAATTTTGAAGACCTTGTGGACCTTCATCTCGCCTGCTGTGACGGATCTTTTCAATAGATCGCTGTCCGAAGGTGCATGGCCGAGCGACTGGAAATGTTCGGTGGTGAGGCCGATTCCAAAAGGCAGTGCCCCACGCAATATGGATAATTACCCGCCGATTTGTCTCACCACTGTTTCGGCGAAGGCGCTCGGTTGTGAGAAAGGATCTTCTCCAGCTGCTGGAGTCGAAAGATCTTCCAACCCCGGCACAGCACGGCTTCAAGAAAGGTCGCTTATGCATCATCAGCCTGTTGTTGACGCGGCAGGAATGCTTGCATGCGTTGAATCGAGGGAAGTCAGTGGATGTGATCTACATTGATTTCAGTAGGGCTTTCGATAAGGTGAACCATGAGGTCCTACTCCACAAGCTGCGGATGTGTGGTGTTAGTGGCGCACTGCACCAGTGTATCAGTGACTTCCTTTTTTGGAGAAGATAGCGGGTTTAGATGGATGACCAGCTAACGAAACTGTACCTGTCCAGTAGTGGCGTACCACAAGACACAGTACTGGGACTCATTTTGCTCCTGATCCACCTCAACGAAGTACCTCAGCTTCTTCAGTCGCCCTGCGCATTGTTTGCGGACGACCTGAAGATTTGTAGGATTATTGATTCTCCCGACGACTGTGATGTCCTTCAACAGGACCGCGACCGCCTATCCCGGTTGTCTGCAGAAGTTGACCTACTGGTCAAACCGGGTCTAGTCCTTGTTTATGAACCTGGGGAAGGGTGGTAAGGGGCGTGCGTTCATCCTGGCTGGCCACCCGCTGCATCCCACCAGTTCCGCAAAGAATCTCGGTGTATTGTCATGCCGTGGTCTGAAATCTGTCGGCACCACGACTGTACACAGACGGACTACACCTGCTTTGGGCGCATAGGTGCAGCTTCTGCACTTGGTCTGAAGAGATTATCACCTGTCTGTTCTCTCCCACGATAAGACCGATGCTTGAGTACGGCTTACTTGCGTGCTGTCCGATAACAATATGTGAGGTGCAGTTACTGCAACCGGTCCAGCGTGTGTTTACCCGACTCATCTCCACTTTACGGGTATATGGTACGAGGACCGATGTAGGAGGCTGTGGTTTCATACCCTGTAATCTCGTCGGTTTCGAGTTGTTCTCATTAAGACGGACCCCCTGGTATTTCACTTGGGCCACTTCCTTATGTTGAGGCTGCTGATGCACCTTCGCATTCCAAGCAGCACACGCGGACACCGGTAAAAACTAGTGATACCGGAGTTAAAGTGCATTGCTCATCCTCTATGCTTCGAGCGTCGAGTGGTGAAATATTGGAACAACTTGCTGGAGACGTTAATCGAGGCGAAATCGGTGTCGGCATTTAAGAGATTCTTGGACCGGTCTTGCGGATTTCAGGTATAGGGAGCGTATCGCACCTGGACAAGATGTACTGCATCTGCAATACGCTGCCACCGCACAGGAATCAGCGACGTGATTCCGTGCATGTGCCCGATCCACCTACGATTGCGCAACACAGATTTTTGTCTTTTCGCTATCTATTTCCAGTATTCAGTGATTACCAGCGGATAAATCGTCTTGTTACCGCGACCGTGTCTGCTTCCTTACATCTGCTGTGTTTCCTATCTTGCTTTTACTTTCGTTGCGGATCTTAGAGAAATTTGAGTGTCTTGGCTGTTGATATCGATGCTGCCACATCGTGCCCATTCTACGTGATTCTGTTCCAAAGCATAACTTCAATGATTTCTCTTAACGGAATTTCCATTCCTTTCTCCTGAAGATCACCATGTTGAAGATAGTCATCTTGACATTTTTGAACCAAGATGTTTACGCAATGCCGTACCATCCCATTTCAGACACCAAATGTGTTACTTTCATATAAACCGATTTAATTGACTCCATCTGATCATTGTTTTACTTTTCGCATTCCACCACCGTCACACGTCAGAACACATGTTACATCCATGCGTTGCTTGTTCTTCCTAGAGCTACAGCGGTTTGATCCTCCGTGGTCTCATTTTGCCTGTGCGATTGTATTTAGCATAAGTACAGACCATTCCATGCTTGGCATCGCACTCAGAAGAGCAGCATATGGACATTAACGTGAACGAAGATCCGAGTATTCTCAGCAACCATTCATGCCATTTTACTCAATGGTTGCAAAGCATGGACGCTGCGATCCGAAGACATCTGGAAGCTGAAACTTTTCGACCATTGGTGTCTAGTGCTTATCTTGAAAACACAATGGCATGAGCATATCACCAATGACGGAATCCGTTAGGCGCTGTTACGGTCTTCCGTAGCTCACAACGCTCATCCAACGCCGTTGACTTCAGTGGTTCGGTCACCTCCTCCGCGGATCAGACACTGACTTCACTAGGGTCTTGATTTCATCCTCTCCTTGCCAGGGTTGGTGTCGTCGCCGTGGTGGACAATAGAAAATATGGCTCTCTGCAGTAAAATCGGATGTGGATCTTCTGGGACTCCATGTTGTGCATGGTGCTCGTCACTGGAGGAACCATTGGATCAGTATCTGCGTGGGGCTTGCCGCCCATCGCCGCGCTGCAATTCGCGACATTCATGAAGCCGGCTCATCCTGTCGCAGGAGCTAGCTGCAGTAAAGTAACCTAAGTAAGTAATTGACGTGATACCGATTTACGCTCGCATGGTTGCAACGTCAAGCGCGGAGCAGAACATTGTTCTTTTCCTGTCTCATGTCCCATGCTATGGCACAGAAAGTGAAGCTCGTTTGCGTCATTCGTTTTCAGCTCTGCTGCTAAAGCGAAACACCGATTCGTCTCTGCACCACTCAGGATTCCATCGATCGCTCCGATTGAGAACATCCGATTACGGCTTGAAAGTACGAATGCGTAGGGATATACAACGTTAAAGAAATTCCGAAAATCCAATCCTCGTACTGTGATTCTAATTTCTTTCCAGCAGTGAACCCGCATCAGGTCTGTTCGATGCTTCGGTTTCATATAGCATTGGTTAACGCCCAACCTTGGTCTTTCCGCCTTCTGGTATTCATGGATCCGAAGCCGCCAACCAAATTCTTTTTATTCTGCGGGTTTGTACAATACAACCTATTGTCAACCGGGTTGGGGTCATCATGGATGGTTTGACGCTCACCAATAAGCGCCAACGAGCAAATCGCATATTTGCATGCCATTTTCACCTACCCTTGTGCACAAGAGGAACATGACGATCGTTTATCTGAATCATTTTATAAATTACCAGGATACGAAAGTGTCCACTTAATTCCTTTCATATTCGATTCCCGAAACATGCTAATTGACGCCGTGGCTTTCGTCCAACTAATTAAATTGTCACGGCTGGTGCAACTGCTTGTTGAAATTATTCTCCTCTGGAGAGTTGCTCTTGTGAACAGCGTTACGTCCGCGATTCTGTTACGGTGCGGATCTGCTACTTTTGTTAACGGAAAAGGTCTTCGTAAGGAATTGTCTCAGAGATTTGAACGAAGCGTTTCCTCCACCCCTATTGTCATCACGTTAAATGGACCACGTCGCACTTTCGCGTCAGCTGATTAATGGCTGGCAGCCCCTGTGTCGTTCTCTCACAATGTCAAAACCAATCGCATTAAGCCATGGCTGATGTACTTCACGAACTATCTGATCCAGAACGTGCCCATTGCTCTTGGGAGAATGAAGCTTTTGTTTGTATGTGCCCATCTTAAAAGAGGCCTCCTTTTCATTCTGTTGACATGTAACAAAAGGAACTGTAGTCAGATACAACTAAGTTGTTCACACGACGAACTTGTCAACTGCGATCTTCAACTTACCAATCGACCTTTCTGTCATGTCGATCGATGTGTTATGCTTAGGGATTGCTGTTGTGCCTCACTACACCAATTCGCATAACATATGCATCCGTGTCGGATTTGGGCTGTGTCCATTTATGCTACATGCGTCCCATGCTACATTATGAAAGTAGCTTTCTGCCATTTTTGTGGGTCATTTTGAAGTACACTTTGTGTGGATGGATTGCGACGCACAATCTCAGTGTCATTCCCATTGAAGTGAATCTTGGTCTTTCAATCACGAGATCCGTAGCTGATACACATCGAAATTGGGTGTTGCCCGCCCGAAAAAATTGCACTTCTATGACGCGCTTCAAGGTTATTTCTTCTCTTCAGATAGAGTTAGACGATATCGAACCCGGCACCATTGGGATGTGAGTTGTGACCGCTACCACTAAGCCACCGGGCCACGATGGACAACGTTTGGCACAACGGTTTAATGAACGATGTTGAGGATCATTTTGAAGTACACTTTGTGTGGATGGAGTGCGACGCGCAATCTCAATGTTGATCTCCATTCCCATTGAAGTGAACCTTGATCTATCGATCACGAGGACCATAACTGATGCAAATAGGAATCGGGTGTTGCCTGCCCGAAAACACTGCACTACTATGACGCGTTTCGATCTTATTATGTCTCATCAGATAGAGTGAGCCGGCATCGAACCCAGGACCATTGAGATGTTAGTGTGGGACTAGCAACACTTAATTTCTATCTGCTTTCAGCTAATGGTTATATTTTGTTTTACCACTCATTATCATTGGTGACACATTACATTGTCTACGGAGCTTACGTGGCTGTGCGGCGGATTTTTTCTATTACTCTCCTGTGCTTGTGTGTTGCTCATTAGCAGTACTTCTGCTATGACAACGTCGAGTTCATATGTGCTTGTCTTACTTTAGAGACCTTTCGGATCTACCACGTCTTTCGTTTGAAACATTTTCACATATCATGTATCGGTAATGGTAGCGGCACCCCCGTGTATTCCGTCTGTTTTCCATCAGTACTTTTCATTTTGCTCCGCGATTGATCATTCTCCTTATGGTGATGCGATCTAAGCCATTAGCAGACGCCACACATCGGCACCTGGGGGACCACAATCGATTAACCGAGCTTCTCGTTTGTTTCCTGTGTGTTTTGTGATCTTGGCGCTTTAGTGATCGATTGTCATCATCTTACTCGCTGTGTTGCACCCTGCGCACTCTTTTCCGCTCATCAATTGGTTTGTTCTTTGCGTATGTCCATGCTGTTCGATAAATATTGTTGACCATCTTCCCTTTGCTTTTTATCATCGCAAATCCTCGTCATTGTCACTAACTACATCTATAACATCGGATCATGCTTTCTATTTTTACGATTTCTCCAACCCTCATTCTGCAGAATCTCTGAGATGATTAAATGAGTTTCACATCCCACGTTCTTCGCTTGCTCATTATAAACCTCTTTCTAAAGTTTCTGTTCCCACTATTTTTGCGTACCTTTATGTTCACCCGATAGACTCTTTATCTTCTCACATATAGGCTTCCCTCCAACTACTCTGCGCACTTATTCTTGGATCAAGGCCCCACCTCAGCTCTGTGCTCATTCAGCGGTTGTTTCCGGTTGTGGTGCACATCGCAATCACCAGCACAGACGCTACACTCATTTCGGTAAGCGTTCCTCGTATCACGCTGAGTTTCTGCCGTTGCTCAATCCAAGCGTCATTAATCTTTTCCTTCTCGTGTTTCAGGGATGTTGCGAATCCTTGCGTTGTTACTTGGCGGTGGATGTCGATGGCGTCCTCGAATGGCATGATGACGAAGGTGAGTGAAATTCGAGTGGGAAAAATACCGATTTCAAATAGGCATACTTTCTGCAGCGCAGGCCTAGATATCAACTGTAGATATCAACTGTAGACTGTAGATATCAACTGTAGGCTGTAGACTTGTTGACAAGACCGAGACCGTTTCTGTTGTGTGTTTTCCATGTACATTCATCTTATCCTACCCTTCACTTCATGCCCTCATGCTTGACGCACAATAAAGAACCAAGCATATTATTGCGTTTCTTTTGTTATACTTTTGTTGTCAATTCTCTTTCTCAATGCCTTACTATTAGAACCTGGAGTAATTGGGGGATTTGGATGGCATAACCGGAAATTCATCACATCTCAATTCAGTCAGGTAGTCATCACATGTCCGGAAAAACACTCACTATACGGCCGTTTCCTCCGTTCAGGAACCGTCGGCAGTGTGCAATCCATCTGACCTTTGTAGGGCATTTCCACTTCAGACTAATTACCTGTTCCTTCTAGGTTACCTGCTAGAAATCAGTCTGTTACCGGTTTCTCATCTTAATCTAGTTATTAACATGTTCCCACGCTGGGTTTGCCCGCTCCCAACGCCACACTTTTTGTTATTCTTTCTCATTCCACGTTGTTGTTATTAGTTGGCATTCTATTGGCTTACGTTGGTGAAGACAACATATTCCATCACATGAAGTGTCCAGAACGATCTTCACCATCCCATCCGTTTCCATTCTCTTGCATTTCAACCAAACTAGACGTGTTGCAGTCGTTTGTGTATCTCCATAATCCATTGATCTAAGTTGTTGCGCTAGAAAAGTATTCAGTTCTGCCCATACAGCGTAGCTCAATCTTTTAAGACCATACAACCTGACTCAGTGACTTCATAGAGGTATGGGAGAAATTCACAACTTTCTCCTCCAAAATTTAATCATAAGAGACCGAACCCAATCGATGTAGACGTGAACATCGTGGGTTGTTTTTCGCATCATGGATTATATGGCGTAATAAAAAAATGTATGAGTGCGTCGCCGAAGCGTTTTTTGAATACCGCGAATTTGGTGGAAGAAACAACATAAGTGGGGAAAGCGTTCCATGGTTGACACACGCGAAGTGAAACGAAAGTCTTGCGACAATCCAACCTGCTATACACAGTATGTCCAGCTTTAGCTAGTGACCTCTCATGGTGGTATTGTGATTCAGCTTTCGAAGCTGACGACAAGCCTGGTCTGAATTCCTCAGGATCAGTTATGTCATTATCAAATCGCCACACAGACGTCGGTATTGTCCGCTGTAGACCCCAATGGCTTTCAGCCTCAGTTGGTAAGGGATTGGAAACAGACCCTTTACGTTCCTGGTCTCTCTTCGTTGTGGCAATTCAAGTGCGGTTAGGTCGTGTCTGTGCCGGGGCTGCCACGCGTGACTGGCGTATTCCGAATGAGGCCTAATGTTGACGTTGAGCATTTGAGAGAGGATTGGATGGTGAAAACGCCCGAATACCCTATGTTTTTTGAATGCCTTCTCGGCCTGACGCGAACAGCCAAGATCCTTTTGTATTATTACACCGGGGTTGCATTCATTAGAAGCGTAATGCAAAACATGATTCCCTAGCCTTTACTCGTAAGTGGATTGACGCCTTTGCTCTGTGTTTTGCACTCGGTGGCGTTGAAGTGAAGCAGCTTCTGAGTCGCGCATTCCTATACCCTACCAAGTTCATCCTGAAACGCTACGTGGTCACCCGTTGTTTTGATATCCAGCCGTATCGTGAGATTATCAGCGGGATCGTTTATGTAAATTAGGAATAGGCCTGGACCAAGTGCTGAGGCTTGTGACCCTCCACACTGAACGTCGTTAGGGTCAGAGATGGCACCGCGAACTCTCACACTCAGATCTCGTTGAATCAGTTATCTATCCACCTGAGAATTGGGTTATCAATTCCACAGCCCTAAAGCTTATGAGTGAGTGTTTCAGACGGTCGAACACGTTTTAGAAGTCCAGATAGACTGCGTCAACTCCCACACTGCTGTCGACGGTTCCAATCCAACGGTAGGAAACAGATAGCCAGTTTGTGGTGTAAGATCGGTTCTGTTGGAATCCATGCTGTTCTGGTTCTATGGTTTTTCACCCTTCTAAGTAATTCGTGGGCTCTTCGACAATAATAAACTTCCTGACTTTGGATAGCGCGGAAGGTGGGTTATCGGGGGATAGTTGGTTATATCTGCGCGACTTCCCCTAGTGAATGGAAGTGACGACTTCGTGCTTCCATATTGTTGGAACCCGGATCTCATCGAGACATCGTTGGAAGAACTGAGAGAGTGGATCTGCCAAATTCATTGCAGCTAACGTCAGCGTCTTCGGGCGGATTTTATCAGCACCAAGAAAGGTGTGGCTGCGTAGGGGACTTAGCATTTTTAGAACATCTATGGCTCTGAACAAAATGTGGCTATGTCTTGACGGTAGTACAACCTGTTAGAACAGAATAGACAACGAAGTGGTGTTCTGTAAATTTGGGGAGAATGGTAGATTTGTGGCGTAGGCAGATTCTATTGCAGTTTGTACTAGTCCACATGGCGTGTGGGTAACAGGAATCCTTCCATGCACTTTACGAACTTTCTTGACGTCTGTAAAGGAGCTCGGGGTTTGAAGGGGATTTCTTAGCTACGTCTTGTCGATGCTTTTCTTTATCCGCGCGTGCCAACTTCACGCAGTGATTTCGTTGGACAGTGCAGGCTTCCCATGTTTCGGTGCCCGGTGATTCCTTGTAGCTACACCAGAGCGAATCTCCTGTGATTGCACGTCGCATCTCACTGCTTTGAGGATGCCACCTCGCATGTTGGTGAAACGATTGCAACCAAACTGCCAAGCTCGAAGAACAAATGAACTATTGAAACATCAACCCGAGCTACTAGTATTTCGAAACATTTTAACCTTCCGCTTCCTGCTACGTATGAATGGTTTTAGCCTCATCGTCTGTTCCTTGAAGCACCGGTTACTAATTTGATGAATTGATGAAAGAAATCCTACCAGGCGACATTGGGGATATTTCAGCTAGAAACGGCCAGCCGGTTCCACTATTGAATGTGATCAGAACACTGTACTCGGTAGTAGGCTGGGAGTCGTCGGCGTTTTCTGCGGAATACTCTGCATGACTGATGTAGTTGAACAAGAGTGTCACATGATCGCTGCGGCCCAAAGGACTAGCTATCAATAGCATTTCCATGATAAGCTCCTCGTTGGTGAACACGAGATCCTTGATACTGGGTTTATTTCCATTCCTAAATTTTGTAGGAGAAGTAACGTGCTTGTAGAGTGGCAGTCGAATGATTAGCTCTTGCAATTCCATTTTGAAGTGTTCATCGATACAGGATTGGATATCTGGGGTGTAAAGATTGAAATCACCAACCAGAAGAGTGTGACTGTGCGAGCGTATTTTTCATAATGGAGGCTAGGTGACTCTCCTATTCTGAAGTGGAGAATACATGTCACCACGTCCTAGGTAAAGATGGCACCAAAGCACGTCGATAATCTAGGCCTCCGGGTCGTCGATGAGATCAATATGTGTTTTACAGCTTTAATAGAGTAGTACACCACCTCTTTTCGATCGATTTCGGCCTCACTCATCTATGTCTTGGTTGCCATGATGAAGTTTCACGACATCGAGGCCGAACGCAGCCGAGGCTCTGTTAGTTTGCGGGAGAGGCATTGTGCTTTGGCATAGAAACTAGAGAATGCCTTATGGGTCTAAAGTTTGGTGTACTATGTATTCAGCAGTTCTGAGACTCGTTTTCTTGGAGTCGCCGGCATTTGAGATGGAGTTGTGATGCATTGCTGCACCGGACACTCTAGGTGATGATGACCCTGATCGTCAATCGCACTCTACGATGTCCCTCCGGATCTCGTGACAGCTGTTAGATTGGTCGCTGTGCTGCACTCCACAGTGTGCTTTTTCCCTGAGTTTGCCACCCCCATTGGGTAATCAATAGCCTGTTGTCTTGTCCCTGTTACCTTCAGTCGAATTTATGTTGACTGCTTGTTACGGAACTTAGCCCAATTCTTTACTGGTCTATGCCCTTAGCTCGGACTGTAAAACCGACTTCAGCAACTGGGACCGCCTCCCCTGGTAGTTAGGAGACGCGGGAATCCTTGTCAACGAAGTGGGAACGATATCTAGAGCGAGTGTCTCACGAATATGTCGCCATTGCTCTTGGTCATATGCCTGAGGTTCTTTGGAAAAGGAAACTTGACACTCGGGGACACCGTGAACAATGACGGTTGCCCTATCTTCTTTTCGACTTCTCTCTTGGTTGTTCAGATCCTTTGTAAATAAATATTTTTCTTACGTTTCTTCCAGGATGTCCCGAATATGCGCACTACGTTTGCTACCTTGTAGAGTCTATTCACAGACAGCAGACTGACTTTCGTCTCATCCGGATTTGAAGCGAGTCGCTCACCAACTCTGCTTCGAGCAAAGGATGATGAATATTTGGAACAACCTGCCTGCAAACATAGTCGAAGCAAAGTTGGTGTCGGGTCTAAGAAACTCCTGGACTCACACTTTGCCGAATTGAAGTTTCAAAAATAATAAACATGATAAATAGATTTGCCTAAAGGGTATTAGATGTAGCTACACAGAGGTTTCTTTACTCCCTGCATTTTCTCAGTATTCAGTATTCATCCACGAAATTCAGTGTTTCTCGATGTACCCTTAGCTGAGTACAATGTGCTTGGGTGACGCGCGATACGTTTCACTGTGATGGGGTTAGTGCGGTCACCATTGGCGTTACAGATAGAGCTCCATTGATTTCGATCGTGTCTCTAATTACCATTATTTTGTTCGATCTGGGTTCAGCACCATGGTTGCGCATGGTGCTTATCGACCTAAGAGCACTAGGTCCTGTTCCCTTCTGTGGATTGGTAGGCAGCACTGCTGACAGCAATCCATACTGTGACATATCAGTTTTGCCTAGTCATGGGTGCCATTTCTGATGAGTTCCTGGCAGCAACCGATGCGTGTGATATTCGGTTTTCTTTTACTATAGACTGGCTGTCGTTTTTGGTCTCAAATATGGCAACTGAACGACTGGTTGCTGCGCCTTTGGAGGAATTGGAAGCAGGCAGGCTGTTGTCCGTTAAGCGGAGTGAAGTGGGTTGAGACAATTAGAGACTGAGAAGCTGAGGTGAAAGTAGGACGCCTTGCTCTCTTCTTTGGCCTAAATGGGGTATTGATAGGTATTCGTTGAGATGCAAACCTAAATTCGTTCACTTGCAACTGTTTATCACAGGCGTTCAGCAGTTGCCCAACTGCGCCTGTTAGCTTTGCACACGTTTTCATTAAAACGATTAGGCAGCTAACAACTGGGATGGATTTGCACATCTGGCAAAACCAAAACGTCGTTTTGCTGCTGTGCTGCATAGTTTCGTGTGCACTAATCCTTATACCTTTAGAGTGAAATGATTCACAACAGTTAAACATGTTATTCCAACCTTGGTGACTCTATCTCGTAGGTCACATTTACCCTTCGGTTAGACCATGTCTATTGATGACATGCACTTTTGTGATCTCGTGCATGTACGGTCAATCAACAGACCAATTTTCCAAGGCTCACGTCGATGTTGGGATGAATCGCACATCGAGTGTATGGGCATTCACTCGACTGCACGTGTTGGTTAGGTAAACAAGCGCGCTTCGTTGGTTTGCGGGTCGATGAATGTGCTCTGGCTGGGCAGGGGTCTGTTTCTGAAGCTGAATACTAGCCAGATGCAACCAGAGAATATGGGCGCACAAATACCTCCACAGACGTCTGGAGGAATACCGTATTAGAACAAGCTTGGGATCTTTGGAAAGCTTCGAGATTTCTGCGTTGTAGGGTGTCACATAACTGAAACTCGGGCTCATAACCTTTGACAATTGTGCATGGATTTAAACACGAGAGCCGTATAAAACGCCTGGTATTGCTGGAATCGTGAAACGTTTAAGATAATTCCACGTATAGTGGCTCAGTGAATAGGGCTAATAAATCCGATTCGAATGACCCTATGGTGACTACGCTGGGAGAACGTAGAGAGGAGAAAATTCCATAACAATTAGAGCGCGATAACTACACGTCTGTCGGCTGCCACTTAGACTCTGCTTCTCAGGACGAGGGTGATGTGGCACCGGCAGCTTAAGTGTCTTAGGTTTGTAAGGTGCCCCACACTTTTGTTGCGCGGTCTGTCACTTCATCTTCTATTCCAAGGATGATTATATAACTGCCTAGCTAATCGAATTTCTGAATGACCTCTAGCTGATCCCTGCCAAGGGTCCGTGCAGTTGGTGGTCCGTTTCAACCATGAAGCAGTGCTTCCCATTTGGAGGATGCAAGGCAAAGCACGAAACGGTTAACAACTAGAGCTAATCTGTCCGCTTCTGCTTAGCACGTTTATCGAGCGTCAAAGATAAAAGCAAATCGTCGAGATACTTCAATAGAAAAGTTCTGCCTCCTGCTATTTCACACTTATGTTGTGCCCGATGAACTTGATTTCCATTATATGACTAATGGAAAGGCGACAGGACACATCCTTGTATCGCACCTTTGAAGATATTGTAAGGTGGCTGCAGCTTGCCATAAGCACTCACTCCCTACACGCGTAAAGCACTCTTATAATGTTTACCTATTCCCCTGGCATACCTTTCCTGACTAGACATTCCCAAAAAGCATATCGTTTCACCGAATCGGAAGCACTTTTGTTTTTGAGGAACATGGCTGCGTTTGCTCGCCAATATAACTGGCGGTGCTCCAATAACTGGCGCAAAGTGAAGATAATGTGAATGTAACCTCGATTTCTATGCAACCCAGCCTGTTGTTTACCAATCTGGCTTCCACGAGTGCCCGTTACTCTGACGAACAGTAGGACAACCATCTTTGTAATGTTGTCTCCATACTCTGGAGGTCGTGTGTATTAGGTTTTCAGTGGAAAGCTGTCTTGTGACATTATTTGTCGTCAGTACATTATCTTCAGGCTATTAAACCAGGATAGACGGGATTAACTCAGACCCACCAATCATGTACGTTGAGCACGTGCTGCCTATGCGCTGTAGTGCTTGTTGGATGAAGGATGGCGTAAAGCTCAGGAGTTTGCTCTCATGCATCCCACCTTGTGATTGGCTCAAAACTTGCAATGCAGGGCTTGCATTCGTCACCATTGGCGCGTTTGCGGTCATCTCACAATCCGATTACGTGCTTCGATTATCGTATTCTGAGTTATCTGTGAAGGAATGTCCGATCATGACGTGGTATGAAAGAAAGCTGTCTCGTATATGCTGTCTTAGCTTTACACGATAACCAGCTGTTTGTGGCGCTATCTTGTTGACAAGGTATGAGCGCTGTAAAGTCCAAAAGGAACTTTGATTTATCCCCAACCTGCATTGCTTGCATGAGGACACGGTATCTCTATTCCCTGATTATTCTGCTCATTTTACATTGCTTTACTCTGTGTCCTATAATCAGTTACCATATCGTATATTTCTTCCTTTCACTCGATCACTGACATATCCTTGACGTTTCAAGGTCATTCATATTATTATGTTACTATGACACTGCCCAAATACTTGCACGCCGCCACACGCTACACAATGTCTGTCCACTTGCACTACAATCCACTACAATCACAAAACCTATTCGTAAGCCATGTACTGTATTTAATGTGCCTTATAGAACCACGGTTACAGGATACTGCGTTTTATTCTTCTGCCCAGACCGTGCGTTGAGTCTAGGTTTATTTGTTCGTAGTTTCTAGTTTAATTTTCGTACGACGGACTTACTTTAGGCTTCGTATGATTGGTACAGGCGCCTTGATCGTGATTTTTCGTTTAGAGTATGTGGGTTTTACACCAGGCCCCTTTCCCGCTTATTCTTGGTTTCGTGGATCATTGTGGTTGGACGGCAGCGAGTCATCAGTGCACATTGCTGATGTACGTTTCTATTGGTTATTATTGATGATGATAATGCCAGTGGATACTCAGTTTCGACGTATTCGTAACACACGGAAACGACGATTGACTAATAACCGTTGAATGGAATGGGTCAGTGAGATGGAGGTAGCCCTATGCATGGGAAACCGCAGAATACTCTTCCAACTCACTGGTGGCATGTGTACAAGCACGTATTTAGTGACATAGTAATTGAGAGGGGTGAAATGCTGATCCTACACCGTCGCGTCTCTAACCCGTTGGACGGATCATTTAGAACAGCAGTTCAGCAAATCTACTGCAACACAACCATTAGCAACGCTTCACTGATTGCTACCCTTGTCGGGTTCTTGTTGCGTAGTAACACCTTGAACGCAACTGGAACCTGATAGGGCTAGCAATTAATAAAGCGTTGCTACTTAGAGCCTATTAACCTGTGATATATGCACAGAAACTATTGATGCAATCAATTAGACTGCCTTGGCCTTGATTTTGATAGTTGAACTGGTGTGCCAATTTTTCCCATGTATATAATTGTGTCTGTGTTTCTACTTGTATTCTGTGTGCGACTGATGAGACACAACCGTTAGTCGAATCACATGAAAGCGGATGATCAGTTGGTATCCCATATGTCACTACGTAAGAGATGCGACATTAACTCACCGTGCTGAAACAACACAAGACCCCTGGACCGGACTACCTCCATTTGTCTTTACCGTCGCACTGGCGGTTGTTAACCGCCATCCCAACCGCCGAGTTTTTGGCCTTGCTTTCCTTGTCTCCAAACTTGCTGTTTTGTGATTTGCCCAGGATACTCGTTTTTCTTTTGTACTTTCTGTACTGCAACTCTCAAGGTTTGCTAAGTGCCCACGGGATGTTGTCTGCCACTTTCCCGCTGTAAATAATGCTCGCTAACATTCCCTCTCATCTCCTCTCGTTTACAACTTCGTCATAAACCACTGTGTCCTACAATTCCCTTCTCGATTGAACGTCCTGGCTTGTGACCAAGTGGTAACTCCCAAGTATACCGACGGTAAAGTTTTCTTATATCGCGCTAACTGACTATGCAAACACTTCTGCATAGACCGATACGTATCGCTGCACACTTGCAAGCTACGATTGTAGAACTGGTTCCAACCACCGCCGAACGGTTACTAAGAGCGGTTGCTCGATTCACTCACCTCAATGGTTGTATCACTTCGGGTGACCACATCAGTGTGAAGACTAGTTCGTTTGTCATCAATGCCCGTGTAGCTTTTCAAGAGCTCTCTCACCTGTGAAGGTGGCCGTAAATCGACTAGTCAATGAAAGTCCTGGTGTACAAATAGGGACATTGCTACCCTATTTTGCCCTACTTGGGCACACACACTCCGGGCCATTCTATGTTGCGTTCGCTTTTCTTTTTGGTAGTCATAGGACGTTCTCCTGTTTTTCATGGTTTTCCATGACTCCCATTTTATTCACTCATTGCATGAAAATTACACATGTTTCTTTGAGACAACCGGCGGCACGCGTTCGTCCCACATGATCACTCATCTAAGCTTAGTTTTGTTTCCTTCTCTCACAGGTAATAACGGGATTAGATACATTCTTCACGTAGCATCGCGACTTTTGGATCCCGCTGGACCCGTTGAATGGGGAACAGCTGCCGGCCGATTGGTGTGTGCCATATTGCTCCGTGTGCAGCACGACCAGTTGGATGAGAACATGGATCTTCTTTTGAGAGGCACCTTGGCACGTTTGTCCACCTTGCCATTGATATCGAGTGAGTTAGTAGTAGCTTGTTACTCGCTTTTCATCCACGTGTCCCACTTTTCAGGCATTTTCTGCAACCTATCAGAACCTCCTTGATTTTCCTTTCCGAAGTCACAACTCCGTGGGATGTTGTACAAGCTGTGATCTCTTTCCATATGCCTAGCTTTTTATGTGCCACCGTTCCACTTATCATTGTTTTACGACTGTTATCTCGAGGATACTGTTTGCGTGATAATCAGCTGTGCGTCACCTCCAGGGATGTCGCCATAACCCATCTAACTGTACATCTTCAATCATCAGTGACGCGCCACTTTACCGGGCATAGCATAAGTGTCTCTGTTTTCTGCAATTTAAATCAGCTGAATGAAATGCCGTATAGACTGCCAAGCATAGTGGTCTACCCAACCCCAACACATCCCTCCACAATATTCAACGCGAAACTCAGGATTTTTGTCCTTCGTAACTCTAGCTGTCTTTTCTGGTACGTGATAACCCTTGCAATTGGTGTTGCCCTCCTCGGCGTTTTGAAGCCATTTGGTAACTACTAGTTTGTGTAACGTCACGTGTCTAATCAAGAAACTTATCAAAACCAATCCTATACTAAGCGTACCACGGTCATCACAAAGACTTGGTTCGTTTTACGATAACCTTTTGTGCCACTGCTTGCAATACTCTTCACACGAATCATGCTAACGTTACAATTCTCACCTGCATTCTACGTGTACCCGACTATCTTAAACACCTTCGGTTTTGCTAGTATATTTCCATGTCAATAACTGGTCCTTGGAGCAATCCTTCCTGGGTTTGCTTACGAATGTGAAAGAAAAACGTCTAAATCAAGGTTACGTCTACAGGAAATTAGCGAATAGTCCGCACTTCAATCTCCACAGTTTCACTCTTTAACCTCACATTTGGTCTAAGACCAAGGGAACAAGCTCGGCGTCACAATTGTTTCCGATTCTGTGGGGCACTTCACTAAAAACTGCACCTAGGGTTTACTAGTCAATCACTATCTTGCAATTTTTAAGATCTACACTCAACAGGTGTACACCATGCGGTCTACTAACACCAATCTGCTGCATAAAAGATGCAATATTTGAGCAATATTTGTTATGACTGGTTCAGACTGGTTCTCAGACTACCCGACCTGATTCCAGAAAGTTTGACGATTTTACATGTCTGAACGTATTCAGTAAACCCCAAGAAGCAGCAATACAATTTGGATTGATCGGTTGATGGTTTAGACTAAATCTAAGTTTGTTTCACCACGAAACAACTAGCCGCTGCTTATAAATGCTCCATATGGAGCTATGTACACAGTACTAGGATAAACAGTGAATTCACCGTTTTTAGTTTGCATGGACAGACGTCGGGACTGAACCGAATGCTGTATTAGGGGAGCCAGTAAAATTTTAAAGTTGTTGAACTCATTTACAGTGTTAGCAAAAATGTTCACTGACGTATTTATCACCTGTTACTACTCTAAACGCCCATCAAATTCTCACCCAACGTACAAAATGGCTGACTTACGTTAACTACTTGTTCATAGCCGTCATTATCAGCTGTCATTATCATTAAATACGCTCACTCTGAGTCGAACAGTGGTAAATAGTAGATCCAGCAAAGGTTTGACTTGCTGTACTGGTTTGTACTCCTCTACATGTTCCGACACACCGTCAAACAATTACCACTCGCCTTTTTACATCCAGGGATAGGAGACTCGCTTCAAATCCGGCACCACAACCTTACGGCGATGTTATCATCTTTGTCATCATCATCAACAGTAATAGCCACTTGAAGTAATGCAACGAGACGAAGAATAATGGGAGGGAGAGAAGCGGAACCTATCACGAAGCCTTAGCACTATAAGCAAACATTCAGGATCACACCTTGTTAACAACATACGGTCACAAACACTTGGCTGTCATACAGAAAATAAGGCAGCTTCTTTGTTACCTATACTGCACACATCATAATCAGGCATGACCTTGCGGATAACTTACCACTAACTCACTTTCAACCGGTAATCTGACTACGAGACTGCAGCAGACGCGCCACTGGTGTCGACTGCGAACCATTTCCCGTAACGTCTGGAGTCAACCACAAACTGGGTCACATGGACTCCAGCCTGGAGGGCCGGATAGACAGACGGCACCCAGTTATTTGTCAGTACCTTCATTTCCCGCTGCTAAGTCATCTATTGTCCACTTCGAACCTTGCACCACCCTATATCTGGCAAACGAGACAAGATACTCCTCGGTAAGCGGTGACTTGGCATACGTTGTACGTACTCAAGCCAACGCAGCTTATGCAGTGCTATCTGTTATTCCAAGGAACTAGCTTGCTTATCACTGCCTAGTATTCGCCGAAGCACATCATCCTTGCGGACAACCATGTTCAGAGACTTGAGGGCGCGTAGGTCCTCAGATCGAAGGGACCAAGTCTCACTCCCATAGAGTAGGACGGCCCCGCTGTTTCTTTGTAAACACGGCTTTCTGACAACACAGATGTAAATTCAAGAAGGCAGTTGTGGCTTCTACAATGCGTTAACTGACTTCAGTGGTTATGCGCCCATCTTTGTTAATGCAGTTACCAAGGTAAGAACATTTATCAACTACCTCAAGTTCCTCGATTTGAAGGTATGAAGCGCATGACACATGATGGGACCACTGTACAAAGGCTGCCCCGACATCGTTTAAAGGCAAGACAATGTCGTCAGCGTAATCACGATCAACTAGCCTTTCACCAGGCAGCACCTCAAGGCCTGCATCGTGAGGGTGCGCAAGGGAACCCTTGATGCTGCAGTCCACCATTAAATTGAACAGACACGAGGAAATGGGTTAATGCTGACGAACACCACTTGTTGTCGAATGGACATCTGACAATTCACCGTCCACTCTGACGCGGCCTGCCGTGTTCGAGTATAGAGCACGTAAGTTGTCCACCTGTTTCATGGGAACACCTCTTCGCACAAGTATTTCGAACTGATTGCATCCACCAACTGAACCGAGCGCACTCTTGAAATCGAGGAACACAGCTATTGTGTGTCTACGGTACTTGTGGCACTGCAGTTAGGCGACGAACGTGAATTGGGCCTGAAATTTTGTCATCGCTGGCGTTAGACTAATACTGCTGTGGTTAGCACAGTTGCTGCGACTTCCCTTGTATATTGCCACTATAATCGATCCACTCCAGCTAACCGGGGTGGTCTCTTCTTTCCACATGTGTTAGAACAGTGAGGTCGTTGTTTTTCAGAGGAATTCACAATCATCCCTGTATAGTCAAGTAGTCAAAATAAGTTTTATGCGCCCGAGTAGGTACATTTTGGCGTCATACGCTATTACTCCGAATGGAGCAATCTACGAACTGAATAGATAAAAACAAACTGAGTGTCTACTGGAAATATTTGCAAGCGTGTATCAGTCAGGCATACAATTGGCCCTCATACTGATGCTTTTCCTTAGGTCAACTACTGGTCGTGTCATCTTCGGCATGGCGAAATTGAGGTAAGAAGCAATAAGAGAAAATACAACTAACTTCAGGGCATGTGGAGGAAACCAATATCGCTTTCGATAGAACACCTTGTGATGCGTGGAAAGGCTGATTAGAAACTTGTACAAAAAAACAAGTACAAGCGTCTGTAGGTGTGTTGGCAACAGAATCAACAAGTGCCTCTCTAGACAATCCACTGCATCTAAAAATAAGTTTTAATGAAGGAAATAGAACAATATCTCATCTTTTCTTAGTAGTCTATGAGATAGTACAAGAGAACAGTAAACCTAATGAGGCTGAATACATGCAGTCACAAATTTAACAATCAAATCACGTGGTATGAACAGTATTCTAAGTCTGGTAGCCACGTGAGCGGACCAAGACAGGTTTTGTGATAAATCACCCTCCTGATATATTTGACAGTTGATGTTCTCGGTGTGAGTTGGCCCCATGGCGACGAGCCTGGACCTTAACGGGGTGCGATGGCTTGTGCGCTTCAGTGATCTATTGAGCTATGCTAGATGATGCTTTTTGCACATTCAGAACCACTCATACCAGATTGGTCAATGGTTGGAAGACAGACAAACTTAGTCTCCTGCCCTCCATGTTGGGGGTTGGAGTGTGAGTGGCTCTCTGTAGCGCAGTGCCAAAACCCCGCTGCGTTACTGTTAGGTTTATGAACCAAAGGTTTTGGCTGAGAACTCATCTCGTTCTCCTGCTTAGAGCTGGGTTGCCGAACAGTATCTTGCTCACTCAAAACAACACAGTGGCTTTCACTTTAAGGAATTCACGCTCTGACCATCGCAGAAGAATGGCGCCTCATCTGCCGCATCGAACAGCGTGAATTACTGACTACTGGTTGGAAGCAACAATTAGAGACATCTCTATGTAGCTGCATCTAATATTACTCAAGTACAAAGACCCGTTATATTGGAGTGCGCTTGATATATTTTATACTGACAACGTGTTTGTCCAGGAATTTCTTAAATTCCGACACCAAATCCTCTTTGGATCAGTTTTTGTGGCGGCTGCAAGCTGTTCTTCGAAGGTACTGCGCTTTTTTGTTTTCGCGTTGTTGCAGTTTTCGCTGTACCTTATGCGCCTTGTAATCCACGTCATAGCCAGGGGAGCAGTTAAGCCTCAGAGGTGAGTTGAAATCATCCATGAGTAGCAACAGCAGACAACTCATGGTTACAAGCATACGACAACCAGTCCCAGCAGCGGCTCAGTGGACTGCGATATTCCACCGCCACGAGCATCTCATAGCGTCTGGTATGCATCGAACACCTTAACTGCTCACAAAGGCCATCAGGGCCTCGGTAGGTGCTCACTAGTCTCCCACGCAAAGAAGACCTTATATAAAACAAAACACCACCGCGGTCATTTGATGAGGTTTGGATGCTACTGTTCAGCCTTCCCGCTTTTCTATCCTTACCATTCCGCTCCAACTTCACCTAAATCCCCTAAGTTTTCAACCAACCTTAATTCTTGGTCCTCCCCCGTCTTGCTTCAATAGTCGCTTGTCTTTTAATTTCAACTCACACACTCCATTTAGTCGACAAGTCCATGTTCAACCAAGCGGACCGCGTAAGTTCATCCGTTTCTCTTTGGAACCCCTGATTCTCGCTAAGAGTAACATGTTTCATTGTGCGCACTTTGCTACAGATTAGTCAGCAGGCAGCACTCACCTAAGCACTAGATACCCTATCGATCGATATTTACTGCTTATCGGAAATCCGCCTTCAAGATCCGATCTTCGTGCTCACCCTGCGATCCCCCACATGCGACACTGATTCACATAACGGCGTTTTGTCATTCAACCGCTTTGAACGTTGTGATGTAGCACGGAATATACGCAGGATCAAAGGCTTGTCTTGGTATCCCTCTGGCACTCGAAGTAAAGCTGTATTGGCTTTCTGACTTAAAGCAGTGATCTTTATTTTCCAGCTGGCGAATGGGTGCGTTGCACTGTATTATTCAACAGCACACCATTCCTTTGAAATTTGAGTTACGTGCATACCAGACGTACACCCACTGATAGCTGAGCCTTTTCCCGTTGAACACGTGATAGAACCACTCCTTGAAACTAGAGCCATCGCGAATACATTGAGTCCCGTCTCTCCAAGAAAAAGAATACCAACATTTTCTTAGAGCCAGTAGTCCAGATGGCAGTTTTCGGTGGGTGGGCTCCCTGTCAGCAACTAAATCAAGCGCATCTAGTATTTGGATACCAACCAGCAGGGGCCGTCAAAAATGTGACAAGCTAAACTCACAAGCCATCTACAGAACAGCAGCTGCGAAGATGCAGTACAGGTTCCACCTATTCAGCATTATTGTCATGGGTTAGTAAATTGAACCGGAAACCGCATATTTACACTGTGCTGACACCTACCCATTCCATTCACACGTCGCCTCTTCCATACTGGCTCTTAGCAGCCAAGTTGATGGCTTGTCAGACCGGCTAGCCTGCGACACGCACGACCGCATGTGTTACAGCACCAGAGACTGGACATCGAGGGGCAAGGCTCTTCTGCATCTGACGCTTGCGTAACCGTCGTGTTACTTTTTGGTGTGACAGTCCTTACTGTCTGTCATCACTCGATTCTATGAGTAGGTATCTCGGCACCTAATCGACTGGTAGGGAAGTGTGCCTATGGAGCACAATAAACTCAACAACTGACACGACACGTTACAAAGAGCAAATGGTAGGTCTGTACGCGTGCACACGCGTGTATTCTACCCAATTGGAGTATAGCAAACGTTAATCGACAATCGTGAGGTCGACACATGAAATCCTTCTTCGTCGCGGCTGGCGTCACAATGCGCGTTGGCAACGTTCCATCGGTCTTCTAATTCGGCTCGACCTACAAAGCAATGTTTATCTCACTGAAATGGATTCTTTGCCCTCCGCTACTTTCTGTTCGCCTAAATGGGGTTCAGACAGCGTTTCGGCCAGTGTGTTTTGTACCTCGAGATCGTTCGCAATCCGAATTTTGGCGGACGACCCGCATCTCCTGAGGTTTCAAGTCGTTTTGGCGTGCTGCAGAAATGGTAACGGTTGTCAACGTTATTCGTTCATCGGCCGATTGCAAACTGGCTAATTTTTTCCGAAAGTAACTTCTTTCTTCTATCCATCTGAGGACACATATTCCCTTTGTCGGTCCTCTACTCCAGCACGCGAGTTGGGGATGAATAAGTGTGGCTTAATTCTAAGATTTCCGCCGAACGTGAATTCCGCCCAGTTGTCTCGGTGGACGTGGAACGGTAGACCAAAGGAGAGCGGCCCAAATCTCCGCATGATTCCTGCTCCCTGCTCTTGTAAACCTTGTATTACAGCTTGCACGGCATATTTTGCTGGATGGCATGGGAGCCGTTGTTAATGACAAGTGTATTGCATTCGTCACGAAAAAGTGAACCACTGTCTGCGTGCGAGGCTTTCGGAATCCGAAAGGTAGAAAATGAAGAGCGCATTTTGGTAATGGGTGCTTTAGACGTTGTTTTGACGGCTGGTTGTACAGCAGTACACTTAAAATGTGCGTCATTTTCTCGTTGTTTCATTCGGAACTTTTCGGCGTAAATCCCTCGCCACGGCTTCTCATTGACGAACCTGACAAATGTCACAGTTCCTCAGTCCGTTTTCCATGTCCGAGTCGATCTTGGGTCACCAAAATTATCTTTCGGTAATGTTTTCATTTTTACAACACCTGGATGAATATTGTGGTTGTTTTAGGATCTGTAAACGCGCCTTAGCAAGAAAGACTAGCCAAGTCTCTCTTTCTTCTTGCGCATCGTGAACGGCTGTAAGTCAGCTGTTCCTTCAGAGGGCCGACCAACCGTTAAAAAGCGTTTCACCATTGATAGCACTGGGTCTCGGTCCATCCAACGGTGTCATGCCTAGATGTTGCATTAAAGTAACTCGTTCAAACGGAAAATTGTGTTCCTGTTCAGTCCCAGCTATCAGCCGGATCCTCAGTGCATCTGCTGTGCGTTTGCTGACGCCCCTAATGTAAACAATCATGTAATTGCAAGCACAATGTTACAGCTCATATTTACATTCTCGGTAGTGCCATTTATTGAATGCCTTTTGTTTCTCCCAATAATGATAGTAAAGGTCGGGGCTCCGTTTGCAGTTTCAAAAAAGTCCCCCAAAAGTACTGGTAGAGCATCTTTACTCTAAAGATTACATTCCCTATTTCATTGTGAGTGCTTCATTGCCGCCGCTTGTACGATGCGTGGCGCGAATACTGTAGGAAGTAATGAGCTATTGTTTCTGCGGTGTCACAGGTCAGCCCCAACCCTGCAAGATGATGCGTCATACTAAAGGATAAGTAATCCAATGGAATAATAATGTACTAACGTTGGTTACGAAGCCTGCTTTACTTTCATGAAGGTATATCTGAACTGTACCCCAGCACTATGCTCCATTTCTGTTCAGCAGCTCATTCATTGGAGATAGTACCGTTTACTGCATTAGGCAAGAACCGGCAGTTGTGGGACGGCATGCTTACGAGCGAAGGGGTCCACAGTTTTCCAGTCGGTATCCAAGGTAGCAGACTAAATAGGCAAGTAAATCACAGTTTCTTTTTGTTTAAACCCACTGCGTTCCGACTGCTAGTGTTCGAAATTGCTCTGCTTCACAGTTTCCGGAGAAACGAATATCCTCCAAATAGGTACAAATAAAAGATATGTCCTTTAAGAGGTCGTCAATACTCCTTTGGAACTTTCTTCAACACTCATTCATCATCAGCCATTTGAACTAATGGCTCGCTGCCATACAACCATAGCGACCTACAGAGCGCATGATAATAAGAAATAGAGAAGGGAGACTTACGGTAAACCTTAATGCCCTGTGTAAACATTCAGGGTCAAAGCGCCTACAACTTGTCAACAACATACCACCACAAACAGCTGGCTATCTTGCAAACAAAAGGTGACCGCAGTAAAACAGCTTCTTTGTGGCTTTCACTGCACCGAGTTATAATCAGCCATTACCCCACAGATAACACAGCAACAAACACACTTTAAACAGGCAATCCGACTAGAAGACGGCAGCGGACGCACCATTGGTGTCCATTGCGGACCATGTTCTGTAACATCACAAACCATGCACAAGGCGAGTCACGTGGATTCCAGCCTCGAAGGCGAGACGGATCGACGGCACCGAGTTCGGTCTGCACTGGCTTCATTTCCCGCTGCCAAGTCCACTTTTGACAACCTCGAGTGTTCGCTGCTACATCTTGCAGACTAAACATGGCCTTCTTCGGTACGCGGTGATTGAGCATACATGGTACGTGCCCAAGCCAACGCAACTTTTTCAGTGCTATCTGTTCTTCTAAAGATCTAGCTTGGGTATCATCGCCTAACACTCGCCTACTCACATCATGATTGCGGACGCGCTGGCACTATACGACACTGGAAATGCTCCGCACACAGCAATAACCAAAAAGTTGAAGACTCATCACGTCCTCAGAACTGCGGGACTAAGTCTCAATCCCTTGAAGTAGGACCTCTCTTACTGCGACTTTGAAAACACGGCCTTTCAGACCGAGTGAAACCCCCGTCTGTCGCCACAGATGTCGCAGATCCAAGGTCGCAGGATGCGTGTACTGACTTCAGTTGCTGTGCGCCCATCTGATGATGCACCTGCCAAAGGAAGTGAATTGATCGACTTCCTCGAGTTTTTCGCTCCTCATCATCAAGTGGCTGGTGGCCCTATAGCAGCACTTTGCACTTTAAAGGTGCGAATCGCACGCCACATAATGTGACCACTTTAGACAGGTTATTCATGGTTAATTGTGCTGCCCCAACATTGTCAAAAAGCAAGACGATTTCGTCTGCATACTCAAGATCAACTAGCTTTTCACCAGGCAGGACCTCAACGCCTAGTCGTGAGGCTCCACAAAGAAACACTCCATGATGGGGTCAAAGATGAAATTGAGCAAAATCGGGGAAATCAGACAACCCTGACGAACACCACTTGTGGTCACGTCACCGTAGACCCTGACACGGCCTGTAGTGTTCGAGTATAGAGCACGTGGGAATGCCTTTCCGCTCAATTATTTCGAGCAGAATGCATCGATCGACTGAACCGAACGCACTCTTGAAATCGAGGAACACAGCTTTTCTCGGTCTGCGGTATGCGTGGCGCTGCTCTAGGAACTGCCGCAGTGAATATATGGTCTACACAGCCACGTCTTGGGCGGAAACCTGCCTGTTCCCTAATCCGCGATTCTCCTTCCACAGTGAGGCGACGAACGAGAATCGAGGCCAATACTTTTGCAACAACTGGTGTTAGACTAATACTCCTGTCGTTAGAACAGTCTGTGCGACTGTCCTTCTTGTAAATTGCCACTATAAGCTCCAGTTGTTCGGGACAGTCTCTTCCTTCCAGATATTTAAATAGGAAGGCCAGTGTTTTGCAAAAGACGTCACCTCAGTCATCAAACTTTACAGGTGGGAGGAAATCCGGGTCTTCGGCTCGAGAATGATTGTCGGCTGTGATCGCATTTCAGATTTCGGTCACCGATTTGGGCTCTAAACTAACCGTCCGTGGTTCATCTTACATCACCTGAATAGGAAGAGGTTCGGAAGCAGGGTGCCAGCTGAACTGATCTTGAATTTGTTCCACTCAACGAGCATATGGGGCTCCTTATTGTGAATCAGGGCGCCCGCGCTGTCTCTTATGGTATCACTGACGCCGGGTATCCTGGGTCCGGTGGTGCCGATGAGCTGCGTGAGCTTGATCTAATTGTCTTCTGCTCCTACCTTTTCTATCTCTTTATCCCTACTGGTCAACCTGGCTTCCTTGCCTGCGCGCTGGCTTCGCTTAATCCACGTCTAATAGTTCTTCACATCACATTGTGTTCAGAGCCAGTCAGGAGTTTTCTTCTGGATTCCAACTGGTTCACCGACCTCTCAGATATCCAGTGACTGGTGCGGTGACGATTGATAGTGCCACACTCAGATGCCCCTGCGTCGTACATGGCTACCGAGATGCTATTCTACTGAAGTTCAGTGTCATTAGGACAAGACAGCGAGAGTCCGGTATACAGTGCTTCTTGATAGGCTTGCCTGACCGAGGACTGGGACAATTTCTCAGCTGCCAATCGTAGGGGACGCTTGGTGCTCCTCCCGGTAAAGTTCATGGAGAAACGACAGCGTACCAAGGCATGATCAGAGTCGACGCAGGTACTCCAGTACGTGCGACAATCCAGAATGGAACCATGCCACCTATAATTTATGGCGATGTCATCTATTTGGGTCTTCGGTATTCGCTGTATCTAAATGCAGTCATCATCATCATGATACACGTTAGCTAGAGGTGGGAAAGACCTCAGCTACTGTGCCGCAATACATAGAAAAAAGGAGAGAAAAAATGCAACTGGTGCAAGCTGGCTGAGCTACCGGTTACGGATGGGCATCGTTCCGGTAAGCTACCACCCGACTACTCTGCATCAAAAAAATTACTATGCAATGTTATGTAGGGATCGTGGTTGGAGTGGTATGCTAAGAGGAATGGGGTGGGATAAAGAAACTCACAGCACGAACGCCACTGAGGTCGGCTCCTATCCATATCAACAAGTGTATCCAGCCAAACATGTTCATCGTCTAACTTAAATGCAGTGCTACTAACAAATAACCGGTGTTCCACACACAGTTGCAAAGACGCCCGCCATTGTCCATACGGTCTTAGTTAAGTCCAAACTTGCCACCTTGTTGACCCTCTGAAGAGCTCAGACGACCTACTTGCGCATTCATATCGCCTGCAAGTACTCTGCTATCTGAATTGACAACACTGCGTAGTAGCGTGTTCATTTCGTGGCAAAATGTGTCCTTGGCAGCGTCAGAAGTGCAATCTATGGGGAGTGTAAGCGGGAACCGCACAAACAAACAGCGTCTTTTACTGCTTCGTGTATCTGCCGTAGTTGATGTAGTCATACGGGCTGCACCCAAACGGCTGTTCACCGGAATCCAATCAACCAACGACTCAGCCTCTGAGCTGAGTCCGATGTCTACTGCAGCTTGACCAGAGGCTGCCGCATCAGTGTCTCCGGATGCGTGTAATCAATAGCGAGAGCATTAGCATGGCGCAATTGATTCAACAACCCGTGAAGGTCATTGCTTCTGGTTTCGGACAGCCAACACGCGTTACTACACAGTGTGTGTCCAAGATGTTGACCTACTTGTCTTAGAGTGCGAACGTTGAATGTTGCCATGGAAACGTCATAGCGTTGCCTTATAACGGACTTTTGCCAATAGGCGCTGTAGGATTGTAGCTGCAGATGGTTCTACTCACTTCAATTGCTGTCAGTTAAGCTGGGAATTATAGAAGGAAGGTTAGTAATGGGGGTCTGGATGGGAGTAAGAGAAACAGGTGTACAAAAAAGCAGGGAGGCGCTAGCGGTAGCATGTTTTCGCTTATGTGCCCTGCTGTATGCAGCACATATGGCGACCCTTGATAATCTGCGCGACGACCAATGCAGGATGAAGTTTATGTTTGAAGAAAATGTCATGGTTGTATGTGGGCTGGGATACTGCCAGGGCACCCAGACCTAGACAGAAAGACAATTAGGGTCCTCATCCAATACCTTTTTGTTTCACATGGACAGAACAAGTGTAAATGAGTGAGCCATTTTAATTCTTATTTTTCTTCACAAAATACAACTATAACTGCTCCCCATATTCAATATCTTGAAATATTCTTGGAACCGATCATCAATCTACACTTTAGTTAGAGATGGAAAACACCTCAGCTATTGTACCGCAATATATAAGAGAAGAAGAAAAAGAACTTGCAACTAAGGCACGCCAGTTGAGTCATCAGTGACGGTTAGGTCATCGTTCCGTAGCGCTACCAGCCGGTATTGCGCTGCAAAAAATGCAGCAGAAGGGTTTGAAAACAACGCTTGGTATAGTTGGAGGGCAAAGTTTTGCTTTCGATACGAACATTTCATCAGGCCAGGTGAACCAGTGGGAGACTGGTGCGGCTTTTATGGCAAAATGGGACAATTATCGTGGCGACCGAGATGCAAATAGGGTGGCAATCAGGTTGCAGGCGACCATGTCATTTAAAATGGTGCATTAGCAATGGTACGATCTCATGTGGCTCATTATATGAGGTCATCACACGTAAGTTTCTACCAGCTAGGAACGGTTTGATGTTTCCGCTTTGCCCCCGATCCGTCCGCCGACGCTCCTCAAACTGGTCTGGTTAAGATACTCTGTCACACACTCGACAATCACTCCATCTACTCTGTTTGTTTATATCAACTCCAGTTTCACACTATCACCATGTAGTAACGCATTTAAATCGGTAGTTGCTTTATCTGATGATTTTCATACCTTTAATTCGTAGTTTTTACCTCAACCATCTGCGAGATCTGCCATGCATCAGCTTTTTGTCCTTGATAAACCTTGTTTATTGTTTGTTTTGTCTACTATTCACCAATGGTAACTCTTCTGCTGTGCCTTTTAACGTAAATGTTGCAAATTGTTGGGTAGGGTTCCTGGGAACCGCCTAGGCCATCTTCCAAATCAGCCGAAATCGTTTTTTGATAGGGGCTTTTCACGAGTGTTCTGGTCTGAGATCCCAACTATCACGCATTGGAGAAACATACTTTCTTCGAACTTCACTGGCTCGATTTCGTTGTGGCTACAGTCAGTTGTCTCCTGAAGTGCACTAGCAATGAATTCGTTCACACTTTTCGAGAGTTCTGAGAAGAAATGTCTAGCCGTAAATACATTTTGCCAAATACTTCAATGAGCGCTGGATATGTCCGATGCTCTGGCTATGGTAGGATAGATGTCAGTAATATAAAGGGCGTCGAAATATCTTTAACCATCGTCTAACTGTCACAGTTGTTTCACTTTCTTTATCTCGATAAGAGATACTGCCGCGTCCAAGATTGGAAGCAGCTACAGGTAGTCAAAAGGTTTTCCATCATTGATTCCAAATGTCCAAACTAGCTTTGTCGGTAGAACAGAACCGGATGATCGGTGGTTTATTCGTCATAGGCGGTAAATCTCGTCTCCAAATACTAAAACGCGATCTTATTTATTCTATTTATTTGAAGAGGTGAGGTTACCTGCGTCGGTACAATTATTCTCACCCTCAGATATGGTCTGATTCATAACATATTCCACTTCATCTCAAACAGTCGCGTGCCAATGCATTCTTTGCGCTTATTTTTAATCTTTAAGCAGCTAGGGTGCTAAATATTTATTCATAAACTCAAGCTCCCTTATTGCAATTCAGGTCTTCTTTGTCGGTATTCTAAGTGATGTTCATCCGTAGTCATCGCCAGTTCGGTAACAAATTGATTACTTTCTCATATTAACTTATCTCAGGACAGCACGATTCCTCGAGAGATACCGAATTCCCTTTTGATGGAATGCTCTGATCACGCTCACATCCTAAACTGTCTGGACACTCGGTTGGTTTATTTAGTTGGCAACATTAAGCTCCTGACACAAATACTTCGTCAGGCCAACTGAATTAGTACATATTGTGGCATTTTATGGCTATATGAATGGAAAGCAGGGGGTCGAACTCTCGACTGTGTGGAGATTAGTCTTAACCCCAGGTAGTCTGGCCAGCGTCGGTACACGGGTCAGATTGGACAGCAAAGACGGACATCATCATCTTCACCAAGGTGTTAATTGATAACAAAACGGACAGTGAAACCCCTGCGATAGCCTTACTCTGACTGACCAATTGTGATGACATTTCCACCTGTGTCTGCTAGAGTCACTTAACTTATGTCTTTTGTCACGATTTCTTCCTCACTCAGTGTAAAGTCCTACACCAACTGCCTAACAACTCACTTAGTCTGACGAAGCTTTCGTGTCAAAGGCGAAACTTTGTCAATTAAATAAACCAACAGATTGTCCACAAATCTTACTGAAACCATGACTTCTCGATCAGTTCGATGTATATTCGAAGAGCTCAATTACCTGGACTCACGTCACCCACCAACATGAACTGACCTAGGTTAAACCCGTTCGAGAACAAGCAAGTGCGGACACTGTCTAGCGATGACCATGTTTGCTGCTTCCGGATGTCTCTATATCCACATCTATCCACATACGTCTGGTTAGTGAACTTATCATCAATCCGTTGTCCGTACTTACATTGCTTGGCGCAGGACACTATGCAAACACAGCTCACAACTTGCCATTTTTGCCCAACCGCATCTTACTGCCTGATGTACGCATTGCAGACTCGGGACGGACTCTGTATTCTCTGGACGATGGTGACTTCACCTCTTTTGATTTGGAATCTGGTAGTGTTGCTGGGGCTCGTCAAAGTTTGCTGTTCGTTTTCATCGTGCTATGTCGTTTGCAACCCGAAGCGGCCGTCAATTTCCTCTCTCGTGTTCCCGACCTGAATGGACAACCTGTCCTGGCAAAAGTGATGCGTCTTTGGTGTGCCTGCCACCCATTTTACTTTGCTTCTCATGAAATCTTGATCAGGTGAGACCGGCAACCAATAAGGCGCACACACAGATTGTCTGTTAACCTCCCTTAGTGGGCGTCATTTTAGCGAATATTTTGTCCTTCACTTGCTTTGTCCTTATGATCCTCATAAATTTTCATTAAATGTTGAAATATGTCGTGAGACGGATCCCTTTACCTAGAATACTCCGTCAGCTAAGAACCCCCAATCCTTTTATCGATTTGGCAATAACTGACTGTCAGTTGCATTTTTCTGATCAGCCTATGATTCATTGCTGCACCTCTATGATCATGCCCCAAGGGCGTGCCTCGTATGGTCAATAATACACTTTGTTTATTGTTGTTTATTGTTTACTCTCTTTGAGTTTGCTTTATTCTTTATCTTACTCGGGATTTGGTCGAGCTGCTTTGTGTTTGAATTGCAACACGCAATTTAATGTTAATCTCTATCATTCCGATCATTGACATTGGAATAGAAGTAGTGGCACTTCGCTCTTGCTCTGTACCATTAACGGCTTGCTCTTTGTTTAGAATTCATCTCCACCTAGGAACCGAACCAGACACGTCTTCGATTTCTTGTACGGTAGCACCATCGCTAGGCAACGATGCCTTCCACTGTGCACATCGAGGGACTTTGATCGTAGTTGATGGGTCAGGCGTAAGAGGTAATCAATCGACTGTCTTAGATTGTGCTGTGGAGTCTCGAGCACTGCGATATCATGCTTATTCTAAGGCTGGCGCGTCTGGATGGGTTATTGTACGTGTAGTTAGACGTAGGCGTTAGGTGTGTCTCGTTCTACCGGGAATAAAACATTTATTTATTTACAGAAGAGTAGTAGGGGGAGTTGAATGGTATAGGTAGAAATTCGTCACATCTAGACTCACTCAGACAGCCGCCACACGCCCGGAAAAGCACTGTACGCGCGTTTCATCCTTTCGGGAATCATCAGCAGTGCGCATTCCATCGGACCCTTGGTAGGGCTCGAACCCGCAACTCGACTGTTGCCAGTCCGTGGTTGAGACCACTGAGCTGCGGGGGACGGCAACGACCATCGTGAATAAGTTACTAGATGTGATATAGCGCCGCTCACAATCCACTGACTTACACGTTACTGCCATGCAGAGGACAGGGTAGCCCCCTCACCAAGCGACGAGCTTACCAAACTTAAGCCGCCAAATAACTTATGGCATTATAAGCAGTTTGGTCTTCGTACTGATTACAGAAGAGTAGTAGGGGGAGTTGAATGGTACAGGTAGAAATTCGTCACATCGTAAGTTTGGTTTCCCCACGCGCCGCTTCCCGGCACTCAGCTGACCATATAATAGCTGCTTCGGTATCCGCGTCGAATCCATACGGCACACATGACCGAGCCACCTCAGGTGTCTCAGTAAAAGCATGCAGTCCACTGCATACATCCCACTTTGTCGCAACACTTCTGCGTCCGCAACTCTGTCGCCCCAACTGATGCGCAAAATCCGTAGCAAGCACTGCTGATGGAACCGCTCGAGATTTCGCACATCCCGTCGGTACATCGTCCACGTTTCACTGCCGTATAGAAGAACGGACAGCACCATGGATTTGTACACCATCAGCTTCGTGTCAATGGTAAGCTGATGGTTGTTCCACACTCGGTACTCAAGCTTCCCGAATGAGGCTTCTTCACCGTAGTTGGGCTAAACCCACTTACACTTAAACTAGGTATCTTTTTAAGCTGGATAAATTTCATTCCACCACTTGATTTGTTTTGCCTACCGGAATAATCTTCTATTAAATTTCCACGTTGCTTACGGTATCTGTGCTCATTTTCGTTAAGTTTATTGCGCTTGTAGCATTTTTAGTAACTTGTGGACATTTCTTACTTATCGCGGATTCGTTGCTAACCAACCTACTTCATATGCTAATTTACGGAAGAGTTATGTCTGCATAGCCGTATTCTTTAACAGATATATTCTATTTGCTACTGTTATTTCAAGTGATTGGCTGTTGTTTGACATCCCCGGTGTGGCTGCGCCTGATGTGAATGTTGACAAACTACCTACCTGTCTAATACCCTCCATCTGATTGCTGGCTCCAGGAGACAGTTGGTCGTCGCTGGAGGGGACGGAGTGCACCGTCCTCTTGACGGTGCTAGGCTCAAAGAGTGGTTCCATACAACCTATGTGGAACGGGCTACGCGCCAACCACGGCCTTGTGTACGTCTGGTGTGCATGCTTTCCCAATTAGACCGGAATGCTTCTGTTCTGCTTGTTGAAGGAGTGTGGGTCAGTTCCGTTGATGAAACCTGGCTCTCATCCACATGCCTCGCGGTCTTATTCCTTTGGGTTTACCCCGGGTATTGGGTGTGTGGTTTTTGATACTGTGTGTAGTGCAGCGCACGCCACCCATGGTCCCTTTGTGGGCGCAGGCTTCCTGTCGCTGTCCTCATGGAGGCCACAGTGACAGGCAACTCCGGATACGGATGCCACCAATCCATATATGTGGTAAACGAACCCATTTAAGACCCTCTTCAGTAAAAAAAACTATATTGACTTTCCCTAGTTGGTTAAAAATAAACAATACTAAATCAGTGATTTTTGTCAGCATCTGACGCCACTACATTTTGTACACACAGCGCACACAACTTTTTACAATCTATGTACTGTCGTTCGTAAGGAAAAATCTAAGCTTAAATTTATTATTTCATAATGAGGTTGCGGGCTTGACTTTGGACACTCCTGACTTACATCGAGAAGTTTTCTCCTCCGCTGTTCACAAATACGGTCTAGCTCACTGTGGAGTACATCCTGATCGTCCTGATAACTAATTGTTCGCTATTTCTTTACATCATCGGTAAAAGCATGAAATCCGAAAGTATACCGCATTGGTCCTCAACATGCGGGTAATTACCCCCAAGTAGGGAAAATTGACTTTTACCGGGGGTAAATACGAAGATTTGGTCATCAGTCTGTCGCCGAACAAAATTAATGACGAAATCTATATCACAACAACAGTCTAACTACCTAATGACTGTTGAATAACGAGCAGTGACTAATCAAAAGGGAGTGGTCATTGAATTTTCGGTAATAAATTTTATCATCTAAAATACGAATACAAGTCTGCAAAACAGCGCAGCTAGATGGTGCCTATATCGGCTCGCTCCTGGACCGTTGTTTTTACGGGTCAGGTAGTTGTTCGCCGGATCGAATTGAAGAGTGGACTAAACACTAAGGTCACTCGCCCAGGTAAATGAGCTACCGAATGTTTACAAGGTTGAAGGGACAAGACAGGCTATTGGTGTTCAAAATGTATCGATACCAAGTGCTGGTGGGATTCTGTCATCCAGGATGGACTTGGAGGAGATATTTAAAACAACTGAGTAGCCACTGACATCTGTTCATGTTTGATCAGGGATCACACACCAAAGCAAGGAACCGAATTAACTTGGAGCACGACTTAAGATGTGTACTAGTGGACACCGCACCAAATATCCCATAAATTGTTGCAACTAAATAATCTCAATCGTCCCATTAACTTACGTCATCACTTGATTTAATAAACTCTTGCTCAAAAATAGTTTTTAATTATTTATATTACGATCATGACTCCTTGACCCTTAATGTCGAGGAACTCGAAGTAGTTAATCAATTCATTTTCCTTGGCAACTGCATCAGCAACGATAGGCGCATAACAACTGAAGTCAGTTCACGTACTGCAAAAGCTAGAACTGCCTCCCTGAGTCTGCGACATCTTTGGCGAAAGAAAGGAGTTTGCCTCGGTCATAAAGGCCGTGTTTACAAGGCCACAATGAGAGCCTTCCTATATGGAAATCTATTGTAAAGCTGCCTTCGTACTGCTGCACTGCTACTATTCTGCGACTGCAAGACTACGACCGCTGGATTGCTCAGTCGCGCGTCCAACCAACCGACGGGATACAGAAGGCCAAGGCTCGGTAAACAGGGAGTCTATTCTACACGATAGGTCAGTTCTATGTATTGGTGAACGAAACATATTAATTTTGGAGGCGTTTGGCTCTCAGCCAGTGTGAGTCAATTCCGTCCCACGGATTTTCTATATTTGGCAGAATGGGTCGCCTCCGTTGACTCGGGCTTGTAGTTGCTGGCCAATCAGTTTGCGCCCGATTCCCAAATTTGACAAAACAGCCGAAGGTCGTTCTACGCTCGTGCTGGTGACGTTTGCATGCAGCAGGCAGCTCACGTGCTCCTCGGTACGCCTGTGCGCGACCTCGTATCTGGACATTGGCTCCGCTTAACCCTCTATTAATGTGAGATTTCGCCTCTTTCTCTAAAGATCTGAAACGTCTACAAGTCTTTGATCATCGGTCTGCGGAGCACTGTTTGTGCCGGGTCGCACCACAGTGTCCACGACGATGATATGCGTAGGTGTGTACTACTCTGTGATACTTCGGCTAGTTCCTTGGAACAGCAGATAGTACTGAATGAGTTAGGTTGGCTTAGGCACGCACTATGTATGCCTGGTCACGGCTTACCCAGGAGTGTCTTCTTTTGTCTGTCAGATTTAGAGTGGCGCAAGGTTTGAGGTGGAAAATAGTTTACTTGGCAGCTTGAATTGAAGTCACTGACGGTTAACCATCGCGACGAGACTGGACGTTAACGTAGTGCGATGGTTTGTGTGCCTCAGTGATCCATTGAGTTATGTTTTTTTGCACCTTCAGAGTCACTCATACCAGATTGGTCAATGCTTAAATTCCAGATTACCTGTCTCCTGGCCCTCCAGCTTGGGGGCTGGAGTGAGGGTTGCTCCTTACTCCATAAAACGGGCTCTCTGTAGTTCAGTGCCAAAACCCCGCTGCCTTGCTGTAATGTTTTTGTACCAAAGGCTTTGGTTGAGAATCCTAATCATTCTCCTGTCTAGACCTAGGCAACCTGACAGTATTCTACCAACGCAGTACAATGAACCATTATTCTAACGATTTGGTGATGCTCTGGCCGTCGCAGAGGATAATCAACGGCGCCCTATCTGCTGCATCAATCACGGTGGATAGGGGTTTGGATGCTACTGCTCAGGTCCTTCCGTCTTCTTATTCCCCCTCTTAAGCTTTTTCATTCTTATCGTCCTGCTGCAACTTTACTTTTATCCCCCGGTTTTCAACCCCCCGATTGTTGGCCCTGCCCCACCTTGCTTCAATAGTCGCATGTTTCAACTCACACACAGTCGCAGGTCGTCGCTCCAATCCAGCCGACAAGTCCGTGTTCAACTTAGCGGACAACGTCAGTTCATCTGTTTCCCTTTGGAGTCCTTGCGTCCCGCTATGACTGGCATGCTTTAACGTGCGCACTTTGTTACTGGTTGGCCAGCAGGCAGCACTTGCCCGCACACTAGAGCCCCTATCGATCGATATTTGCTGTTTATCAGAAACCCGCGTGCAAGATTCGAGCTCCTTGCTTACTCTGCGATCCACCACATGCGACACTGGTGGCACATTCTCATTGCGCTTGTCTGGCGATGATGCACTTTCGAATGCTAGTCAAGCTGGCATCTGCATTGTTTTGAGTCGTCGTTTCTGTGTGGCCCCGAGTGGCGTCACTGATGGCTCACTAGGCTTATCTGACTCAGGCAGTCGCGACCGCATGTGCTACTGCACCATGCGCTCGATGTGCTGGAGTACAACTCATCGGCGCCTGGCGCTTCCACAACTGCCGCTTCATCTCTGCATGCATGATGGTTTTTCCCTGCACCTCGGCAACTGTTTTCATGGTCAGATCGCGCCATTCACGCTGATCACCCGCCTTCGATTCCCATGACCTGTAATCAAGTTTACAACGTCATAGGCTCACTTTGATCATGTCCTGGTAACGAAGCTTCGGTTTCCCCACATGCCGCTTCCCGGCACTCAGCTAACCAGGTAATAGCTGCTTTGGTATCCGCGTCGAATCCATAGGCCACACATAACCGAGCCACCTCAGGTGTCTCAGCAAAAGTATGCAGTCCACTGCATGCATTCCACTTCGGCACACTACATCCGTGTCTGCAACTCAGTTGCACCAACCGATGCGCAAGCACTGTTGGTGGAACCGCTCGAGATATCGCACATCCCGCCGGTACATCGTTCACGTTTCGCTGCTGTTTAGAAGAACACAGTACCATGAATTTGTGGACCATCAGCTTCGTGCTAATGGTAAGCTGATGGTTGTTCCACACTCGGTACTCAAGCTTCCCGAATGCTGCCGCTTCATTCGATACGCGGACGCGAAGCTCACTGTGTAGCTGTTGGTTAGTCAACATCACACTCCCATGGTTGCTTAATCGGGAGGTGGTGTCCAATACTTCATCACCAGTGCTAATTTCCGGCAACTTTGCAGATTGCACTTCCGCTGACGTTTGAAAGAAACAACCAATTTTACTTGTGTTGATGGTGTTCCCGAATTCGGCCGCTGTCGAAGTCAGAGCACTAGTCATGTGCTGCAACTCATACACGCTGTGTGCAAACAGCGAACAGTCGTCAGCAGACAAAAATATGTGGGTAGTTGTCTAACAGACTAAGGTTCTTGCATCGAAACGACGGATGTTTAGAAATCCACCAACAATGTGGTGCTCCACACGAACACCGTAAGCACAAGCCGACTCAAAAGCACACGACATCATGGCCTGAAGACATGCCTTATACAGGGTAGGAGCTAAACACGGCCTTGCTTCACACCAGCGACAACTGCAAAGTCATCCGAGGTCTCTCCACTCAGCTGCACCCTCGCTCGGATACCACTGTGCAGACATTCAATTAAACTTACAAACTTACCCAACACCAACCACAGTGCTTCGCGGTTCACCGTATCAATTACTTTGGTGAAATCAATAAACAGCGAGTACAATGGCTGGTGTCATCTACATTTCTCCTGCAACTGACGAGCCGCAAACATCATATCGATGGTGCTGCGACTTGAACGGTATCCACATTTCTCTTTCGCCACGTTCGGTTCGACAACATGACTGACGAGGCGGTTGTGTAGGATTCGAGAACTCACCTTGCCCACACAACCCAGCATGTTGGTACCACGATACTTCGTGGCAGATTGCTTGCTTCCTTTGCCCTTGTACAGTGGTAGCACAAGGGCATCCTTCAGCTCAGTAGGCACCTCCTTCTCAGTCCACACGCGTTGCACCAAGTGGTGCAGCGCAGGCACCAACGTGGGATCCTGTCGGCAAGTACACACTTGCCATTTCGCAACTTAGCTATTACTCTCTGCGTCTTATCCAGTGTCGGCGTGTCTGCCAGACTCGCCTTCACGTCGTACTGCTTCAGGTCGTTCAAAGTAGGCCAGTCAATCTCTGAACGCTCGTTCAAGAGACAGTCATAGTGTTTCCGCCAGATCTGCAATCTGTGTGCAGGTAGCGCCCGAACTACCATCGATTAGCGTCCTCAGCGGCTCCAACCGATCCGTTGGAGGACGAATCGGCTTATACATGGCAATATACAGTACGTTTCACCTCATTATGAAGTGCATGCATACTCTCACGCTCTCTCCTCGGTGCCCGAGGAATATTTCCCGCTGACATTCGCTAACTATCTTTTAATGTAGCCTTACATGACAGTTGGCGTTTGGATCACCACATCCATCCGGTGAAGAGGTATGCGTCACATGCCCGTCCTTCTTCTCTGCGATCTTGTCATCCACAAAACGCATGTCATTTTTCAGTTCTGGCACGGTTAAACTTTTGCGTCCGCTTAGAGTTTATCACATTACTATGCATCTCCTTTGCGTACTGCAACACATTGGATTCGGTAGTCCAATTTCTGTGCTTAATCCATAGTCTTAAGCATCACAAGCCTGTATTGTAATCCGAGGGCACGGGTTCGAGATTGCGTAGTTGACCTGGGGACCCTCACAGTATCCTTAGCCCACGTTCCATTGGTGGTGATTGCATGGCAGGGAAGCGTCGGCACTGCGTACCAGCTCTCTACTGATGATTTTGCGAACTCGACGCTGGATCACCGAATCCACTGTGGCCCTTACCTGCTGTATGTGACTTGCTTCTCGGTGGCTTCTGTTTTTTGAGTCTGTTGGGTTCGTTCTGCTGGTCGCATTTCTGCTTCACTCTGGAGCTATTGCGGCCCATTTACTTTTCACTGAAAGTCTCAAGACTTTTGTTTATCTCATGTGGATTGCTTTTTCACTTTACCGAATCAGTCAGTCGGCAGTGGGGCACATTAGCAATCACTGTTACCTTCGGAGTCGACGTACTTTAATCTCCATGTCGACCCATAGCACTCACTGATGTTTGCCCTTTGTATGGCGTAAACGGCGAATATTGCCTCGCTAGTTTTTTTTCTTTTTTCCCCCAAGCCTTCTGGTGCCTTTTCATGACTATAATCTCAGTTGACGATAAGTGTCTCCACCACTCGATAAAGACTTGCAGTAAGCACTGAATTGTTTCCTCAACTCAGTAGTAGGAGTGGCAAGACATTTAGAAGTATTGCTTGCATCGTCAAACACACCTACTCCATCAATCGAATAATTATGCCCCTCACTTCGGTTTACTTAAAGGTATATTCGCTGCGTTCCTCCTGAAAGATGATGAGTCTAGGCCCCTATTGGGAATCAGTTGTGGTGTGACACCGGCAGTTCGATTCTTTCCGTGTTGGATCATTGGCGATCCGGAACTGTACAGCCTGAAGAACCGATTACGTTATCTTATCAAGCATCTCCCTTATACTACATTACCTTCCCACTACGGATGAGTTTGCTACTCGTGATGGATAAAAAAATTTACGAACTTCGCGCTATTTGTAGGTTTTTTCTTTCTGTGTTCTTTTCCCGGGCTCTACTGGCGCCTTTATCGCCCAAAATCAATACCTGTTTTATTTGTTCCACAGCACACTGGCGTTATCCAGTATGCTCCTGTATGCAATCACGTCTATGGACGCTCGGCTGATGGGAATCAAGGCAGATGATTCGGATATCGACGAAACTGACTCATTTGTTGCGACACGGACTCGAAACAAACAAAGTTAGTTATGCAAGGTTTATCTCGCCTGTCCATAGTTACGCATCTGCTTTCACATTTCTCACTTGTTTCATACCCTCTGGGGAATGCAAAATTGATCCACAAAGTGTATCCAGACACGTTCTTTAGCGCACACTTTGTGCGTCAGAATCACGATTATCTGCGTCAGGATCAAATGTAAGTTCACCTGCACGGTTCGTGCCTTTCATTAGTATCTGGTGGGTGTTCGGCATCGGTTTTTTCGGTTCCAATTTCACTGCCATTCTAGGTATTACCCGTAGTGAAACGATTAACTACACCCATAGCTGGACATCGGTTGTCTTGAAGATAGTGAACTTTAATCGCTATGTACATGTCTCACGCCTAACGTTCATACAGGCTTGTTTCGCTGCAGGTGACCCCTGACCGGACGTTCTATTGTATTTGCTTGCGAATCATTTTCAATGTGAGCTAAAAGAAACTAGGAATGCTCACACCGCAACTTGCCTATTATTCTGGGTCCTGGTCTGCTTTCGCGAATGTCGTTGGATTTCAACAATTTGAGTTTATCAGTTGACTGGCGTCTGCAGACCATTCGCAAGTGGAGTAGTGGCCTACACATATGGGAGACCGAGATTTAACATGCGGTATTTCATGATGAAGTCGAACCGACTCCCACCGGATGATAAGACAAAGTGTAGAGTCTTAGAGTTTCGCAACTGTCTTCGTATGTCAATCCCCATAAACTTGGGCTTGGCCTGGCATCGATGTGTTGGACCCGTTCGATCTTCTATGCTTCTCCTCTGGTGATCAGATAGCACGCAAGCATGCCTTATAACGGAAGAGAAGGCGTCAGTGGCGATGTTTTCAGACCAAGTACAGAAACTGCGTTTTAACGGCCAAGGCATGCGCGGTCCGTTATGATATAAGCTCTTCGTGTAGTTCACGAAATTCACATAGAACTTTCACGGAAGGTGTGGGATACAGCGGTTGGCTGTCGATGTAAATTGGACCGAAACCACCCTTTCCCAGACTCATAAATACCGACTTGACTGGGATGACGGGGAAGAGGAATCCTATGGACCAAGTGGAGAGGCGCTTAAGGCCTCGCTTAAGTATGCCGCAGTCATGTGGGGGCATCAATTACTCTCCGAATCTCCAAGATGTCCGCAAACAAGGTGACCGGAAAAGCTGAAGCAAATCGTTGATGTGGATTGGGAACAGAGTAGGCCCCAGAATCGTGCTCTGGGTTATGTTACTGGTACAGTGATACCAAATGGTTGAATGGCCGTTGACCTGTAACCAATTTCGTAGTGATACCCTAACACCGCACACGCTTTGTTTGTGTAGAAAGATCTCATGGTTCACTTTACTGGACGCTTTACTAGAGTCACGTCGACAGACTTCCCTTTGCTTAGTGGCTTCAACCATTCATGCCTCGACCCAAGCAGGTTGGCCTAGCATGAAACTGTGTTTTGTGGGCATCGGCAGTTTTTTCTATTGGAGTAGCTGTAGTACACTACCACAAGTGATTTGAGTCTCACTGCGAATCATGGATCGAGAAACATTAGTTGCGCAGAACGTCGAAAATGGGATAGAAAATCGAGTCCGTGGACGGCAAGAGACGAACGCAAACTAGGTAATGAATGGGGATTAAGGTCACATAAGCGCAGATAAATGGCTGTCTTTTGTGACGAGGACAGGAGACAAGACAAAGTTAAACTGAAGCCAATGCATACGGTTTTCCCGAAAATCGAACATATAAGAAGATAACACTCATAACTGACGAGATAGCAAGCCAAGTGATTAAGATGCATATGATTGTATTTTTTGATGCAAGCAAAACGACTAAGGTTACTTGCAACATGGAGGGAAATGGAAACGGACATTCGCAGTGAAAAGGAGATTCCGCCGTTTGATTGTGTAAATTATTCTAAAATATTCTGAGCAAATTCCCGCAAGTGTTACGCGCAACAGCACCGTTGACATCCGCTGCGACCGACCTATATCTGAGCTCGATTGGCTGGTGTATACAGGACTGACTGACTAAATGTCGGTCAAAGTCCCTATAACTACCACTTTCGTGTAACGATCAATCAGACGGCGTTGCTTCGCGTCAACAAGCAAATCAAAGTGCCGCGGAAACTTAAGGACAAGAATTGGTGTCTGAACATTACGACAAGAAAGATTCATTTAAGAGAACCTCATAGGTTTAACTTAAGCGTGCGCGTGTGTTGACCGTACACGAGAATGGTCGTTCCGTTGACCGCGCTCATTGAACTAATTGCCTTCTCCTGTGGGTCTTTCTTATCGCGAGGAAGGACGCTAACTTCGGCACCAGTGTCCACCAAGTAGCGAACTCCTGTTTCTCGATCAATGACGAAGAAAAGGCGAATGTGGCAGCCAGCGACGGGTACTGAATGCGTGTACGGGCGTGTCGCGTTCGTTTGGTCGCGGAGCGCATGCGAGTATCTTGCGTGTGACTTAACCAAACAGGCAAACCGCTTACATCCCTAATACGTAAGAAAACTAGAACCTTAGAATATTTTAGAATAATTTACACAATCAAACGGCGGAATCTCCTTATCACTGCGAATGTCCGTTTCCATTTCCCTCCATGTTGCAAGTAACCTTAGTCGTTTTGCTTGCATCAAAAAATACAATCATATGCATCTTAATCACTTGGCTTGCTATCTCGTCAGTTATGAGTGTTATCTTCTTATATGTTCGATTTTCGGGAAAACCGTATGCATTGGCTTCAGTTTAACTTTGTCTTGTCTCCTGTCCTCGTCACAAAAGACAGCCATTTATCTGCGCTTATGTGACCTTAATCCCCATTCGTTACCTAGTTTGCGTTCGTCTCTTGTCGTCCACGGACTCGATTTTCTATCCCATTTTTGACGTTCTGCGCAACTAATGTTTCTCGATCCATGATTCGCAGTGAGACTCAAATCACTTGTGGTAGTGTACTACAGCTACTCCAATAGAAAAAACTGCCGATGCCCACAAAACACAGTTTCATGCTAGGCCGCTCATGCAAGGCCAACCTGCTTGGGTCGAGGCATGAATGGTTGAAGCCACTAAGCAAAGGGAAGTCTGTCGACGTGACTCTAGTAAAGCGTCCAGTAAAGTGAACCATGAGATCTTTCTACACAAACAAAGCGTGTGCGGTGTTAGGGTATCACTACGAAATTGGTTACAGGTCAACGGCCATTCAACCATTTGGTATCGCTGTACCAGTAACATAACCCAGAGCACGATTCCGGGGCCTACTCTGTTCCCAATCCACATCAACGATTTGCTTCAGCTTTTCCGGTCACCTTGTTTGCGGACATCTTGGAGATTCGGAGAGTAATTGATGCCCCCACATGACTGCGGCATACTTAAGCGAGGCCTTAAGCGCCTCTCCACTTGGTCCATAGGATTCCTCTTCCCCGTCATCCCAGTCAAGTCGGTATTTATGAGTCTGGGAAAGGGTGGTTTCGGCCCAATTTACATCGACAGCCAACCGCTGTATCCCACACCTTCCGTGAAAGTTCTATGTGAATTTCGTGAACTACACGAAGAGCTTATATCATAACGGACCGCGCATGCCTTGGCCGTTAAAACGCAGTTTCTGTACTTGGTCTGAAAACATCGCCACTGACGCCTTCTCTTCCGTTATAAGGCATGCTTGCGTGCTATCTGATCACCAGAGGAGAAGCATAGAAGATCGAACGGGTCCAACACATCGATGCCAAGCCAAGCCCAAGTTTATGGGGATTGACATACGAAGACAGTTGCGAAACTCTAAGACTCTACACTTTGTCTTATCATCCGGTGGGAGTCGGTTCGACTTCATCATGAAATACCGCATGTTAAATCTCGGTCTCCCATATGTGTAGGCCACTACTTCAGTAGCGGTGTACATCAAAACTGTACAGCAGCTTAAAACTTTGCTGGATTTGCATTTCACCACTATTCGACTCAGAAAACGATTGCACACAAACAACAACAGGTCACATTTGTAAGCCCCCTGATACTTTGAGTCAGCCATTGTTTAATGTTACATAGGAACTTGTACGATTGGGGTAATGACGAGTGACAGGCGTGTTTTATTACATTTTGGTCATATTTCTTTGGAGTTGTGCATATTTAAATCTATTCTCCCGTAATACATCATACAATATCACCGTTTTTTGTTCGCTGTTTCGAATGTATCCTTTATGGGCGATTTTGTTTCAACACTGTCCTTCATATGGTAACCTTTTGGAGTACGGCTATGGTGCGCAAAAGATTGCCTTCGTCACACTAGTTGCGTTTTATCCATATTTCATAATTGAATCATTTCCGTCTCTGGCAACCCAACTAGTTTGCTTTTATTCGATATTTTGTCAAATTTTATCACAGAATCCCGTCCGCGCAAGATTCTACAAGTGCCTCTTCCGGTTAAAATCTATAAACTTCTCATCAAAGAACTGGGCAAACAAACAGAGGAGGAGGAGGGGGACAATCCAGACGACGTTGAGTCCGAGGAAGACAGCGAGGCGGATTCACTTGAGGACGCCAACCACGTGCGTGCATTTTGTAGTATTTTTAATGAGGTGTTTTTCGGCTTTTTCATTTTTTTATCTCTGCCTTCGTCTCAACTATTGCTATAATAACTAATGATGTATGGAGGGTCATTTGGAGTATACGTTGTGTGATTGGATTGCGACACGCGATCTCCATGTAGACCGCGATTCACATTGAAGTGAACCCTGGGTAATACGATCACTAGGACCGGGCGGGCAACACTCAGTTTCCAACTGCTTCGGCTACGATCCTAGTGATCGCACTAACCAAGGTTTGCTTTAATGTGAATCGCGGTCTACATTGAGATTGCAAGTCACAATCCAATCACACAACGTGTACGTGACCCTCCATTCAGTCGTCAACCGTTGTGTCAAGCATTGCCCGTCGTGACCCGGTAGCCAAAGGGGGTGGAGGTTTCGGCTACTATTTTAATGGTCGTGGGTTGAATGACTGCTATCTCCACCTGATGAAATAAAATGATATCAAAACGCGTCGTGGTTGTACTGTGTTTTCGGGCTGGAAACACCCAATTTCCATCATTTAACGATGTACTATAAGTGAAAAGGTGTTGTCTACGGAGCTTGGCACCAAACTTGGACCATTGAGTTCATGAGACACCAGGACGTGCTGGTTTCCGTACATCCCCTCTGTCTCATTCAGGAGCTGTGCGCTTAGCACCGCACAGTCGCGCTCGGAAGATGGGCTATTTCCCACACATCTGTGGCAACACTTGTTTCATAGTTGGGATTTTCGTTAAGCGTGCACACCACGTGTCCAAGATATGTGTTTGCTTCCGTATGACACCATTCCTCTGTGGAATCGGAGTCCACCTAAGATGTCATAAGCTATTTTTCACCTTGTCCGTCCTGGTGGATCTCATTTGATCGGTCAATTCATCGTTCCGTTCCTTATCCCACTTCATTTCGAGTACGTCATCTGGAGAAAACTCGATATCGAATAGGTTTAAACAAATTTTCAACGAATCACGGACAGTGCTGATTTTCAGCAAAGCAAATATTCCCATTGCATTCAGATGAATCAAGGCCAGAAATCAGTTCAGGGTTAAGAATTCTTTTCGGTAAACTCTCTTCAGACTCAAACGTTTACATAACACTGATTGTGTGGGGTAAGCGTCAAATTGGGCTGGGGTTGATTTCTAAGGTGTTTGAAAGGTCAAGATCGATGATTAAATGCGGCTACAGATGACACGAAAAGTGCACCAAAGGCAAATTAGTATACAAGCCTCAGCAGCCTAAAGTAAATAGGTAAGGTCACGAAGGGAATTAAGTAACCATATCAGTCGGCCACGGTAGTAGTTTAGGCGGTATGAATCGTTTATGTACACATAATTCCGGCTTCATCTGATGGATGTAAATAGCCTCGGCAATAGACAAGATCTGCATTCTGAAGCCTTGCGAGAAGCGTTCAGGTAGTGAGTAGATGACTTTAACGTCATTCTCAGATGCCGACCTATTTATTGTGGAGGTACAGGACCGAACCACGGTCGATATCACAGCTTTTTTTGCGCATGTTATATGACACGTGCAGCGATTCTGGGGCATCATGTGAGCCAGTGTGGGTGGTAATAAAACCGGTTAACACACGTTAACGGAGTGTCTAGGGCTCGATACCATACGATCAACGACGGTCAACTTTCGCATGGAAACAAAGCATCCCTGGCGGAGTACTCTTCATTCCGACTTCAATAACCGAACGCGAAGGATACAACTGTGCTTGAAGCGCGGCGAGGTTAACTGCCGATTTCGGCAACATTAACCATTGAAAAGCGGTTCCTGTTGTCACTATTGCGGGATATTATCTCCACACACACCAGACTGCACACACTATTCAAGCCCATATATGTTTGCCTCGTGTTTCGTTTCGCCGAACTGAGGTAATTTTTCGTGTTCTATACAACAACGATAACTACACGGCAGTATTTCGCACTGATGCCATGCTACCATAGTGACTCTATTAAGATAACAAAAATAAGAGGAAAGGAGACGGATCTAATGGGAACCAAAAACCGCAAGCAGATTCAGTCTCAGGATGCTTAAACATTACGAGCAATACGGTTATAAGTGGCTGTGTATCTTATGAGTATTGGGTTGCGTCGGTGACTTCACTCTTTTGCAGTCTCCATAATCATAATGGTCATAGCCAAAATGGCCGGTCGGTGGCTAATCCGTTCAAGCGTCTGGCTTTTAAATCTAAGAATCTTCGCTTCGGGTCTGAGTATGCACGAGTCCCCTCGCAGCAACCCTAGACCGCACACGACTTATGGTGGTAAAGCAGTAGCGAGGCATCGGTACGACGTGTCGGAATATTATTGATGCCTTTTTTGTTTTTCTATGCTCTTAATGTTTGTACAGCTAACTCAGCGCCATACGCACTTTAAGCGGGAAGTCTGCCCAAGAGACGACAGCAAGCACCACTAATACCGATCGCAGATCATTCCCTGCAAGGTCCGAGGCGAAGTCATTGTCTCGCATGGACACTGGCCTGGAAAACAGGACGAACAACCACATCAAATTTCATCTCTTGCTGTCAGCCCTGTGATTGTCCATCGAGCAATGCGCCAATGAACAGGACGGTCATCGGACACATGCGGGACGTATCAAAGCCAATATCACTTATTCGGCTTTATCTGCTGGCCTTAGGACGTACTAGAAGATCCGGACTCGAGCAGCACTGGATAGGCGTCAATCGTGGACTTGAAAGTGCCTCAGACCGAAGCAACCATGCCTCAAGCGATCCTAAGACTAAGGGAATCTCCATTCTGATGCCAGAGCTGTTACAGATTCATGAAGTCACTTCCAGTTAACGCAGTACGTGGACTTACTTCAGCAATCACACCCTGCTACTAGTTCACTTGCTGAAATAGATAAATCGATCAACTCTGCAGTTCCAAATCGTGATGAATGAAATGGCTATCAGGTTGCTGATGGTATTGCTAAGACACTTTGTATCTTGAAGGAGCGAAGCGCTTCCAGACGATGGGATCAATCCGGAGTATTTTCGACTGTTGTCTGTCCCGGCTCACGATTGTCAAACAGCAAACTGATGTCACCCACGTAATATAGATCACCTAGTTTCTCTCTAGATAAAAGCTCAATAACTGCATCATCATATTCCAAAAGTAACGTGTCGTGATGTAACATGCGATAAAAATACGTGCATTATGGATTGGTACAACCCCGACGAGTTGTCGGGATCCCGCATGACAAATCACTCTGGATCCTGACGCCACCTGGTGTTCTAGTACGGGACATTTAAAACGTTCAAACATTTGATGGGAACATTTTTACAGACAAGGATGTCGAACACGACGAGGCAATAGCATTGTATCTATCGCCTTTTTTAAAGTCGATGAACAACACTATGGTCGATTTCCGATATGTGGCGTGGCTCCAGCATACCGAAAGTATCTCCATCACAATGGATATCCACAATATTTTGGCGCAGGAAGCACCGTCTCCCTCGTTACCGAACCACATTTCTTGCACATGATGACTGAATACTCTTGCGTCATTCGATCCGCGCAGTTAATCACCCGTATCGGCGCGTCAATACCCACTTTATGGACAACCATGCCGTGCCGCCACGTAGTTGGTGCAGTTACTGGCTTTTCAAAGTATACCCGGTGGTTCTGCCCTAGGTAAATTTTTATCAATAAGCCAATGGATGAAATACCTTGTGATGCCTGACTTACAACCAGGCCGCAGTGGACTCTGACAGCTGGATACTCTAGTTTCGCTGGGTCGTATTCCCGTAAGTACACCACTTGAGTATAGAAGATCTAACACATCCACGACTACGAAGTCTATAATCGAGTTGCCAGATTGAGCGCGCCTGCTGATATACACCACCGGATAAAATGGTTGTTAAAATTCGTAAAAAACGGGTGTGATTTATACACACGGAAGCTGCTCGGACGACCGCTGGTCATGGTAAAGCCAAAGTCTTGACGTACTTTCTGTGCACACACGCAACGGGGGTTGTCAGGACGAGTCGGGATCACCTCTGCCAATGCAAAGGATTCGACATCTAAGTTTAGAATGGACACCCCTCTTACGGTAGATCGGGCAAAAGGCTTTAGTGGTAACAACAGGATACTTCATCTGGACTATGTGTGCGACCGTTACGGTAGTGCACGTCTTGTTCAATACTCGGCTTAACCACGCTGGGTGATACTCGCCCTGTGACATTTATAACTGGATCCATGATGAAAACGTGCACGTATATTGCGTACAGCCAAAAACGTACACGGAGAATTGCGTACATGGAAATTGCACCCTCGGAAACTTACGCACATGGCATATGGCGAACACGGATAGACACCATTTCGTTCGCTTTGCACATAAACGACTGCCGTACGTGCCAAATCCCCCATGACTCATTCGGAGTACTCAACAGACAGATCACTGTCTGTTTGCCCAAGCCTCAGCAATTCGGTGGTTCTAATGCACTTGGTGTTGCTACCAGCTGGAGTTCTTGGCTAGCCTAGTCCTAGCTTGATGTGGTTGGTGACCGTGTCAAATGACCGATAGCCACTTTCTACACAATGGTAGTGCACATGGAAGGATACCCACACAGTAAATTTCCCACCCAGAAAAACCATTGCACGGAAAATTTGTAGCAATCTGCGGATGTACCCGGTTTGTTTAACTACGATGTGTGCAAAGGGGATCAAACTTACTTCTTTCGTTGCACACTTAAACGACCAACGAGAAATGTGGACTGTCAGTTCAAGACATTATAGTGAACCGAAAAACACACCCACGGTCGGATCTTTCGCATATCTGCGACACTCGTTGATATTCCCTCTTCCCCGGCCAGCACGGTTCGCCGGTGTCACTATACAGGGGGACACTAGTATGTGCACAATAAAAGCGTGTCACATCATGGTTCCGTTCCTCTAGACTGATCTTTGGGCCTGCCGTCATAAAATTCTCACGTGAAAAAGCGCCCATTTTCACATTTCTGTGTCACGTAAAGAACTATGGAATATTTGTGACGGAAAAGTGGCAATATTGAAAACATTTCCCGAATATACCATGTCATCAACAATCTTGATTTTTTCAAGTTTGCCAGTCCTCGCAGGTATTTCACCTTGTCCTCCGTGTGTTCATAAACCTCTGACGGGGGGGATGCGACCGCAGCACCTCTAGGCAATGTGCTTGTGCATTAGCCATTGATTGACAGCGACAAACATCCTTCTGTAGTCCAGATGTCTGGACGATTGCAGTGAAATAAAGACTTCAGTGCATTGTGAAATACCTCATAGCACTTTGTCGTTTTTGACGACATCTCAAAAGCTACATCATGATAATACCACATTTGCAGTGGAATTTGTGTATCTCCGCATGCAGTACCCTCAGTATATGTGGAGAAGTATGTGAGAATCGCATTATACGATTCTTCATTTGAACATGTGTCAGAAAGTTTCTCAGATACTCTTCTGACAGCACGGACCGGGACAAACGATAACGCAGTCAGAGACTTCAGCTACAGTTCACATTCGTCTCGAATGTCCTTTTTAGGCCGACGTTGCTCACTTTCCTGGTGAGCCTTTGGCACAGGTGGAAATAGCACCCTTTGATTTCTGCATCTAAAAAAGCAATTATCGCTACATTCATGGAGGCGTTCTCAAAATCTAGTAACATCTTAAGCATCAAATCCGGAAGCAACAGCTTCATTATTTTTTTTCTGCAGCAAGAGGTAAATGCAAGGCGGATGTTTCCCACGTTGGCGTGCTACGTATGCAGTTGCTAAAACATACTTGGAACTTTCTCAGAAGTTCCATCCCCATTTACTAGCTCTTGATCACTCGTTTCAAGCATTCTTCCCAGACCATTCACCCCTGAATCATAACGTACCCGTTCGCAGTACTTCCATGGGATATCAAAACGTATAGTTGTTTGACAAGGTGAATGACCGCTTTTTCTGTGATTCAGAAGAGTTCTCCTAGGGTGTTTGTTTGGGCATATGAGCCGTTACTTCGTTACTCAGCGTCCACAGTACATTTCCCATAACAGTACGAGGTGTGACACTAATCATTCTCATGTCTAGCATCATTTGCTTTTAGCAGCATGATGCATAACCCAGTCGATCGCGAAGCTGGACAGCACTGGGGAAAGTGGTCAACCCTGCCGGGCTCCAGTATTGATGTCGATTTCCTATGTTTCTTCTCCATAGACCCGAATCCGGGCGTCGTGCAACCTTAGTATGATCTCATTAAGTTAACAAGTTTAACCGGTACGCCATCGGCATATAGGATTCTCTAGAGTGCTTCCCGGTCAACTGATTCAAAGGTAGCTCGAAAATCAACGAAGCAAACGAACGTGGGCTGCTGGAACTGGTAGCGGTGTTCGAGTACCTGACGTAGGATGAAGAATTGGTCATTGCAGCCTCTGCCACCTAGATTATGGAGAGTTCGCAGGTTCCTTTCATTGGCAATGCGGAAAGCAAGGTTCGTGCTTGGGTTTTGGCGGCCACGTCGCTTAGACTAGTCCTGCAATAGTGATATGAGACTGCCATACTTCTGACAGGATCCAGTATTCTCGTCATACATCTTGCGATGATGTGATATGGCCAGTGTCTGGCGCGGGACCCTGGTCAGTCACCAATCTCATGAGGGCAAAGCAAGGATAGCCATGAACTCCGTCTGGCCACACAAAGTGCGTTAGAGCCACCGAATCGCTGAGGCTAAATGCGAGCAGTGTTCTGCCTGTTGAGTATTCTGAGTGAGTCATGTGAGATTCGGCACGCAGGGTAGTTGTTCATGTGCAAAGCAATCGAACTTGTATTCCCATTTCCTTCATATACAGTGTGTGCAATTTTCCATGTACTCTTTTTTGTACCCTTTTTCTTGTACGATATTTTCCGGTCAGTATCTAACTTGTCCCACAGGAACAGGTAAATTGGTACACACAGAAATAGGTGACATCCACAAGCAATTTATTCTTCACCTGGAGGTGTAACGTGAGTGTGGAAGTGGATATACTACGTAACTGTGCGGCCCCGAAGGTGGTAATGACGGTCGCTCGTAACCGTTGGCTAATGTGTTCGGGACTGTTGTCTTCCTTGAATGGCAACGATAAGTAAACGGGTTTCTTTCCTACTGTGGGTGCTTTGCCGACCACACAGTCAGTTCGCATATTCCTGTCAATGAAGGCCCCGGGATATCCATTAATAAGGAACACTTCTTACGGCGCGCTCTGCTTCTATTGTGTCCCCAGAGGATATTTTCATCGCTTTCTCCATAAGACACTGGACTAGGTTCTGCTTTTGTCGAATTGCCACGAAACTATCAAAGTGCGTATATTGACCCTTACAATTCGCTTTCCTGTGGATTCTACGTTACAACGAGTCATCTGATCGAGGTGACATTTAGACATGCAGGTAAGCCATACCTTTATTTGATTCGGGTTCCATACAAAACTGAATGTTCCTGTGGGCCCGATTGAATTTTGCGAAATAATTCAACCTGGCTCACAGAACCGTTAGCTATGCAAGTCACGTCATCGACCTAGCGTTTATGGAATGGCATCCGCTCAATCATTTCACTCAACGGACCGTTCTCTACTTTGGTGATAAACACGGTAACCCTATAGTTAGCTGACTTTTTGTCGGTACAATTGTCCGGCGAAGCGAAATTAGACGTTGTGGCCACACTGATGAAGCAGTGCCTTCAGTTTATCCACCAGTGAGCCCATTTGTTTACCTGTGCGCTCGATGTGTTCGGCAACGTCATTGATAGTCTTTTTAACGGGAATATTATTAAACAATGTTGTCACATCGAGCGAAACTAGCTGCTTGTTGTCCACACTTTGAGTTCTGATGCTGTCGACAAACTCGAACGCGTCATGCAAACTATGAGTGGCTAGCTCTCTTCGTGTTAGTTATATTAGTTCGGTCAACCACCTTGTCAACCTATGATACGGGGAGTTAGTCGCATCTAGTATGTGTCGTAAAGAAGCTCCTCTTTACGTAACTTGTGTAATCCACCCAACCTTAGAATGATGCTGCCAACGGGATGAGTTCTTTCAAATGTCATGCCATCGATCAGTCCTTTCTGTTTCATTTATCTGAGAGCCTTTTCACTCGTCGAACTTTTGCGCTTCTCATTGAACGTTTCCACGAATTTTGGGGGATCCCCAAGTAATGCACTCATCTTATGGTGGCATTCGATTTTGCCCTTAATAACAATACGCTTGTCTTTGGCCGCATGTTTGTTAGCCCATCTTTTCATGACTGAAACACTATTTATCCCCCCCCCATTTGAAGCAAACCAAAGAATATGCGTTATTTGGTGCCCCAGTTGCACCCCTTAAAATCGCCTAGTTTGTTTTGCTTTCCATACTGGTGGCGTATGAATGCTCTGTTCAATCTTCACAACAGTACTGCACAGTTTTGCACGTGATAGTGATTGCCATCCCTACATATTATTTGTTCGCCACTGCTGTCAAATCCATTATGTGCGCACATTACCCTGACGTTACGGTACGCTTTCCTTCAGAGGCGGACATTCGAACGTGGCCTTGGTCATCAATCCGAAGGGGACTGTGAGTCGCTCATTTTTTGTTTTTTTTTGTCTCATTTATAATGAACTTAGCTGTAAACCATTCATGTGCCGTGTTATTTACATGCTGAGAGTAGGAACCATCCGTTCAGTAATCAACCAATTACACACATGCTGGTCTTCAAAAAATGCCGAAAACTGTACGGATGAACTTTGCATGCTTTCACTTACAGTTTCTCCTCAGTCGCACCCTGTATAAGAATGAACACTGAAATCCGGTGTCAACAGATTCTCTTGCTTCGGTTTGCTTGCTTTAATGTGAACAGTATATTTCAAAGCCCCAGCAACACTTGATCTGTCCCATAAGGCACAATTTACTCGTTGTTGCTTTTTAATGACATCATTTCCTGATGTGAAAATTCGGAAATAATTGCCAGCGAAATGAGTGACTATCCCGCTGGACGTTTACATGCTGAAATGTTTTAAGGACCACAGCCACCGTCCAATGAAACTGTCGAATAAGTCGGCGGATATGCGAATCCGCAGCACAACCTATGTGAATTAGGCATACCTACATTCTACTGTCATCATTAACAACTTTAGCCTGTCCACCATCCCGGTGGGGCGTGCATGCTTCCGTGGCCCATGTGATAGACAACGCGGCACTTTCCAAGCATCTGCAGGGCCACTCGTGCACGTCATTGGTTACCAATCTGACATCGAAGTTGGGAATGCATCGATGGATCTCTCTCTTGTCACAAGTGACACTTGTGGTTTGATTTGTTACCACATACTACAATTATGGCGATGCCCTTTTCAAAAAGTGCAAATCCTCCAAATTCGATTGTGGCTGTCCAAATGTACATTAGGTTACGGTCTAAAAATATGCACTATTGCCCCTGGTTCTGATCCACCCAGGGAAACGTGCGATCGCACTCACACAGATCTCGATTGAACTGCACACTTGAACAATGGTTCAATACGGGTAACAAAAGATAAAGCCTAGCAGGTCCCGTGGGATAGTCATGGTGAATATTGCAAAATATGGAAAAGGTGACAGCAAAAGTAACCGCTGGACTTGTCGAGGTGTGTACGTATGAAAGCCTGTGAATCTGCTGTAAATCCATAAGGAATGGTGACAAATGCAACGTTTGTAAAAACCGTTTCACCTCCTGATGCGATGCAAAAGCAACTGACCGGCAGTGAAATCTCTAACAGACACTCGTCTTTTGGCCATGGAATGCTGACATTTTGGAAGCATCTTCCTGATGCCTTTTCAGTTAAATACGAATAGCTAAGGTCTACCTGGATCAAAACGCGCAGATGCCTTTCGCCGGAAGACGTTTGAAGCTCCCGTTTTCCCAGTTTATAGCAGCACGCCAGTTGGTGTCATAATTGGAAACCACATTTTCCAACCATAAACCAAAGTAGATTCTGGATTGACCACACATAAATCCTATCCAGATCGACTTGAAGTAGTGTACTATCATATGGTGTATTTGTCGCCCTCCGCACTTTGATGTGATCGGTATAGTGTAAGCAGTCCGAGCTTATGAGGTATGTGATAACCTTGATATACGTCATGAACAATCTTGGCCACAGTACCGATCCCTGTGGTACTCCGCATTCGACTTGCATGGTATCTGATACGGATTCATGCACTCGTACCTGCAATCGCCGGTGTAGAAGAAAGCTTCTGATCCACCCTAGGAGAGGACCACCAATACCAAAGGTCTGGAGTTTGGCGAGAAGGATGCCATGATCTAACTGGTCGAATACGTTTGGGAAGTCCAGAAGGACTATATCAATTCCTTTGCCAGTGTCTACTACTTCGATCCAACTGGATTGGTAGTGCATGATCGATTTCGTCGGAAGGTGTGCAGTTCTGGTGCTAGGTAAGTAAATTTATCCAAATAGGCCGTTAGGACATCGGCGATGATGGCTTCCATGACCTTTGAAAGCACCGTTAGGATGGTTATAATAGCAGTTGGCTGAATCGAAACGACTACCTCCCTTGTTTCCACATGTCGCGCACGTACATTTCGTCAAAACTGTTGAAAGAATCGAGCCAAAGCTTTCTCCTACCACCGCAAGTGGCTTCGGCTGGACCCTGCCTTGTGGACTAGGTTTCTGAACCACAGGCTAGAAGTAGGAAACTTCGAACATAACCTTCACAATGGCCGGCCGCAGAGTACTATCGGGCATCAAGAAACCACCACCAACTTTCTTCTTCTTCTTCATTACAACATTCCTTTTTTCGTAATTAACCAGTGGGGTGGCACAACTGACTTCATCGGCCACAGCAACAAGGAAGCTAGGCCTCAAAATGTGCAGTCGGCGAGTGTTTTCTGCCCACGAGTCAGTAAACTTGACACTCAGGCTTCCCTTCATTCTCACAAACGTTGTTTTCGTTTTAACTGGACCATTGCCGATTTCATCAATCGCTCTGACAATGAAGCCGGATTCTCTCTTATACCTATAGTGCCCCTCTCTATTGGATATTTCAACGTGCATACACTGTGTGAGCTTGTTCGACCGGTGACCGCCACAACTTTTCACTCCATTAGAGTTGATGTGTTGTGCTTTCGAAACACGCATATAAAACAACCATTTCCTAATTCACCTGCATCTGATGCACCCGGGTTGCAATAACGGAGCTCATACCGTTCGCGTTTTTGGTAACGCAATCTCTTACATGTGTCATTTACGATGGTGGAATCGATTTCATTAGACAACCGGAGACTAGTTATTAGAGACCATTTGAATGGCTAAAACGTGTATGCGGTTTAAATACCAAGCTCTGAGCCAATAGTCAGCGGTCGAAAATAAAGTGTTTTGTATCTTTACGTTATAATTCCACTCCGACTGCAGGTAAGGGGCTTCAGAAATGGATTCAACAAACGGCTATTTTTTCTAATGCGAATGACCAAAAGTACGAATGAGACGATCATTGAGAGCGATATCAGTTGCCAAATCGGTGTCTTATCAGAATCAGAGTGTCACCTCTATCATTCTTCGTACTGACACATTGGGGAAAGTTTTCTTCAAACTTCGTTCCAAGCACATAATATCACAGCGCAGCTTCGGACAGTCGGCGAACACATTGAGTCACACGGAGACCACCAACCGACAGGCCGCTCTAGCTCACCACCATATATATATATATATATATATATATATATATATATATATATATATATATATATGCTTGGTGGCCTCCGGTTCCGGATTTGCCTGTCACCGTGACCTCCACAGGACGCCTGCGCCTACAGAGAGACCATGGGTGGCTTACGCCTTACCACCCACAGCTCCAACCACGCACCCTATATCCAGTGTAAACCCGAAGGAATAAGAGCGGGAGGCATGCGGATGGGAGCCAGGTTTCATCAACGGAGCCGGCCCACACTCCTTCACAGGCAAACACAAGCACACATGGTGGTGGCTGAATCGTAGTCCGCTTCACACTGAGTGCATGGAACCACTCGTCGAGTAGACTCGCCGAGTTTCTCTAAACGATGCGCGACCTTTGGTAGTCAATGAAAAATGATTTATCACGGGTAAAAAAGCATGTGCTTGGCAAGTCCCGTAGGATGGTTGGAGTAAAAATTAAGATTGAAATGACCATCGAATAAGTGAATCGTTATTTTAAGAGTCTACCGATTTAGTACACTACTGCATAACGACAGTTTGAAATGAGAATGGGATGTGCACACACAAAATAGTATAGAGAGCTGTTATAGTTCAGTAAATGCGTGAGAAATAAAAAGGAAACGACAACGCTCACTCGTGTGTTGCTTCATTTCACAGCTGTGGTGTGTTCATCCACTTTAGACACATCTAGGCTACTCACATGGATACTTCTGCATGTATCCGCATCGCCACGTTGCGGAGAGGGCCGTTATGCACATGGCTAGGTTTGCGTTATTTCGTACTCCAAGTGCAACGGACTATATCAAGTTATGCAACTTGGAAAGCGTGTCATCAAGGCGTTTTTTGAATACCGTTAATGTAGGGGCAAGGATAACGTCAGTCGGAAGGGCATCCCAGGCACGGGACACACGGAGGGAGAAAACGTTTCGTTGGCAATCAAGTCGACTGTGTTGCGTAGTCTGTTTGATTTGATGGCCTCTCAGGTTGGTATTTTGGCTCATCTACAACGGATTGCAACATGGGTGAGTTGGGTTTGCCAGTACCAAGTAAACCATGATTAGATCTTTTTGCTGACATCAATATTCACCACTGTACAATCTCAGTTACTGCAGTCTGCGCTGGTAGAAGAGAGGAAACAATCCCCTAACAACTTTGGTCGCTCTACTTTGTGGAGTTTTAAGTACATAGATGTCACGATTGTGCCACGGATGCCAGACCTGGATCGCATGTTCCACGTGTGGCCTCACATAAGCGTTCAGCATTTACGGAAAGATTGGTGGCTCAAAACTGTCGAAAGCCCTCCGTAAGAGTCCAAGATGTTGACTGGCTCTTTTTGATGACTTTTCAGCCTTTCTCGAGCAGCCAACATCGTACTGCACGATCACCCCGAAGTCGTTTTCTTGGGAATCATGTTGTAACTGCTACTTCCCAAGTCGATATTCATAGATAAGCTGATGGCGTGTGCTTACGACTTTGCACTTCGCCACCTTTAACTGGAGCCGGTTATCAGGTGACCACGCATAAGCCCTGTCGAGAGCGCTCTGCAATGCCATGTGATCATTCGCTGTCCTGGTATCATGGCAAATTTTGACATCATCTACAACTACTAAGAAATTCGTCTGCAGTGCAGTGGCAAGATCGTTAATGAATACTAGGATTAAACGTGTCCCCAGTACCGATCCTTGGGGTGTGCCTAACTGGACCTTAATTCGGTCGGAAATGGAGCTGCGGACTCTCATATTCAGCTGACGTTGAGTGAGGAAGTTGCCGATCCAACGGAGCACAGGGTCACGGATTCCATAGCTTCGAAGCTTGTGAAGGAGAATGCGGTGGTCCAAACGATGGAACACTTTCGAGAAGTTCAGGTAGACAACGTCGACTCCCACTCTGGCATCGGCTGACTCTGTCAGGCTTGCTCCGGCTAGCAGCAAGTTTGTAGTGCAGATTGATTTTGGCGGAATTTGTGTTACTGTGACCCTAGAATGTTGTTGCTCTCAAGATATCCCATGAACGCCTCTGCAATTATACATTCCATTACTTTGGATAAAACTGGAAGGCGAGTGACTGGATGGTAGTTCGTGGGCTCCGCACGATTACCACTTTTGTAAATAGGAGTGACTAGTCCATGTTTCCACATTGTGGGAAGCTGCATTTCTTCGAGACAACATGGAAAGAATCGAACTAATGGTTCGGCAAGATTCATGGCCGCTGTCTTCAATACCTTCGGTTTGATGTCGTCCACACCAGGTGAGGTGTGCACGCGCAATGACCTTAGCGTTTTCATCACATTGGCTGCCGTGAACGATACGTGGCTTAACCCTGGTGTCGATAGAATCTCTGTAAAAAGCGGATGAAATGATGATTCACTCCGGAAAGTATGGATGAAGTGTTTGCCGAATCATGTTGGCTGCATCTTGTGCAGTTTGCGCAAGACCGTCTGTTGCACGTAAAACCGGGATCCCGCGCTGCACTCTGCGGAGCTTGTTGACATGTCTGTACAGCAACTTGGGATTTGTACTCAGTTTTGACGCTAAGTTCTGTTGGTGCTGGAGTTTGTCTTCGCGGATCAACTTAACGCAGTGGTTTCGCTGAGTTGGGTAAGCACCGCAGATCAGATTACTTGGACAGACTTTGTAAGCGTGTCATGCCGAATCCCTTAGGGCCATGCATTGTCTAGTACGGCTCCTCGGGAACGAGTTTACTTCCTTCAGGTGAAAGACCTTGCTTTCTGACGCATTTGCCACTATCTCAGTGAATTGGGTGACAAACACCATCCAGGTGCCATCGGGCAGCTTCTAGGCCAGGAATGAGCAGTCTGTTTCTTGAACGAAGTTGGACAGTATATCGTAATGTATAACTACATTGGTTTGCACGTTGTTCTCACTGATGTACTCCGAGTGACAGATGTAACGAAAGCAACATTGCGTGATCACTTCGGCTAAGTGATGCATCTATGGTCACGGTGTCGACCATTAGTTTTTCGTTGGAGAGCACAATGTCTAAAACGGAGGGTGTGTCACCTGTTCGGAATCGCATGGGAGAGTTGGTATGGTTGTACAGAGGTACATCGGTAATCACCTCTTGCAAATCAGTCTTGCATTGTTCGCTGTGCGATGCTGGGACTTCGATTGCGTGCAGATTGAAGTCTCCCACCAGAAGGACGTGACTGTGTGGTCGTGTCAGGACGCGTTTCATCGCAGAAGCTATGCACTGATCTATTTCCAAAGTGGACATTGGAGGGCGGTAAACTGTTGCTAGTAAACACACATCACCACCTCTTAGGTGCATACGACACAAAAGAGAATCGACGACTTCGTTTCTGAGTTTTCAGTGATATCAACATGCAGGTCGGATCGATAATACAGGAGCACTCCCCCTCCTCTGCTTGGTCGATCGTTCCGTATGGTAGTCTTGCCAATTAGTGCAATCTCAGCATCCGTGATCTCCGTGTTCAGCCATGTTTCGGTGACCATGACTAGATCCAAAGGCGTGGAGACCTGACGAATACGAAGTTCGCTTAGCTTGCTTAGGAGAATTTGTGCATTGGTATACAAGCAGATGAGGGCATCGGTGGTTAGAGGTATGTTTGTGAATGCTGGTTCCCGATGAGGGTCTATGCCGACCCTTGCGGGGTCGGCTGCCGGTCGTTTTCTGTAGGACCGATGACACAGGCCCTTGGGCCATCGTAGCATTGACTCGATTTACCGGCGTCCTGCCAATGCCTGTCTGTTTTATATGTTTTTTTCCATTTCCAATTACTCCCCATGAAGTTCATGACTATACCTTAATGTTGTACGGTGGTTTGTATGGCTCCGTGATACATTGAACTTCACTCTGTGTCACTTTTCAAGTGCCTTCAGGACCGTGCAGCATCCTCTTAAGCTGTTGTAGAGAAGTCAGTGGACATTTTGCACACGCTGTATTCAAACAACACGAAGTCCGTCGATCCTTAAGGCAGTTTGTCAGTGCATCCGATGCTCACTGGTGTTCGCAAAAATTGTCCCATTTTCGCTTTCGTTCATCTTTCATAAATTCATTCGTGGATGGCCTTGCGGAATCTCACCATGTGGGCAGTGAGGTGCTGTCTGAGAAAATAATGGTTAGTGTGGATTACGCGTACTACCTCGTCTTGCTTCTTGATTGTTACAGTAAATAAGTCTACCTTGCACAAGCTATCTGGGGTAACCCCGTTATTCAACCGGCTTCCGCCTTGGTCTCCTTTACATATTGGCAAGTATTAGTGCATATGCGTTTCTTCTTTGTCTGAAAGCCGCTTTCGATTCTATTGATTATGCCAGCATGTACTACTGCCTACCCTTGAAGGGTATATAAAGGAACTCCCTTGCATTCTTAAGTCTCCGTCGTGACTCTCGAGATCGAGTGACGACCTATGGACAACTGTCTCTTGAGTTCCGCGCAATAAATGGGGTTCGTCAGGGTTGTCCAATATCTTCAACTATGTGATAGAAATGATACTAACTGGCTGTCTTCTCTGTCTCTTCCGACGTGGGTTTTGTCAGGCGGCCAACTGACAAAGTCTGACTATGCAAACGACATTGCCCACTGAGTGTGAAAACACTACTGAATAGCCTGACGCGTAGCGTTGTTCGTTCCGACGTGTGCTTTGCATCTTCAGTGCTAGGTATTGTTACAGGACTGGGCCGATCCGCCATTATTTCTTGTTAGCATCGAATAGCCACTGGAAGTGTTGGTGGCAGTTGTGTCGCATCTGATGGTCAAATCACTGAGAAGGTGGCTTCGCGTATTGGCAGAACCCATGTAGTTTTACAGGCTCAACCATCTGTCGGTACGGCTAGATATCAACCTGTCAGTCGAAGGTGGGGTGTATAATGGTCGATGTTATGGCATGGATTTGAAATCTGGCTAACTCCCAGCGAAGACAAGTGCTTAGTCGTCTGATCACGGGTTCGTGGAGTATTGCACACATCTGGTGGGAACATTGGATAAACAACGCTGAGTTCAGCCAGCAAAAATACCTCATATGCCTTAAGTCATGTCAACTGTATGCCCATTGATCGCCTTCCTTAAAGTAAGTTCACTACATTCCGTTGTTTGCGAAAGCGTGCTGGGGCTATTTAGTGTCGTGGCATAAAGTCATAACGAAATCGACTTGGTCGAACTGGCGCATGCTGTGCTACTGAAGGGTCAATATCAGTGGCTGAGAACATCATCAGACGGCACAGTCATGCAATCAGTGGCACTTCTACAGCCGGTTTCTTACATCTGGCTGTTCATATTCCATTCCAGTTAGTTTCACGCACTGCTCTCTTAACCCCTCTGTGTATTCTGTTTGCGTTCATTCGCATTCTCATTTGTCATCCTGGCGACGTGCACTGTGGCAACTGGATCTATCGCGCCCAGTTTAGTTTAATTAAACCAAAGTTATCAACAGTACGCTGACACATCGTACCAACGTTTCGCTGACATGCGGCCACCACCCGTCACGCTTGGGATGGGAATACCATATCACCCGCACCTATGCAGATTCGAAGCCGACCCGTTTCCGAAAGGATCGCACGCCTGCCCTGTAATCCGAAGGTCGCGGGTTTAAGCCTTAGTAGTTACTAGGCTTCGGTACTGCGTACCGGTATATTACTGATGACATTTTTATGTAACTACGAACTAGAAATCTCTGAAGTACATGACAGAGACCTTATCCTTTCGATTACCGGCTAAACTGAACTGTCATTCAGCATGTCTTTTTCCGTTGTAAGACTTGGCGATTGGCAACTTGTGGAATTTGACTTACCCACCACTAGACATCTGCAGTAGCGGGTATGGGCGCGCATTGGGAAACCTAGAACAGTATTCTTGAGTCTGTGACGCCAGCGGGATTTCCCGCGGTCTGAAGGGTCGTGGATACGAGGTAATGGTTTGACCGTTATCTTACAGGGTTGAGACGTCGTTCCCTCAGTCCGAGACGGCGTCTCTCAGTCCATTATTATCGCAGAGCCTGCAGAGCCTTGTCATTGTCGGATGAGACCAGTATGTCCGCAACGTTGATATGCACGCACGAGGATTAGGTGGTGATAATCAGGTTATCTGTTCAGAACCACAAACAGACCAGAATGCGCTGCCTTAGCTTGGGCATGTCTGCGTGCCAGGTCATCGAGCGTTTGGTGGCACACGGCTCCAGCATGGTAACAGCTGATTTGGCAACGAAAAACGATGTCACTGACGACTAATCTAGGTGCTGTTGGTCTGTCTCGTCTTCTTTCTGGACTTCAACCCAACAAACTTTATGAGTGGCTCGGGAATTTCACAGGACGTGGCTCGTATCCCGCTAGCTAATTATAATACGATAGTACTAGCCACACGGAAGCTGTTTCCTTGATAATGCCTCCCATGCACATGATTCTATGGTTTACTGTCGACTGGTGACCGATTTGCGTCCGGCGTCTATCTTGCAATGCGTAGGTCGCCCTTTCGGATCTGCGTACGTGCGAGAGACCTCACAGTAACCTTAGTTCGCCCGCGGCCGGTGGTGGCCGCGCGGTATGAGGCCGATTTCTTTCTGTCATATCCCCGTGACTTATTTGTTTGCCACCTGACAATAATTCCTCAGATATTTCACTTGGACGCTTAAGACAATTTACCATTCCCGTACTGACACATCTCCGCTGGGTTTAGCAGACGTCGACGCCTCTTTCTTCAGTCAGTCGATGTGTTCCGATTGATGAGTCACGTCCTCGGCCACTATTCTGCAATCGTCTTCATCATGAACAGCAGTACATCAGCCATTTGTACTGACGCTTCGTTGCTGTACAACCACGGTGGCCTACTGAACGAAGTATATTGAGAGGGAGAAAAGAGGTCCTAGCGTAAAACCTTAATGCCTCAACCAAATACTCAGGGTCAAGGCCCTAACACGTCAACACCATACCATCACAAACAGCTGGCTATCGTGTAAAGATAAAGTGGCATTGGCGAGACAGTTTCCTTGCGACTTTTACATGCTCCGCGTCATAATCAGCCCTTACCCCGCAGATAACTTAAACAGGCAGTCCGAGTAGGAGACGACAGCACACTCCACTGATGTCGACGGCAAACTATGTCCTGCAACTTCTCAAGCCAAGCACAAGTCGGATCACGTGGACTCTAGTCTGGAAGGCGAGACGGAGCAACGGCACCTCGTCCGGTCTGCGGTGACTTCATTTCCCGCTGCGAAGTCAACTTTTGGCCATAACGTGCCTTGCGCTACCCTACGTCTGTCAAACGAAACAAGGCCATCCTCGGTAATCGGTGCCCGGCGATACGCAGTACGTGCCGAAGCCAACGTAGGTTATTCACTGTTGCTGTTCTATGGAAGTAACCTGATTATCAGTGCCTAATACTCACCTAAGCACATCAACGTTGCAGACACGCTGGTGCCATGCGACATCAGCAATGTTTCTCAGACAACGATCATCAAAGCCTTGGAGGCGCCGCATTTCCTCATTTCGGAGGGGTCAAATCTTACTCCAGTAAAGTAGGACGGCCCTCACTGTGGCTTTGTAAACACGGCCTTTCTGACCGATAGAAGCCCCTTTTTGACGCCACAGATGTCGCAGTTTCCAAAAAACAGTTCTGACTTTTGCAATGCGTGAACTGGCTTCAGTCGTTATGCGCCCATCGTTGCGGATACAGCTGCCAAGGTAGGTGAAGTGATCAACTACCTCGAGTTCCTCGCCATCAAGGGTCAAGGGGTCACCAAGTGGCTGGTGGTCCTGTAACAACACTTTGCACTTTGAAGGTGCGAAGCGCATGCCAAATTATGGCATCACTTTTGAGAGGATATTCAGGGTTGATTCCGCAGCCTTAACATCGTTAAAAAGTAAGAAACTATCGTCCGTCTAATCAAGATCAATTAGTTCTTCACCAGCAGCGACTCGACGACTGCATCGTGGGCTCCGCAAGGGAACACTCCATGTTGGAGTCCACGACGAACTTGGACAAAAATGAGGAAATTAGGCAACGCTGACGAACGCAACCTGTTGTCGGAAAGGCATCCGATAAATCACGATAGACTCTGATGCGGCCTGTCTTGTTAGAGTACAGGGCACGTAAAACGTTCACCTATGTGATAGGAACACCCTTCCGCGCAAGTATTTTGCACAGAATGCATCGGTCGACTGAGTCGAACGCACTCTTGAAATCGAGGAACACAGCTACTGTCGGCCTGCGGCATGTGTGGCGCTGCTCTAGCACATGCTGCAGAGTGAATTTATGATCTATACAGCCGATCCTGGGCGAAAACCTGCTTGCTCTTCCCCAACCCGGAATTCTTGTTCCGCAGTGAGGCGACAAACGAGAATTGAGGTCAGTAATTTTGTCACAACTGGCGTTTGGCTAATACTCCTGTGGTTAACAGTGGGTGCGGCTGCCCTTCTTGTATATTGCCACTACAATCCGTTCACTCCACTTAGCTGGGATGGCTGCTTTCCAGACCTGTTCGAACACGGAGGTCAGTGCTTTGCAGAGGACCTCACCTCCATTCTTGAATAGTGCAGGTGGGAGGGAATCCGGGCCAGCAACACGAACACAATTAAGCGCTGCGATCACATTTCGGACCTCAGCCTCCGACGGAGCCACTATACTAACCGGCCATTACTCAGCCTGCAACACCTGAGTAGAAAGCGGTCTAGAAGCAGGGGACGACTTAACTGCTCTCGAAAGTGCTCAGGCCAACGAGCCATACGGCTCCCCTTATTGTGAATCGGGGCACCCCCGCCCTCTATGATTATCTCAGTGACACCTAGTTTTTTGGAATTAGTGGTGCGGATCAGTTGGAAGAGCTTGCGATAATTGCCTACTGCTCCTGCTTCCTTCATTTCTTGAGCCCCACTAGTCCACTAGGCTTCCTTGTCAGCACATAAGCTCCGCTTTAGTTCGCGCCTAATAGTCCGCCTAGTTACACTGTGCTCAGAACCAACCGGGAGTTTTCTTCTGGATTCCAACAGGTTCACCGACCTCTCGGATATCCAGTGACTGATGCGGTGACGATTGATAGCGCCGCAAGCGGAGGCTCCTTCATGTTGCATGGCGGCCGAGATCCTATTCCACTGAAGCTCAGTGTCATTAGGACAAGAGAGCGAAAGTTCGGTACGCAGGGCATCCTGGTAGGCTTGCCTGACCGAGGGCTGAGATAACTTCTCAGTTGCCAATCGAGGGAGACGCTTGGTACGCCTCCCGGTAAAGTTCATGGAAAAACGACAGCGTACCAAGGCATGATCAGAGTCGACGCAAGTACTCCAGAACGAGCAGCAATCGAGGATGAAACCACGCCACCTGTAGCTTATGGTAACGTGAACTATTTGGGTTAATCACTGGCCAGCTATAGGTGGACGCCAAGTGGTACTTCGGCGCCCACTGTCTAAAATCGGTGCTACTAAGAAACAGCCGGTGCTCGGCACACAGCTGTACCAGACGCTCGCCGTTGTTCGTATGATCGGAGTAAAATCCATACTTACCACCTAGCTGCGCTTCTGAAGAGCTCAGACGACCCATTTGTGCATTTGTTTCCCCTGCAAGAACTGTGATATCTGAAATAGAAACACTGCGCAGTAACGTAATCAGTACGTGGTAGAAGGCGTCCTTGGCAGTATCAGAACTGCAGTCGGTGGGGGCATAAGGGGAAATTACAAACAAACGGCCTCTAGCGCTACGTAGAGAATCAACCTTGGTTGATGTCGTCCGACGGATTACACACAAAGGTTGCTCACGGGAATCCAATCAACCATGGATGACTCAGCCTTGGAGCTGCGAACGATGCCCACACCAGTTTGACCAGCAGCGTCTCCGGATGCGTACAACTAATAGCGAGAGGACAAGCCGGGCACAATTAATTAAACAACCGCTTGAAGTTCATTAATCCTAGTTTCTGACAAGCAACACGTCAATATCCTACGTGTCCAACGTGCGTGCGAGTGCAGCCTGTTGACTCTATTTGTCTTAGAGTGCGAAGGTTGAACACCGCCAGGGAAACGGGGCAGTGTGGTTTTATAAGAGCTGTTGGCGATGGGTGTCCATTGGGTGGTGCGGGAAGATAGCTGCATGTGGCACGACTCCAGTGACATTGCGGTTGCTGTCATTTAAGCCGAGAATTATAGAATGCAGTTTAGTAATGGGGGTTGGGAAGAGGAGAACGATTAGAGTCCTCAATCAAAGCCCTTGGCTTGAAAATCTGTTCGCAAGGCAACGAGGTGGCAATGATTTAGACTTACAGAGATGGATGCCATCTCATTTCAAACCTGTAGGACCAGGAGACTGTTTCTCTGACTTCTAACCAACCTGGTAGGTGTGGGTTTCAAGAGGCTCGGGGGCATAACCCTGTATAGCCCAATGGGTCGAAGAAGTACATAAACCATCACACCATGTTTAGGTCCAGCATCGTTGCGACGGAAAAGGAGGCATCAGCGGTATGCCGGTACATATTGCCGACGCTACGCTGCCGCGCGACAACCACTCTTCGCACCTGGGCTAAGGACACTGCGAGGGCCGCCCTGTCCCTACGCAGGCTCGAACCCGCGCCCTTGGATTACAAGGCAGGCTCTTATTCCTTAAGGCTACGGGCCAGTCCTGTTCTGCGATGCTTACAGCGAATGCAAAGCCGCAGTCCACACATGACTGCTGCTGTCTTAATGCAACGGCTACATTTTAGTCGAGAATGGGTCACGCTGCATAGCAGTTAACATTTAGCTCATGACGGTCTTTCACCGCTGCTGTCTAGTGGAATAAGCTCCTAGTGCCGTGAAGTCATGAGTTCAGTTCATAATTGAGCTTGAAATGCGAGCCACTTACGAATCCGAATAAGACGGAAGGACCGTCTGATGGTTTTCCGGATCAGTGACTTTGAGCTAATGTGATGACTTCAGTAACATTTAATAGTTTCAAGTGTTCATCAATCACTTTCAACTTTCCCGTATCATATGCTGCCATCTGATGGTTGCAGTTCTTTATGATCACTGTGCTAACGGTTCTGGACTGTGACTCGCTGTGTGGTTCAATTTAGATCAGCCTTCCATACTTTATCAAGATTACGATTCAGTTGGGATTTGCATTTCGTCATGTTGACCCGTTTTTACTTCGGATCTGTCCGCCCAGAATGAGCCTGTCCAGGGAAATTTTCGGATTAAGGTAGCCTTGCAAGTTAAACACTCCAGTTTACCCCCTGTGACATCCTAAATGAGTATACAAATCGCTTTTTTAGAAGATTCACTTGAACGACGATTCGGCTCCTTTGGGTGGGCCGACTATTTACCGGTCTCCTTGAGCTGATAATCTAGGCGCATTTCGACAGCTGCTGCCTGATTACTCAGTGATTAGAAATCTAGCAAGCCCAGTAGCCTTTTGGCATGGTACACGATTTTACCAGTCGATACTCATCGTTCAGTTTTTTCCTGGCTCTTACGGTCTTGCAGCCTCTGTATAGTGTATTTACCTCAGTGGTCTGTCCGTAGGAGCTGTGGTTCAGTCAAACGACCACTTGTCATTTTACAGGTGTCACTACTTGTTGGTCAAACTGAATACCGGGCTCATTAAATTGCCAGTTGATGTGATCACCTTTTGTTTGCGGATGTAATTTAGGACTCCCAGTCCACTTGCGTTGGGCTGTCCCGTAATGTTTGCAACTACCTCTTCGACAATGTGACAGCAAAAGATGAAACAGCGACCCAGACATGAAAACCGTTCGGCCTCCTCTGGTGGTCGTTCGATGGGAGTGAGAACGCGGGTAAACAGGCTAAGCTATGTAACAGTAACTTCTTGTATAAACCACAAAATCATATACCATATCATTACTATACACGTTGGCTAGAAGCGGAGAACACCTAATCTATTGTACCGAAATCATAAGAAAATAAAAAAAATGCATGCAACAGAGTCACGTCAACTGAGTCACCAGTAACGCATGGGCATCATCCCGGAGAGCAGCGACCGGTCGGCTATTGTGCCCCGAAACAAAAGTAATATTATGCCTGAGAAATGAAACTGTACTTGTAGGCGGAAGCTAAACGGGAAAGAGTGGGACAAACAAATTCACAACACAAACGCCAATCAGGTCGGCTCCTAGTCATGTCAGCAAGTTTATCCAGCCAGACGTGTTCGGACCCCAACCAGGGAACCGAAAGGCTCCAAGCGAGGCCAACTTCAAAATAAGGACTTTACTTCCTCTTGACCAAGTCATCGCTTGGCCGCCCGTCCTTCCGTCCACAACCCCGGTGCGCAAACAACGCACATCGCGGGAATCGGTGGGCTGGCATGCGCAACACGTGGCCCAGCCATCGGAGCCTGATGCGTGATATAACGGCGCTGAGCGCTTCACTTCTTCCTGTGTCATAAACGAGGTGTCGAACACGCTCATAGCTCACACGGTGTTCCCACCAGATATGAGCCAAACTGCGAAGGCACCGGTGGTCGAACGTAACTAGCCTCTTTACGTCCGCTGATCTAAGGGGCCAGGTTTCACAACCGTAGATTACAGTAGAACGTATGGCTTCACTGTACACCCTATCCTACAAGGAAACAGATGTCGCGCCGGCGCCATAGGTAGCAAGTAACAAAAGCGCCTCGAGATTTTGAGTTGAACTCGTGTTCGATCCCAAAACGTTAATATCACTGCCTAGGTAGCTGAATTTCTGAACGACTTCTAGCTGATCCTCAACAAGGGCCAGTGCAGGTGGTGCATACCAGTCTTGGAGGAAAGCTTTTCACTTTGCGGGTGCAAAGCCAAGCCCGAAAAGGTTGACAGCCAGTACTAATCTGTCCAGTGCAACTTGGCACGTTTTTGAGCCGTCACAAATCAGAGCAATGTCGTCAGCACACTCCGTTAAGAAATTGTTCACCTGGGAGCAACCCTACACCTTCTTTGTCGTGTCCGCTGAACGCGATCTCTATGTCTTACATCGCTGGAGATATTGAAGTTCGGCGACACCTACGCGTGAAACGCTCAGATAATATTTACGGATTTCTCGGACACACCTTTTCTTATCAGGGCACATCGATTCACCGAACCGAAGGCAGCTTTGATGTCGAGGAACATAACGGTGGCCCGCCAATGTGTCTGACGGTGCTCCAACAATTGACACAAACTGAATTTGTGATCGATGCAACCCCGACCACGACGAATCCCGGTTACCTCTTCACGAATCATGTTTTCACATGTGTCAGTCAATCTGTGAATGATGACACAAATAAGCAATTTGGAGGAGATGGAGACCAAACAGATTCCTCTATGACTGTCGCATTCTGAACATGAGCCTCCCTTGAAAATCGGGACAATAACATCGGCTCCAGTCGGTTGAGACAGTTTCACTAGTAACTCGTGTAAATCATCGATAAGAAATGGTATCTCTAGTTTGAAGAGCGTTGGAGGAAGATCATCTGGTTCCGCGGCCTTATTCAACTTTCAGTCTCACGTTCGACTTCTGAGCGGGAGGGGGGACCAAAGAGAGCCCAGACAGCAAGATGCTCGCTGCTGGATGAAAAATCTAACAATTCCGGCCGATTAAATTGTCTTCAAAGTGCTCTGTCCAATCCTCCAAGCATGTTGACAAGTCGTGGATAGGCTGTTCACTATCGTCACATGTGGTTTCAATAACACCAGGTCTCCTGCTACCCGTTTCCCGAATCAGACGAAATAACTACCGATGGTTACCAAGCGTAGCGGTCACTTCCATTTCAGACACACGATCAGACCACTAGGATTCGCAATCTTTCTTCAGGCTAGCACGCATTTCCGCCCTGAGGTCTTTGCGAGTCTCATCATGCCCTCTTCCAGCCGGAATGTGCCGGCAACCAATGCCCTTAACTGTATTCGCTGAGCGCTTACTCAACCCGAATGCCAGCGTTCCGCGGTCCGCATTCAGTACACCTGGCTTCGTCATTTGACTGGTCTCTATGCACCCACAGTGTCGTCGCGTACGTCCGCCAAAACGCCGCGTTTCAGAGCAAGGACACGCATGCAGACGACTGGCTGTGGTGGTTTTCCTTGATTTGAAAGCCGCCTCCGACTCTGTACACCGCCCCAGCTTGTGGCACTACCTATCCATGAAGAGCGTGCCAGCTAAATTCCTTACAATTACGTCGTCTCTACCATGACTCGCGAGGGTGTGTAAAGGTCTACGGGAAACTGTCTCCTGAGTTCCCCACTTGTTGTGGGGAACTCCCCATCGCAATGAGGCTGCACGTTACCGTGGTGCGATGGTTTGTGGGCCTCAGCGATCCATTGAGCTATCCTGGGTGGTGTTTTTTCACCTTCAGAGCCACTCATATCATGTTGGTCAATGGTTAGAGGCCAGACAAATTCAGCCTCCTGGTTCTCCAGGTTGGGGGTTGGAATGAGGATGGCACCTTATTTTTTTAAACGGACTCCTTGTAGCGCAACGCCAAACCCGCTGTCTTGCGGACAGGTTTTTTGAACCAAAGGATTTGGTTGAGAACCCTAATCGTTCCTTTGTCTAGGCCTGGGCAACCTGACAGTATCCCGCCCACGCAATACAATGAATCTCGCTTCAAACAAATTGCTGATGCTCTGGCCACCGCAGAGGATAATCAACGGTGCCCTATCTGCTGCATCGAGCAGGGCGGATAGGGGTTTGGATGCTACTGCTCAAGTTTTCTCGTCTTCTTATTCCCCCTTCTTACGCGTTTTCTCTCTTACCGTCCCGTATCAGCTTCACTTTTATCCCCCTCAACCCTCCACTCACGGCCCTCCTCCATATTGCTTTGCTAAGCTTTTACCTTGTAGTTTCAACTCACAAGTGAACGCGGAGCGTCATTCCTGTCCTGTCGATAAGCCCATGTCTAACTAAGCGGCCAAACACAGTTCATCGACTTCCATTTGGATCTCTCGATCCTCCTCCAGATTGGCATGCCTCAATGTACGCACATTGCTTCAGATCGGTCAACAGGCAGCACTTGCCCGAACATTGGAGACCCTCTGGATCGATATCTGCTCCTTATCGGAGACCCGCCTGCATGACTCGAGCTCTGTGCTTGTTTTGAGGTCCCCTTCAGGTGACACCAACAGCACTTTCTCATTGCGCCTATCCGGCGACGGTGCAGCTTCGAGTACCGGCCAAGCCGGTGTTGGTATCGCCCTGAGTCCCCGGGCTGAAGCTGCTCTGGTTGACTGGATTCCAATCAGTAGCCGGATGTGTGCGGTCCGATTGGCTGGCTCGTTCAAAGCTTCGAAGTCGCGCGCGACTAACCGGTGTCTATTTGTTTTCGCTGCCTATGCACCCACAAACTCTAGCGATGATTCGGTAAACGACTTCTATCGTCAATTACACGAGCTCTTTCGCCACAGAAGTAGTTCAGACCCTGTTGTGCTGGCTGGCGATCTGAACGCTCAAGTTGGGAAATTATCCACAGATGAGCTGCATCTGGGCGGCCAACATGGTGTAGGCTCCCGTAATGATAACGGTAAGCGGTTACTTCAATTGTGTGAAGATACCCGCTTATTTCTTGCGAGCACTAATTTCCGACACAGCACCCGCCGGAGGTTGACTTGGCGCCCACCAGCCTCGAACCATCAATGGACTCAGATCGATCACATTGCGATAAGTTACCGATGGAGAGGCTGCGTCCAGAACTGCCGCTCGATTTGGAGCACATGTGTGGACACCGACCATGCACTTGTATGTGCTGACCTGCGGATGCGTTTTGGCGGACACCCAAGACGACGTTGTGACCGCATTGACACCAGCCAACTGGTGAAACCAGCTATTCTGAATGCCTATCAAAGTACGCTATCATGCGAGTTGAGTAAGCGCTCACTGGATGTAATTGTAGCTCACTGGTCTCATATTCACCAGTCCTTATAAGCAGCAGGAAAATCTTCATGTGGTATGTCTAATTGCCAACATGGACATTGGGTCTCTTCGCAGGGTCTGGAACGTATAGATAAGCAGGTATATGGATAAGCACCATAAACCACTTTATTAGCAGCAAGGAATTTGAATAAGAACGGGTGTGGCCGTGCCTCACTGAGGCCACGATGGCAAAATTTACCCTGAAAACGATCACTAGTCAGAGTGATCTCTTTGCTACTTGAACAAACACAGCAGCAAGTTCAATCGCTGAAGGTAGCTTTGATGATGACACTGGTTTAACTTTCGATAGTTTGTTCAGAAAATCTGACAAACTATTTGATACTTTGTGTAACTTAATAATTCATGTAAGTGCTAGACGGCGGGATTCGGCGGGGGCGGGCTACTGACGAGTCCCAATGGGACGAAATGGCCGTCTAGCGCTTTCCTGGATGTGTAGTGGCTGTCTGCCTGTGTCTAACTGCGACGAATCTACAAAAAAACTACTAAATCCTCATACTAACAATTCATGTAAGGCCCGTCAGCTACTATGAAAACTGGGTGCCTCAGCACAAGAGTTCACAAGTATTATTCTCACATGCGCCGGACAGCCAGTACTATGAATATTCGATAAACAAAGCCGCTTTATCAAATAACGATACGATTACCTCATCAAAATTGTACTGTAGAAAAAGAAAGAATGTGATCCCAGGAAGCGGAGTTGTTTGAGGATGATAATCCCGGTTGCTCAGTACCAGAAAGGATTTTCTTAAGCGTTTACGTCTCTATCCTCCGATTCAATGGGCAAACCAACAAAACAGTGAAAGCAAGGTTTAGTTAGGGATACTGACATCAGAATTCACATGGGGATAGGTTAGAGACTGATCGTACGCAGTCTACAAATGTGCGACCGACAAAGATGAAATAATTGCGACCACGGCTAGCTGCAGGCACATTTTGATGGACTCTAGTCTCACTAGTAAAAAGGCACCTGACTCGAGGTAGGCGACGATAGACAGCTGTGCATACTGCTCGCGGCACTAGTGCTCTACACTGGTCAGGTGCAACATTAACAGCGCAAGCAAACTAAGCCATTCAAACGAGATAAGCAAAGACGAGAGGCAGGTAGTAATCATTGCTTAAAGCGTTGACCTCAGAAACGCAGAGAGAGTTGTTTGTGTACTCACTGGATGCTGATTGTGAGCGTTAAAAACAAAGTCTGATGAGATCCTTGGTTTGATTTAGGTGTGCTGTTAACACAATGCGAAGCAAGAGATGGGCTCTTGTCGGCTAACACTGGAACTACAGATGCTGATAAAATATCCCGGGAGTAGACATCATAACAAATGTTAGCGAACAAGCTCGTTTTCAGTGGTTCCTCATCAGGCTAATACACCACAAATGAATGACATGAACGTAAACATCAGCTAAGAGTACAGGTTCAAAACCCAGATGGTCTGAGTGACCAAGCTAGACGATTGGCCCCACGGCGATCAAAAGCTTGTTTGTGTGTGTGTGTGTGTGGCGTTGTCCACACTATGTGTCCGTGTTACAGGGGACCAGGGTAGAGTTAGTGCCCGGACAAATTTCTTGTGTGCACATAGGTCAGGGTCATGAAGCCTGATGGCTATCGCTTCGGCCGCTGTCAGTAGACGACATCTAATCGCTCTTGTGTGACATCTGGGTACGCGATAGATGGGCTGGAACGCCTCATGCGCTCTGACTTGATGGCTCGAGTCGATCAGGTGTGTAGACACTGCGCTTGCCACTGATCTAGTCACGCCGCTATACAGCCAAGCTGGGCAGTGTTCCCTGGCTCTCTCGGACAGTCTCCTGGTAGTTCTTCCGATATATCTTGCTCGACACGAGCAAGAGAAAGAGTATACACAGAATGAAGTACTTGACCTTGGAATTCTGTCCTTAAGTTGTTGATTCAGGGTTGGCACTGAGTAGAAGATTAGCCGTAGGCTTGCTGTATAGCAATGAAGCTGGACGTTACCGTGGTGCGATGGTTCGTGTGCCTCAGTGATCCATTGAGCTATACTGGGTGGTACATTTTTGCACCGTCAGAGCCACTCATACCAGATTGGTCAATGGTTAGAGGCCAGACAAACTCAGCCCCCTGGTCCTCCAGGTTGAGGGTTGGAATGAGGGTGGCACCTTATTCTTTAAAACGGACTCCTTGTAGCCCAATACCAAACCCGCTGCCTTGCGGAGAGGTTTTTTGTACCAAAGGATTTGGTTGAGAACCCTAATCGTTCTCCTGTCTAGGCCTGGGCAACCTGACAGTATCCTGCCCACGTAATACAATGAATGGCACTTAAAACAAATTTCTGATGCTCTGGCCACCGCAGAGGATAATCAACGGGGCCCTATCTGCTGCATCGGGCAGGGTGGATAGGGGTTTGGATGCTACTGTTCAAGCCTTCCCGTCTTCTTTCCCCCCTTACGCTTTTTCACCCTTATCATCTTGTTCCAGCTTCACTTTTATCCCCATGTTTTCAGCCCTCCACTCACGACCCTCCCCCACCTTGGTTCAATAGTCCCTTGTCTTTTAGTTTCAACTCACATGCGAACGCGGAGCGTTATTTCTGCCCCATCAACAGGCCCATGTCCAACCAAGCGGTCTATTCCAGTTCATCGGTTTCCATTTGGAGCTCTCGATCCTCTTTCAGATTGGCATGCCTCAATGTACGCACATTGCTTCAGATCGGTCAACAGGCAGCACTTGCCCGAACATTGGAGACCCTCTGGATCGATATCTGCTCCTTATCGGAGACCCGCCTGCATGACTCGAGCTCTGTGCTTGTTTTGAGGTCCCCTTCAGGTGACACCAACAGCACTTTCTCATTGCGCCTATCCGGCGACGATGCAGCTTCGAGTACCGGCCAAGCCGGTGTTGGTATCGCCCTGAGTCCCCGGGCTGAAGCTGCTCTGGTTGACTGGATTCCAATCAGTAGCCGGATGTGTGCGGTCCGTTTGGCTGGCTCATTCAAATCTTCGAAGTCGCGTGGGACTAACGGGTGTCTATTCGTCATCGATGCCTATGCACCCGCAAACTGTAGCTATGACTCGGTAAAAGACGACTTCTATCGTCAATTGAACGAGCTCTTTCGCCACAGAAGAAACTCGGACACTGTAGTGCTGGCCGGGGATCTGAACGCTCAAGTTGGGAAATTATCCACAGATGAGCTGCATCTGGGCGGCCAACATGGTGTAGGCTCCCGTAATGACTTGGCGCCCACCAGTCTCGAACCATCAATGGACTCAGATCGATCACATTGCGATAAGTTACCGATGGAGAGGCTGCGTCCAGAACTGCCGCTCGATTTGGAGCACATGTGTGGACACCGATCATGCACTTGTATGTGCTGACCTGCGGATGCGTTTTGGCGGACGCCCAAGACGACGTTGTGACCGCATTGACACCAGCCAACTGGTGAAACCAGCTATTCTGAATGCTTATCAAAGTACGCTGTCATGCGAGTTGGATAAATCCTCACTGGTCTCATATTCACCAGTCCTTATAAGCAGCAGGGAAATCTTCATGTGGTATGTCTAATGTCCAACATGGACACTGGGTCTCTTCACATTCTCTGGAACTTATAGATGCTCGCCGGCATATTCCGGCTGGAAGCGAACACTCGCAAGGAGCTCCGGGCGAAATTCCGTGGTAGCCTGAAGGGAGACCGCGAATCCTGGTGGTCTCATGTGCAACAGAGATGGAAATGGCCGCTGCCCTTGATAACCATCGTAAGTTATTCCGGCTGATACGGGAAACGGGCGGCAGGAGACCTGGTGTTAGTGAAACTATACGTGACGAGAGTGGACAGCCTATCAACAACTTGTCAAAACGCTTGAAGCGTTGGGCTGAGCACTTTGAAAGGTAATTTAATCGGTCGGAATTGTTAGATTTCTCGCCGGCCACTGATCGCCCCGCTCCCTGGGCTGTCCCTTTGGATCCAACCTCTCGCTGAGAAGTCGAACGTGAGATCGCACTGTTGAAGTTAAATAAAGCCCCGTGCGACCGAGTGATCTACCTCCAACCCTCTTCAAACTCGGGGGACTTGCTCTTATGGATGATTTACACGAGTAATTAGTGAAACTGTGGGAGTAGGAAACTGTCCCAACCGATTGATGCCGCTCCCTCATAGTCCCAATTTTCAAGGGAGGCTCGCTTTCGGAATGCGGCCACCATAGAGGAATCAGTCTGATCTCCATCGCGTCTAAATTGCTTGCCTCTGTCATCCTTCAAAGAAAGACTGCCAATTGTGAAAGCCAGATTCGTGAAGAACAAGCTGTTTTTCTTCGAGATCGTGGCTGCATTGACCACATCTTCACTTTGCGTCAGTTGTGGGAGCGCTGTCACATATATAGGCGGCCCACCGTTGTCGTGTTCCTCGATATCAAAGGTGCATTCGATTCTGTGGATAGCCGTGTCCTTTGGAATTGTCTACTCAGGAAAGACGTACCTGATAAATAGGTAAATATTATCCGAGCATTATACGCGCCTAGCTCAGGCAGAGTGATGAGTTACGACAAGCTATCGTCGCCCTTTAATATCTCCAGCGGTGTGAGACAAGGTTGCCGGCCGTCACCTTTCCTCTTCAACTTCGCTATTGACGAAGTCATGGAAATCGTGTTCACAGGACTCGACTTAGAAGATGTGAATCTGCTCCCAGGAGAACGACTTCTTGACTTGGAGTATGCTAATGATATTGTCCTAATCTGTGACAACTCCCAGACCTGCCAAGCGGCATTTGACAGATTAGCATTGGCTGTCCGTCATTTCAGGCTTTGCTTTGCACGATCGAAGTGCAAAGCGTTCCTCCAAGATTGACCTTGACCGCTTCCTTCTCTGACCCTTGGTGTGGATCGACTAGAAGTTCAAAAATTCAACTACCTGGGAAGTTGTATCGGCGCCCGTAGGATTGAAGATGAAATCACGAACCGTGTAGCAAAAGGTCGAGGAGCTTTTGCTAACCTTCGCCACTTATGGCGCCGGCGCGACATCACTCTAGCCCTGAATGGTAGAGTGTACAATGCAGCGGTACGTTCGACCCTACTGTATGGTTGTGAAACCTGGCCCCTTAGATCAGCGGGACGTAAAGAGGCTAGTTACGTTCGACCACCGGTGCCTTCGCACTTTAGCTCACATCTGGTGGAAACACCGCATGAGCAACGAGCGTGTTCGACGCCTTGTTTACGGCACAGGAAAAGGAAATGGACCGCTCACACTGTTATTTCACGCACCACGCTCCGATAGCTGGGCCATGTGTTACGCATGTCAGGCCACCGACTCCCGCGACGTGCATTGTTTGCGCGCCGGGTGTGTGGATGGAAGAAGAGGAGAGGTGGCCAAGCGATGACTTGGTCGAGAGGAAATGAAGACCCTCACTTCGATGCTGGCCTCAGTTGGAGCGTCTCGGCTCCCTAGTTGGGGTCCGAAAGACGATGAACATGTTTGGCTGGATACACTTGTTGTGAGTTTCTTTGTCCCGCCCCATCCCTCTTAGCCTCCCCCTCCAACCACGATGTCACTATCTAACCGGTCACGTCTACTATTGGCAGATGGCGCCGCTCCATTCGATCTCTCCTAGTTCTAATTTTCGATCTCTTCGTATGACGATTTGTTACTATTCCGCCCTCTATTGATACAATGGCATTTATTGTTTTCATTTACATTATTTGCGATAAATCGGAATACTTGTAGCTCGGGTCGACTGTTCTAGTTTTCGTTTGTTCTCCGAGCTGAGGAATTGTGCACTGGCATTAGCGTGTGGTGACTGGCCCCATCACGTTCCTGGGCATTGATGGCAATGTAACACCGAAGTGATGTAACATTTGGGCTGGACCATCCTAACCATTACCAAGATTACCTATCTCCCAGTGGTGACTAACACTCAGTGATCGCATTCAAATGGCGCCACTTTTGTTGAGACCGCTGGTCGGTTGTTTAGTTTTTGCACTATTGTTAGCAACACAGTGTATCCACTGCTAAAGAGGCCAGTGCTGTATTCTACAAATTGACCACGCATCGTACATTCTGGGATTCCTCATATTGACTGACTCAATTAAAGCGAGAAATGAAGGAAACTTGCAATAGATGCCCGGTATCACAAGTAACTTCTTCATCCGCATTCATCTTAATAAGCCAACTATGCTTAGGTTGTCCTTTTCTCCACTATCCCTGTCCGAAATTGCTGACTGCGGAGGCCTTTGTTTCGCCTGTTTGAAGTCGCATCTAAGAATCACTTAGCTCACCCGACTGGTCGGTCAACATGCGATATTCCAGTCAGCTGCATATTTTTGCTACGTCGAATGTGTCCGCAACAAACTATGGACTTCTGAATTTGGCTCTGCCGCAAAGTAGAGAAAGAAACCCTCTTACAAACCAGCACATAAGTATGTGGGTGGGGGTCACGTACGCTGATCAGATTGATTTGGGGGAGAAGGGCATGAGCAGTACGCCATCATCTCATATCGCTGCCACGGGACCACTAGCAGTCGCACCTACGATAGCTCGAATCGGTGATCTTTGGACTCCAAGTCAGACGCATGGAGCAATCCACCACCCATGTGAGCCATACCTAACTGACGGCAACATGGTCTGTGGCATGTTGCCATGTGTGTTTGCGTGAAGGCCATGTTGCTGTTCACTTCTATAAATAGAAGAACGAACACCGAATCGGCCATCAGGATGGTACCCGACCGATTTGTGCGCTCTTGTCACCCCCAGTGATCGCAACTCGTTCTATACCATGCTGATGAAAATCAACGATGAGATAGGACACTAACACTGCAGTTACAGTAGGCTGACCTCAGCAATTGTATTCAGTGCGACTCCGTGGTATAGTGGATTCAGTCTCACCAGAACTGGCAGTCGTAAACGCATTATCGAATCAAGTCTACTTCGCCTGAGCTGAGTGGCGATTCGTGAGTCCTTTATCCTCTGAGCTGTTTCACGAGAGGAGACATCGACCTTCATCTGAATCCTAGTATGGTGACTTTTATATGCAAGTCCAAATACACACAAGCTCTTCTCGCGTCATTTTTACTTTAGTTGTCAGCAAAAATAGACTGCATATTTGTCGCGGTTTCTCATCGCAAATCGAACCGATCGACGTAGTTCTGCTCACCGGCCTGCGAGCTGCTTCTCCAAACTATTGTTCAACACCTATGTTCACGCACAGATAATGTGCATTCATGAGATAATCTACCCATCAATAAGATTTTCTTCCCACCCCATTTCTAAAAGTTTCATACTCATTTTTCGTTTTTCTGTACCAAGATGAACACTGGTCTATATCGTGTTAGGTTTGCTTTCGATTGTCCCATCTTAAACACATACGTAGGGTTAATTTGTCACCACCACAGCTGTCGGTTAGTTATTCATCCCTTAATTATTTTACTTTCTCCCCCACGCGCGTTTGCCAGCCCTATATGAGTTCGATACGGATGATCCCATCTATTCCAACGACTCTACCTTGAAAATAGATATCAAAGTGAGTCTTGTCTCATATCTAGATTCATGTCAGACATGTTCAGAGTGAAATCAAGAGCACGGTAAAGTGGGCTCTGTTCACAAACGTTACTCGTGTATATATAAATGACATTAACAGTATGCCTCTTCTCACCGAAACGGGCGTCAAACGACCTCGCGGGCTAGTTATAAGTAACCGAAATCACAGTCCAAAGTAGTTAGATCTAAATGTTTGAGAGGCTGCCTTCCTAACCGCGTATACTCCTGTTGGAGCCAGCAACGGCCAACAAAGGTCTATGTCCAGTCAAACGGTGGCCCTCAGTGCCCTCGGGTCCAATTTCGAGCATGGCCTCTGACAATTAGGTTACTTAGTATCTGACTAACTTCAGTGAGACCTGATTGGCCTGAAACCGGTTAAAACGTCGCAATGGTGCATGGAATGTCTTGGTCTTTCGATGTAGTCGTTGCCGAAAAGATTGTGCTTTGATTTATCTATCTACACATCAGGTAGTATGTTCTGACTTGTTCGTTAACCATTTATCAGAGCTTCGCAGGAAGGCTCGCATTTGGCCTCAGGATAGTTTCGCGCGCCTCTGGAAATGGCAGTTATCTCCGTGTTATACTGCGTTTGAAAGAAATATGTGGACCAAGAAGACGGGGTCCGACCACACTGCGGAAGAAAATACATAGGGAATCTGCGTCACAAGCCTTAGCCATCTCTTTGGAACGGATTTTTATGCTCATTAGTCGATTTCGTAAGATTTTCCTTTATTAAACTCATTCGTGATATATTTAACAAGTGTAGTGTTTTGATGCGCATAAATGGGCAAAATGCCACTCCTGACGCAAATAACACGCAGTAAAGCGGTTCGTCCGACGATATATAAAAAGAAAGATGGGCGTTCCTGTGGACCAAAAGCACATCCTGTGTTGCGTACGGGAACACCTCTGATCGCACTAGGCTCGTAACCCTAATAATCACAGCCTTCCTTGTAATCCGAGGGCGCAGGTTCGAGCTTGCGTAGGGGCCTGGGCGACCCACGCAGTATCCTTAGTCCACGTGCGACTAGCGGTGGCTGCGCAGCGGCGAAGCGTCCGTACTGCTTACTGATGTGCTGCTGATGCTTTTTTTAACCGGTCCACAGTTAGTTGCCAAGTATCTTTGCGACTACAAGTGTTGTTGGTAGAACTGCCCTTTTGTCTAAATTCATCACAGTTCTCTCATGGGGTCCGATGTTGCAGTTATTAAGATCCTGTTTGGGAATAGATCGACATTAGAGTATGCGGTTTGACAACCGCATGGCGAAAAAATCGCCTCCGTGTGAACTCTATGAAGTTAGTTTGCACACAAGGTGCAATTGCTGTTTGAACACCAGCCGATTGCTTGCCCTTTGCGTTTTGATAACGAGGAATCAGGGACGCTTGACGTATTTTGATGCTTCAGTGGTATTGGTGAGCGAATTCCAGATGAATTGCATGCTTGGAGCTGACTTCACGAACCCGCGGCACATCGTGTTCTCTAAGATGCCATGTAACCCAAGTCATGATAAGGGCTGTTCGCCTCCAACAGCGAGCTTTGAACCGCAGATGCTTTCAGATCTTTGACTACCGTTGCATACGAAGCATCGCTCGTATCAAATGATGCTAGCGTGCCCACAGTGTAGGGTCAAGTATGAAACGGTATTGAACAAGCCGATTCTTTAGACTAACAAATACGACTAAACTACTTGTCTTAGTGCGAGCACGTGTTATGTGACTCCTCTCATCGCTTAATGAAAGGGAGCTCTGCTTCGGTCACCTTAGGTGGCTTATAACCCCTGTGGACAACCACTGATCTGGTAGTGACTGTTATTGGTCGGTGTCCATCCAAGCTGGGGTCCACACAACCCACTATGTAATCCGCTGGAGAACTTACGGAGCATAGCTAACAACTAGCATCAGTTGTGCTTTCGGTATCGTCTTCCAGAGCATTTGTTTGACATTCTTGTGGTCCGAAGTTATTTATGACGCGGAGCAGTGAAAGCCATCGAGAGGTATCTTTAAATTGTAGTGAATTCTTTGTGACCGCAAGATCTAGACACCTTGATCAATATTGTCTGTTCAGATTATCCAAATCCCTCTACTCCTCCCCGTTCTTATTGACACGCTAATCTCTCACTATTTCTAGATGGCAGCAAAGCATGAATGTGTCTGATGTCACATAAAAAGCCGTGTCTTGCGTTGCCTCCAGACAATGGCCACCGAGCTAGCGGCACACCGACTTCATGTTACTCAGCGTTATTTACCCAGGCTCTGGTCCCAGTGTATCCGATCGTCTACTTTACTACCCAGTCGCATTCTGCCACTATGCCAGGGAATTCCACTACCAGGATTTTTTTTCGTTTCGTATGTTCTTAGTCGCCCCAGCCGTCGCAGTTCATTTGTTTGCGTATCAGCCGCAGAGTAAAAGTGAATCGATTTATTTTTTTTCATACAGGAACACCTTTGCAACCTGCTTCGCGAGATGCAGCAGCAACCACTTTACAGCGAATTCAGCCAATACCACACAAAGGCAGAGTTATCCGTTTTGCACAGAAGTGGAATCATTCAGCTCAGGTGAATCGCGTCGCTGATGGTTGGCGGCTGAAGACGAGTACCTGGATTCCCCGATGTTTATTGGATACAATGAGCTATTTTTCGAGAGTTATTTATTGAATGTGAAATGATTACTACAAGTTACTTCCCAAACGGTATTTTGTACGCTCTTTTGGCAGGGATGTGACTGGGCTTCCCACGTACTCAAAGCATTATGCTTTCTAAATCCGATATAGAAGCAAATGTTGATAGCTCAGGTTGTTCAGTTGGCGGTCTGACTGTTCGCTGAGTTCGGCAGTTTGACTGCGGTCAAATTGCCGAACCCAGCGAACACTCAGACCACGAGCTTTCTAGATCCGTTTGGAGCTGTTTCTCGAAGCAGCCAGAGATTCGTACGACTGTTCGCGCACTTGATATTGACTTGACGAGGCGACTGCATCGTTAAATCAGGCATGAAACACTGACCGCACCGTAGAGTTCAATGCACTACTCTTGATTGCGATGACACGAAGCTTTAGAAAACCTTATTGATTCGCGCAGTAGTTTATACTATGCGGCCATCAACGCGGTACGGCTACTAGAGCAAACCAATAGACCATCCTTCTCTAGTAGTTGCTACGTGTGTCAGAACTAAGTGCGGTGTTGATCCGCAAAATGTCTGGTGCATTGAAAAACATGCTGAAACGTCCAGTACTTATCCATCAGCGCCTGCATAACAGATGTGTCCGACCCATTGTGCCAGTGGATATTCCGAGTAATGCTAAGCGTCTATACAGGAGGTGAAAAAACAATGAGACGCATGCATATGCAGAGGATCTCAAACTCTGTTTGGCAAAGCAGAACACACGCTCAGGTTCAGTGTCGAATGCGGATAAAAGCTACTCTAATAAGAGTCAATCGAGATTCCACTGCAGAGAAAGATTCATGGGCATTGATTTTTCACGAATGACAGAAAACACATATGGAATACAAACAGACCATAATTGTCACGAAAGTAAGCTGAGTTCATCAATGGAGAGCAAAAGACCACATGGTCAAATGCAGACTTGATAGTGCCGTAATCCATGAAACAAACTAAAAGGTAGAGCCGCACTAAGAAAAACAGTTTGGTAGATCACGAAAATGGCGGACGACCGAGCATGCATCCAATGAGAATGCGCATCGATCGCCTGAACGCGGGTGTATGTAGGGCGCTGTAAACAGGGACCGGACGGTGTATGGGGCGAACGGGTAAAACGCAGACAGACGACACAGGAATCAATCTGAAAGCACTTTTGTAAACATGAAAAGGGTGAGTAGAATCGTTTGCTTAGCATCAAGCTAGATACACCAAGAACACGCCGCTCTCCGTAGACAGTAACTGATGTGTGGTTGCTCATGGAGTGCAGTAGGGTAAATTTTCAAAACTATACACACGTAAAATGGATGTGGATGATTCATGGGGACCAAAGTGTGCAGTGATCACAGGAGTGATAGGGTCGTCGGAATTGCTATCGCAAGCGGAGGTGGGTTACTGATATTCAATCCACGTGCCAGATGATTGCATCCGCTTAATTTTAGCTCGGATAGCCGTTGGAGTTCTTGTATCCTTTAGTCTTGATGTGGCTATTCGGGAACGGACTTCGCCAACAGAAGGCAAAGTGCCGGCATTGCCCATCGGTTCTGGACGCCCGGGAAAATACTCATGAAACAGGCGGCTGATGAGACGTGTCTCCCATTCGGCAAAAAAGCGACTGCATCCGGGACCGTCCGCTTCTGGCCGATGGTGAGCACTAGGCTTGCATTGAGGAATACAGGGTGGAATATCAGTGCCGCCAGTCGCAGCAACTTCGTCGGCCTGTTGCATAGAGGAAGCTAAGTGTTGGTTAGCAGTAGTCTGATGTAGGGCGGATGTGCGTTGGGCGTGGTAAGAGATGTGGGGTTGATTGGATGAATAAGGAATTTGCAAGGCGGCCGACGCCTGGTTATGGCGGTAGTCCGAAGGTGGAGAAAAGAAGCGGATCATCATCTGCTCTTCTTCGGGGGTAAATGGCAGACTAGAGAGATAATTGCGACTCGATGGAGGAGTCAATTCACGATCCTCATCAAAGTGTCTGTATCCTTGCAAATTGGCATATGTCCAGTTAGAACAAGAACCTCCGGCGGGAATAGGAAGATGATTTACCCATCGTTGCACATGCATCATGCGCTCCTGAAAGGGAGACAAAAGAGGGTGCTGTGTCGACAGAATTAAGGCGGCACGACGTAATAGGTCAGCTATCCTCAAACATTTGGTGGGTGTGCTAGCTTGGTGCACGAAACTCGTGCTTTTTGTCTAGCTGATAAAACAAAAAGGAACTCGACTGGAAAAATATTGCGGTGGGACAGAATTAACTACGTAGTCTAGCTGGCACAACAGCGAATATGCACATAATAAGGGCAACATCAAGAAATATCGTGTCCACGACATTAGACACAAATCTAGTCATGCGTCTAGCAGTTAGGAAACTTCCCGGAAAAGGATTTATGTGGTGTCAAACTTACCGGTCGCGTCATTAGAAGTTCTATATGCACGCTATTCAGAGACTAACTAGGATACTGGGCTAGTTAGTGATTTGCCGGCCCGTGTCCTGTCCGGAGATCGCTGGTTCGAGGCAGCGTAGGGGACCGGGTTACCCTCACATGCGCGACTGGTGGTGCTGCTGATGCCTCGCATTTTAATTAATGAAGTTTCAGTTGAAATGCTGCTAGAACCGCGTTACGCTGAATTTGCTCATTACATTAATCCTGATTACCAATCACCGGTGACTTGTCATTCATCTGTATCAACCAAACAGCTACGTCACTTTCAGTATCTAGCCATTTAGCCTTTCGGTGCACACAAACTTGCTGAATTCCGCAAAACCAATACTCTACAGTGGACCTATAACCTCTCCCTCACTGCGTAGTTCATGTACACAAAAAATAGCGAATACATGCAATGACGCTTTTTCTACGGGGTTTTGCTGTACTTCAAAGCAAAATGATTTTGCACACGCTATGCACCAGTATGTGCATTTACCTTATCTCAGCTGATCTATCGTCGACGGCGTCTAATCTGTATGGCTGGCCACTACTCCGTTGAATGTGTACAGCGCATGATCACCTTGTATACAATGCAGTACCACGGAAGAAAAGCATCAATTTACGTTTCCAACTCAACGGATACCCGCGAAGCTTCATCCGAATGTCTGAACCACAACCACGCAAACAGCCAGCTACACCAGTGACGAAGAGATGGGTTGTTTTGCCTGCGATGAAGTATATATCCAAAATGACGGTCAGACTCTTCAAACAGCATCATCTCATGGTAGCACACAAACCAACTGCTACGTTGAGCAAACCGCTGTCAAAACCAAAAGAAAAACTGGGATCGCATTAACAACAAAATATTGTATGGAAACTAAATTATAGAGATTGCAAAAAGGGACTGTGTTCGCCAAACAGGAAGAAAATTGGCAACAAGGATAAAAGAGCCTGCGAAAAGCACTATGCATCGTCCATCTGAAACTATGGACGATGCATAGTGCTTTTGGACGAAGAATGACACAGCTTTGAATGGCATAAAATAGAAATCCTGGCACGAGGCGAAATAAGAAGAGAAAGCGAGTTCACAGAAGCTTGGTTCTCAAAGAAGAACTCAACCAACGTGCGTATGGACATTGACGGAAAGAAATTGGGAAATTTCAAGACGCCGCCTGAATAAGGACAACTCAACGACGACTTCAGTCGCGGAGAAAATGGATAGTGATCACGGGGCGCAGATCGAAGAAGTCACTTTCAAAGTCAACTGCACGTTGACCACGGATCGACGATCCAATCAGCAATATTACACTCTGCACAACAGCGCACTCACGATGCTAGCTCACACGGTGGCAAAACGTATGCAAACAAATTTCTATCCTCAACAAACGAATGAGCAAATTAATCGTCAACCCAAGCTGCCAGTGTTTCGATATACCGTAGGTGCATTCTTCTATCTTGGTTACAATAGGGGCTTCAGTTTGTGCAAAACTGACGGTCAGTATTCGATCCTACGTAAGTGGAAGCGACACCGCACTGTTCCAAATTCGCACGCGGCTGGTGATGTTAGTCTCGCAGCGGAGAGTCGACGTTCTGCTGACACCTTTAAGCATACAAATGCCATATCTTTGACTGCAATGTTACCAGGAATTGCTCGGGTTCTGCGACCGGTTGGAGTTAGGATACGGGAGCACGAAAACCGTCCCTGTGATAAGCCTTCCAGCTTCGGTCGCATTGTTTCATGACGTATGCGGTTGTAGGAGAAAAATGAAAGCGAGCGCCGTTGCACCATTGGCTGTATCCTAACATGCTATATGAATTGTTCACTCAAAGCGTCCCCACATCGATTAAACGCCTTTACTCAGGAATACTTCCAACAACATTCGGTGTAATACTTCGAACGTACGTTTAAGTATGACGTGTCGTGTATTTGTTCGGTAACGGAACTCCTGACAGAAGCACATCCTTGTGGTGTGCTGTCGAACGACCGATCATGGGCGTCTGCAATTCGTGGAACCCCGGCCAGTGAGTTCAGAAGCTGTGCTCCATAGTGCTCTTCTCAATCGGATGGTGACATCGCGCCCACTAGCCTTGGACGCAAATCGATCACATTGCACTCAGTTACTGCTGAAGAGGCTGTGTCCAAGTCGCTCGAGTTAAACCACATGTGTGGACACTGACCATGTATTTGACCTCGTATTTGCTGATCTGCAGGTGAGTTTTGGCGGACGCACACGACGACGCTGTGAGTGCATTGACAGCAGCCAACTAGCGAAGCCAAATGTTCTGAACGCCTATCGAAGTACGCTGGCATCTAGGCTGAACAAGCGATCACTAAATACAGTTGGTCACTGGTCGCATGTTCACCAGAACTTATTAGCAGCGAGAAAATCCTTGTGTGATAAGTCTAATACCCAAGGTAGACATTGGGCTTCTGGAACTTACCGATGCTCGCGGGCACATTCCGTCCGGAAGCGAACACAATGAGACTCGCAATGAGCTCCGGGCAAAACACCGTACTAGCCTGAAGAGGGACCGCGAATCCTGGTGTTCTCATCATGCACCGGAGATGGAACTGGCCGCTGACCTTGATAAGCATCGAATGTTATTCCGTCTAAGACGAGAAACGGGTAGCAGGTGGTCTGGTGTTATTGAAACTATACGCGATGAGATTAGACAGCCTATCCACTTGCTGAAACGCTTAGAACGCTAGGCTGAGGCAATTTAATCCGCCGGAATTGTTAGATTTCTCACCGGCCACTGATCGCCCTGTTCTGTGGGTTATCCCTATGGACCAAACCTGTCGCTCAGGAGTCGAACGTGAGATCAGACTACCGAAGTAGAAAAAAGTCGCGGACCAGATGATCTTCCAACCTTCTTACTGACGATTTACACGAATTACTAGTAAAACTGTGGGAGCAGAAAACTGTCTAGACAGAATGCAGCCGCTCCGTTACTGTCCCAATTTCAGGAGAGGCTCAAGATCGGAATTCAGCAACCATAGAGGAATCTATCTACTCCCTATCACTTCCAAGTTGCTTGCCTCTGTTTTCGTTCACAGACTGACTGGCACTCGTGAAGAGCAAACCGGGTTTCGTTGTGGTCTGGGCTACATCGATCATATCTTCACTTTGCGCCAGTTGTAACATCATCACATATATTGGCGGTCCAACGTTGTCTTGTTCCTGGACACCAAAGGGGCCTTCAATTCGGTGAATCGATGTGCCCTTTGGGACAGTCTGCAAAGGATAGGCGTGCCCAAGAAGTAAGTAAATGTTAACCCAGCGCTACACGCGCAGAGGGCTTACGGCAAGCTGTCGCCGCCCTCCAATATCTCCAGCGTTGTAAAACATGGATGCCCGTGTCACCCTTCTTCTTCAACTGCGCTAGTGACGAAGGCATGGAAATCGCGTTCATCGGACACGACTTAGAAGGTGTGGAGCTGCTTTCAGGTGAGCGACTTCGTGACTTGGAGTATGTTAACGATATTGCCTTCATCTGTGAAAGCTCACAAACGTGCCAAGTTGCAGTCGACAGATTAGCACTGGTTATCAGTCGTTTTGGGCTTCGTTTTGCACCCTTGAAGTGCAAAACTTTTCACCAATATTGGCGGGGACTGCCTCCTGCGCTGACGCTTGGTGTGAATTAGCTTGAAGTCGTTCAAAAATTCAGCTACCTGGGCAGTTGTAGCAGCGTCTGTGGGATCGAAGACAAGGCCATAAACCGTAAAACAAAAGCTCGAGGTGCCTTTACTAACCTTCGCCACCTATGGCGCCGACGAGACATCACTCACTCCGTGAAAGGCAGTTTAGAATGCAGCCTTACATTTGACCCTACTCTACAGTTGTGAAACTTGGTCCATTAGATTGGAAGACGTAAAAGGGCTAGTAACATTCGACCATTTGTACCTACTCAATTTGGATTATATCTGGTGGGAACACCGTGTGAGCAATGAGTGCGTTGGGTGTCGTGTATTTAGTGAATGAAGAGCGAGTGAGCTGCTCAGTACCGTTAGTTGACGCACCAGGCTCCGATGGCAGGGCACATGTTGCGCATGCCAGACCACCGACTTCCGCGACGTGCATTGTTTGCGCGCATAGTTGGACTGGGATTCGCACCTCCGAGGAATATACCTTATAAGTATTCATGTAAAACGAGGTGGCCAAGCGATGACTTTGTAAAGAGAAATGATGGCCCTTATTTCGAAGCTGCGCTCGGATGGAGCCTCTAGGATCCCTGGTCGGGGTCCGAGACGATGAACACGTTTAGCGGGATACACTTGTTGACATGGCTAGGATCTGACCTCAATGTCTTTGTGAGTTTCTTTGTCCCCACCCCGCTTAGCCTCTCCCTCCGACCGCGATCTCATGTCCTAGCCAAATATAAATTTTGCATAATTTAATTTTTTGCGTCACAATATCAGGCTGGTAGCTTTTCGGAACGATGCCTATCCGTTACTAGTAGCTCAGCTGTAGGGCATCTGTTGCATGTTTTTTTTTCTTATGTATTGCGGCACAACAGCTGAGGTGTTTTCCATCTCTAGCCAACGTGTATAGTGAGAATGAATCAAATGGATAACGGTAGTTTCATGTTGAATTTTGCCAGTTGTAAGCTATTGCACCGGATGCCAGCTGTGCCGCACCCGCTTATTCTGCAATCTTTATAGAGCTAGAAAGTCTGTTCACAAAAGTATTGTGCATGAATACCACGGACAATCTCGCGGTGCTAATTCTTGTGGATAAGCACCATAAACCACTTTATTAGCAGCAAGGAATTTGAATAAGAACGGGTGTGGCCGTGCCTCACTGAGGCCACGATGGCAAAATTTACCCTGAAAACGATCACTAGTCAGGGTGATCTTTTTGCTACTTGAACAAACACAGCAGCAAGTTCAATCGCTGAAGGTAGCTTTGATGATGACACTGGTTTAAGTTTCGATAGTTTGTTCAGAAAATCTGACAAACTATTTGATACTTTGTGTAACTTAATAATTCATGTAAGTGCTAAACGGCGAGATTCGGCGGGGGCAGGCTACTGACGAGTCCCAATGGGACAAAATGGCCGTCTAGCGCTTTCCTGGATGTGTAGTGGCTGTCTGCCTGTGTCTAACTGCGACGAACCTACAAAAACTACTAAATCCTTCTACTAACAATTCAGCTACTATGAAAACTGGGTGCCTAAGCACAAGAGTTCACAAGTATTATTCTCACATGCGCCGGACAGCCAGTACTATGAATATTCGATAAACAAAGCCGCTTTATCAAATAACGATACGATTACCTCATCAAAATTGTACTGTAGAAAAAGAAAGAATGTGATCCCAGGAAGCGGAGTTGTTTGAGGATGATAATCCCGGTTGCTCAGTACCAGAAAGGATTTTCTTAAGCGTTTACGTCTCTATCCTCCGATTTAATAGGGAAACCAACAAAACAGTGAAAGCAAGGTCTAGTTGGGAATATTGACATCAGAATTCACATGGGATAGCTTAGAGACTGATCATACGCAGTCTACAAATGTGCGACCGACAAAGATGAAATAATTGCGACCACGGCTAGCTGCAGGCACATTTTGATGGACTCTAGTCTCACTAGTAAAAAGGCACCTGTTTCGAGGTAGGCGACGATAGACAGCTGTGCATACTGCTCGCGGCACTAGTGCTCTACACTGGTCAGGTGCAACATTAACAGCGCAAGCAAACTAAGCCATTCAAACGAGATAAGCAAAGACGAGAGGCAGGTAGTAATCATTGCTTAAAGTGTTGACCTCAGAAACGCAGAGAGAGTTGTTTGTGCACTCACTGGATGCTGATTGTGAGCGTTAAAAACAAAGTCTGATGAGATCCTTGGTTTGATTTAGGTGTGCTGTTAACACAATGCGAAGCAAGAGATGGGCTTGATCGGTAACGATAAGTAGATCGGTTTCTTTCCTACTGAATCCACTTTTGTCTTCGCTTCTCGTACCTCCATGTTTCTCCGAATGAGCCTCTCAGGATAGCCATTTCTATCGAATAGGCTTCGTACAAAATTTAGCTCATCCGAAAGCATGTCCTCGCTACATATCCTTCTTTCTCGCTCGGTTAGGCATCGAACAAGTTTCCGTTTCTGGCTGAGCGGGACGAAGCTGACAAAGTGAGTATATTGCCCATTCCACGTTGTGTTCCTATGGACACTACGCTGGACCGACCCGTCAGATCTTCGGCTAATCTGAAAGTCTAAGTACGACATTGGGTTGTTGCACTCAGATTCAAGGGTGAGTTTTATGTTTGCGTGAGCTAAGTTGCCTCACTAATTCATCCTTGCATAAATAACTATCTGAGATGCAGAATATATCGTCCACATACCGTTCGTAGTAGACTAATTTGTCGATAACCGTCTAAATAATTGTTCTCATTTACTCATAAATACTGCTAGCAATGGTCCTAACGGAGAGCCCATTGCGACTCCGTCCTTCTGTCTGTAGATCTTCCCGGCGAACAGGAACTGTACGTTCCTGGTACACATCAGAAGCAACTGTTTAAGTCGCTCGTTCGAAAGACCGACATCTACATGGTGCAATCGAACAGCGTCGCAAAGGTAGTCTATCATCAGCGGAACATTAGTGAAAAGCGACACTACATCTAGAGAAAACATTTTCCTTCCGGTTAACTGCATATGGCTACGAAGCAGCGGCCGAAGCGATAGCCATCAGGCTTCATGACCCTGACCTATGTGCACACAAGAAATTTGTCCGGGCACTAACTCTACCCTGGTCCCCTGTAACACGGACACATAGTGTGGACAACGCCACACACACACACAAACAAACTTTTGATCGCCGTGGGGCCAATCGCCTAGCTTGGTCACTCAGACCATCTGGGTTTTGAACCTGTACTCTTAGCTGATGTTTATGTTCATGTCATTCATTTGTGGTGTATTAGCCTGATGAGGAACCACTGAAAACGAGCTTGTTCGCTAACATTTGCTCTGAAGTACAGATGCGTAAGTGAAAGAAAGGGAAAAAGGAAAACCAGTGAGCTGCGCATAAATGACGCTCACTGGTTGTGCATTTCTGAGCAGGCATTTTGATCGGGTGCACCAGGTGGTCATATTCACGAGGCGGTGGTGGATGCTTGCTTGACGGACCCAAGCTAAAGCCTTCGTCTCAGGGATTTAACCCACAAGGAAGTGGAAGCAGGTCGGTTCGGAAATGTAACTGTTGAATCACAGTGGGGTCTGCGTGAGGTCGATTGTACGCATCCTGCGGAGGTACAAACATACGAGTAGTTGTACATGTGCTTCGACCGTAGCAAATTATGCACGCGCGATCAACGTCAAACAGGCGGATTTGGGTAGGTTTGCTGATCAGTGTCCACCTGGCTTAAAGGCACGCGATAGCAGACAAATGAGCAACGGTTGTGTGCTCCGTCGCCGTCAGACTAAAGCTCATGCACTGTGCTAGCCGCAGCCGCGCTCAGCCTACAGCTTTTGACTGACTTTTGTGGAAGAGAACCGCCAAACTCCCGTTTCTGCGACGAGGCCGGGATCGAGTTACCCTAATCTCTAGTCGTTGGCATGTATGGCTATGAGGTGATATGGAAAGTGCAGCCAAGTGTAGATCATGGGTCAGAGGCATACTAACCCTCGGTCACATTACGAATGACAAGCGATAAATAATATGACGTAGTTGAAGCACATCGACCACGTATTAGATAGTAGTTTGTGCCTTTTCCTCACTCACACGCATGGCTGGAAACACTTTCGGATACGGCAAGAAGTCGTGCGCAATGGCGAACCTGTTGTGACTCTCTATTCCCATGAACATCGAATGGTATTCTTTCCCTCTACCTTTGTTTATTGAATTTCCCATATGTTGTGGCACTATGCTAATTGTCCTTTTGGCGGTGTTGAATTTATGTACATATCTAGGCACTCTTGTGCACTGTGGATCGTCCCAGTAGGCTCTTAGTACGGTCAATTGCTTTCCTTCCTACGCTTTGCAGGCAACAAGCTTGGTCCGGGTGGAGTGAACAACGACCACTAGGAGCCATTTGTGAGAATGAGGGCACCAGGTTTATTCTGTGATGCGTTTTCAACCTACAGCATTTCACTGTTACCGCGACACCTGGCATACTCGCGATTCGCAGGCATTCGAGGCAACCTGCGAAAACATTCAATGACGCAAGATAAGGCATGTAAACGAAATGACGCAGTGACACCTCACTTAAAAAGAGAAAATGTGAAGGTTATTGGAACCAGAAACCTTGTGGCTTACCGCCTCTTTGAGCTTGGGGGGCAAACGCAGAGGAGGTTGGTCGTTGGAATTCAGAGAAACACCGGGAGTGGATGTCATGAGGTTGCCTCTAGAGACCACAGATGCTCCTCTCTTTTTTCCTGCCGCGATGGGAGCAAGCGGGGCTGGAAATGCAGAGCATTCCGCGTCCTGATTCGCTTTCGGTTGAGAATGACGAGGCATTCGGATATTGAAGTCAGGCGGATTGATGTACGTGGTAAATGAATGCTGTGCTGATTGGATCGACCGGTTGGACGTGTATAAACGACAAAAGTGAACTGGGCTGGTCAGCCCGGGCTGATTACTTCGAAGAACTGTTGTTGTTAGAGGCAAAGCAAAAAGCGCACCGGACAATCGTGACTGAGTAAATGTTGAAGACGGAGAAGACAACGGATAGTACTCGCCAATAACCGGGAATAGTGGCAAGTCTGGATGTTGCACCAGCTGGAAAGAAAACACGCATGTATACGTCACAAAAGTGTATTTTATCCAACCACGGTATTAATAAAGGAAATGGCAGACAGCAAAAATAATGCTTAGCGTATACGTTTCGAAAACTGCTGCTGACTCGTCTAGCATTCGTGCATCCAGTAACCGGTGAGAGACTGTTGAATGAATACCGATCCTCTAATTGCGCCATTAAGTTCCGCACGTAGTAATTTGGAAACAAACATACTGAATAGTACAAGATCAGAAAAACTGTGACTAAATGCGTTGAGATTCGGTTGCCGCTGGTCATCTGTGATACGCGAACGGAAATACACGAAATTTGGTCCCGTGTATTCAACCGGCCCCGGGACCATTTCTCTAGGGTGTGGTGACTCAACACCAGACTGTGCGTATGCTAAGCGTAACGGCTAACAATCACAGTGTACTTCAGCTAACCGATTGACTCGAGCGACAAAATGCGGTGGACGAGGCTATACACGCTCACGTTGCCACATTATTGTAGACCAGAGTGGGTGAGAGAAGAAGGCAAAAACCGAGTCAATCAAAACAAGGTAAAAAAAAACGTTGGAATTGTCCGGTGGTAAGTTGATGCGAGCGCCTCATTGATTGACTATAGCAGGTCAGAAATGATTCCTAACTATTGATGTGGTCGATTCAATAGCAACAGCCAGAACGACGAGACGTAGCAAACAGTTTCAATTCCTCAGTGAGTTTTTTTTACATATTCTTTTGCTATCCAGTCCACCAATGGCTATAGCACCGATTGATGATTCGGGTGCGGAAGATGGGAAACGAATTAAATCTGTGTCAAGAAAGAAGCGAACTTTCTCGAAGAAACTGTTTAGACGGCAAAACAAGCCATTAAAATAATTATCAATTCCGACTATGAATGAGAACTAGAGAGTACGTGATGTGTGAACTACATGCACAATCGTTGAACTCACGGTCAACCACGATTTCCGGCATCCATCTTCAAAGGAAAAGTGTCCACAAATACTGCTACGTTTTAAATTGGTTCTGCTGTGTTCGCTACACTGCCCCACTGAAAATATTTATTTGTCTGACTTGAGTACAATTGGACTGCTGATATTGGAGCATTGAATTCGTTTACAAGTGCCATAACACAGAAATTGGGGAGTTGAAGAGTCCTGCTACCATGACCATATTATTATCAGTTATAACAGATGGAGAAGGCATGAAACAGATTAAGAAATTTTACTTCTCTGGAAAATACATGACGTGTCCTAACGTCAATATGTTGAGCTATCTGCTACCATTCTGTGGATAAATAATCGAGTGAGTAAAGAATGGACCACAGATCTAGGTACCAACAGACGAACGACCTATCGGGCTTCGAAATCCAGTTGACATGATAACCGGTGATACGAGAAGCGCATGCAACCACTGAATAATAAGTGTGTTCAGAGCGGACGGAATGGCACACATTCAACTTACAATACGGATACCATTCTCTGTATGAAAAGTGTACTCACTAGGTCAACTGCCTGAATATCAGCCTTTAGCATAAGACAAACAAGTTGGAAAAAGAGCGACGGCCTTAGTGAGTTCAGACAACCCACTGGTGTGTTTATATTACTACCGATTAGAATTAGGATTGGGCTGGTAACGCTGCATAGCGACGTGCTAAGCTGATGATGGCGCGATGGTTTTATACCTTCGTGACCCACTGAGCTATGCTGGGTGGAAGTTTCCAAGTTCCATCAGAGTGATTCATACTATACTTTTTCTTAGCCAATTGAATCCATAACGCTTCCAAATTCCATCCTAAGGAAATCATGTTCCTCCATAGATCTTTCAAGATGGTCCACAACGCTTCCAAGTTGCATCTAGCGGGCACGAACGCCTCTAACTGCTACGGCCCATTGAGTAACCAAACCCAAAACAGACACTATCATCAAACTCTGTGTGCTTATCTGTTACAACATTTGAGATTGGCCACTCAACAAGCAGCACGTATTTTTAGAAGTGGTTGCGCCCGTTAGATGCAACGTGAAGGCGTTAAGGACCATTTTGAGAGATCTATGGAAAAAGGATTTCATTAGGCAATTTGAAAGCGCCATGGATTCTATCGGCTGAGAAAAGGTATAGGTAGGTCAATGGTTAGGGGTCAGACTAACTTAGTCTCACAATCCATGGCCCTCTTTCATTAATATCTAGCCATGTGAGACCGTAAATTTACTGGCTATAAGCTCACGGCTCGACTGACGTAGAGCGCTATTCGATGTTTCCTTTCTTGTGGGACAGTATGCCTCAGAAGCAGCAAGAAACTCACGGTAGGGAGCTCTCACCAAGTTAGTGCTTCTGCTGGTCATCATCATCAGATCGAGCTAGAGGTTGGGCTACTTCGATCTCAGCTTGTCCGCCGGGATTTCCACGCGTCCTGCTCATCTCGCACTCCCGGCCGTTTTGACCAAACACATGCACAACCTTCACTGACGTGAGCTCACGCATTGCAAAGGCCAGAGCTGCCTTCTTGAACCTGCGTCATCTTTGGCGACAGAAGGGAGTTTCCCTCCGTCTGAAAGGCCGTGTATACAAGACCACAGTGAGGACCGTTCTGCTCTATGGTAGTGAAACTTGGCCCCTTCGGTCTGAAGATCTGAGGCGCCTTCAAGTCTTTGATCATCGTTGTTTGCGAAGCATTGCTGGTGTCGGATGGCACCAGCGTGTCCGCAACGATGATGTGCGTAGGCGAGTACTAGGTGGTGATAATCATGCTAGCTCCCTAGAACAACAGATAGCATTGAATAAGTTGCGTTGGCTCGGGCACGTGCTACGCATGCCTGGTCACCGCTTACCTAGGAGGGCCCTGTTCAGTCTACCAGGTGTAGGATGGCGCAAGGCTCGAGGTGGACAGAAGTTGACCTGGCAGCGGGAAATGAAGTCACTGACGACCAAACTGGATTCCGTTGGTCCGTCTCGTCCTCCGGGTTGGAGTCCACTTGACTCACCTTGTGCTTGGCTCGAGACTTTACAGGACATGGCTCGCAACCGACACCAGTGGCACGTCTGCTGCCGTCTCCTAATCGGATTGTCTGTTTAAAGTGTGTTTGGTGCTGAGTTATCTGCGGGGTAATGGCTGATTATGACGCGTGGCAGTGAAAGCCCCAAGGAAGCTGTCTCGCCGATGCCGCCTTACCTTTGCACGATAGCCAGCTGTTTGTGACGGCATGTTGTCTACACAAGGTGTTTGCTTAGGGCATTAAGGTTTTCAGGTAAGTCCCCCTTTTCTCCCTCTTCTTATTCTTTATTTCATAGGTCCTCATGGTTGTATGGCAGCGAAGCATCAGTTCAAATGGCTGATGTACTGCTATGGATGATGATGATGACCATCATCATCATCATAAACGTAAGCCAGAGTTTGGAAACACCTCACAACACAAACGCCGCTGAGGTCGGCTCCAAGCCATGTCAATAAATTTATCCAGCCAAACGTGGTCAACGTCCTTCGGTCCCCAACCAGGGAGGCGAGACGCTCCAAGCGAGGCCGACTTGGAAATAAGGGCCTTCCTTCCTTGGCTGCCCCTCCTCTTCTTTCATCCATAGCCCCGGCGAGCAAATGACGCACTTCGCGGAAGTCGGTGTGCTGGCATGCGCAACACGTGACCTAGCCATCGGAGCATGGTGCGTGAAATGACGTTGCAGAGCGGTTTGCTTCTCCTTCCTACGCAATAAACAAGGCGTCGGACACGCTCATTGCTCACATGGAGTTCCCACTTGATACGAGCCAAACTGCGAAGGCACCGGTAGTTGAACGTAAGTAACCTCTACGTCTGTCGGTCTAATGGGCCAGGTTTCACAACCGTACAGCAAGGTCGAAGGTATGGCTGCATTGTAAACTGCTTTTCACGGAGTGGGTGACGTCTCGTCGGCGCCATAGGTGACGAAGATTAGCAAAAGCGACTCTAGCTTTTGCTATACAACTGCCCAGGTAGTTGAACTTTTGAACGCCATCTACCTGATCCCCACCAAGGGCCTGTGCAGGCGATCCATGTATATATGGGAGGAAAGCTTTGCATTTCGAAGATGCGAAGCCAGCCAGTGCTACTCTGTCCAGAGCCCATCGGCACGTTTGTGAGCTGTCACAGATGAAGCCAATATCGTCAGCATACTACAATTCACGAAGTCGCTCACATGAAAGCAGCTTCACACCTTCTAATTCGTGTCCAGTGAACGCGATCTCCGTGACTTCGTCAATAGCGAAGTTGAGGAGGAAAGGTGATAGCAGGAATCCCTGTATTACACTGCTGGAGCTATCCAAGAGGGCGGCAGCTTGCCGTAAGCCCTCACTATGTCCGAGCTATGCGCGTAAAGAGCTCGGATAATACTTACATATTATTCGGGCACACCTATCTTTAGCAGACTAACCCAAAGAGCACATCGATTCGCAGAATCAAAGGCAGCTTTGATGCCGAGGAACACAACAACGGTGGGCCGCCAATATATGTGATGGTGCTACAACAATTGTAAAGTAAAGATGTGATCGATGCAGCCCAGACCTCGACGAAACGCGACATGCTCATCACAAATGTTGTTTCCATGAGCGCCAATCAGTCTGTGAAGGACAACAATCAGGCAATTTGGCGGCGATGGAGATCAGTCTGATTCTTCCATGCTTGTCGCATTCCGAACATGAACCTCTCTAGAAATCCGGGGCAATATTGGAACGGCCGCAGTCGGCTGGGAGTCACCTGCTCCCACGGTTTCACTCGTGTAAATCATTTATAATAGCAGACCCCGTGTTTGAAAAGAACTAGAGGATGATCCTCTGGTCTTCCGGTCTCGTTCAACTTCAGAAGTCCGATCTCACATTCGACTTCTGAGCGACAGGGTTGATCCAAAGGGACAGAGGCTGGACTATCACTGACCGGTGAGAAATCTCCAAGCTCTTTTTGAAAAGTCGTGGATAGGCTGTTTACTACTGTCACATATAGTTTCAATAATAACAGGTCTCCTGCTCCACGTTTCCCGTATCACACGTAATAACTTCCGATGGTTACCAAGCGCAGCGGTCAGTTCCACGTCCGACACACGATGAGACCACCAGGATTCACGGTCTCACTGCAGGCTAGCACGGAGTTTCGTCCTGAGGTCTTTGCGAGTCTCATCATGTCCTCTTCCAGCCGGAATGTGCCAGCAAGCGTCCATGTTGTAGAGGCTGCGAATAGACCCAATGTCTATCTTGGCTATTAGAGTTACCACACGAGGGTTTTCCCGCTGCTAGTAAGGTCTGGTGAATATGCGACCAGTGACCTTCAAATGTATTTAATAAGCACTTGTTCAGCCTCTGACTTCGCCAGTTGGCAGGTGTCTATGAGCTCACAGCGTCGTCGCAAGTGTCTACCAAAACTCACCCGCAGATCAGTACATACAAGTGTTCAGTGTCCATACACGTGTTCCAAAACGAGCGACAGCTTGGAAGCAACCTCTCCAGCGGTAAGTGATCGCAAGGTGATCGATTTGCGTCCATGCCTAATGGGCGCTCTGTCACCCTGTGGCGGATGTTATGTCGGAATTTAGTGCGCGTATAAATAGACTAGCATCTTCACATAACGGCTCACCGTTATCGTTACGGAAGCCTACACCGTGTTGGTCGCCCAGATGTATCTCATCAGTGGACAATATTCCAACTTGAGCGTTCAAATCCCAGCCAGTACTACAGTATCCGTGCTTCTTCTGTAGTGAAGGAGCTCATTCAGTTGGCGATAGAAGTCGTCTTTCACTGATTCAGTGCTACAGTTTCTGGGCGCGTACGTCGCAATGACAAATGGACACCGTATCTCTACGATAGACTTCGAAACTTTGAAAGAGCCAGCCAGTCGGACCGCACACATCCGGCTACTGATTGGGATCTAATCAACCAGGCCAGTTTCAGCCCGAGAACTCAACTGCATGACCTACAGATAAACGCAGTGAGAAAGCACTGTTAGTGTCACCTGTAGGGTATCGTAGTGAGTACAGAGCTCGGATGTTGTAGGCAAGTTTCCGATAAGCAGCAGATATCGATCGAGAGGGTCTCAAATGTTTGGCAATTACTGCTTGTTGACCGGTCTGTAACAATGTAGTACATTGAGGGAGGTCAAGCTGAGGAAAGATCGAGGGCTGCAAATAAAAACCGATGAACTTAGGTTGTCCGCTTGGTTGGACAAGGGTCTGTCAAAGGGTAGGAGTCACGCTCCACGTTTGCATATGAGCCGAAACTAGAAGAGAAGCGACAATTGAGGCAACATCATCACACACGTTAGCTAGAGGTGGGGAACACCTTAGCTACTGTGCCGCAAATTGAACGGGATGATAAGAGTGAAAAGGCGTAAGAGGGGGAATAAGAAGACGGGAAGGCTTGAGTAGTAGCATCCAAACCCTACACTTTGTGAACAACATGATAACACAAATAACTGGCTCTTGTGCAAAGATAAGACCGCATCGGCGAGACAGCTTCATTGAGCCTTTCACTGCCCTGCGTCATAATCAACCATTACTCACCAGATAACTCAGCACCAAACGCAGTTTACAGGTAGTCCGACTAGGAGACGGCAGCCAACGCGCCCATGGTACCGATTGTGAGCCATGCCCTGTGAAGTCTCGGGCCAAGTACAAGGCAAATCATGTGGACTCCAGTCTGCAAAACAAGACAGACCGACGGCACCAAGTTTGGTCTTCAGTGACTTCATTTCCCGCTGCTAAGTCAAATTTTGTCCACCAAGCGCCTTGCGTCACCCTACACCTGGCAGACTAAACAAGACCCTCCTCGGTAAGCGGTGACCGGACATACGCAGTACGTGCCAAAGTCAACGCAACTTAGTGCTATCTGTGCTTCCAAGGAACTAGCTTGAGTATCAGTGCCTAGCACTCGCTCAAGCACAGCATCACTGCGGACATTGTGGTTTCACCCGACACTAGCAATGCTCCGCAGAGAGCGATGAACAAAGAAATGAAGGCGACTCAGATCATGAGACCGAAGGGGCCAAGTTTCACTACCATAGAGCAGGACGGTAATCACTATGGCCTTGTAAACACCCCCTTCTAAATGGAGGGAAGCCCCTTTCTGTCACCACATGTCGCAAATTCAAGAAAGCAGTTCTGGCTTTTGCAATACGTGAACTCACTTCAGTTAATATGCACCCATCATTGCTGATTCAGCTACCAAGGTAACTGAATTGAGCAAGCGCCTCGTGTTCTGTTATAATGGGCCATGGGATCATGAAATGGCTGGTGGTCCTGCTCCAAAGGTGCGAAGGCACACTTCGAAGGTGCGAGGCACATGCCAAACTACAGTACCACTCTTGAGAGGCTATTCTGGGTTGACTGGACCGCCCCATTATCGTTAAACAGCAAGACGATATGGTCGGCATAATCAAGAGTAACTAGCCTTCCACCAGGCGGCACTTCAACGCTTGCACCGTGAGATTCCGCAGTGGAACACTCCATGATGGAGTCCACGACGAAATTGAACAAAAATGGGGAAATTGGACAATGCTGACGAACGCCACTTGTTGTCGGAAAGCCATACGGCTGCTCCACGTAGACTATGATGCGGCCTGTAGTGTTCAAGTACATGGAAGTAGAATGTTTACATATTTCATAGGAACACTTCTCCGCACAAGTATTTGGAACAGAATGCATCGGTCGACCGAGTCGAGCGCACTCTCGAAATCGAGGAACACAGCTATTGTCGGCCTGCGGTACGTGTGGCGCTGCTCTAGCACTTGCTGCAGGGTGAATTTATGGTCTATATAGCCCCGTCCAGAGCAGAAGCCTGCCTGCTTTTCCGTAATCCGAGATTCCCATCCTAAAGTGAGGCGACGAACCAGTAATATTATCACAACTGGCGTTAGGCTAATACCCCTGTGGTTAGCGCAATCTGTGCCACTGTCCTTGTATATTGCCGCTATAATCGATTTACTATAGTTAGTGGGGACGGTTTCCTCCTTCCATACATGTTGGAACAAGGAGGTCAGTGCTTTGCAGAGGACCTCACCTCCATCCTTAAATAGTGCAGGTGGGAGGGAATTCTGGCCAGCGACACGAAAAGGACCGAGGGCTGTGGTAGCGTTTCGGACCTTGGCCTCCGATGGTGCATCTAAATTATCCGTAGACAGCTCAACCTCCATCACCTGTGTTGGAAGAGGTCCGCAAGCAAGGAGCCAACTGAACTGATTATGAAAGTGTTCCGCCCAACGAGCCATATGGGTCTCCTTAGTGTGAATCATAGCAGCCTCACTGTCTCTGACTTTCTCACTGACATCTGGTTTCATTAGACCAGTTGTGTGGATCAGTTTGAAGAGCTTGCGATAGTTTCCTACTGCGTCTGCCTCCTCCTTTTCTTAAGCCCGACTAAACCAAAGGCCTTTCTTGCCAACGCGCAGGCTCCGCTTTAGTTTGTGTCTAATAGTCCGTCTGGTCACATTGTGCTCAGAGCCAGTCGCGAGGTTTCTTCTGGATTCCAATAGGTTCACCGACCTCTCAGATATCCAGTGACTCTTGCAGTGACGATTGATGGTGTCACAAGCAGATGCTCCTGTGTCGTGCATGGCGGCCGACATCATATTCCAGTGAAACTCAGTGTCAGAAGGACAAAGGAGCAAAAGTTCAGTAACCAGTGCATCTTGGTTGGCTTACCTGACCGAGGGATGGAATAAATTCTCAGTTGCCTATCGGGGAAGATGCTTGGTGCGCCTCCCGGTAAAGTTCATTGAAAAACGACAGCGTACCAAGGCATGATCAGAGTCGATGCAAGTGCCCTACAAAGAGCGGCAATGCAGGATGGAACCACGCCACTTGTAACTTGTAGCGACGTGATCTATTTGGGTTCGTTGCTGGCCAGCTCCAGGAGGACGCCCAGTGTGTCTGAAAGCAGTGCTACTAAGAAACAGCCGGTGCTCCGCACACAGTTACATAAGGCGCTAGTTGTTTTCAGTTCATTCGGAGTTAAGCCCATAATTACCACCCAGCTGAGCTTCTGAAGAGCCCAGGCGACCTACTTGTGCATTCATATTATGATATCTGAACTGACAGCACTGCGTAGTAGCGCGTTCAGTTCGTGGTAGAATGTTCTTGGCAGTATCAGAAATGCAGTCGGTGGGAGCATAAGCGGAAATCACAAACAAACAGCGTTTTGTACTACTTCGTGAATCAACCTTAGCTGATGTCAAACGGACTGCACACAAATGGCTATTCACCGAAATCCAGTTAACCAACGTTGAGCACGATGCCTAACCCAGCTTGACCAGTGATTGTCGCATCAGTGTCTCCGGATGCTTGCAACCAATAGTGAGAGGACAAGACAGGTGCAGCTAATTCAACAATCCCATGAGGATTATTGATCCTAGTTTCGGATACGCAACACACGTCAATAGCCAGTGTGTCCAACGTGCATGCGAGTGCAGCCTGTTGACGTATTTATCTTAGGATGCGGAAGTTGAACGCCGCCAGGGAAACGGGGCAGCGTGGCTTTATAGGGGACGGTTGCCGATAGGCGTCCAGTGGGTGGTGCGGGGTAGCTGCAGATGGTTAGATACCAGTGGCATTAAGGCTGCTGTCAATTAAGCTTGGAACTATAGGAGGCAGGTTAGTGATGGAGTTGTCGGCCGGTGGCCGAGTGGTCTGCACGCTTGCTTTGCAACCATAAGGTCACCGGTTCGAATCCGCGTAGGGGTGGGCGTCCTCGCGGTATACTCAGCCGGCGCGCGACTGGTGGTGGTCGCGCGGCAGCGAAGCGCCGTTACGGCGTACAGCTGCCACACACAGTGATGGAGTTGGAGGGAGTAAGGAAAACAGGTGGAAAAGAAAAAAGGGAGGCGCCAACAGTAGCATGTTTCCGCTTCTCCGCCCAGCTATATGCAGCAGGTAAAGCGACCCTTCATAATCTGCACGATGGTTGATGAAGGATGTAGTTGAATATTGAGAAAATTATCATTGTTATCTGTTTGCCTGACCTCTAGCCATTGATCAACCTGGTAGGAGTAGCTCTCAAGGGGCCCAGGGGCACAAACCCAGTATAGCTCAATGGGCCAATGAAATATGCAAACAGTGGTGCCACTTTAAGGTCCAGTCTCGTTGCGAGGGGGTATCAGATAGGTACCGATGATTATGGCTGGTTTGCCGAACAACCTCCTCGTGGTGCCAGCTGGGTTTTCCCGGGTTTTTCCCGTTCCAGCGAATGGTTCGGCGGCAGTGTTCCAGGAGGTGGTGGGTTTTCGCCTGGCAAGCCTTCTCCCTATAAAAAGCCACACATGTCCGTTTAACAACACTGCGACGTGGCGGATGTGACTAGCCACTAAATAAAGTCACTGCCCCTTGCCCCTCCCTGAGAGGCATTGTACTTTAAGGGTGCGTTGGGCCCCTGGTCCTTCACGGACCGAAAGGCGTATGAACCATCTATTTGGTCACCGGCTCCCAACGGGTTGCGACGCCCTCACATCGCCCTGCTGCTTTGTAGGTTAGATCTTTGATCAAAGGCTCGGGGTAGGGACCTCTAAGACAACCCTCTACTTCGGCCTGGGCAACCGGGTAGTATCACGCCCACTGACGAATCATGGACTACATCGCTCACTACTGCTACTGCTATGCCTCTCTTCTGTCCTAACTCAACCGCTCAACCTCCACTCACAGATCACCCCACCTCCCGTCCTTCACCTACATGTACTCTTATGTCTTCGACGGTCATCGTCACAAACGACCCACGTCTCGCAGCTGATGGAAGTAACAGCCAAACTCCCGGTTTTCAATGTTCTGCGATCGCAACCGCCTCTCACTTCACCGAAGCTCCAGTTTTTCTTCGACCTGGTTCTCCATTCATCCTCGCAGCGTTTAATGTTCGAACTTTGATGCAGATCGGACGACAAGCATGTCTAGCCCGTACTCTTGAAACGCTATCGGTAGACATCTGTTGTCTTTCAGAGACCAGATTACGAGACTCTAGCGCCGTCATCAGAATGGCCTCTCCGATAAACTCTGACGCCAAATACTACTTGCGGCTTTCCGGAGACCCAGAAGCTGCCGCCACTGGTCAAGCTGGTGTTGGGGTTGTATTAAGTGCCAGGGCTGAATCAGCTCTGCTTGACTGGATCCCAGTCAACAGTCGGCTATGTGCAGTCAGACTAAGAGGTTCATGTAACGTAAGCAGGCGTCGAGACGTTAAGCGTGCCTTGTTTGTCGTCTCCGCCTACGCCCCTACAGACTGCAGCCCGGATGCAGTTAAAGATAGCTTTTATCAACAACTACATGAACTTCTGCGTTCCTCCAAAAGGACTGATATAGTCATTCTTGCCGGGGACTTTAACGCACGGATTGGCCGCCTTCCACCAAGCGAGCACCACATTGGGGGTAGTTTTGGTCTCGGTGGCAGTCGATCAGACAATGGAGACAGATTGCTTGCTCTTTGCTCTGATCATCGCTTGTTTCTTTCGAGCACTAGTTTTCGGCACTCGAGGAGACACACTGCTACCTGGCGCCCGCCCTCACAAACGCAAGAGTGCTCCCAGCTTGACCACATAGCAATCAGCTACAGATGGCGCGGAAGCATAACGGACTGCCGATGGTACTGGTCAACTTTTCTAGACTCTGACCACGCATTGGTTCGTGCTAAGATTTGCATGCGTTTCGGAGGATTACCTAAGCGCGCCCACTACCGACCGGACGTCGCGAATCTACAAAACGCTGCGATTTTAATCAGGTACCAAGCCTCACTGGCAACCTTGCTTGGCTCAACTATTGACCGTAATCTCGATTCGCAGTGGGCGCATATCAAAGATGTTTTAGTTTCCGCCAGTATCGACACTTGTGGAGTTACCCGTCACCCATCGAAGCATTGGATTTCCGCCGACTCCTTGTCGCTGATGGACAAACGCCGCTTGATCCCATCGGATTCCAAACACAGTGAGGAACGCCAATACCTTGGCCGAGAGTTGCGCAAGATTCTGCAAATGGACCGCGAAGCTTGGTGGTGTGAACGTGCTAGGGAGATGGAGCTTGCTAGTCTCTGTGGTAATACCAGGAAACTTTTCCATCTCATTCGAGTCACCGGTGTTCGATCTGGTATAAGTGAAACAATATGCGAAGAGAATGGCACCTTAATCACCAATCTTCAACGACGGTTGGAGCGATGGGCCGAACATTTTGGCTCGCAGTTTTGTTGGCCCCCAGCTCCATCTGCTACCTCTGGCGCTCCCGCTGGGGCCGAGTGGTCTACCCCCCACAGATCCTCCGTCTTCCCAAGAAATCGAGCAGGAGCTCCGGCACATGAAGCGTTATAAAGCCCCCGACCCTGATGGTCTTCACCCAGCTCTATTTAAAGATGGTAGCGCATCGCTGGTTCGAGAACTCACCGCTTTGTTCTCGAAAATTTGGTCGAAAGAGAAAGTTCCGTCATCTTGGGGTGAATCGATAGTCGTCCCTTTCTTCAAAAAGGGCCTGCGCACAATCTGCTCCAACTACAGAGGAATAAGTTTAGTCCCCGTCGTTTGCAAGCTGCTGGTGTCCATCATACTTCGCAGGCTATCCCCAACACGCGAATCGTTGCAACGAGAAGAACAAGCTGGGTTTCGCCCTCGTCGCGGCTGCATCGATCAAATCTTCACACTTTGCCAGATCCTCGAGCTCCGCCATGTGTATCAGAGGCCAACGATTGCTGTGTTCCTGGATATCCGTGCAGCCTTCGATTCTGTCGATCGTACAGTACTGTGGCAGTGCCTTCTGAGGAACGGTGTCCCCGAGAAGTCCGTCTCCATACTACGCGCTCTATACAGTCTGACCTCGGGCAGGGTTAGGGCTTATGGCATGCTTTCGCCTACCTTTGTGGTCTCCAGTGGAGTTCGACGTGGACGCCCTATCTCTCCGTTCCTATTCAACTGTGTCATTGAGGATGTCCTGAAGAACGCTCTGAGCGATTCGTTGAACGCTGGCGTTGAGCTCGTCCCAGGTAGTCGAGTTGTTGATTTGGATTATGCTGATGATATCGTCTTGCTGAGTGACGATCCACACGTCGTCCAACTTGCACTAAACCGCTTGGCGATTGAAGCATCAAAGTACGGTATGTGCTTTTCGCCATCCAAATGCAAGGCTCTCCTTCAAGACTGGCAGATGCCTCTGCCTACACTCACGCTTGCTGGTGAGACACTAGAGGTTGTGGAGAGCTTTGTCTACTTGGAAAGTTGCATCACTGCTGGCGGGGCTGTTGGAGACGAGATTTCGATGTGCATCTCGAGAGCAGGCCTCGCTTTTTCTAGGCTGAGGCATTTGTGGCGTCGCCATCATCCATCATCATCATCAACAACAGCAGTACATCAGCCAGTTGAACTGATGCTTCGCTGCCATACAACCATGAGGACCTATGAAATAAAGAATAAGAAAAGGGAGAGAAGGGGGACTTACCTGAAAACCTTAATGCCCTAAGCAAACATTCAGGGTCAAGGCGCCTACACCTTGTGTTAACAACATACCGTCACAAACAGCTGGCTATCGTGCAAAGATAAGGCGGCATCGGCGAGACAGCTTCCTTGCGGCTTTCACTGCCACGCGTCATAATCAGCCATTACCCCGCAGATAACTCAGCACCAAACACACTTTAAACAGACAATCCGATTAGGAGACGGCAGCAGACGCGCCACTGGTGTCGGTTGCGAGCCATGTCCTGTAAAGTCTCGAGCCAAGCACAAGGTGAGTCACGTGGACTCCAACCCGGAAGGCGAGACGGACAAACAGCACCCAGTTTGGTCGTCAGTGACTTCATTTCCCGCTGCCAAGTCAACTTCTGTCCACCTCGAGCCTTGCGCCATCCTACATCTGGTAGACTGAACAAGGCCCTCCTAGGTAAGCGGTGACCAGGCATACGTAGCACGTGCCCGAGCCAACGTAACTTATTCAGTGCTATCTGTTGTTCTAGGGAGCTAGCATGATCATCACCACTTAGTACTCGCCTACGCACATCATCGTTCCGGACACGCTGGTGCCATCCGACACCAGCAATGCTTCGCAAACAACGATGATCAAGGACTTGAAGGCGCCTCAGATCTTCAGACCGAAGGGGCCAAGTTTCACTACCATAGAGCAGAACGGCCCTCACTGTGGCCTTGTATACACGGCCTTTCAGACGGAGGGAAACTCCCTTCTGTCGCCAAAGATGACGCAGGTTCAAGAAGGCAGCTCTGGCCTTTGCAATGCGTGAGCTAACGTCATTTTCTATGCGCCCATCATTGCTGATGCAGCTGCCAAGATAAGTGAATTGATCAACCACATCGAGTTCCTCGTTAGCAAGCGTCAAGGGGTCATCGAGTGGCTGGTGGTCCTGCAGCAACACTTTGCATTTTGAAGGTGCGAAGTGCATACCAAATAATGGGACCACTCTGGATAGGCTATTCAGGGTTGATTGTGCCGCCTCAACATTGTCGAAAAGCAAGACGATATCGTCCGCATAATCTAGATCAACTAACCGTTCACCAGGCAGCACTTCAACACCTACATCGTGAGATTCCGCAAGGGAACACTCCATGATAGAATCCACGACGAAATTGAACAAAAACGGGGAAATCGGACAACCCTGACGAACGCCACTTGTAGTCGAAAAGCTATCCGATAGGGCACCCTGACCCTGACGCGGCCTCTAGTGTTCGAGTATAGAGCACGAAGGATGTTCACATATTTCGTGGGAACACCTTTCCGCGCAAGTATTTCGAACAGAATCGATCGATCGACTGAATCGAACGCACTCTTGAAATCGAGGAACACAGCTATTGTCGGTCTGCGGTATGCGTGGCGCTGCTCTAGCACCTGCCGCAAAGTAAATATATGGTCTATACAGCCACGTCCTGGGCGAAAACCGGCCTGCTCTTCTCTAATCCGAGATTCCCGTTCTGCAGTGAGGCGACGAACGATAATCGAGGACAGTAATTTTGTCACAACTGGCGTTAGGCTAATACCCCTGTGGTTCGCACAGTCTGTGCGACTGCCCTTCTTGTATATTGCCACTATAATCGATTCGCTCCAATTAGCCGGCACACTGTCTTCGTTCCAGATACGTTCGAATAGGGAGGTCAGTGCTTTGCAGAGGACCTCACCACCATCCTTAAATAGTGCAGGTGGTAGGGAATCCGGGCCAGCGGCACGAAAACGATTAAGGGCTGTGATCGCGTTTCGGACTTCGGCCTCCGACGGAGGCTCTAAACTAACCGTCCATGGCTCGTCCTGCATCAACTGAGTAGGAAGAGGTCCGGGAGCAGGGGGCCAGCTGAGCTGATGTTCAAAGTGCTCAGCCCAACGAGCCATACGGCGCTGCTTATTGTGTATCAGCGTCGCCACGACATTCGTCTCTCCATCAAAGGGCGGGTCTATTGTGCAACTGTTCGTGCTGTACTGTTGTACGGATGCGAGACCTGGCCCATTCGTAAAGATGACTTGCGCAGGCTGTCCGTCTTCGAGCACCGCTGTCTGCGGTCCATTGCCCGTGTGTGGTGGCAGCACCACGTAAGCAATTTGAAAGTTAGACAGCCTGTCTTGGGACGTGGAAGCCACTCGTTCGAGGAGCTCGTCTCACTGCATCAACTGCGGTGGTTGGGACACGTATTGTGCATGCATGTTCAGCGTTACCCCAGTCGTGCGTTGTTTGCACTGGCTGGACACGGCTGGAAGAGACGGTCTGGTGGACAGCCTACAACATGGAGAAGCCGCATGAAAAAGTTGACGAAACAGTTGGCCTCGGCCGGTTGTTGTCGACTACCTGGTTGGGGTCCGAGAGATGAGGATACTTGCTGGTTGAGGGCCTTGGAAGTTATGGCTCAAGATCGATGTCAATGGCAGACGTGTGCATCGGTTTGTTGCGGTGTCCCTTCTTCCTCCCTCTAAAAAAAGTAAAACTGAAAAAATTTCATAAACCATGAGTGGTAAAATAGACAAAAAAGGCATTTGTTGTTGCTCTTTTCTTATTATTCATATTGTTCTATTCAGCCATGATTCCGATGGCACAATATCTGTACCATAGATTGTGAATTATATATATATATATATACATATATATATATATATATATATATATATATATATATATATATATATATAGGTTGGCGGCATCCGGTTTCGGATTTGCCTGTCACTGTGGCCAGCCACAGGACGCCTGCGTCTACAGAGGGACCATGGGTGGCTTGCGCTGCACCACTCACAGCTCCATCCACACCCCATATCCAGTGTAAACCCGAAGGAATAAGACCGGGAGGCATGTGGATAGGAGCCACGTTTCATCAACGAAGCCGGCCCACACTCCTTCACAGGCAAACACAAGCACCCTGTATTTGGGGAATCAATCGCACACAAGGCGGTGGCTGGACCGTAGTCCGCTCCACACTGAGTGCATGGAACCACTCTTTGATCCTAACACGGCCACAAGGACCGTGCACCCTGTCCCCTCCAGCAACGACCAACTGTCTCCTGGAGCCAGTATGGACGAGGTAGTGGGTAATAGACAGGTAGGCACCTTGTCAACATGCACAGCAAGCGCAGCCTCACCGGGGATATCAAGCGACAGCCAATCACTTGAGAGAAAGATAACAAAGAAAATAAATCGAGTAATGCATAAGGAAAGGGTGACATATATCTTAAAGTAATGAGCATCTGAAGTAAATTGTTTACAGAAGAATGCGAGATAAGTTCACGAGGTCAGAAAGTATACTTTAGGAAAATGCCACAAACACAAAAATGTTTTCGAAAAGGACTAGAATTGGCTTAAGTAACGTGTACAAGTTTACAGAAGAGAGTACAGGTAGACATTTATATGAGAAAGCAAAGCATTGGGACAAAATTGAAAACCCACCACCTGAAATAAACAGACTTAGCACGCAAGCAAACGGTGACATAAATCTTAAATTAGTGAGCATATGAAATAAGAGGTTGACAAAAGAATACGTTTACAAAAGAATACGAGGTAAGTTCACGAGGTCAGGAGGTTTATTTTACGGAAATGCTACAAACACGAGTGTTGTCGAAATAACTACAAGTGGCTTAAGCGACGTGTGCAAGTGAATAGAAGAGAGTATAACTAAGCATTTATAAGGGAAAGAAAAGCATTAGGGCAAAATTGAAAACCCACCACCTGAAGTAAATAGACTTTATATATATATATATATATATATATATATATATATATATACCGATGATTATCCTCTGTGACGGCCAGGGCATCAAGACATTGTTTGAGGATGCATTCATTGTATTGCATGTGCAGGATACTGTCAGGTTGCTCAAGCCTAGACAGGAGAACAATTGGGGTTCCCAAACAAAGCCTTTGGTGCAAAAACTTGACTGCAAGGCAGTGATCTACAAAGTCCGTTTTAAGGAATAAGGAGCCACCGTCACTGCAACACCAAACCTGAAGGATGACATGTACACTAGTAGGAAAGTGTATAGTATCTCTTGTGGATTCTTTCCCCGTCCGCTTCAGTAGCGTGTCGACGAAGCGCTCCGCTTGTCCGCTTGACTGGGGATGCAACGGCGGCGAACGTAGATGTGCGATGCCCTTCTGTGCGTAAAACTCGGTAAACCGAGAAAAAGTGAACTTAGAGCTATTGTCAATGACTATAGTTTTCGTTAATCTGTCCTGGCTGGAATGTCTTCTCAGAATGTTGATTGTTGAAACAGTTGTGTGATCCATGCAGAAGACCTCAGACTACTTGCTGCTGAAGGAGTCAACGATCAGGTCCGGTCGACTGTTCACGGGAGCAAAGAAATTGGTGTGTACACGCTCTCGCGACTTTCTTGCCAACGGCTAGGAAGCTAGTTCAGCCTTTCTCGGTGTCTGACTGACAAGCGCGTATTGCGGACGACTTTGCCAGTTGTTCGACATCCAAATCAATACTTGGCGAGTAGATAAATTTCGCACAATGCTTTTTATTCTGTTAGTTCTAGAAGTGCTTTGGTGAGATTGCCGAAGGGGCTTTTGACAAAGCTCTTTGGTAATGACAATTCTTTCGACTAGAAGTAAATACCTATTGCCGATCGGTAGCAGTTCCTTCCTTCGGGATAAAATTGGTAATTCTTCGGCTATATTATCCTTTGCTCATCGAGTAGTATGGAATTTAACCGCATGCCGCAAAATGGGACCTGGCACAGATGCTTCACAAATCAGTTCTACCCTCAAAGGAAGGTTTCCGAAACTCTATTTATACTCTTCATGCTAGTGGGCCGGTTTCATAGTATCCGGGAAAGGTGTCTGCACGGCCGATAGCCTTTGTAGCCGTGTACTTCACTACAAAATCATAACCGATCAGGAACGCCGCTCAACGCTGCAGTCTGTTAGCTGGATAGATGGGTGTGCCAGATTTCAATTTGAATATTGCCAAAAGCGGCTTGTAGTCGGTGATAAATAAACCTCACTTATTACACGTTTATCATAACCTTCCTGCACTACATTTCAGCCTACATGCCTCACTTGCTTGCTGAATAAAGCCGAATCTTTAGGGATTATACCCTCCTCAATCGTCGCATCCCTCCTCGTTCGATTCCATTACAATTTATTCGGCAAGCAATGGATCGAATCCTCCGGACAGAACGTTTCGACAACATTCACAACAACACGAACTCAGTGAAACAGTGGACCTATTGGTTTGATATGTTTACTTATGTGTTGGACACTGTCGACTCCCTACCGTTTAGTAAATTAAGGATTCCGGCGAACTAGGTGTCCCCTGGCTACACACAATCTAGGAGCTCGCCATCGAAACTCCCAGAACTATAAATATCAAGCCAAAAGAAATCTTTGCACGTCATGTTCTAGGTAGTAGTAAGCAACAGATGGGCGAAACTCGGGATAACTATGCAGAATTTGAAATCACTAGCCCAGGATTGTAACATAAAACGGTCACGGTACAGAAGAACCGCGAGGACGTCATTCGAGATGCGTTCATACCTGGGCTCCACTCTCAAGCTATGTCAACCTCTCTTGGAATGTGCCACTCTATCTAAATACCACTTTTGAACAAGCCCGAGCTCTCGAGATGGTCTATCGTCAGTCACACTTATACTAATCAGAAAGCGATTATGGTGCATCTACCGCAGGTCACTCCGAATCTTTGCAAGCGTCAAGTAACAATGTCACCGCTATCGTATCGAATAGCAAGTGTTTCTTCTGTGGGTTCAGCAGATAATTGTCATGCGCGCGGCGCCATTTGCAACGGTTGTGGAAAGAAAGAAGATAACCAGAAAGTTTGTTGATTCTTGTCCGAAAATACACCGGCGTTCCATGATTGTCTAACCTCTATCACAGTCGCAAAGGCGCCAAACGATCTCTCCCACGCCGTCGTCAACATCCCTCTAAAACCTTCGATCACAATGAGGCTGGATCTTACCGTGGTGCGATGGTTTGTGTGCCTCAGAGATCCATGAGCTATGCTGGGTGGTGCACATTCAGAGTCACTCATACCAGATTCGTCAATGGTTAGAGGCCAGACAAACTCAGCCCCCTGGTCCTCCAGGTTGGGGGTTTGAATGAGGTGGCTCCTTATTCCTTAAAACGGACTCCTTGTAGCCCAACGCCAAAAACGCTGCGTTGCGGACAGGTTTTTTAACCAAAGGCTTTGGTTGAGAACACTAATCGTTCTCCTGGCTAGGCCTGGGCAATCTGACAGTATCCTGCCCACGCAATACAATGAATCTTCAAACAAATTTCTGATGCTCTGACCACCGCAGAGGATAATCAACGGTGCGGTATCTGCTGCATCGAGCAGGGTGGATAGGAGTTTGTATGCTACTGCTCAAGCCTTTCCGTCTTCTTATCCCCCTCTTACGCTGTTTCACCCTCATCGTCCCGTTCCAACTTCACTTTTATCCCCCCAGTTTTCAACCCCCCGATTCTTGGCCCTACACCAACATGCTTTGCTAGGCGTTCATCTTCTAATTTTAACTCACATGCTAACGCGGAGCGTCACTCCTCTCCTGTCGACAAGCCCATGTCCAACCTGCGGCACAGTAGCTGAGGTGTTTCCTACCTCTAGCTAACGTGTATAATGATGATGACTCTAAAAGCTTTGTCTGATACTGGAGGTACTGAGAGCTACACCGCCGCATCGGTTGTAAAGCGGTTCAACTGGAATATCCTCGGTTCCCGTTGTAAGAGTTCGATAGCTAGCACACATTTAACAAGTTTCACCAATGGTCATTATCTTGTTAATGTGTCGCAGAAAGACCATCATTTCACGGGCGTTAAACTGTCCGCATTCGCCAACGTTTGTTTAGATATGCTCTTGGGACGCGATTTGCTTAAGCCTTACCAAATTGTCCAAATTTCATTTTTTTGGAGAACAACCGCTTTCGCCCTGTGTATGCTATTGGCCGCCGATGTGGATCTTCCCTCCGTTTGGAAACGATGCTTCCACCTGCCACAAAATCAAGGCGTCACTCTACTGCAGAAGAGAGGTTCACTTTTACGGAAATAGAGAAGCTTCTTAAGGACGGAATCATCAACGCATCGGTATCCCTGTGGCGAGCTCAAGTTTTAGTAAGCACGAACGAGACACATAAACGCCGTGTAGTTATAGAGTAAAGCCAAATCATCAACCAGTACACTCATTTAAAGGTGTACCCCCTGCATAGAATTAACGCCCTTATCGATAAAACTTCCCATTATGCGGTGTACAGCGCTTTAGACCTAAAGAGTAAATATCATCAGATTCCTAATAAAGCAAGCGAAAGGAAATGCACGACATCTGAAGCGTGCGGAAAACTCTTCAAGTTCTCTCATATATTTTGGTGTAACCAACGGTGCGGCCTGTTCTCATAGGGTCAATGATAAATAAATAACCGGTCGCTTGGACATTTTTCCACCATGTGGCAGACTAACCAGTGCACGTCTATCCCCTGAATCGAATGCACCTTTGATACCGAGGAACACGACAACGGTGGGCCGCCAATATATGTGACAGCGCTCCAACAACTGACGCAAAGTGAAGATGTGGTCAATGCAGTCACAACCTCGACGAAACCCGGCTTGTTCTTCACGAATATGGCTTTCACAAGCTGTGAAGGATGACAGAGGCAAGCAATTTAGAGGCAATCGAAATCAAACTGATTCCTCTATGGTTGCCGCATTCCGATCGTGAGCCTCACTTGAAAACTGGGACCATGACGGAGCGGCTCCAGTCGGTTGGAACAGTTTCCTGCTTCCACAGATTCACTAATAACTCGTGTAAATCATCCATAAGAGCAGGTCCCCCAAATTTGATGAGGACTGGAGGAAGATCATCTGGTCCCGCGGCTTTATTTAAATTTAATGGTGCGACCTCACGTTCGACTACTGAGCGAGGGGTTGGATTTAAAGAGACGGCCCAGGGAGCGGGGCGATCAGTGGCCGGCGAGAAATCTAAAAATTCCGGCCGATTAAATTGACTTTCAAAGTGCTCAGCCCAATGCTCCAAGTGTTTTGACAAGTTGTGAATAGTCTGTTCACTCTCGTCATGTATAGTTTCACTAACACCAGAGCTTCTGCTGCCCGTTTCCCGTATCAGACGGAATAACTTACGATGGTTAGCAAGGGCAGTGGCCGTTTCCATCTCTGATCCACGATGAGACCACCAGGATTCGTGGTCTCTCTTCAGGCTAGTACGGAGTTTTGCCCTGAGCTTTTTGGTCGTTTCATTGTGTTCGCTTCCAGCCGGAATATGCCGGCGAGCATCCATACGTTCCAGAGACTGCGAAGAGACGCAATGTCCATGTTGACAATTAGACTTACCACATGAGGATTTTCCTGCTACTAGTAAGGACTGGTGAATATGAGACCAGTGAGCTTCAATTACACCCAGTGAGCGCTTACTCAACTCGCATGACAGCGTACTTTGATAGGCATTCAGAATAGCTGGTTTCACCAGTTGGCTGGTGTCAATGCGGTCACAACGTCGCCTTGGGCGTCCGCGAAAACGCATCTGCAGGTCAGCATATACAAGTGCATGGTCAGTGTCCACATCCGTGCTTCAAATCGAGCAATCGGTAACTTATCGCAATGTGATCGATTTGCGTCCACAGATGGTTCGAGGCTGGTGGGCGCCAAGTCACCCTCCGGCGGGTGCTGTGTCGGAAATTAGTGCTCGCAAGAAATAAGCAAGCATCCTCACACAAATGAAGTAACCGCTCGCCGTTATCATTACGGGAGCCTACACCATGTTGGCCGCCAAAATGCAGTTTATCAGTGGATAATTTTCCAACTTGAGCGTTCAGATACCCAGCCAGCACAACAGGGTCTGAACTATTTCTGTGGCGAGAGAGCTCGTTCAACCGGCGATAGAAGTCGTCTTTTACCGAATCATCGCTAGAGTTTGTGGGTGCATAGGCATCGATGACGAATAGACACCTGTTAGTTCCGTGCGACTTCGAAGCTTTGAACGAGCTAGCCAATCGGACCGCACACATCAGGCTACTGATTGGAATCCAATCAACCAGAGCAGCTTCAGCCCGGGAACTCAGGGAGAACGCTTGCCAGGCGAAAACCCACCAACCAGGCGAGAACCCATCAACCAGGGGAAATCTCACCAAGATGAATGGGCCAAATTGATCTGGAATACCGTAAACTGTCCGTCATCTGGATCTGGTTGCAATTTGGTCAATTTATGACTATGCCTATGTTGGTAAAGAGGACGCCAGGTGGCGAAGTTTCTCCTCGCGAGCCTGAAGTTCGTGTTCGAAAGAGGCAATGTCCCTTAGAGGAAGATAGATAAGTCTATCTCTGTTGTTAGAGAAAAACATATCAAGGGTGTGACCACCATCAAGATGATGTTCGTATGACAACAGGAGACCGACCTATGCACTGAAATCTCCAGTCGCAAGGCACTGAAGCGCCGTTACGGCGTACAGCTGACACACACATACAATGAAATCTCCAGTAAGGAGAACAAAGTTGGATCTTTCAGTTTTACTCAAAGGCTAATGAAGTCCGTGATGAAAGTCAAACTGAACCGATGCACAATTACAGTCGGTAGGAGTGTAGACTAAGATCACAAACAAAATGGGTCTCTCGGCACGATGTCTTTTGATCTTGCACGAGAACTGAAGCCCAATCACTTACAGTGGGCTATCAACCAATCAAGCAGCGCGGCTACAGCTTTGTCATCCAACGCGATGCCAACACCATGCAAGCCAGCTGTAGTAGCTTGTCACCAGATAGATACAGGGAGTATTTGATTCCGGGATCAACGGGGGATATCATCATAACCGCGGTGCTGGAGGTACGTAGTTGAGTTTCGGCAAGGTAACAAACATTGATAGCGACGGGTTCCAGGGTGCGCGTTAGGCCCGCCTGATACCCAATCTGCATGGGAGTCCGTATATTAAAAGCTGCTAACCGGAGTGAAGATCGGGGTCGAAGAAGCAACGTTAATCGGACTCTTTTGATATCGGAAGTAGAGCTAAAAGAAAAATATTTTTAACGATGAAGGTAGGGGAAGAGAGCGACGTAGTAGTTGTAGAATCTATGGCTTTGTCAGAGATTGTGATACTACCCAGTTGCTTAAGCCGAAATTTATCTTAGGGAGCATCACCCCGATCCCTTGGCTGGATAGCCCACCAAAAAGGCAGTGCAGCGAAATCAAGAAATCGCACTCATTGCAAGCCGGTGAAAGATTACACAGTTCATACATCTGCCGTTAAGCCGGTTGCTAAACATGGACCCAGTTCTCTCCGCAATTTCAGCAAAAGGCTGCTGAAATACAATGCTCCACAAAATGAAGCAAAGGGCGATGACTTTAGTTAGTGGTGAGTCACCCAAGTCAAGCCAAGCCAAGAGTGTGCTTTATGTCCCTATGAAGGGGGAATTTTCGGCTACAGCGCACGCCCCGGACAGGAATAAGATATTACAAGAGGATAGGCATAAAACAACGATTGAATGAACTGACACACACGCACACTATACACGTTAGCTATAGGTGGGAAACACCTCAGCTACTGTGCCGCAATACCTAAAAGAAAAAAGAGAATAAAATGCAACAGGTGCAAGCCAGCTGAGCTACCGGTAACGGATGGGCATCGTTCCGGTAAGCTACCTGCCGGCTACTATGCAGCAGAAAAAATAAAGAATTTACTATGCAAAATTATAAAATGCTAAATAGAGATCGTGTTTGGAGGGGTTGAGGGATGGGGTGGGACAAAGAAACTCACAGCACGAACCCCACTGAGGTCGGCTCCTAACCATATCAACAAGTGTATCCAGGCAAACGTGTTCATGGTCTTTCGGACCTCAACCAGGGAGCCGAGACGCTCCAACTGTGGCCAGCTCAGAAGTGAGGGCCCTCATTCCTCTCAACCAAGGCATCGCTTGGCCACCTCTCCTCTTCTTCCATCCACACTCCCGGCGCGCAATTAACGCACGTCACGGGTGTCAGTGGGCTGACATGCGTAACACGTGGCCGAGCCATCGGAGGCTGGTGCGTGAAATTACGGTGTTGAAAGGTTCATTTTCTTTTCCTGTGTCGTAAATCAGACGTTGAACACGCTCGTTGCTCACGCTGTGTTCCCACCAGATGTGAGCTAAATTGCGAAGGCACCGGTGGTCGAACGTAACTAGCCTCCTTATGTCTACTGATCTAAGGGGCAAGGAAAAAAACTGACATTTTACGCGAAGTAATTTACTCACCAGTTCTTGATCAGCTAAATTTTGAACAGTCAAAACACATGGCGAATGAGGGATAATTGATGTGCTATAGGTGCGCGTACGGACATATATAGTTTTGTACAACTGCCTGGTTGGAGTTTGATATACATTAGGACAACGCCCTATGGAAAAGGGTGACTATCACTATTGAGCATTTTGGATGCAAACTTGTTGCAAAAGTTAATATGGTTGGATGCAACTTAACCAGTATAGGTTTTGAAATCTCACCACACCGAGATATCTGTTTCCCTAACCTGGTAATCCCTTTTAGATCCGATAGGGTAACGCACACGCAGTGATAAAATGTAGGATCAAACAACGGCATGGAAAAAACATGGGGTAAACAACAGAACGAGTCTCTTGATTAGTAAGTATTTCGTTTAGGTGAAGAGACGAAGTAAGACCACTGTCACTCCCAGGTATTGTGTGGAACCGACCACTGGTTGGTTTGGTAAAGCTGTGCGCCACTGAGCGCGTCCTTTTGGTTGCAGATCTGGAAACGCCTTTGCAAATTATAAATAATTCTCGGACGAAATAAATAAGCAGTCTAGAACAATCAGCAGCAACATCTTAGAGTGTGGGACTAGTCACATGGTTCCTCAGTAAATACCACAGGAGCTCGTAAGAGGCTGTGTCAAGATCACTAACTAGTCACAACGAGCATAAGTGGGTACGCAGCGGAAGCAGGATGAACAACTTCGATGGACACCGACTTCTACGTAGACGTTTCGGTCCATGCCTTGCGCCCTCGAAAGGCAAAGTCCTCCGATATCGGAAAGGATTCACTCTTGTGCTGACTCTTCGTGGAGATCAGCTGGAAGTCGTACGAATTCAAGCACCTTGGAAGCTATATCAGCGCCGGTACAACAGAAGATGAGAGCACAAACCGTACAGCAAAAGCCCGGAGTGCTTTTGTCAGTTACCGCCATCTGTGTCACCGGCGCGACATCAGTCGCGCTATGAAAGACAGCTTTTAATGCAGCCGTCCGTTCAACCCACTTGTACGGTCGCGGAACTTGGTCTATCAGATCGACAGACATAAAGAGGCTAGTTACGTTCTGTCATCGCTGTCTTCGCAGCATAGTTCATGTCTGTTGGGAACACCGCATGAGCAATGAGCGTGTTCGACGTCGTGCATTTTGTACCGGAAGAGCGAGTGAACAACACAACACCGTTATAACACACGCCGATGGCTGGATTACGTGTTGCGCATATCAGCACACAGACTCGCGCGACATGCGCTGTTTGCGCGACCGGAGTTTAGATAGAAGAAGAGAAATAGAGACCAAGCGAGAACTTGGTCAAGAGAAATGAAGTCCCTTACTTTGAACTTGGCGTCGGTTTGTGTCTCCTGACTGCTAGGCTAAGGTTCCAGCCACGATGAACACGTTTCGTTGGATACCTTGGCTGACATGGCCAAGATCCGACCTCAATGACGTTTGTGAATTTCTTTGTCCGTCATCTCCCCGCATAGCTCTCTCCTACAACAACGATCTCACTTGTCATTATATTACTTGCCTTTTAGTCTTTACATTCTATGATGTGTATTATCTCGTTTTTCATATATTTTATCTTTTGTATTGCGGCAGAGTTAGCTGAAGTGTTTCGCACCTTCAGTGAAGGTGTAATGATGATGACGACCGTACTTCTGTAAAGAAGCAGCGCGTTCGGCTGGTGATGGAAGTTGTCTTGTCCCGAGTCAGCGCTACAATTTGTGGGTACGTAAGCCGCAATGACAAACTGGTACTGTGTGTCCCCGAGCAATTTCGAAGCCGTGAACGAGCCAGCCAAACTGACAACGCACGTTTGGCTGTTGACTAGGGCCCAATCCATCAGAGCAGCTTCAACCCGGGGGGTTCACAGCAATGCCCACACCGGTTTGACCGGCATTTCCAGAACGGAAAACTGCCCATTTTGGAATCCAGAATGCTTCCTGGTGTGTAGATGCTTCAATACCATCCGAGGCTGAGATCGCCCATGAGCTGCGCCTCTTAAAGCGATACAAAGCCCCAGGCCCAGATCAACTCCCTCCGGCTCTCTTCAAAGATGGGGGCCCATTACCTGTTCGGGAGTTAACTCATTGAAGTTATTCCACCTGATTGGAGCATAGCGGATATCGTGCCTGTCTTCAAAGAGAATACCCGAACTGACTACGCCTACCACAGAGGGGTTAGTCTCATCCGTGTTGCTTTCAAGGTTCTCGCGACTCTGCTTGTAAGGAGGCTCAGGCTGGTACGCGAACAGAGCACACGTAAAGAGCAAGCTACATTCCGCTCAGGTCACATGTTTACAAGCCGCCAAATACCCTAGCATCGTCAAACATTTGGCTGGCCTACGATCGTTGTCTTCTTAGACATACGAGCCGTGTTTGACTCAGCTGACCGAATTGTCTACTGAGAAGAGGAGTGCCCAGGAAGTACGTCACCATACTTCAAGCCATCTATTTTGAAACCTCGAGCTGAATGCGGGTGTACGGCGGACTTTCGCCCCCCTTTAGTATCATCAGTGGCGTAAGACAGGGTTGACCAGCATCCCCTACTTGTTCAACTTCGTTATGGACGAAATACTGGAGTGCTCTGGAGAACTGCGAACCCAGCGACGTCGAGCTGATTCCGCGGGACCGACTTCGGGACTTGGAGTACGCAGACGACACCGCCGTAATCTGCGATTCCTCATGCGCCGCACGAAATGGCCTGTGTAGGTTGGAAGTGTCTGTCTCGCAGTTTGGAATGACCATCGCACCATCGAAGTGTAAGGTCTACTGCAGGACTGCTTAGGCGCTGCTCTTATCTTTACTCTTTCAGGTCACTGGCAGGAAGTGGTAGACAAGTTCGCTTACTGCGGAAGCTACCTCTGCGCTAATGAGTTAACGGAGGAGGTCTTCTTGCGCGTCTCCAAGGCAAGTTGCTTTTGCTAATCTCTGCCATCTCTGGTGTCGAGGCGATGGGTCTCTCAGAAGGTCCGTTTCAATGCTACAGTGACAGCAGTCCTGCTTTACAGCTGCGAGACTTGGCCTGTTCGCGCAAAGGATGTTGAGTGGCTGTCTGTTTTGGATCAACGCAGCCTTCGGGGAATTTCTGGTGTACGATAACAAGATCATAATAGTAATGAGGAAGTTTGCCGAAGGATTTTCATATCAGACAGACTTTGCCGAGCACTTTGCAGCATGAATTCTCTGCGCAGACTTCAGTTGCTTGAGCATGTGCTTTGCATGTCTACTCATTGTTTACCTTGCCGTGACCTCATCGCGCGCGAAGAAATTGGCAAAAAGCGAAACCAAGGTGGCCAACGTATGACTTGGGCCAGAAGTATGGAGGAACTAACAGTGGTTGTGTGCTCTCAACCATCGGGCTGGGGTCGCAAGGATCACGAGCACGCATGGCTGGAAACCCACACGGATATGGCGAGAAACCGTGCGCAATGGCAGACATGTTGTGACACACTACTTCCATGGACATTGGTTTACATTCTTCTTCGCTCTCTCCGTTTATTCATGATATTTCCTACACGTTGTGGCACTGCCGGTTATACCATTGTTTAGGTGATTATATATATATATATATATATATATATATATATATATATATATATATATATATATATATATATCAGGCATTGAAAGCTGCGTCATCTTCGGTTAAGCGCAGCGAGAAAATACCGTCAGTGTCGCATGTGGAGGGTCGCAGGATAATCATATGACTTGAATCCTGCAGGCGGGTTTCTGATAAACAGTAAAAGTCAATCGATAACGAATCTCTAGTGTACGGGCAAATGTTGCCTATTGGTGAATCTGCAACAAAGTGAGTACATTGAGGCACGCCAGTCTTAACGAGGATCGAGGGCTCCAAATAGAAATAGATGGAGTGATATCCGTTTGGCCGAGCGTTGAGTTATCAAGTAAACCAGACCGACACCCTGCGATTGCGTGTAAGTTTAAACTAAGGGACGAACGCTTATCAAAGCAAGCTGGGAAAGCAACAAGAACTGGAGGTTGAAAACAGGGAGATAAAGGTGAAGTTGGAAAGGGAAGATATGAATGAAAAACCATATGGGAGATAAAACGACGGGAAGTGAGTGATCGCAGCAGTCTAACAACTAGACAAAGAGCCAAAAGAAAACCATGGAGATCAAAGGATAAAGGACAGTCATCGCTTCATAATCATCGTGGCATACTAGTTGAATGTCAGCAACACACTTCAGCTAATATGCCGCAGGAAGAAAGGAACATTTTGATATAAAGTAAAACAAAACATTTGCAGTTTGTTCTTCACACGCCGATTTTCCTCTTTGTCATTTTCAATGTTTGACGTATTAAACATGCGAATTACTACAATATCGCACACAATTCTTCCACTGATTCCGGTTGCAGGCCATGTCTTCATGAGTCTTAAGCCATTGGCACTCCTCATCTTTGGGTCCCCATCCTGGAAGACGTACGGGCTCAACAGCGACTAGACACGAGATCAGCGATTTCATGTGCTGCCATCATGTAGAAGGCTGACCACCACGCGGTCGCCGCCAGCCAGGTCCTTGACGAGCAAATAGAGCGCGACGCGGTAGACGCTCAGGTGCCATGCGTAGGACGTGACGGAGCCATCTCAACTGGCACAACAAAACCAGTTTGTTGAAGGGAATACTCGCATTCCCCAAGATGCGACGTCGAACGTCATTACTATTAACTCGATGTTGCCACCAAACACGAGCAATCCTCCTTAAGCAACCGTTATCGAAGGCAGAAAGACGACGCATGTCTTCCACGCGAATTGGCCAGGGCTCGCACCCATACAACAATACTCAGCGAACTGATGCGCTGTAGACGCGGCCCTTTAGCGAGAATGAAACGTCGCGACGACGCCACAAGTGCCTCAGATTGACAAATGCTGATAGAGCTTTAGCGATACGAAGAGAAACTTCTTTGCTGATAGTGCCGTCAGCAGAAACACAGCTCCCAAGGTAAACAAAACTATCTACCAGTTCAAGTTGTGCACCTTCGAGAGTGAGCACGTGAGCAGGTGAGAACCAATCCTTGAGCAGTACTTTACACTTCGATGAGGGGAAACTTATGCCATACTTAGATGCTTCAACCGCCAAACGATCCAGAATGAGTTGCATACCCTGAGAACCGTCACCAAGTAAGGCGATATCATCAGAATAATCTAAGTCGGTCGTGCGCTCACCCTGTAAAAGCTCGAGAGCATTCGACAGAACGTCTTCAATTGCGAAGTTGAAGAGGAATGGGAACATAGGGCAGCCCTGTCGCACACCGCTATTGACAACGAATGGCGAGGAAAGCTTGCCATAGACCCTCACTCTGCCGCATGTATGAAAGTAAAGATGGCGATATATCTCTATGGCACCCCGTATTTTAGCAAGCAACGCCATAAAGCATGTCGATCAACGGAATCAAAAGCGGCACGTATCTCTAGGAATGCAACGATAGTGGGTCTGTGATAAATATGGCGATGTTCGAGGAGCTGGCGGAGCGGACGGGATGGAAACCAGCTAGTTCTTCACAGTGGTATGATTCATGTACTGGGGATAGTCTGCGAAGTAGAATGGATTCCAATACCTTGGAGGCAACCGAAATAAGAATGATCCCACGCCTTTCGTGGAAATCGAGACAATAACTGATTCGTCTCAAGAGGAAAACACTTTCTCTTCATGCCAGCTTTTTGCGAACAGCGCGGTCAGCTGGCTAACGATCGCCACGCCACTGTACTTGAACAGCTCCGGAGGAAGTCCGCCTCAGCCGACAGCCTTGAACCGCTTTAAGCGTCGAATTCCGAGGTAGACTTCCGCTTCGCTGGGTGGATTCAGTGGGACGATCCAGGGTGGACAACAAGGTGTACTGATGGATGGTGGAGGCCAGTTGAACTGCGAGTGAAAGTGCTCGGCCCAGCGGTCCATACGCCTCGGTGGGTTGGCAATCGGTAACGCATCCACCTCACAAATGACTCACTGACACCAGACTTCTTGAGACCAGTGGAGCGAATGAGTTGGAAAAACCTGCGAGTGTTGTCAGAGAGGATTAGAGTAGTAGCATCCAAATCCTCATCCAACCTGCTCGGTGCAGCACACAGGGCGCTATTTATTATCCACTGCGACCTCCAGAGCATCAAGAAATTGTTTCGAAAGTCAGTGTATTGTAATGCGTGGATAGGATACTAGCAGATTAGCCAGGCTTAGACAGGAGAAGGATTAGGGTTCTCAACCAAAGCATATGGTTCAAAAACTCCACTACATGGTATCGGGATTTCGACACTGGGCTACACTGAGTCCATTTCATGGCTGAAAGGGCCATCCTCACTCTAAGCTCCAGAGAGCTTAGTTTTTCTGGATACTAACCAGTAACTAATTTGGTATGAGTAACTCTGAGGTGCAAAAGCATCATCCAGGATAGCCCAATGGGTCGCCTAGGCATGCAAACCACCTTATCTCGTTTAAGTCCAGTCTTGTCAAGAGGACTAGAATTCAGGAACATTCAATTACGGAATTCTATCATGACCTATTTATTCTGATCCCATATTTTGGCTGTGCATACTGTGTTCCATACAAATTCCGCCTTTGTCTTCTGATTTGGGAAGTGACTGCACCGTGACCCGAGCAGTTGTATCAGTTAACCGTACTGTCAGTGGAAATACAAGTTACAGTTTAGCTGAACAAGCACTGAAATGCGGTGGATCCAGCTGCTACGACACACATCGAGAAGTAACTTCCTCAAGAAGGTAACCACCAGGGGGTGACAGCTACCAAGGTAAGTGAACCGACCCACCACTTTCAGTGGATGTTCAGTGATAGCCAGAACCAGAGATGTCGGTTTAGTCCTGCAGCAGTAATCTGCATTTTGAAGGTGCAACAATACACGTCAGTCTATCAAGTTGTGTTTACATAGCCATTGTGTCAGATACAAAAAGAACTGTAGTCCGCATACCCCATGTTTGTCAGTCGGTCGCCCAGCAGAACTTTCACTCCAGTAGTGTCTGAAAGCACCGATTCGTTTATTGTCACTTAGATAACAAATTTAATAGGAAAGATGCAGGACAACCCTGGAGTACCCCACTTGTCGTGGGGAACTCTGGAGACAGTTTCCCGCACAACTTTACACGCGCTCGTGAGTCATCGTAGAGAGACTAGATAATGGTAAGGAATTTAGCTGGCACCCGAGCGACTGTCAGGCGCAACCGTATGCCTTCGTGGAAAACGCTCAAGATCGGTTGCTGGTACGTGCGCAAATTACTGAGCCAGGAAACGAAGCAGCGTTACGAGCGATTCGCAATAAACGCAAATTAGGGTAACGTACTGGAATCTGAAACGACTAAAGACTTAAACTGATGATGGGACGCAAAAATGTGTTTGCTTATCGATGACGCTGGCGGCTTACGTGCACAGGGATCACTGGATGGGTATTAAATGACCTCACGTTGAACCCAGTTAGGCAGGTGTTCCTACACTAAAATTCAAAACTGTCGGATTTGTATATGAAACTGGTTCCGCAGTCACATACAAATTGGTGAACACAATGTGATTTGGCGCCCGAGTGGTTCACCAGGCTTCCTTTACAGCACGTAGGCTCTGCTTTAGTTCACGCCTAATAGTCCGTATGGTCACATTGTGTTCAGAGCCAGCCGGGGTTTGTTTTGGATTCCAATAAGTTCACCAACCTCTCGGATATCCAGCGACTGTTGTGGTGACCATTTATAGTGCCACAAGCAGATGCTCCTGCGTCGTGCATGGCGACTGAGATCCTATTCCAATGAAGTTCAGTGTCATTAGAACAAGACAGCGAAAGTTCGGTATGCAGTGAGTCTTGATAGGCTTGCCTGACCGAGGGCTGCGACAGTTTCGCAGTTGCCAATAGGAGGAGACGCTTGATGCGCCTCCAAGTAGTTCATGGAGAAACGACGGCGTACCAAGGCATGATCGGAGTCGACGCAGGTACTCCAGTACGAGCGGTAATCTAGGATGGAACCACGCCACCTGTAACTTATGGCTACATGGTCAATTTGGGTCCATCACTGGCCAGCTACAGGAGGACGCAAAGTAGCACTTCGGCGCCCGTGTCTAAAAGCAGTGCTACTAAGAAACAACGTGCTCCGCACACAGTTGCAGCAGACGGTCGCCGTTGTCAGTCCGTTCGGAGTTATGTCCACAATTACCACCCAGCTGAGCTTCTGAAGAGCTCAGACACCCTACTTGTGCGTTCATATCCCCTGCAAGTACTATACTATCTGAACAAGTAGCATTGCGTAGTAGCGCTTTCAATTCGTGATAGGTGTCCTTGATAACTTTCGAACTGCAGTCGGTGGGAGCATAAGGGGAAATAACAAACAAACAGCGTTTTGTACTACTTCGTGAATCCGCCTTAGCTGATGTCAAACGGGCTGCACAGAAACGGCTGTTCACCGGAATCCAACCAACCAACGATGGCTCAGCCTTGGAGCTTAGAATGATACCTACACCAGCTTGACCCGTGAGTGCTGCATCGGCGTCTCTGGATGCGTGCAACCAATAACGAGAAGACAAACCGGATGCAGTTAATTCAACAACCCCATTAGAGTCATTGATCCTAGTCTCGGACACACGACACCATCAATACCCAGTGTGTCCAAGGTGCGTGCAAGTGCAGCCTGTTGAGCTATTTGTCTTAGAGTGTGAACGTTGAACGTCGCCATGGAAAAGGGAAAATGTGGCCTTATAGGGGACTGTTGCCGATAGGCATTCTATAGGTGTCGTTGGATGGTGGCTGCAGGTGGTTCTACTCCAGTGGCACTATGGTTGCTGTCAACTTAACTTCCTTGAAAGTAATACCATGAAGTCGGCAAAGATGGGGCTTTAAAAATGTCATACAATACGATACAGCGTTAGTAGGAGACGGGATTCAACAATTTCTTGTCCAATGAACCAACCTAAAAATGGTAATAAAATATATTCTCTAGACCAGGTACGATGAGCGAACCTTAACTCCATAATCTAGATACAGTGAAAAGAAAATTATTTGGACTTTCATATACATACCAAACGCTAAGCCTCTTAGTACAATTCATTTAACATAGAGCAAGCCGTGATTCTCCGGTTATCTCTACAAGGAATTAACGAAAGGTTGACAGAAGTGGATAGTACCAGTAACGTGATCAAGATTCGAGCGACTAATAATTATAAAAACCAAAACATCTGGCTAATACGAATAAAAACGAACTATGAGAAGATGATATCTTCAACTCACCATAACTGCAAACAGTCCGCCAAATTGCGGTCTAAATATAGACCACAAAGACAGAGGAAACCAGCCTCAGCTACGTCAGATTGGTCCGCCAAAGCTGATAATTCGATGCACGAGTGTTCGGGACACGCACGTTGTTGGCAGTAGTAAAGCGGAGTCACACCAGTGCCGCCTCGTAAATACTGTGTTGAAAGACTGGTAAATAATCCTACGCATCAGAGGATACAGTCGTTGCACTCCAGTATCAAAGTATACGAAGGAATACGACAGCGTCAGATGCTAAACCCCAAAGAACAGGGTCAATCACCCGCGGGGCATGGCAGAAGGACAGCGCCCAGGGTCGACAAAGGATGACCCGGACGCTAGTGAAGAAAAACAAGATTTACCTACCGCCGGCATGCCGACAATCATACTCCTCTAAAACCAGTATGGGCATAAGGGTCATATTATATTGTTAGTATAAATTAAGAAGAATCAAGTAAACGTGCTGGTATGCCTCAATTTCATGTTCAAACTCAGCTGTAAACGGAACGATATGATACTCTTGTGTATGCCCCTTTTTTATCACATGTAGCGGATTTCGTGGGCTTGCTGTTCGTTCCTTACGTCGGTAGGACCAGACCTGAAAACCGAATACCTACATACCATGCATTTATTTAGAAAGTTTACAACGACTATCTATACCATTTTACGGGCAACTGCACACATAATGCTAATATAAGTTCAAGTTCAGTTGGGACCGAAACAATAGGATAACCCGGGAAAGTTCCTTCTTTTGCATTTCGTCGGATCGGGAATTGATAAATCTGCTTGGGGTGTATAAAAGCCTAAAACATGACACCCTGTCCAATTACTGCTGGTAGAGTGGTGAAGTGGATGCGGGGTCTGGTTACCAATAGCGGGGCTTGAGTTTTTAAGTAGGTACTTCTTACGTTGCGACCGCTTAATCTTGACTGTCGCCCTAACATTCTTCGCTTCGCAACGAGATTATGGAGACCATCATGTGTTCGTCTTGCCTGTATTATCGTGCTTAATTCGGTCGACGTATCGCTTTGGGTTTTTTCAAAGCAGCGTTGCGAATGGTCCGGCAGTATAGGGGTGTTTTGGTGTAACCCAATTACTCGTTGTTGAGCTGAGGTTACGAGGAGTTACTTCTTACGATGTGGCTGATTAACCTTGGCTGTCACTATACTATATTTCGGCCTAAAACGTGTAGCCTGTGCTCGTGTTTTGTCTAGTAAACACGGGTTATTTTGGCCGTTTTAGTACTTCCAGGCATTGATTCCTTGCTATATTTTCTTGTAGTTGAAGGGAGCCGCGGATTCACCGTTATCAAGCAGTTTGGGTTTGAACACCTGGGCTTAGGTACCGTGCCAGTGTCAGGCTGCGTGAGATCTTTTACGATATTGGAAAACGGAGTACACGATGATAAGAAGCCCACGCTATCGAGTTCAATGTACGTGTCATGTATGTCAGATAAGCTGCCGAGCTTCTCGCTGCATTCTGTCTTGTCTAGGGTTGCATCAAAGGAGGCCGTAGCTTCTGCCTGACCTTCACCTGCGGATACCTCTATTGCGATAAGAGTTAACTGTCGTTGTGACAAATCCATGTCAACGTTGAAAGCCATTGATGAGCTTGCTGTGTAAGTTGTGTTCATATGCATGCTAGTTAATTGCACGATTTATAATAGTGTCGTATTGGTGGTATTATTGGTAGTTGTACTGGCAAACGTCGTTATAGCAGGTACTGGGGCCCATTCAGCAACGTTTTGTCTGTCTGTTTGAGAGCTTTCAGGAGCAAACCTAACGTAAATTTAAACCTAGCAGTTGGCATGATGGTAGCCGTTTTCATAGTTACGGAATCACGCGGATTCCGCTTAGTTAGGGTTCGCCCAATTGACATGATCGCCCTTTGCAAAGACGTCATGTGCTGTTTAATCAGTATGGGTCCGAGAATCGCTTGCTGTCTTATACAGAAATTGTGGTTTAGGAAGCCGTTGGCATGATTATGGCTGCTGAGCTTGAGGACAATGGGCCAGAATCGGCTCCTTTCGTTTCTCGGAGGCGGCTACATGAGCAGCAATCCCGGTTCAGTTTGCATACACTTAGAAGTGTGCGTGTCAATTTCGCAAGTGGTAGGTTATTAGCCACCCTAAATATTATTGCATTTCATGCGTGGATGACTCGTTCGTTGAGTTCCTTGGATAACGTGGTAAGCAATTCATCCACTTTGTTAAGCTCCTTTACTTTGTCAGATTTATATTGATCCGATAGCAGCGCCAGCGGTATTTTTTACCAAGAATTACTTGATATGCTGCAATTCTGCTTTCAGTGAGTTTAGCTCATTTTCGATGTTTTGGACTTTAAGAAGCGTGTCTGTGAGACGGTCTGGTGATGTTGCCTTGTACTCAAAAGCGAAGGCGATGGGCACTCTGCTATTAACGATTTTAGTGTCATTACAGACATGTTAGCGTTATGTTTTGCAACCGTCCGTGGGTCGGAATTACCCACAAGGCAATTAGCCAAGTTTCCTGGTGGAATAGCCGAAAGGTTAACGGGGGTCATCTGGTTATTTGCATTATAGCTTACCGTTGGTGGTCTCAGTGCTGAGACTACACTGCGCACAAAGCAGTTGCCGTTAGTGTCGTTGTGCTTCTGAAAGCCAGGCTGACGTCTTCCCCTGATCATACCTCTGGAGGCTCTTTTGTGTTTCATCTATTTGAACCATTTGACAAAAGTCAGGTTCTTTCGATAGTGTTTGTTCAAACACTGATTTCCAACCTTTTTAGCTAAATTTCTCGTTAGTATTGAATGTCAGATTTAGGGTTACCGTGTCAAGGTCAAAGTCAAGGTCAACTCTACCTGTGCTAAATCTTTTACTTGAGGACAAAGCATTTGATTGCTGCGTTGGTTGCAGACTGGCCGTTGGGTCACAGTTATCATGCACCTATTGGTTTCAACTTCCTTAGCTATAATTTTACTGAGACGCGATCTATGAGACGGCGCAAAGCTTTACATGCTACGACCGATTAGCCCACTTGCTCAGTGCAACAATCTGGTCGTTTCTAAATAAATAAATAGGTAAATAAGTTGTTCTCGAATATTTTGAGGCGCACCATATCTAGCACGTTTAGGAATTTACCTGGGATTGTTCCGTAACAAAAACGCTGCGGATGCACTGGTAAGGAACGGAATCAATAATGATGTGGTGATAGTCTGGGTTCAAGAAGGTCTAACAGAGTAATATGTAGAATGGAGACGGATGGCAAAAACAAAGAAGTGTCTTTTTAATGTACATATCCAAAGTATACTAAATGATATGAAAGGTCGCTCTGGTAACTTGCCAGTGTAGGTTTTAGGGCAGATCTTATTCGGTCGCTAGTTACATCCGCCACGTCGCAGTATTGATAGAAGGACGTTTGTGGCTTTGTAAGGTTAACGCTTGCCAGGCAACAACCCACCACCTCCTGGAACACTGCCGTCAGTCCGTTTAAATGGTTATGTATAACCGGCAATGTAGCTTACGGACCGAATGTACACTCGGCTATTCGCAGTCTTGTGGGCTCCATTTCTCTGCGATGGCTAAGCGAATGGCCTAGCCTAAGTCTGCCATTCCTCGTTGTAACCGGTCAAGAGCTGAAATGTCCAGAAATCTCGGGTGAAGGATTGCGCAGGCTTGTAAGGATTTCAAACCATTGGAAGTTGGCTTTACCTTTGTGGTTACACTGGTTCTGGCATGAGGGCCTCTTGTCCAGGTATTCACACTGGACATGCCAAATGCAGAGTGTAGTTGATCAGTGTGGCTAACTTCGTCCCAATTGGCGGAAATGCGATTCCACGTACAAATGCAGAATCCAGAGGAAGTTGGCCTTAATGCTTTTTAGACCAATAGTGGAATATTTGAGTACTAGGCCTGAACCCCTGGGTTCAGGAATCGTAAAAGAGCTGAATATCCGTAGGAGGGGAGCAAATTTCCTCCACGTGTTATTTTTAAGAGAAACTTTCTTTATATCCAGTAATGGCTCCATGACATGCCATCTCTCGATCGCCTTACCTTCGACACTTTTTCTTCCGTTCATATCCATTTACTCCTGGCCTTCTTCTAATATGCTCAGCTTCCTATCTTTATATACCCATTTAAGTAGTGGTCATTAGGTGTCTGAGATAATCCTCATCCTGTGGAGTATATATAAATATGGCCACATCGTCACTGAATCTTTTGGTTTCCGATAACAACCAATCGTGACTACCTACCCACCTTCTGGTCTCAGGTTGAATTCCAACGCCGTTAGCTAAAACCTCGTGAATTTCTTAGCGAAACCCTGCTCTTCATCCTCATGCACATAAAGTATTTTACCATGGGCCATGCCTTCTGCATAAGTAAAAAACAATTTCAGCGTAAGTGCTTTTACACATTGTACACCAGTTGTCTCAAGTAAATATCCTAAAGTAGGATGTCCCAATGCTTGGTACAATGACTGTCCTTTTTGGTCTTCTCTCGGCCTGTTCCGCTATTTCTCTTTTCGCTGAAGTCGTGAACATCTGAGAGATCCGGGACTGAACTGAGGAACTGCCTCCTTCCGGGATGGGACGCAATAACCAACCAGGACTTACCTGGACCATGGTTCCACTTCCATACTAACCATCTGCACTCAACAACTCAACCACCGATGTCCAGTGAGGGTAGCTGGACACGAATTCTTCGCTCCTTGGCAAATATACGTAATCAGTGAAGGTGAGACGTCATAATATGGAAATTCTACTTACCTGCAAAATCATACTTTCCCCTCGACCGATCCCAAAGTCCATGTTGGAATCTGACTGTGCCATTTGTTTGGCCAACAGAGGAGTCACTCGACTGCGAATAACTAAAGGAACTAATGCTTCATAACCAGCTTTGCCAGTTGCACATGACCGACCATATCAATCGACGACAGTGTTCCAAAACGTGGTGGGCTTTCTTCGGGCAAGCGTTCTCCCTATAATAAGCCACAAAAGTCACTTTATCAACACCGTGACGTGGCGGATGTGACTCGCCACTGAATAAAGTCACTGCCCATTGTTACGCACTGAACTATCGACTAGCCATTTTTCCATATGCTACTGACACGTACAACAGAGTTTCTCTGTCTTTACGTACTGTACATACTCTAACTACTGTGCGACTTTTGTTTACTCTACGCACACTTGAAACCATTTTACGAGCACTCCACTTTTGACTTTGCTACTCATGAGTGCTTCAAATGTTTCTGCAAATTTTACACCTTCGGCCACAGCCAACTACGTGCGTTTTAACGTATCTGTTGTGCCCCATAATTACTTGTAAATTTTGATCATACCTGTGTTGGTATGGCTCGATGAATTCGGGAATAAAATAATTATTTACTTATCTATTTATCAGAAAAAAAACAAGGTAAGAGCGGTATTCAACTGACCTTGCAGGACCTCAAGGCGCAGATCTCAGTGGTTTGAACAGCAGTAAAACGCAGCAAAGCCGTCAATGTCAAGTAAAGTAATTGTGTGAGAAGCAGCTGTTTGCATAGTGAAACAAGCGATCCGTGTAAAGAAAATTCCAGTTAGTAAGTCGTGTCACTTTACTTGCAGGGGAGCAAAACCCATTCGTATAGACACCTTGGGTAATAGACACTCCGGATGTCATCATTATCGTACACGTTAGCTAGAGGTGGGGAACACCTCAGCTACTGTGCCGCAGTACATAGAAGAAAAAAGAAAAAAATGCAACTGGTGCAAGACGGCTGAGCTGCCGGTAACGGAAGGGCATCGTTCCGGTAAACAACCAGCCGGCTATTGTGCCCCAAAATATTGCTAGGCAAAATTATATGAAGCTAAATAATGAGATGGTGGTTGGATGGGAGGCTAAGGGGGGTGGGGTGGGACAAAGAAACTCACAGCACGAAGGCCACTGAGGTCGGCTCCTAGCCATATCAGCAAGTGTGTCCAACCAAACGTGTTCAGCGTCTTTCGGGCCACAACCAGGGAGCTGAGAAGCTCCAACCGAGGCCAGCTCAGAAGTGAGGGCCTTCATTCCTCTCAACCAAGTCATCGCTTGGCCACCCCTCATCTGCTTCCAGCCACACCCCCGGCGCGCAAACAAAGCATGTCGCGGGAGTCGGCGGGCTGGCATGCGTAACACGTGGCCGAGCCATTGGAGCCTGGTGCGTAAAATGCCGGTGCTGAGCAGTTCAGTTCCTTTTCCTGTGCCGTAAGCAAGGCGTCGAACGCGCGCGTTGCTCACGCTGTGTTCCCACCAGATGTGGGCTAAACTGCGAAGGCACCGGTGGTCGAACGTAACTTGCCTCTTCAGGTCCGCTGCCTTTAGCGGCCAGGTTTCACAACCGTACAGTACGGTCGAACGTACCTCTGCATCGTACACTCCACCCTTCAAAGCAAGAGTGACGTAGCGCCGGCGCCATAAGCGGCGAAGGTTAGCAAAGCCGCTTCGAGCTTTCGCTATACGGTTAGGGATCACCTCCTCATGGCTGGCTAGCCGAACAACCTCCTCGTGGTGTCAGCTGTGTTGTTCGGGTTTACCCCGTTCCAGCAAATAGTTCGACGGCAGTGTTCCAGGACGTGGTGGGTTTCGCCTGGCAAGCGTGCTCCTCATAAAATGCCACAAATAAATAAATAACTAAATAAATAAATGGTCTATTCTCTGTAAAACGTGGCGGTCGTGACTCGCCACAAAATAAAGTCACTGCCCCTTGGATATCTGGATAATTCTATCCAACCCACGGACACTAATCTCCTACTCGCATATTGATGACGATATAAAATATTGAAGCTTGGAGCAGCACAACTACAAACACAAAATACACAGCTACCTACACATACACACACGATGACATGCATACATACCCCCTATATAGACACAAGCTGCTACGGCAAACATATCGTAGTTTTGCACATTCTTGATCATACATCGTTATGTCAAAAAAATCATGCCTGCAAAGGTGTGCCTCACCTTGTTGAGAATAAAAGATTTATTTATTTATTTATTTATTTAATTCCTCCAGTGGCTGGCTAGCCGAACAACCTCCCCGTGATACCAGCTGGGTGGTTCGGGATTAGCCCGTTCCCGCGATTGGTTAGGCGGCAGTGTTCCAGGACGTGGTAGGTTTTCGCCTGGCAAGCGTTCTCCCTGTAAAAACCGCATATGTCCGTTTAACAACACTGTGAGGTGGCGGATGTGACTCGCCACTAAATAAAGTCACTGCCCCTTCCTTTTTCCGGAGGACTATTCACACATTACAAACGTCCTCCGATTCGAAGCCTTCAATTGATTTCTACCTTTGATGGCAAACCCAACGAACAAAAACACAGAGACAAATTTACCTACTCACGCAACGGATACTTCCAACGACAGACATAAACATACTTTTACATGTCAACACACAAATTCCTACGCTGTTTGTCAAAATGTACTAATCTGTGCAACTGCCGACCATACATGTCCGTATTACCATGATCACGCACTTGATGTTGTGCCTGCAAATGACGAAAATTAACCATTTATTTATTTATTTAGGCTCAGTGGTACTGGGAGCAGCAGCAAAGCAACTAATAGCGTCACTGCGCTGCTTACACCAGAATCAAGTTCCTACTATGTGTAAGCTCGGAATAATAAAGCATTCACCGAGTTGAAAGCAAAACCATGGCTTCAAAGTACAGCCAGGTTTTCCTTCTCCCTATACTGTTTAAAGAAATGAAACCTATCATAGCCGCTGCGCCGTTGGGCTCTTTGGAAACCTCTAACAATATGGTTTCGGTGCATCAAGGCTACCACCGAAATCGATATTGCGCAACAAAGGTTTAATGGCACAGAACAGTTGAACCCGGTCAGCTGACGATGGAGAGGTTGTGGAGGTGGTCTACCAGGATTTCTAAAACGCATTCTACCGTCTAGATCACCGAATACCACTTTCCAAACAATAGCTTTACGGGGTCGCTGCACCAGTTCTAAGTTGAATAACCAACTACCTATTTCAGCCTATATGATGGTCAGCCTCCGGGGATCCTTCTTTGATCTCGTACGAATTGGTAGTGGGGTGCCTCAAGACTGGTTTCCAGGTCCCCGGTGGTTGTTATTGTTTAACACTGACTTCACGCAGGTACTTATAACTTCCTGCTGTTTGCGGACAATTAGGCTGGCTAGCCGAACAACGGCTGGCTAGCCGAACAACCTCCTCGTGGTGCCAGCTGGGTGGTTCGGGTTTAACCCGTTCCAGCAAATAGTTCGGCGGCAGTGTTCCAGGACGTGGTGGGTTTTCGCCTGGCAAGCGTTCTCCCTATAAAAAGCCACAAATGTCTGCTTATCAACACTGCGACGTGGCGGATGTGACTCGCCACAAAATAAAGTCACTGGCCCGTGGATATCCGGAAAGTGCTATCCAACCCAAGGACATCAATCGCTTATGCTCACATTCCTGACGACAACAAACAGTCAAAAATGCTGCAGCACATTTAAAGACACAAGCTACATTCATACACAAATACATACGTATATACACTCATACACTTACATACACTGTTATGCCAAGCATGTACTTTTGTACATTATTGATCACACTGTTAGCTAAACATGATCATGCCTGTAAAGGTGTGTCTAGCATGGTCGAGAATAAAAGTTTATTTATTTATTTATTTATTTAAGATTTCGCGCAGAGTTCATGGAAATTCTGACCTGCAAACGCTTTGAGTGATATAAACACGGCCCAACTCCAATGCAATTATAATTAAATAATTATCTTCGTAGGCTTGCTGAATGCTGTGCCGCGGGTGATCTGCTCGATATTTGCGCAACTCTATGCTATTACATGGAGAAACAGCAGTGGAGTATATCTACCTTACTCGCAGTCACCATACCAAGCAGCACAGCAGTGGGTTTTACAACGTCTTTTACAGGATTTAGCTTTCTATAATGATAGTATTCCGGCATAGGTAATATATGCACGAACTTCTCTACGTATACTGTTGGAAGGGTTATAGGCGCTTACCCTGAAGTTCATCTGGATCCTTCATGCAACCATTGTACTTCCTGCTTTTATTAGTGGATAACAGGCGCGCAGAGCAGTATAAACGTACGATACCTTGAAGTAGGATCCATTTATGCTCTAACTTAACTATTAAATTCCTTGGAATGTTTTGGCACAATCAGTGGTCCTTGTTAATGGTGAGCATATGGAAGGAATTAAGTGAGACGGAATTAGAAGAAAATCTAACAATTAAATAATTACTTGGCACATTATTTGGTGTTGCAAGACAAGTCCAACTATATGGGCTGTTCAACGTGACCGTGGCATCGCACAAAATAAATGCCGTATTTTTCGAACGATAAGGCACACCAGGTCGGAAGACGCAGTATCAGCGAACAGATCTAGTTTCCTATACAGGGCGCACAGGATTATAAAACACTTCAAGCGAGAAAAAGTTAGTCGGATGAGTCAGACTTAATACAATTCGTTAACAATAACTGTCCCTATCGTCCAGTTTTAAGATACATAAAGCGTGGAAAAGCACACGAATTTTTCAACCATTACTCTTCTACGAATGCGTCAAATACCTCAGCTGCAGGGTGGAAGTTTAACAGTTGGGCGCTAGGGGCAGCAAGCCAACCTGGATCCCACACTTTATCAACTGCGTCAATCACGTTGCTGTTGCTTGGCTGTTAATTGATGGTTCCGCCCATCGTGGATGCTCGGACTACAGTAGAGACCGGTACCTTATCCCAGGCGGCGCTGATACATTGGCAGATATTGGTGTAATTAGACCGGCCTTGCCTCACAGTTTTGGGGCGTGCGCGCTCAGATTCTGTAATTCAATGCTCCTACGAGGCTGGCAATGTAACATTGAATGGCTTTTTGACAACAATATCCAGCGGTTCATTTATTTGATTAATCCTCCGGGAAGGATGGCTAACTTCGAAATAATTTTCAGCATTCGGCGCTTGACCTCTTCGGTGAGTGGGCACCCATGGAGTCGTAGATTAATAATTACTGAGATATGTGGAAGTAGCCAGCCAGTATCCTGAAGTAAACTTCTGTGCGTGATTGATGGGCTTGAATTTAGAATCCATTTCGTATGGCAGTCTCTTAACAGGGGTTATGTTTGGGTCCTTAATAAGCGGTATGTTGAAGCACAGTACGTATCAGGAAAGTGATAGGTTGACGCGGTCAAGCTTCCCTTTGACCTCCAACCTGCGACTAAGACTGAAAAATGTTTTGTGCTTGACCTCATAGGTTGACCAGTTTGTAGGTTAGCAAGCCTTCCTCCGTAAATGCACTGCTGCTTCTGCTGTAGTAGGTGCAAGACCAGGTATATTCCAGTTGTCCATCCGAAAACCGCAGTTTAGCCGCCAATGTGAGTAAAGCACACACGGGCGTCGCCGACTGTCTGGATGATCGCACGTCTTTGAGACACTAGGTTGAGCGCAGACCGTGTGTTCAAAAAATCATCTGTAAGCAGTAAGATACAGGTGCGTGGTTTGGACAGTGTTCGCAAAAAGCATTTTGGACCAACTGAGGTTGCCAGGTGGAGTAACTATGGCCTATTTCAGAGTATGAGGCATCATGGTGCACTGGCAAATATTTGGTTGGATCGTCTTCGGCTGGCTAGCCGAAAAACCTCCTCGTGGTGCCAGCTGGGTGCTTCGGGTAAATCCCGTTCCAGCAAATGGTTAGGCAGCAGTGTTCCAGAATATGGTGGGATTTCGCCTGGCAAACGTTCTCCCTATAAAAAACCACAAGTATGCGTTTATCAACACTGAGGTGGCGGATGTGACTCGCCACTAAATAAAGTCACTGCATCTTCCCTTTTCCGGAGGATCATTCACCCATCACGAACGTCATCCGATTCAAAGCGTTCCATTGCTTCCCCCTTTGATGGCAAGCACAATGAACGAAAGCACTCACAGTCACATTTACCCAAACACACAACATGTCCCCTTAAAAATATACAGTTAAACACAGTTTTGCGTTGCAACACACGCATAAATTCCTATGCTATTGGTCATAATGTACTAATCTGTGCAATTGCCAATCATACATGTCTATAATACCATGAGCAATCCCTTGACGTTGTGCCTCGCAAGGGCGAGAAAAAACTATTTAGTTATTTATTTATTTAATTAGGCTGGCTCATGCACAGCGTTTGCTGCCTGGCAACAAGTCTGTCTGGACAACATGGAACACGGACCCCACGAGGTTCCTGACCAGCTAGCATGCTGCGCCATGCAAAGTTGTAATAACACATTTTGACAGCTTTTTCAGTGCAGTGTGAAAGTAGAAAGGGAAGTCTGTTCACTCTATACCCCAGCACAACCATCCATACATGAGGCGCACCGAAACATAAGGTGCACTGCCGATTGCCTTTAGCAAATATAGGGATCTTAAGTACGACTTATGGTCGAAAAATAAGGATGTTCACGCTTTATACAGTGGATCCGTAATGGATATTAAATTAGCTGGCAGGTTTATGATTATTAATAAATTGTAAACCTGAGGATATTAACAAATTCAGGTTTAAACAAATTTTCAGGTAAGCAAATACGGCCATCCGTGGAGTCGCTCCTAGGTGAAATGCTTCTCTGTAGACACTCTTTCAAAAGGTTTCCGGCGCACATTCATGATATGCCGGGGACAAATAGCAAATAATCTATGGTCGCTTTAACATATATTGCGTTATTTTCCGGGCAGATTTTATGTGCACATGATGGACCATGAAGCCTCAGCCATGTCAGTTATGCGGATCATTCAAGTATATCAAGTTTTATTCGCCAGTCCGTGGGTGGAAACGTTCATTGCATGATTATAATTTTTTATAACCTGGAAGCTTTAATCCATCAACTCAAGAGCTGAGCTCAATCGTGGCCAACTATGAAATAAGGAAGCACGTCAAATAGGAAACTTGTAGGTAATAAGTATAGGATCATAGATGCCAAGAATATGCAGATACCATATTTTTCCTCAGCACATAAGTGGGCGAGCCCACCAAACAAGAAGCTCCTACGGTATGACAGCCAGATCAGATCAAATACAACTAGCCATGGAGGATTTCGCCTAACGAGCATCCTGTCTCTATTGTCGGTAATTAAAGCGGCCCCCGGCACTCTGACGTATGGTTGGTTCTTCTGGCTTCTGTAAAGGAACGAAGCATGCACAAGCGCAATCGTTCCACGTTTATGTGTCCGCATCAAAATACACTACACAAGCCAGCACGTTTACAATACCCCTAAAAGTAGGAGCAATCAACCCTCATCTAAGTCCCTTTTAAAGGATTCTACAGACTCACCTTCCACTAACCCAGAAGGAAGATGTTAACTGCTCGGTACATAACACTTTTGCGCTGAAGTGCAACCAATCTCTAGGATGTTTGAGTTTCAGGCGATGCTCGAGCAGCTAGTGCGACATAGCTAACTCAAACAGATGCGTGGGATAAATAACATTAAGTCCCTTAATTATCATAAACGTCTTTATCAAATCCCTCTCAACCTATGCCGTTCCAAAGAAAAGGATTCCAAGCTACTTAGTTGATCCTCGTACGACTTCTGTCGTGAGCTTCGATAAAAAGAATTTTCGGAGTCAGTAATAATGATAGGTATTCGTACAGTAGGGAATAAGATACCACAAACAACTAAATCCGGTATGTTCTACTGAACTTCTAACCCCGGAAAATAATGGTAAACTTGTAGTATTAAAAGCAAATGTATTGGGGAGTTGAAATCGATCGTTAATTTTCACTGTACCCAAGTTTTACTCTATCAACGGCGGCACGATAACTTTTATAGTAATAATTTGAGAGCTATGATATCCAAAATATTCCGTGGTTATCAAGGCCGCCCTATTAAATATAATACCCATATACTGCGTGTATCCGGTCCGCACAGTCAAGGTAACACGACAACAGGTAAGAGGTAGATCGGTTTTGCTTTTTGTTCACATTACCCCCTAGTCCTCTCCGCCACTATTCGTTCCCCCTTCCGTGCTTTCTTAACTGCTTTCATTACACCGGCCTCGTAATAGGCGGTTGAGCAACCAGCCGTCCACGAGATATTTTTGCATCGCAGCTGATTGCATGCCTTGGATCTGGAAGAACCCAGGACGGCAGATCGAAGAAATATTACATGTTTGGCAACCCTGCCAGTGGACGACAGCAGTCCTCAAAGCTAAATGGTGGCGCCTTAGCAGCAGTTATCTTCCTGTTATCGTGCTGCTCGTCGTTGAAGTTCCCGATGTTAATATACCGCGCTCAATATCACTCCTGAATACATGAGGTCATGCTGGTAGGAGCCATTATGGAAGTTGAGGACAGCGCCTCCTAAGAGGCTAGATAAATTAGCAGATCCACGGGCGTCACGGTAACACTTTAACGGGCAATCGGTGGATTGGTTTTGCTTCCCGGTACCGTTACCTTCCTATTGCTCTCAGGCACGCTTTCTTTCGTCTTCGTGCTTCCATGGCTGCTTTACTAACACTAGCTTCTTATTAGGTGTTTTAAAGTCTAGTCGTTTAGGAGGTAGTTATTTTGCATTACACCTTATCGTACAACTTGGACACGAAAGGGTTTTTGTGGTAGTGACTAGCATATATTTTTCCTGTTTTCTTATTTCTGTTATCTACCAGTTTGTACCATTTGTTTAAATTCACAAATTTTGAATACAACCATTGCTACTCGCTCCCATCGTGCTGCTTTCCTTTGCGGCTGCGTCTGCTCTTGCAGATGCCACGTCTTGCCGTAAGTCAACTTTATAGCTTCGAATTGCTAGTCGGCATTTAAATAACATTGGCTGAAGGAAGAACTATAAGGAAGCGTGCTGGATTGTCCTTCTGTTGTGCTTTTGGCCTATTATTGTCTTCTGTCTTCGCACTCAAACTTAGTAGGTAACGATCCGCTGCAAGCTCAAAACGCTAGACCGGACGAATTTTACATGCGTACTGTTTGCGTTCTACTTATCTTGCCGAAGAACTTTTGGCATTTTGAAAGCAATTACGATAACTGGCCTTGCCAAACTTTGCACTATCGGCAGGAAAAGAACACGAAAATTTGTGCATTACTATTTACTTAATACTCAAGAACGTAGACTTTATTACAAGACCGACACCCCTGCGCCCACTTCCCTTTTGTGCAGACGACAATAACATTTGCATTGGTCAAGTTGTCCGTTTATCTAATCTGCGTTTACTAATGTAAACACCGAAAATGCGCCCACTTGCTAACATAAGGCTTACTAAAAGTTGACATGAATTGAGTGGCAAAACCAACCTCACAAATTAGTCAAAACGTTACAACTAATTTCCAGCAAGGCAGCCACAACTATAAAAAGTTCTTAAAAAACACTTCTGCAGCGTATATAAATAGAAAATAAAACTAAGGTACAAAATAACCACCTGCTGATTCTATACCAGGAAGAAACCGCGGTCATGGGGCGAGAGTGTTGGTAGGCGCAACAACCAAATATTTCTATATAACCAAAAATGTTTGAAGCAAAGGCAGATCGCCAGCGCTAACATTCAAACTGAATAAACATATGAATCAAAATGTTCTCTTTTAATGCAAGCGTGTTTCAAAATACAGATTACTTAGGCTATTCAGCATAAGTTTTAACCGCTGGTTCCGTTAAAAGCAACGGCAATGTGATACTTTAAGTGTTTCTCAATTAAATTGCGATCTACGGATAAAACTATTATTTTGTTTCGCTAAAAATTGCTTCCTGTTAAGCAAGCAGATACCGAAAAAGTCCAGCACATATAAAACGTGCCGTATTGTTATACTTTTTAAATGGGAATAAGTATCTAGCAATGCCCCATACATTCAAAACTTACGCATAAAAGCTAAGTAAGACGTAACTCTGTGAAATGCACTCTTCAAGCACATATACCTAATAAAGACACATAAGCCATTAAAGAATACTATATATACAAGCGACTTCAGGGCAACTTATAATTAGCTTATGCTCACAAGGTCTCCGTGTACCATTTTCAGATAATACTAGGCCAAATAAACCACAAACACTAGCGTTTTGTATTTCTTATTCCTAAATGGTTGCGAAGGTTATCCCAGGACTGATGATTCAGGTCCACCTGGCTTAATCAAGAGACACTTAAGTTCCTTTGATACGTTACTATCTAAAAATGGCAATTATTTCTCAGATAAATACTGCGCTTCCTCTCTTTGTACCCATTTTATACATACATATGGCGATGTTACACGACCTATAAGCTGGAGGAGGTTATCGCTGATAATAAATAAATGAGTAGGCGAAAATTTATCGAAACGCTTAGGGAGGTGAAATCCGTTTGGACCTGCGTTTGTGGGACATCAACAACTCCGCTTCTAGGGGTTCAGGTTGTCGGTACTTGAAGTATTATTGCTCCTCATTTGTTGGTACACACAATTATGCACGTGGTTGCTTTAGTTCGAGCCTCCTCTCTAAAAGGTTTAAGCCTGAATCAAATGCCAGCAGTGTTCATCAAGGTGGTAAGGTTAAATAGGCTTGTTATGTCGCATCAGCTATTAGCTTGGTGGTTGGCGAGAGCCGTTTTAGTTCCCCACGCCATGACCAAGAAGGTAAAACAATAGCAGGTTATGAACAAGGTTTGGAGCTGATGCTTCCTCCACTACTACGAATATGGCATGATAGGCGTTGGAGCCGGGTAAGGATAAAATTACGCACGGATGACAGTGGTGGTCAACTTGTTCTCAATGTCAAGCCAGCTGGGGTGACAGGGGCCTATCTGCTGCTGAGATCGATTTCGTGCGAGTAAAACGGATTCCGGAAATGTGAAGGTTCTGCTAACCAAAGAGTTTGCAGAAGGGGATCTGGTTCTTCATGATGCCTGTCTACTAGTGTTTCCAATAGTGATCGGTACATATAAATCAGGTCAAGCTGTAAATTAGGTCAAGTGTGGGTAAGTGGAGAACATGCTGCCTGATTCTAGGGCCATGACTCTTACAGCGGCCAAGTTATCGAGCGGGTGTAATATATGTATATATTTTCTGCTTGCTATATGGGTTTCAGTTAAAAACGGCTAAGTAAAGCAGCGCATATATTAGACTACTGGAATACATAAATTATACCAAATATTACAAGCTATTTACGAAGAATCACACAGGTCCATCGAAAGCTAGCATTGAGAGGACGTTTCGGACAATCCTATGGTTAACTTTAGCGTATCATTCTCTGGACCCAAACGATAGTATTTAACATTTTATACACGGCATAGGCTTTGTAGAAGTCTTTACTTGGCGTACCTAATATCACATGCCTGAAAATTCTCACGGACTAGTTCGTCCAAGCATTTAGAAAGTGGTAAATGATGAAGTTGTATACTATGGAATGTAGATGTATATGATATGTGAGGAGTGAAGTTTGCCTGCTCGGAGTGCGTCGCTTTTGACCTGAGATATTCTATTTAAGTAATGTTTAAGGCTTTCCAAAGCTGTCAGTCAGCAGTCTGCAATGTATTATTTGTTGAGGTCTTTGAGTATAAACGAAGCTTTATGGAAGCAAAGAACCTGTTGGTCTTTGCAGTCTTTACACTAAAGTGTCAGTAGTGGAACCGCAGCTAGTCAGAAAATAATGAAATATGGCTAGGTACAATATTACTCAGTTCTAGTCCAAGCACATGTAAGATGCGCGCGACTTATCCGGCTGAGTTCTCCTGGCGGTTCTGTGACCGGTGTATTGGAAAAAACAAACTAAACGAGCATAGCTACATATAAAGAACTCTTACTCTGTAAAGTGGGAATGCTAGACCTAGCCTTCGGTACTGCACGATGATCGGTAGATCGTCAGTCGCAAAACCCAGTTTGGAAACCAAACTTAGGTGGCAAATCAATTTACAGCCTTAGAACCGATGATCGTTGAGCGTGATTAGCAGGCCGACGATGAGCAAGATCACAACACTCGTATCTGAAACCAGAAGTCGATTTGAAACCCAAAGGGTCTTTTATCGGATGTTGGTCCAGTAAAACATAACCGCACAATAAATAATGGAAAGGGAATAGGCTGGTACGATTGGAAACAGAGATAGGTACAACCTTTACAGAACTTCCTCTCTCGAGCGCAAGTCGCTAAGACGAATGCTTGTTATTTTTGTGTCATATATCATAGTCTGACAGGAAAAAGAACTGGCTGTCCAAAGCGTGTTTGGTGATGCAATTTCGGGTTTGTGTCATGAAATGCATGGGGTGCCAAAAAGCTAGTGGCACGCATGGCCTGAGTAGGTGGTGCACTTGGGAAAGCGGGCCGGTCGGTTACGGAATATCCATGGGTTTTGCTTGCAGTCGAGTTTCGATATAAGTCACATTCAAGCGGTCAATACTTCCAGTAGCCTGCTAACCATTTATATCCAGCACGATGTACTTCTCTTTCCAGGCAACACCCTTAAAAGGACCTTCCTAAGACGGTAGCAGATGCTTACGGACGCAATCGACAGGCACGAGAACGAAGGGACAAGTGCGCAGAGCGATGGGTACCCGTTGACTCCGAGGACTGATTCGAGGTGGTGTTGGACGAATTGCACTGAAGTGTTGCCTCAAGCGTGCAACGTGCGAGATTGGATCCATTTCTCCAGTAATACTTGAGTCTAACACCATTTCTCCCCGAAGACTGAGTGTAGTGCTATAGTCTAACTCAGCAGGACAACAGCCAATGTCTTCTGTAATGGTGTTACGAATAGCAAGCAAGATAATCGGTAGACGTTCTAAACATTGTGAGTTCGACTGCGAAGCACTACTTGCGACTTTAGGTTGACGCTGGAAACTTAACGATACCACTAGCAGCTGGGTGGAAAGCGGTTGTCGGTAGATGGGAGCACCATGCAAGCGCTTACTTTCAGGGAACTAAGTCAAATTTTATTAGGGCCTTCGATAGGTATTAATAGTGGCTAGAGTCCCAGACTGAAAACCAATTCTCAATGAAGGTTCGCGCCACGGTTTTTGTAGTAATATACGTAAACGCACAGCAAGTAGCCAACGCGTATAACGATCAACTCATGTCAATAAGTGGACAATACCATTGGATAGAGGTAATGGTCCAACGACGTCAAGATAATCATGTTTGAGATGAGCGTCGGAAGATCAAACGTGCCGGGGACGGTGAGCATTTGACGGTGGAGCTTGCTAGTTTGGCAAATGATACAGTATTTGGCCGACTGTCGGCCCGCGGAGCGCGTGTTTTGTGAAAAGAAGCTATCAGTAAGCAGCTTGACAGTGGCTCGGATGCTTGGGTGTGGGATTTCATGCAGGTGGTCAAAGATGATTCGGCGGTATTGCTGAAGGTCAGAAGGCCGTGGTTTGCTAGGAAACATTTTCCAGAAACCTTGGGAGTCTGAATTAAGGATTGGCAACTGCGATATTCTGCTCCATGGAATCGATCGCAGTTTCACGAAGTTAAGATCCCCTTTCGTTTAAGCTGCTATGTCTACTAACGTGATCGACTGCCACGAAACTTCGTGAACTATACGCGACATGGCACCGGTGACAAGGTTACTCGCAGCAAGATGGCGAATGTCGGTCGAGAACTGTGAGATATAATCTATATGACGAATTTCTCTGAAGGGAAACCGTCGCATGAACCACGAAAAGCAAAAGCACTTGGTTTATGGTCTGTAAGCATGGTAAACGAGTGATCTTCAACAGGTGCCAAAAATGTTTGATAGGGAGGTAGATAACTTAAAGTTTGCGACCAAAGGTTCCGTATCGTGTATCTGCCGGCAAGAGTTTGCGAGAGAAACAGGAAATCAATTCAGGTTGCCTGTTGACCATTTCGTAGAGAACAGCCTCATCGGCGGACAGCGATGCAGCAAATTGAGGATGACAGTAATGTCAACATCTGTCCTCAAATGGCTGAGTGCAGTAGCGTAGCACAACGCGTGCTTGCTCTTGCCGATGCACCAATAGGTGCTTGCGTGGGCTCAAAGTTTCTTGACCTGCGTATAACTAAATCGATCAAAGTTCGGAGTAACCCAGAGCAGCCTGGTGTGAAACGGCGGTGGTAATTCACTACGGCAAAAGCGGCTGGGACTGTAGTAGGCTTGCGGCATGGGGTAATCTGCAATCGCTTATGTTTTCTCGGTGAGTAGACTATTGTCCTTGCAGCCAATTCGGTAGCACAACAAGTCAACAAAACTTTGGCAGAAAACACGTTTAGCTACATTGATAGCAAAGCAATACGGAGCAAATCGTTCCAAGCTCCATCGGATGTGACAGATGCTCAACATGATTGGAAATGGCCCTAAATATATCGTCAGTGTGTGCTTAGAAGAAGTCCAGCTTTCTAAGGACTTGATAAGTAATCCTTTGGAAATTCTTTGCGGCATTTTTAGACCAAATGGCGTGCGAACTACTTCAGGTCGAGCAAATGGTGTGGCTATGACATCCTTCGGCCTATCGTCCAAAGCAACCGGAAGTTTGTAGTATGAACGCACCAAGTCGGGTCTAGGGACAATTGTTCTTCCAGGTAAACCAGTCAAAAAGGCTTGGATGTGCGGAATCGGACATTTAGCGGGGACGGTAGCATTGCTTAGTGCCCGGTAATCTCCGAGAGGTCTTCTGCCTTTACTGGACTTTGGAAACCATACGGAGCCAGCAGGACCATGAGCTACTGCAAAGACGAGCGTGGCCAAAACCAGTTATATATCCGAACTCTACCCTGGCAGTGACGAAGTTGGCTGGAGGTAATCGTTAAGGCCGGGCGGTTACTGGCGATCCAAGTGTTAAGGTTTTGTGTGTAACTTTGTGCTTAGGCTCAGGAAAGTCATTAGGTGGTTGATAAAGAGCATGAAACTGCAGCGCTAGTTTGGTGAACACATTGTGGGCACGCACTGCCAAGCGAAGGCCGATCCAACCAATCGAACTGAATTCATCCGAAACGACAAGGATAGCGACCTAACGCATAGTTCACGGTAACGCAAGTCTGCGACCAGACCGAAGTTGAGGAGGGAAGCAACACCCAAGATAGGGCGTTGGACGTTAGCGATGAGAAAAACAAGGGAATAGCTTTGACGGGGACGTTTGAGGGTTATATTTTCTAACGGTTTAGATGAACCTTGGTATCGTTAGCTGCATGCAATGTCCTCCCGGGTGGAAGTAGGTAGCGTTTTTCTGCAGCCCGAGGAATAGTGATGAGCTCGGCACAGGCATCAACCAATGACTACGAATTGGTTAAGGAGGCATAGAGGTAAAGTGGGCTACTATAACACTAGCTAGACGCAGCTGTCGCTATCACTAAATGGTGTGGAGGTTTCCTTGCTGCGGTTTTTGGAATGCCTTCGGGTGGTTCCAACCAGGTCGACGATTACTTGCACCAACGCCAAACCGTTGTTGGTACCAACAGAAGTGACGCCTAGTACTCCTAGCGCGACTACGCCTAATTTAAACGAAGCGTTTGGGCTTCTACTACGGTAGCGATTAATGCCCCAGTTGGCGAGATCCAGCTTCGATACAATCTCGGAAATGACTTCAAATGAGTCAGTATCATGATCAAAGTTGGCAGTCGACTCAACTGAAAGCACTCATGAAATTGTCTGAAAACTTGTCCTAAGACAAATCATCTGCAAACACAAAGAGTAGACCTGAGGTGTTCGCTAGAAGGCATGTCATCCAGAGCTTTTGCAGGATTGTGTCAACGTTATTGAAGGAACCGACCAAAGTGCGCACGGGCCTGAGGAGTTTTGACGGGGCTCGACCGCATAGTTTAAGACCGGAAGGTTACTGTCAAATTCTAACTTCTTCGGAGGCGGTAGTGCGCTTCAAATCGGTAAGTCTTAGCTTATCGTAAGGTGCGTCGGTATGAAGCGGATTGAGCGCAGCTGTATGGTCAGCCTCGATGTAAGTAAAAAGCCTGGCAGTTATATTTGCGAACATTAATTACCGAAGTAAAGCGTCATCTGCAAAAGGTGCATATTATTGTAAGAGACACACATGAGGATGAAATGAATGGCGGGGAAGGAGAGACCAAATAAATTTTCTGTACTGCCAGTGTATGAAACGTGGTCCGACATAGTAAAAGCACAAAAATGGAGTTCTGAGCTTTCCAAAAGCTGAGTCACCAACTATGTAGTATAAAGGTCAAATTAGAAGGATTTAGCTACATATAAAGAACACCCGGTCTATAACGTAAAAATGCTGGATTTAACCTTCGGTAAAGCACGATCCTCTGTAAGCCGTCATTAGACCCACAATCCGGTCGGAAGACAAAACTTAGGTGGCATAATAGTTTAACGCGTTAAATCCGATGATCGGCGAACTAGTCTAGCAAACCGTCGACGACCAACAGTGCAACACGCGCAGCCGAAACCAAAAGGCCAATCAAAACTCGAAACCGTCTCTTACCGTAGGCTGGTCAGTTAAAACAAACCTCTAAATAAATATTGGGAATTGGAATAGGAAGGTACAGTTGGGAAGAGAGATATGCGCAGTCGCTACAACGGTACTGTGTGAGGTGAAAACAAGGGTAGTTATTGATGGAAAAGAATTCATAGGATTTTGATACCAATAAGCTCTTACAGGTTACTTATGTATTGGTTTCTACGTTTCCCATGGTGCGGCCTTTATTCTGAACTGTCCGTAGAAGAAAGCAAATCGTTTTAAAAGGAAGTCAGTAAGGAAACTCATTCAGTAATTTTATTCCCATTCCTTAAAGCTTGAAAATGAGTGCGGCGGATACCGATTAATTCACTTAAGTTTTAAGATGGTAATGCCAAAAATGTTGTATAGGTTGTGAGCTAAATGTGCCTAGGTGTCATCTTAAGCCTCATCGAGCTACATCGGGACCAAGTTTAAAGAGGTGGTGTTGTAAAATGCCGAGCTCGTAGGTGTGGGGTATATTATCAACCCACGTTTTTAACCGAAGTTGTGAATTTCTTCGCGATCTGGGATTGGACAGATGAACTGCGTTTTTGCCTGGAAAGGAAAGAAAGTGCAGACAAAACCTAATTAAACAATATATGCACAAGCAAATTACTTAAATTTACGTGCCACTAGAAGCGAGGTCTAATATGGATAGCTTTATAAGGGGTCACCAGGCTCCAGCAAAGCACACAATCTTAGGAAAGTCTGACCCTATAAAGTTTGAAACGTTTGCACAACTGGACGTCCAACAATACAAAGCCGCGTGCTTCTCTCATTCGCAACTTGCCTCAAGGAGTAAGGCGGCCCTGAGTAAGCTATTTAGTCAGCCAACAGAGAAAAGTGGAAGTCATCCGGCTGTGCGTAGGCGACGGTACTACAGGTTGGCAAAATGCCTTGCCTGTTGTACAGTAACGTTTAAAAGAATTTACGGCAGTGTTCCGGGACGTGGTGGGTAGTCGCCTGGCATGAGTTCTTTAGAAAAAGCTACAAAAGTCTATGTAATAACACTGCGGTGTGGCGGATATGACCAGTAACGGAATAAAGCCGCTACCCAAAAGTACACACTAGTAAGTTGGCCTAGGGTCATATATAAAAATGTCCCAGATACGTACAACAAAGATTTTTATGTCTACACCTACCGTCTTTACTACATTTGTAGTGTCTTTCCTGTCTACACAATGAACACATAAACCCAAATGCACGTCATATGCTGAAGACTGTTTACCTTTTCTGACTACTGCATTCACTCCTACAGCCGGTACAACTTTCGGCAATTGCCGATTACATACATCGCCAAGATTCTGTAGCGAAAACTATCTGTATGTAAATTTTTAGCAAATATTACGTGGGGTGCGTCGACAATTTCATGAAGAAGACTGTTCATTAACTTATACATTTACATAGGGCTCCCTGTATCCTTTTGTTAGGTGCCTGTAACGGTTGTATTTTTCTCGGTCTGTAAGGCAACCTGTTCCCTAGATTAGCGTAAACAACTAAAGTGAAAGGAGGTCGCAGTCACTACTTTGCACTTACCGGTTAACGTAGTGGCACTAATTTCAGAGTTCAGGTTCCAATGCGCTGCCTAGTTTCGGACAGACGATGGTACTCTGCAGCATTTTATATATTAGCATATCTATGAAACAGATAAAGGATAATGAGTCTTTGCCGAAGGGGCCGAACGTTAAGGTATTCGCACCTTTGTTAATGACCCAGAGCTTGCTGTGATGGAGTGAATGTCTTGGTACGGCGCCGCAAGGGTTTTCCAAGCAGAGCACGGTCAGCCTTTCCAGGTTGCTGAATATAAAGGAGCAGTATTTTAGATGCGCGCGGACGTGACCCCATTAAATTTGTGGCCTACTGGCCCTGGTGTCTACGTAACGGCTTTTGCCGAAGGCTGATCTGCTCTGGTGATTGCGCTTTACCACGTTGAGCACTGCGTGTCTTGCGGCTCAGGTGCCTCCTAAGCAGAAGGATGCCCTTGTGCTTTCACTGTACAGGGAAAAAGGGCGCAAGCAATGTTGCAGGAATTCTCGTGGTGTCAACTAGCTGAGGGGTAAGAACAAGGTGATTGCCCGAATCCTGCTCAAGCGCTTCGTCATTCAGGTTGTGAAACCGAAGGTGGTAGCACAGCATTGAGGATTCCGTTCGGGTCGTGGCACAAAATATTTGGTTGTTGTGGCACCTCATTTGCAGTAGAAGCGCAGAGAAAGACCCCAGCCGTTGTACTCGCTGTTGGTTTATTTCACCAAAGCCTTTGCTACGGTAAACCCCGAAGCATTGCGGCTGGTGGTTGGTGAGTTTGGGTATCCGCGTAAATTTGTAGAATTAATTGTAGGTTTACACGGTAGTATGTGAGTAAGGGTACAGCTATGGAGAGACTTCAAACGCCTTTCCAGTTTGCTCTGGTGTGAAACAATGCTGTGCCACCACACCTGCCCTGTTTACCATTTATTTTCGTGTCACACTGCCGTGCGTGTTGCACGCGACTAGTGTTTACGGTGTCAGTTTGGGGCATTGTATGGATGTGACTTGCCAAAAATCCGTTATTTATATGCGGGTTTCCTAGACCGTGCAACGAGTTTCTGATTACTGTGTTCGGTGATGACTGTACTTCGTTTGCATAACTAGCAGATCCGGTACAGCACATGCCCAGTGCTATGGCTTTGGCAGCCGCCAAAATCGGACTCACCAACCGAGCAAAGCTGTCCGTATCTTTCAGCCTACACCGTAGGTGCAAGCTGCAATATTGCCACAAATTAGCATTGGAGGTGAAGTATTAGACACCACTTTCTTCTTAAGCTATTAGGGAGTTGTGGTTTTGTCTTAGAGCAGACACAATGCGTTGCGCATCCGAGTATCGAAGGCATCGGCGGCCTTCACAGAGCATGAGTACCGAGTGTAAAACGACTACATGCTTATATTGGGCGCAAAGCTGATGGTCTACGTGTTCATGTTGTCGCCCGCTCTAATATACGGCAGCGAAATGTAGACGCTATATCAAAAGGAGGTGCGACATCGCTGGCGGTTTCATCAACCATGCCTGCTACGGAGTCTGCGCATCGGTTGATGCGACAGTGCTGCGGTAACGGAAGTATTGCGTCGAAGTAGGAAGTATGCAGTGGAATGCACGCTTCTGCTGCTACACTAATGGTAGTTCTTTCATGTGGGGAGTATGGATACTATGTGGATATCAAAAGCGCTATTGTTTAGTCAGCTGTGTTGGGAAGCAGCAGTGAGGGAACCGAAGCTTCGTTCCAAGGACATGATTAAAGGGAGCTTGGCATGTTCTGATATTGTTTACAAGTCATGGGAATCGAAGGTGGTTGACTGGTTTGCAAGACGAAACCTGAACACGAAGGCCTTCGTCGTGTATGCAGAGAAGAAGCAACAAGTGCAGAAGTGACAGTCGCCGGTGAGGTGAACTCCATCGACGTCGAGCACATGGTGCTGTAGCAGATTCTGTTGCTGGTGTTTGGGTTAGGCAAGCCCAGAGAGTCACTAGTTGTGCCCTCGAGACCAACACCGAACCGATGACGTTTCCTGCTGAGGACTTGAGGATAACCAGCGCGGCGTTGTTAGTTCCGTAGCATTTGATTTAATAACCACGTGCCTGCGTATTTGCTCTCTGTATTTCAGGTGGTAGGTTTGCTAACGTGTCTCAAAGCATACCATAGTTAACCACCTTTTAACATTTACCTGAACATGCACAAGTCATTTTCAGCTGGGCACAGTGAAGTGCACGTACAATCTCGCGTTTGTGGTATTTTTAAAATATATTTTATGACACCTTGATATTATCGAGGGCAACTGACCAATTTATTACATTTGCGCAATTAGCGTAGATTTATGTCAGCAATTCCGTGTGCTTAATTCCATATATATATCATTAGTTATTCTCCTTTCAAGTGCTGGATGGTTGTTTGCCATCCACTGATGGACTGCGCTTGATGTGCAGGTTGAGTTGTTCACTTGTCTACTACCCAGTACCTAGTCGGTACTTGCTCCGGGAGAGTTTGTCGTTGCCGGAAGGGACGGGTTTTACTATCCTTGTGACCGAATTTGGCCCGAAGAGAAATGCTAGGCACATGTTTTGCATGCGGAACGAGCTACAGCCCATCCACGGTCTTGTGGGCGCTTGAAACTCCAACTACGGCTTATTTATGCTTGCCTGTGAAGGAACGAAAACCTACTCCGTTGATTAAAATTCGCTCCAAGTTACATGTCTCGCGATGTTATTCCTTCGGGGTTACACCAAGTATGGGTGTGTGAATGAGCTGCGTGTTATGTAGCGCAAGCCATCTGTGGTCCCTCTGCAGGCTTAGGTATATTGTAACTGTGCTATAGAGGAAACCGTGGAAGGCGTATCCCAAACCAGATGCCACCAACCTCGTGAAAGCATAAGCACTTAACGCATGACACTTTAATCCTAACTTGCACTGTCGTTTTGACTCAAGTATTAGCACAATCCTGGGTCTGTTGTCATTTCATTCTCTTGGCTAAAAACCCAGTAGGTACAGAAACTTCGTGGGTCATGACATTAGACTGGATTACCAAACAACCTACCCGTCGTTCCAGCTGGATGGGTTGGACTTAACCCGTTACAGCGAATAGTTTGCCGTCAATGGTCCATGACCTGGTGGGTTATCGTCTGGTAAGCGCTCTTCGTATTAAAGCCAAAAATACCTGCTTAACCACACTGTGCCGTAAAGCAGAAGGCTCGCAAGTAATTAACCTCAGTGCCCATACTTACGCTGACAAGCTTGTCAAACCCACAGACGGCAAGCGTTTCTGCCACCGGCGATTCGAACAAATTAATACAAACTCGGCAACCCCTCTACAAACACAAAACAAGCCTACCTACACACTAACATTTATAAATCCACCTAGATGAAAACCCTTTTATCCAAATACATTGTTCCTGAGCAATTGCTGTACTAATACTATAAGCATGCTTTTAACAGCTTGTCTCGCGTAGCCGGCAATAAATATTTTACTTTATTTATTTATTTCATTATAGCTTTTTATTAGAGAACTCCATTTGGATGTGTTACCACCAGGTTTAAAGTGCTTGAAGATCCACATATATTCTATGCAGTGCGAATAGTTTCGTATTAGATGAAACGAAGTATACAACCTTAATGTCAACCGCGAAGATAAGGAGCGAACGTGTTGCAAACTGCTGCCAAATTCATTGATATAAATACAAGTATAAGTAAAGTACTAGTTTATCCACAATTATATAGACTTATAACATATCAGGCACGATCAAGCACGCACACTTTCACTACGCCAAGGTAGACAGCGGTCGGGATGTAGACCGTTTGTGCAATCTTAACAGACTGCGTGCTTCTTATTAATTAGGAACTCAGTCAGTCTGACGGAAGACTGTTTACTCTGTAGGCATTTACGCATAGGCGTATGGGTGACACCTTGTCAAACGCCTTTGCTACCGAGGTAAAGAATAACTACTGACAGGTTGGTCGGAGGCCTGGATGACTAACTTGGGGACGCCCAGCTTGCAGGTTGCATAAGAGTGTTAGGGGTTCGCAGTGTGTTTTATTGACGTACTCGCATGCGTAAAGGAAAAGCACGAGTGCATATTAATCAACTACTTCATCAGTTTCCTGCTAATAGGAATACTGTTGGTTGGGCGATATTCACCAAATTCCCGTAAGCATCCACTTGTATGCCGTGGTATAATATTAGGTTGCTGTTGACGATTGCTATATTAGCGTTGCTGCACCGCTAAAGCAAATAGGTTGAAAAGCAGGTTAAATTACTGCATAAATAATCGGAAGAATAAGAGTCGTGCGATTTGGGCTTCAGCAGCTAAAACCACTTCATGCCTACTGACACATTGAGTTGATGTGACACTTTACTTAAATTCATATCCTGCAAGGTTTACGTAACCCAGACAGCAGACAAACACAAAATTTCCACGTCGCTTAAGCAACATGCGTGACATTTCTCTTGTATTAAAGCTTTGTCAGCTTTACAACCATTTTTTATAAATGTACGCGTACTTCTGCATATTTCTTATGGAAGGTCTTTAAGTTCGTGGTAAGGCATTTCAAGAAATATACCAATTATTCGTTAAGTCTCGATTTGGCGAAATGGTCTTCAAATAAACGTTTATGGTAATGCGAGCGCTTAACAAAGTCATGGTACCGAAAGGTTACGAACTAACCAGGAAATACAGGGCAAATGGGTGGATTTAATAGTAGTATGGAAGGCAGTGCATGTGTAAGCAGTTGTAGGATCTAAAGCTGTTAGTAGTACTGTGAATTCGTGCGTCTTTTGGTGAATGCATCAATGTAGGAAGGAAGCAGATGTAACATTTGAACCGCTTGACGTTCTTGAAGCGGGTAAAACCAGTCTGTATGGTATGCAGTGACCGTATTTATTTGCGGGGCACAACCCCCACAGTTATATTAAGCAGAAATTTGTGGCGTGTCACGGAGAGAACGCTTGCTAGGCAAAAGCACACAATGTCCTGGTATACGTTTGTTACCATACTTACTAAAATTAGGCAGTATAACGTCTGGATTTAGGCTCGAGTTGGACTTGACGGTAGAAAGCGTATAACGGATACTATTTAGGTTAAACAGGACCCAATACTGTTATGGCTATCTAGTGCTTGTGACGATTAATAGCTTTAACTTTATCCTTGGCGCCGCAATCCTTTAAATAAAGAAAGAGTTTATTCTCCTCATTGCGAGGCACACCACCAAGGCCGTGACCATGGTAATACAGACAAGTATGATCGTCAATTTCACAAATTAGTATATATTGACAAATAGCATAAGAATATATGTGTCTGTTGACATGTAAAAGTATACTTCTGTCTGTAGTTGGAAGTAGCCATGTTGTGTGATTAGGTAAATGTGACGGTTTTGTTCGTTGCGTTCGCTATCAAAGGGGAAAATCAATGGAATGGTTAGAATCTGATGGCGTTCCTGGGGTATGAATAATCCTCCGGAAAAGGGAAGAGGTAATGACTATTTAGTGGCGAGTCCCACCCGCAAACCACATATAATTCTTGCGTCATGGAAATGAAGTTGGGGCCACTATTTTAAGCGGTGGTCTTTCGTCCCTAGTTGGGGGTCGGAGACCCCAGAAGCCAAATGAGTTGCCTGGCTTAGCTCATACTTTTAATGCACCCTTTTCTTGTTTACCTTGTGTTTGCATATGTTTTAAAGTATGCTCAGACACAATCCCATTCGCCCGCATAATGTAGGCAACTGAAGAACTCTATGTAGGACGGTCTAGGCTGACGCATTTTGTTATGCCGCCTAATATCTGTTACGCCCGTGGCTAAGTGCTTTATTAAAAGGGACAAGGGAGCTAGGAAGTCGAGACAGTAAAGTACTACCGCATAAACCAGATCAGCCGATCGAACCACAAAAGCAGATTTAAAAGTCAGCTGAAGTTCTTGACTTGACGAGCAAAAGCTGTCCTGTTAAGTTGTGCATTGGGCGGAAAGCTACCACTGTAGCTGTTTCATTGTGATAGAAAGTAGTACGCATTAAGTTGAACAAGCAGTGCACTAACCTGTGATCGCTACGCGGAACTACCTGGCTAGCTGACAATCGGATTGCAGGACTTACGAGAGGAAATAAAAAGCCAAACTGTTTTACGTGGTTGTAGCAAGCACAGGTTTCTGCACCCAGTAAAACCATCCAGTTTTATCGCTATCATTTTGTTTAGGCACAGTGCGTGGTGACGGTCAGCATTTAAAATCCGGTTTCCATAAGCTGGGATTTGTGCTAATTAGATCCAACGGTATACGTCTAATCAATCTGATTCCTAGTTGTCCCTGCCTTTTGTTATTGATATTAATTCGCGTGCTCATTAGATGGGTTTTGGTACAATGGTTGCCATGTATCCCATGTATCGTAGATTACTAACTCAATACCTTAATGGCATTACGTCTTTTGCTAGAAAGTTTGCTGTGTAGGTATAACACCAGAAAAGTTTATATTTACTTCTTTTCTAAGATTTGACTAAGTCGCAGCAAACGCAGGAGAAACTGTTATCAACTAGTCCTACAACGTCTGCGTGCATCAATGGCCATACCGACTCTTGTTTAATCTAGCATAATATACTTTTGAATAGCTAAATCCTTCTAGTCTTCAGGAGGGTGCAAGCTGCACGGCGGCAGTTTAAAGGCCGCTGCATAAATGTTCATTGACGCAGCTCTATCCGTATGCTGTAGTTTAAAGTAACCGGTTTACCTAATGATAAGGTCTAAAATGGTGTTGTGGTAGCACGTTGAAATGACATAGTTAGAATATATAAAAGCAGTTAGTAACTTTATACTACAATTTTCGCGGTTCGGGCCACTAAAGAACTTCAGAAAATTCCATTAACCACCAATATTTTGGAGTGCACGGCTCCTTATTACCTTTTGATGCACTTTGCACCTTACATGGCAATCAGGTCGTCGATGGGCCAGTCACTTACACTACCGCTCACTACTTGAGTGTTAACTGCTTTGACCATAATCGACGGTCATCCACCTAATATCTGCTGGTTAAAAGGACTAGATAATTCATTTGCCAGTCTGCCAGACACGGGTATGTCTCATCATTTCGTCAAACAGTAATTAACTCATCTACATTTCGATGCTGAAATTTTTGTATCGTTCTAAATGTGACAAGCAGCTGCTTACAATTCCATGAGAGTAAAACGCAACACAAACACAAAAGCGTAACCCCAAATCACCAAATTACACGGTGCCAAATAGAAGGTGTAAACATTAAGCTGTTAGCAGGTAAGTATAGCGTGGTTTGAGGGTTCCAAGGGTTTAGTTGTCCGGGCTACACGTGGGTCGTAGTAGACCGAAGGCTGTTGAAGGACAAGGAGGAAAATTTGTAGGTGGATGGAAACCAACTAGTAAGTGTCAGAGCTCCATAGATGGTGTGCTCGTGTCAAAACACATGGCTAACAGGGCAGTACTGTCACAGCTGCAAATAGAGGACGGAGCGCAAGGCGAATAAAAGGATGGCGTGAAAGCGTACGACGGCTGGTTGATACAACAAAACCAAAGATGAAACGAGAAAGCAGGGTAAAGGAAACGACGCCCATAGTACAGGCTAAGCTGGAAGCAAACTTACATGTTACGTTGCGTGGAATACACTGTTGCTCTGCAAGTGGCAAAAGAGCAGTAAGTTTACATGGAATCTGTGGTAGGCCATCAGTGCCCTCTGTTTTTGCCTACCCAAAATTACCTGAATGACGTTCCATAACTATAAAATATAAACCAACACAAAGCAATGGAGTAGCAACACAACTAATAGTATAACCTAAGTGTACGGCATAGATAGATTATGACCCTGCATGCGGTCCTTGCTCGAGGGAATTCAAAAGTTTAGGGATCCGGAAGCCGATGAAAATTCGAAGAGAGGAAGGAAACCGTTTCCTTACTACGTAGACCAAACCATATGGCGCTTTTAGTCAAATTTCCGTTATTGTTTGAATGCATTGAGTAATAGTTCAGCAACAGTTATTGCAAGGGTTTGACTATTTAGACGATGTGGCATGTGTGGCTTGCATTATGCTACGTTGACACTCAAATGGCGAGGTAGAGGGAGCCAATTTTGTTTGCTCGTCGCAACTTTGTATGCAAAAAGATAGAAGTGCTTGTAGAGATAAAAATAATTGGCAGTACTTATTTTGTATTACTAGGAATACTGGATGCTACGGACCGCTTGATTCGAAAACCCATTTCGGCTGTTCGGACCCTGGAGGGACCTGGACTCTGACATCTGGCGGGAACATGTTTGCGGGCCAAGATTAACCGGCACAGCCAGGAGTATGATGGTAGCGTGGGATATTGATATGTAGTTACTTAATTCGTAAGTAGTATAAATAAACCAGTAGCAGATGTATGAAGGAAGCGGTGTCGTGTAGATTTTATAGTGCTATAATTTACTGTAACCTTGGTAGCAGGTGCCCAGAATTTCTAACTGCATAAATGGGTCTAAAGTAAACCTACGTTATTAGATAAGAAACTAGTGCCTTCGGTTAATCAGCAAATGAAGAGAAGCCTTTCTAATGGAATATATAAAGGGTGATACAAGTCAATTGAACGGGAAATGAATATTTTGATTACCTCAAATGCTCCTATGTGACTTCGTTTGTGCGTATCTACTACGCAGAAATGCTAGCGTACTCTAGAAAATTGTTGGGCAAGAAGGCATGTGGCTCTGAGAATAATATGTAACTAACGGTGTAAACGGATGTGGCAAAAATAGACAAGTAACCGCGAGATATGCGCAAACATAGTTACGTAAGGGATTTGTAACGGAATGCGTATTTCTAAAGGAAAAAGTAACGCGGAAGCGTCCGTTGCATATCCAAATGCCTGGGGAACAGTAAGTTAAGTGACCTAAGGTGAATGGGAAGTCAAAACGCATGTCGTTCTCCGGTGAATACATGGTGCCTTAATGTTGGCAACGGTGGAATGAGCTTTCATAGCGTGCACGAATACTTGATGAGACACGATATATATATGGGATTGGGGTCAATAGTGAGTACATTTATGTATGCATAATGGTGTGTGGAAGTGAATGCATATATTTATTTACAATTATATGCATTTCTAACTTAGAAAATGTAATGTCATTAGAAAGAGAATCGCTCTTCCATTCTATCCGTGCCTTTATCCTTATGTGGGGAAACATTTGTACACGTATTATTGTAGCACTGATCATCAGCACTATGCAATTTAAGAGAACGGCACGCTATTAGTCCCCGCTGTGATTGACAAAACGCAATTCCCTGCAATCGGACGTCAATGGACCAAAGTATACCTTCTTTTCATTTCAGCGATATATTTGACGTTCTCCATACATAATGGAGTAAATAATTAATTATGTGCCTGCCAGTTTTCATGCAGTTTAACCAGTATCTGTATTTGTATATTTCAAATTATCAGGAGTAGAATAAGTAGGTTACGCATTTCATGAATAAGCTAATACGATTATTATGAATAATACTAAGGAAAATTTATCAGGTGCAGTATATGCGGAAGTTATATGAAGCATAGGGAATAATGGGACGGCGAACAAAAAAGGAAGCAAAGCAATGAATATTGTTTACCTGTTTCATACAAGTATCCCACATATATACGCTCAACTATTTGTAGCTTTATGTTTCTGCCAACTTGAAGGGTGCATAGTAAGGCCGTACGATTGCGTCACAGGTGACATTTGTTTGTTCACTCAAGCAAGATCCTGTGTTGGCCGCGATTGGTTGCTAGAGCGATGCCTGAAAAAGTATCGTAGGTTCTATTGCTGCGGTGTCATTAAGGTCATCGAACAGGAGAACTATTTTGGCTTCCCATCAGTAAAGGAATGGTGCTTAGTGAGCCTATCTATGTACCACAGGAAACCTAATTATGGCCCACTGCGAAACTTAGGTTATCGGCGCCCGGAGCCTACACGAACGGCCTTCACTTAGCCTAAGTTGGTTCCATGATATTTGCATCAATATAAGCACTAGCGCAGCCTTACGTACTTGCTGTGCGTGTCTTGGAGGCTTGTTTATATTAGTGCTTTATTGGTCTTAGAGCCTTGGCGTTCTTATCGGACCCAGCATATCCGCCGTTGTTGGAACCATATTCCTTAAATACGGGCGGTTACCAAGCTCATACTGGCTCCGCAGCCGCGGTATAATAAGCACTGCTAACAAATCAAATTAGGCTGCATCTGCACGCAAGCAGGAATGGTTTTAACTTTGCCCAGGGCAGCGGCGTCAATTTTGCCACTAAGCAATTGGCAACAACTGGTCTCACACGCCTTAATGACTGATAGTGCATAAGTCTATTTAGATCACGATGGTAGCATCATGATCGGTACGGGGGAGGACGCGCCGTAGACACAGCGCACCTCCATAACCAGTGGTTATGAAATGCATACAGGTGGCATAGCAGGCATTATTGTCGCTACGAGGGAAGCCGCAGTGTTAGCCTTAGGCATCGAGACATAAAGTACGTAAGAAATGGGCTTTTTAAAGCTACTGATACAACTGGAATGGTGTCAAATGACTTTTCATTTGTTTCCGTCATTTTATGCAACTGCGTTGAATGCACTATGCGGAGTAATTGTGGCGATATGGAAATGCTGACGAAAAAGAGACACAAATGGATCTCTGACATCTGTACCGCTTTTACCTATTCCCATCATCATGTGGAGGGTGTGAGACGCTCTTGACCCACAACGCGCGAACGCTGAGGAGTGGTTGATGGAAATGTGTTCCGTAGACACACATGAAAGCAACCTGCATAGACGTAACGCGGGGTTGACTTACTTAATCACATGGAAACGATGTAGTGCACCTCCAGATGGTAGAGTGTATCGTTCACCACATCCAAATCTTAGACTAACTTACCGGGAAATGAAACATCCCGTGGTTTGGTGATAAACGTTTGCTAACTTTTCATTGCGGTGCCACCTATCAACCTGAGAAGTGGGTGCATACGGGCGAGTGCACCATCGAAGCTACTAATACCACAATTGCCAAATTTTTGGTCTGCCATTGTCACTTACCCTGTCTGGAAGTTGTTTTCGGAAATGGTGTAGTGACCATCTCTGCCACGTCGGAACCAATGTATTGCAGTGGTTTACGGACAGGCGGATGAGATATTTCACACCAGCAGCTGCAGATGCATACAAAACTGGTAGCGGTAAACAACGTGCTTACGGGCTGCTGTGTGATTGGTACTGCACACCTCTTGTATCGCTGGTCAAGTGTAATATGCAATGCTAGGCGTCAATAAGAATAGAATTTGGTCTCCATTTGCAGTATTGAGTCACTGCAGAGTAAGCAAAGGTAACTTGCTAGTTAGTGCATCAATTATCTCCTGTACAGAGTTTCTGTATCAAATGTATGCAGTAATGACTAATGCATGGCGCTATGAGTCATACGCCGTAACCAAAGTGTTCCTTAGTGAAGCGAAAAAGTGGGATTGCAGCTGCTATGCTGTCTGAAAATCCCGTGAAAGGTTACGACAGCAGTTGCACACAGTATCCAAGTGGACTGTCTAGTACTTTATTCGGTAAACGGTTACGGATCCACCCACTGCACCTACGTCCCAGTGCCCCAACCGATAAAAGCCGTCCGATGCTTACATGTTGCTTGGAGAGGGAAACGCATGGCTATAGCACAGCCGGTGGCCCTGAGGCGGGCCATGGGATCGTTCACGCAGACGCGGATAACGGCAACCAGTTAGATTTCGACACTTCAAGTGCAATAGCAACATACCATCTGGAAGCCGCGTAAACTCATACTAAATAGCGATGGCATAAGTGACAGGTGCTGTGGCTGGCTAGCCGAGAAACCTCCTCGTGGCGCCAGCTTGGTGGTTCGGGTAAATCCCGTTCCAGCAAATGGTTCGGCGGCAGTGTTCCAGGATGTGGTGGGAATTCGCCCGGCAAACGTTCTCCCCATAAAAGTACCACAGATATCCATTTAACAACACGGTGACTTGCCACTAAATAAACTCACTGTCTCTTTCCTTCTCCGGAGGATCATTCACACATCACGAACGTCATCCGATTCAAAGCGTTCTATTGATCCCCATTTTGATGGCAAATACAACGAAAAAATGCACACAGTCACATTTACCTACTCACACAACATGTTCCCTTTCAAATACACAGTTAAACATAGTTTTACATCTCAACACACACAAATTCCTATGCTATTGATTAAAATGTACTAATTTGTGCAAGTGCCGATCATACGTGTCTGTAATACCACGATCGCACCCTTGAAAATATGCCTCGCAATGACGAGAATAAACAAGTTATTTATTTATTTATATACATTGAAATCACTTGTCGGTGTAAAGCGGAGACTGCAATGTTACTGCGGACGCTGGGTAAAGGAGCGGCATTAAGCGATTCCGGGAATTGTTACAGTTTCTGTTGGTAGGTGAGTGAATGAAATAAACACACTTACATGTTATCATGATGACAGCGGTTATTATTGGTGGCGATGTCGGCGAAGGATGCTAGGCAACACGGCGGCATAAGGAGTACCTGGCGAGTGTGTTATGTGGACTGTAATCGGAAAAGTACGACCGCCAGACCGTAATGGTCGTCTGCTTTCCTGTGCACTTCTGGGAAAGAAGGCCCGTGGTATTCCAAAGTGAAAACTTGAATTCTACGAATAAACGAACTGGGTAACAGTGAAATGTCTTGCCATCAGGAAAACAGTGATGAGGTCCTTAAGGAATGTAGAGAAACCTACCTCGACCGCATAGTTTCCTACCTACGTACCTTTTGAAAAGGGTTCCACAGTGTTACCTTACTACTGCGCTGCCTTACCCAACAATCTCCTGATGGTGCCAGGTGGGTTGTTCGGGTTTATCCCGTTCCAGCTAAAAATTCGTTGGCGGTGTTCCAAAGACGTGGTGGGTTTTCGCCTGGCGCTGCATTCAGAGTCGCAGCATTTAAATAAATAAATAAATAGATAGTATACACTCAAATTTGTCGAGACACAGCAAACCAGGCATGATCAACATTTACATGCGATTAGTTTTCGTAACAAACACGTTGCTAGGTATATACTTGGCAGTTAGCCGAAAGTTGTACAGGCTCTGGAAATTGTGAAAGCATTCATGGGGAATAAAGTCGTCAATGCATGATGACACGTTGGGTTCTAGGGTGCGTAGTGTAAACAGTCTAAGCATTACATTTGTAGTGAAAACGGTACATGCAGGCAGAGAGTATCTTACTGTTGAACGTGTCAGGAAAATATTAAATTAGTATTCTAGTCGACTTGCCAGTATGTAGTTGTGGGCAGTGACTTTATTCAGTAGCGAGTCACATTCGCCACGTCGCAGTGTTGTTAAGCGGACATTTGGGACTTTTATAGGAAGAACGCTTGCCAGGTGAAAACCCACGACGTCCTGGAATACCGTCAGATATCCGTTTGTACACTAATGTACAACTGGCAGAGCAGCTTGCCGACTGATTTCACCCTTGGTTATCCGCAGTCAATTGACTTCCAATTTCCTCTGTTAGTTGAACAGGTATCCTTGGTCAGGGCGGCCATAATGGTTGAGACCCATGGAGGGTGAGAGCTTCATGAAGATTTGCTTTTTGATTGTCAAGGTAAGCGAAACGCTAGTTACTTGCGTCTGGATTTTTCAGGTTTATGTATACTTTTCAGGAGTGTGAAGACCTCGCATCCAGCTATCATTACTGGACAACGGTCGTGGTAGTGACTGCAGTTGTTTCCATTTGTTGTACAGCCATCTTCTTTGTAGATCCTTGTGGGTTTCGTCCTGTTACGGGCGAAAACTCTTTCTCGGTCCAATCCCAGATCCCCAAGAAGTTTCGGACCTCGGCGAAAAGGGAAATGAGAGACAAACCAGGCCGCGGAGCACAGGCGTGGAAACAAACATTTTTAAAGCCATATGGTATAATCTTTAATTGAGGCAAATGATGTACTATGTGCAACAATGGTTGAGCTGAACGTGTCTTTTGAATGTGCTACAAAGGCAATGGCCTTATAGGTTGATTGCTACCATCTACATGGAATACAGAGTGTCGGTTTGCTATGACGCAAATATTGCATGGGAAGACAGAAAGCAGTATGCAAAGACCAGCGGCGTTTGTGTGGTAGATGAACAGCTGGTAGCCAACATACTTCGATAAGGAGCGCAGAATAAGTGAGTGAAGTTATAAATTGCTTGCGATGAAAGAGATTAAAAGGTCAATGGGTGGTAAGTCAGCAGATAGATATTATTCAAGCACTAAGCAAATATCTTCCGGTGATCAAGCCAGAAAGACGACACGAGGGTATTAAGCATATAGTGCTATGGCCGACTGAGATGGGAAAAGCCTGTGAGAGAGCTTACCTCTTACCTTATTAAGTGTCAAAACCTTTGCTGCAAAAACGGACACAGAACACTAGGTGAGAAAGGATTGATCGATGGAAGTGAAGTAAGAAAGATCCGTCAAAGGAAAGCGAACGTGCGGAACAAATGTCTACGTGGCGTCACAGAGAGAAACGATTTATTCTAAGGTGCTAAGGAAATAGCATTAGGAAATGCTGACCCAGGAAAAGCCAGTGCGTCTGTTGGACTCATACATGGGTAATTGTAGCAAACATAGCAGCGAGTAAGTGAGAAATGAACACCTAGCAATGAGAAGCTAACGGGCGTCTGTGTACTGACCAGATGAGAGGAGTGGTGAACTAGAAGCTTATAAAGGTTAATTGACGGAGGGACAGCGAATGGCTAGAATGCAAGCGTACATTAAAGTTGCTGAAGATAGCAGAACATGAGGCCTAACCGCAGCAGCTAGGGCGCTAAGATAATACTACCAAGCTAGATAGCACCAGGGAATTCTAGCCCGAGAGCTGGAGGATTGCAGGTAAGAAAGCCTAAGACAACACAACGAATAAGGGATAAATGTACATCTAGAAATGTGAGTCAAAACAGCGGCTTACGCTGAATTCATGGATATGCTTGTACAACAGAAAAATGCTAAGAGAGGTTTCGTGGTAGAAGGACAGCGGACGAGTGAAGCGCAAGCATACAAGTAGGTTGTTAAATGGTTCAAAGCATAATAGATTAAGACGCATTGACGCGCAACTAATCAAACCACGCTGTAGTACTAATGGGATATAACTAAGGAAGTCTGAGCCGGGAGAAACCAGTGATGGAGCTGAACTACAAGTAGTTAGGTGTCGCAGATGGGTAAGTGACAGCTGTGCATCTAACAAGGAATTCTGTTCCGGGAAAAGCTGATGAAAGAGCTGGACTTTAGTTTAAGTAAGTGTCATAGACGTAGCGAGTAATAGATAAATGAACGTCTAGAAAGGAGCGCTGTATGCGGACTACTTCAGTTATGTTTGCTCCACAGAAGAGAGCCAAGAAAGGTTCCATGAAGAAAGGACAGCGAACGGATGTTGCGCAAGCATACAATACGGCTGTTAAGTATTTCAGAGGGTAGAGGCTAGGACGCAGCGACGAGCAGGTAATCAAATTATGCTAGGGTGCTAATGAGATATTACAAAGGTAGCTGGAGCTGGGTAAAGCCGGCTGGCCGTCCGATTAAAAAAGGAATGAATACAGAAAGCGATTTAGAAAAGGTTAGGGTTTGAATGAGAAGGGTGTATTGCTAAAGAGTGGAAAAGCCAACGAGGCTTTCCAGGTAAAGCAAACAAAAGGGTGGGTCAGCCGAACCAAGATTTGTAACGTCGAAGAACTCTGAGTGAAGTCGGATAACAGGTGGCCTATTCGGCTAGACTAGATTAGTCAGCGCGTAGGAATAGCACGTACAATAAAGGCAGGGAAAAGGGCCGCAACAATAGAAGGTGAAGGGGGTGCAGAGCGGACGGCAAGGATGTTTGGCTGGTATTCTTTAAACGCTGTTGGTAACCATCTGTTGCCTTACAGAGACAAGATTATAGGACCCTAGCGAGCTCGTCAGAATGGCCACTCCAGGATGAACTCTAAGGGAAAATACCACTTGCGGCTTTCCGGAGATCCAGTAGCTGCCGCCTTTGGCCAAGGTGGTCTTGCGGATGCATTCAGTGCCACGACGGAATAAGGTTCGGGTGACTAGATCCCAGTCAACATTCAACTTTGTGCAGTCAGACTACGCGGTTCATGCAAGGTAATCAGGCGTGGAGACTTTAAGCGTGCGTCGTTTGTCGTCTCCGCCTACGACATTAAAGACTGCAGTGCGGAGGCAGCCAAGGATAGTACACGCAATACTATGAGTCCTTTGTCGACCAATTTCTTGATGCTCTAGCCATCGGAGAAATATGCAAATATTATCTGAGTCTTATACCCGCGTAGCACAATCATAGTGAGAGCTTATGGCAAGATGTCGTTGCTCTTCAATATCTTCAGTGGTGTGAGGCAAGGTTCCCAGATGTCACCTTTCCTCTTCAACCTAAAAGTTGAGGAAGTCGTGGAAATCTCGTTCACAGGACGCTACACAGAAGGTGCAGCTCTGCTCACAGGAGAATGCCTTATTGACTTTGATTATGCTAAGCGTATTTCCGTAATTTGTGACAGTTCACAAAGGTGACAAGCGGTACAGGCCGGATTAGCGCTGGCTGTCCGTCAATGCGTGAGCTGACTTCAGTTTCTATGCGCGCATCGTTTCTAACGCAGAGGCTCAGATAATTGAATTGATGAACCAGCTGGAGTTCCTCATTAGCCAGAGTCATGGAGTCGTAACGTGGCTGGTGGTCCTGCAGCAACACTTTGCACTTTGAAGATTCAAAGCGCATACTAAATAATGGGACCACCCTGGACAGGCTATTAAGAATAGATTGTGCCGCCGATACCTCGTCGAAAAGCAGGATGATATTGTCCGCATAATCAAGATCGAAACATCTTTCACCAGTAAGCGTTTCAAAGTCTACATCGTGAGATTCTGCAACGGAACACTTTGTGATAGAATCCACGATGAAGTAGAACAAAATTGAGGAAATCGAACAAACCTGACGGGTCCATCGACCGAATGGAACGCACTGCTCTAGCACCTGCCGCAATGTAAATATATGGTTTATAAAGCCACGCCCTGGTTGGAAACCTGCCTGCTCTTCCCTAATCCGAGATTCCCGTTCCACAGTGAGGCGACGAACGAGAATCGTAGACGGTAACTTTTTCACAACTGGCTTTAGGCAATACCTCTGCGGTCAGAACGAGCAGTGCCACCCCCTTCTTCTATATTTTTACTATAACCGATTCGTTCAAATCAGCCACCACACTCACTTCCTTCCAGAGACGTTTGAAAAGGGGGTCAGTGCTCTGCGGTAGACTTCACCCCCATACTTAAATAGTGCAAATGGGAAGGAAGCCGGGTCAGCAGCACGAAAACGATTGACGGTTGTGATCGCGTTTTGGACCTCGGCCTCCGACGGAGGACCTAAACTAATGGACCGTGACTGGCCCTGCAACACCTGAGTAGGAAGAGGTTAGCGAGCAGGGGGCAGCGGAACGGCTGTTGAAAGTGTTCCGTCCAACGAGCCATACGGCGCTTCTTATTGTGTAGCAGTGCACCCGCGCTGTCTCTGATTGTCTCACTGAAGCTTGGTTCCCTGGAACCAGTGGAGTGGATCAGCTGAAAGAGCTTGCGGTAACTGCCTACTGCCCCTGCCTCCTTCATTACTTGAGCCCGGCTGGTTCACCAGGATTCCTTGTCAGTACGTAGGCTCTGCTTTAACTCACGCCTACTAGCCCGTCTGGTCACTTAGTGCACACAGGATGCAGACTCTAGTCAAGCTTCTTTCAGTTGGAAAGCCGTTGCTATAAACGATGTGCATTTGTCGCTTGCCACCTGACATATGTAACCCCTGAGTGCAAATAATACATATTTTTCGTGGCTCGTCGATATTACCCACCGTCTTTGAAAACCCAAGGCCAAAACTTCCCACATTCTGGCTATTTCAGTACGACGCTACCAGAACTAAGAACCCAATTAGCAACAGTTGCCATTCGACAAGTAAACTAAACACCGTCCGACTCCAATAGTCAAAATCGTTCCAACAGTCGCACTTGTTACCGAACACTTTCAGTAGCTCCCCCAGGACAACCTATTGTTGGTACCACAAACGACCAAGTCGCCAGGCCAGCTCGTGTTTCTCTCTCTGTTCTTGCAAAGGCAACATGCAGGGAAAAGGGCCGACCAGCATGTCGAGCCAACAAGCACGTAGAACCGGCGGGCGTTGCTGGTTGCCGCAGTTACCTTTTCTTTGTTACTGATTGCAGTACGGGAGTACGCTATCTTGTTGACACTGGGGCAAAAGCCAGTGTACCCCCACATGATGCTTATGACATGGGGCCCAAAACTTTAAGAGACGGGCATTCATACGCTACTTAACGCACGCTGAATAACCTTGCTATTCCCGACCGCTATCCCATTCCTTACATTTTGGATGTCACGGCCAGCCTGTGTGGCTTAACTGTGTTCATGGAAATTGAGCTGGTTTGCTCTTACCACGGGATCAAATTTGCTGAGTTAGATATATACAACAGCGCAGTACTCATGCATTTGGGCACTTTAAGTTTCGCGTATGTCCTTTGGTCATCTCAACTCATCTCAGACTCATGAACTATTCATCGATCTGGCCACTAGAGCTTCAGCTTTCTCCCGTCCATTTATGGACCATATCCTAGTTGCAAGCGCTTCTGCAGAGCAACATGCAACGATAACATCACTGTCAGGTTGCCAACTGCGCAGTTTAGCAGCATTCCGTCGAATTTCTTGGTTATCATATTGCTCAGTATGGCATGTGGCCTCTACACGATTGAGTCCGCGCCGTCGGTGGATTTCCCGTCCTAACTACGTTAGATGGTATTTGCCGTTTCAACTGCATGCACAACGAGAATCGACCTTTGCTTCCACGCTGTGCCAAGTCGCTAAGTCTACTAACCGATCTAATTCGTGGACGCAAATCCTTTAGGTGGAACTGCTTGCTGGTGCCGCCGAAGCGTTCAAGGATAGCAAAAAGTCCTTACCCAACCATGTTACGCTTCACCATTTCGCTTCAAACGCTGCCTTCATCCTTGCTTGTGACGCTTGGGACGCCGCCATTGCCGCCGTCCTACCGCAACATGCGGATGCTTATTGGAAACCACCTGCTTTCTACTCTAAAGGTCCATGACGCCGAAGTCAAGTGAAGCACGTGCAGTCGCGAACTGATGCCCGTTTACTTTACCGTTCAACATTTCCGGCACGTCCTTGAAAGTAACACCTTCCTTAGATTCACCAAACAGTATCCGCCTACTTGCGCATTCTGAAATCAATCAACAAGACGCTAACTAGGTAAGATGCGTCAGCTTGATTTTGTTGCCCAACGCTTGTTCGATATCCGACACATTTCGGTCTGCGAAACGTCGTCGATGATGCTTTTTCTAAAGTCTCTGCGATCAGACATACCGGGCAGACAACCAGTTTGTCTGCCATGGCCGCCGCGCAATCCAACTACCAGTGCTTCCGGAAAACCGCTCTCCTTCTTTGAAGATATCCCCATACGCTTTGCCATCAACTGAGTGTACAATTTAATGAGACACATCTACCGTCGTTCCAGAAACATTACACAGTATCGTTTTTGACACCCTTCACAATATTGCGCATCCAGGCATTAAACCTGCTGCTTAGCTTGTTTCTGACAGATAGGTTTGACCGGGGATGCAACGAGATTTTAAACGCTGGACAAGCAGCTGTCGCACTTGTCAGCAAGCCAAGAATCAATGGCATTTACCCGCTTCACTTGCTCACCTTCCGTCTGTTTCAGCTCGAGTTTCTCTGGTCCATCTCGACGTAGTGAGACCATTGGCCCCGTCCAAAAGGATGGTCTAAATTTTGAGCACGAGCAATCGTTGCACTTGTAGGCCCGAAGCCGTACCCATCCCTGAAGTAGCTGCGGAAAACGTACCGCGCTTTAGTTTAGCTCTTGGAAAACTTCGCACGGCTTTTCAGCAATAGTGACGACAGACTGCAGTCCGCAACCCAAGTCTGTGACATTTAACGAGCTTCTTAACCTCATTGGATGTCGGTGCATTCATACAACCGTCTCTCATCTACTGACAAGCTGCCTAGTGGAACGTCACAACCTAAAGCTGGAAGCCACGTTTAGCTTCGCCAATGCGCTGAATTGAACCGATGTGCTGACAATTATCCTCCTTGGGCTCCGATCAGCCCTAAAGGTTGCTCTAAGGACGTTTAGCGTTGCTTTAGTAAATGAACAACCATTACCTCTACCTAATGATTTCTTCTCCAACAGTCTCAGAGTTAGACGTTACCGTGCGCATTATGCTCGTCAACCAGCCACGAGCATGCATTACTAAAAGCTTCCCGATATTAGAGAACAACAGCGTAGGTATTAAGTTACACAAGACCTACAGCACCATCCGTTCGTTTTCCAACGTGTCGATGGTCTTCTCAAACCATTGCCGCGACTTTACGAAGGTCCTTTCAAGGTTTCGCTGTGCATAGACCACATACTTTTAATCGACCTCCACAGTAAACACGAAGCCGTCGCTACCGACCTTCTTAAGTTTGCCCACGTAGAACCTAAACTCGAGGAAACCATTGCCCGGCATCTGCCAAATCGACTGAGTCTAAGTTAGGAGAATCTTCTGCTTACAACATGCCTGACCCTAAGCTGCACTCTCCATAGATGCCTTCTAGTTCAGCTCCGCGGTTTCGCTTCGATACAGGTGGCACGCCTGCAGCGATTCCTTCAAAGTTGCCATCCGCTAGAACGCCTAGGAAAATGCCTTCTTTCGAAGCCCTTAGGTCGACTACAATATTAATAATAAATACTTAGTTTATTCTCAAATTCATAGCGACACACTAGGCCGGGTAGGCGACTTCATTGTCCAGCGTGACTAAAGGATTTGCTTTCTTCCACGCTTCCTTTTACTAGTGGCCAAGAAGGTGAGAAACGCAAAAACAGCCAAAGCTTTTGGAACCAACGAAAAGGTCGACAAACGTTTTTGACAAACCAAAATGAAATCAAAACGTTTTCACAGCCAAAGAAGGAGGGAATCTTTTGAAAACACAAAAGGGTTACATTTTGTTTGATGCCCACGTCATCCCGTACGTGTTATAATTTCTTTTGCCCCTGCCGCTACTGTCACTACTCTCGTTGCCGTTCATCTTCCATGTATACACAGGTGGGTGTGACAAACTTGCGGCAAACGTTTGACATACACCAACTTGCGAACGTTTGACGGTTAAAAGCTTGCCACCCTTTTGTGGTTCTTGCATTTTAGGGAGGACACGGGTGACAGCCCGCTAGAATCTGAACGCCTCGTTCTTTCCCAGCAGCTGCATTAGGTTCCAATACATGGACTTGCAGATGACTAGCCAGCGACTGGCAGTCAACATGTGGATCAGAAGGTCACCCAAGCTTTCCCTACTAGGAGGAGGACTGCGTGGTAAACTGAAGGTTTCCCCGCATGCATGTGTAAAGGATCCTAAAATATATTAATATTATAGTTTTCTTATGTAGTAAAGAGTTAGGTGGATCGCTTGCCAAGGTTTTGTTCCCGTTTGTTTGAAACACAAACACAACATTCGCTTCTGAAGTGCGCAAGTCGGATGGTGAGAATGCCCGGCCACGCGCTCGATTTTCAGCTACATATTACCTATCTAGCGCTCTTCTGGTGGCCTTTATCTAATAGTAGCTAGCTATTCTCCCGTTCAAAAACGTCTTCCCTGGCTTATGTTTTGAGTTCGTCCGTGCGCAATCGGTTGGTCGTTTTGGCTGCGAATCTGCCATATACTGCACGATAAATGCGCTATATAACCTTCGTTTAAAACCTCGCTGCATATGCACTTACGAGAAATAACGTGGGTTTTAAGTGGCAAGTGGTGGTTATTTTCTTGTAGTCAGGAGGTCACGTGACGCATTTCCAAACCAATAGGGATGCAGGATGTAGGGAATCTAGAAAGCCATTTCCGAGGAAGCCCTCTTTTTGTCACATTTTCATTCGTCTAACCAGGTGGAATGCACCAACGCATGCTAGAGCGGGTAGTGCTTTCGTTAATATGGTGTGTTGTGAAATAAGCTGGTCAAAGGTGGTGAACGCTGATGTTTTTGCAAACACAGTAAGACAGCCCGTGTGATGAAGAAGAGATTTGTCTTCCTTTAACCTACGATTCTGACGAATTAACCACAGTGATGGCAATAAGAGGACTTAGACAGAGGTAGTGAGTTTACACCACTTTCCATGCCGCGCTCAGATTTCAATAGCTTCCGTCATCTTCAAGAGACTTTTTCCCAACCCTTTTGGATACTGCTTTAATACGCCGTACTAGACTAAATGAGTCTTCTGTGTATTATTGCTGTGCAGTAGGGCATACGTGCTACGTATAGCACTATTACATTTTTGTCCGCTCCACTGTGTAGTGCTCTCGGGCAACGTTCTGCTTTTGCTGCTGATGTAAGGTCGTCCGTTTAATAGATCGAAGACTTCAACCGCAGTTAATGCAACTGTGAGGAAGACTTGTTCCGTCCGTCCAGTCAATGCACTTCTCCTGTCGCCACCTCTTTTCCGGAGACTTTGAGAGAGGCAAAAGGACGGCATCCTTCACACACTGGAACCTAACGGTTGCTTTGATTAATTCATGACAGGTGACGCCAGGGTAGGTCTGCTAGAAAAGCGTCCCCAATTCCTGGAAAATATATGTCACATCCGCTTTCACAGGTGATGTCGCCTTCGACCGACTTAACGAAGACTTCCTTAGTTGCCCCAGCATACCACTGTCCGGGACCCCTACGGAACATGACGGTCAGAAAATATTGTACTATTGCACTTTTGTGCTATTCCATCCTACTAATTGTACCTTCCCACTTCCGGCACCATTTGTTTATAGTTTTGTTTTAACTGATCAACAACTGCTAAGCACTTCCTCGCATTTCGGTTCGCTTACTGGCATGTGCTGCTTCTTGTGCTGTCGATCGTCGGTCTGCTTGCTACGTCCATCCATCATCGGCGCTACCGTGTCAAATTATCGTACTGACTAGGATTTCATTTTCGACTTGGATCGTGTAACTTATCAACAGTCTACCGAGGATCGCGCTTTATTAATAACCAAGTAAAACTTTCTTACTTTATTTACTAAGCGGATGCATATATATATATATATGTATATATATATATTGAGCGCATGATGCCGTAGCACTTCCAGTTCCGAGTGCATGCGTCAAGCAGGCCTAGTGATCCATGCGCCAGGTCACCAAAGAAACGACGACGATTCTTGTTGAGAACGTAGTTGGAACCGGCGCAGCATCGGTTGGTACTTTGTAATCCAGGTAGCAAAGGCGTGCTTGTAAACTGTGTCTCTTTATTTTAGACGGTGCGTATCCTACCTTATCCTACGGCTTTTTATCCCATATTTATGTCCACCTGAACTCTTTCCTATTAGACAACACGCGCCGCTTAAGCTAAGTGTAATTAACTTTGATAATATTTTCGATTGTATGACAGTTCCTTAAAAGATATTTTCTGCCGCCTTTAACCTATGACTGATTTGTTGACAACCAACTTTTTTCATATGCTCACTGAGTAAAGAGTTATGCCGGCATTTCGCTATAAGGTAGTTGAGTTAGTTTAGTTAATACCGTCGTCGCAAGTGATTGGCTTTCGGTTCAAATACCCGATGTGGTTGGGTTCAATGTACACGTTGACTTGGTGAGGAACCGTCTATTACCAACTACCTCGTCCGTAACGGCCCCGAGAGACAGTTGGTCGTTGCTGGAGGGGAAGGAGTGCACAGTCCTTCTGGCCGTACTAGTCTCGAAGATTGGTTTCATGCACTCAGTGTGCAGCGGATTACGGCCCAGCCACTGCCTTGTGTGCGCGTGACTCTCAAATACAGCGTGCTTGTGTTTGTCTGTGAAGGAGTGTGGGCCGGCTCCGTTGATGAAACTGGCTCGCATCCACATGCCTTCGGTCTTGTTTCTTCGGGTTTACACTGGATATGGGATGTGTGGATGGAGCTGAGGTGGTGCAGAGCATGCCACCTATGGTTCCTCTGTAGGCGCATGGGCTTTGTGTCTGGCCACAGTGAAAAGCAAAATTCGAAATCGGGTGCCGCTTTTCATAGATATATATGTTACCTATTATGCGGTACCGGTTTATTGCGCAATTGTGAAAAGCTGCTGCTAGAGGAAGTTCTGAGCAACAGACGATACATTGCAACGGTTTAACCTAGCAAGGTTGTCAAGGGGTAAGTGCACAATGGTAGAAACGGTTCATGAAAAGTTTTAAGATATTGACATATGATGCAATGTAAAGCGTTATGGGTAAGGGCGCTTGTGTAGGATGCTTGTTTCATTTTAGTAGTGGCAATAGCTGGCGGTGCAGCTGATGCTATGAATGTGCATGACGGATAGCTGTTCGCATCTATCGTTGCGGTGACGTATGACAAAGGTGAATACTTGAAGGAACAGTTGGTGCGTTCTCAAATCGAAACGGAGATTTGTATTTTCCGAGTTATATCGGTGTCCGCCGCAGCATACTGGCGCGGAAGCGGAATGTACTTACTTGATGGAGTAGCTTACGGTTACATCCAGTACGGTTGTGAACACTGCAAACTCTCAGGATCTCGTAGCAAACGGTACGTGTTCATAGTCATGCAGTACGGTCACGAATGCATGTAGATACAACTCGCGTGATCGCAAGGCCTGGTTCTCCATGCTTTTGACTGAGGGAAGTAATGTTATTTTAAGATTCTGCATGGTTCACAATCATTCTTTTCATCTAGGAAACACATGGTTAGGAACCACCTAACCGCTGGCTCTCATCTGGACAAGTGCTGGACGTACTAAGGTTGATGGAAAGCTTCCACAGCACACCGGATTTTCGACGGTTCACGTTCCGTTAATATGGCAAACGGGTCACGCGCATGGACCTCAGTAATTTGCGGCGACGTCGTCGGAGTAAGACAGCATGTGAAGTTACAGACGTAGCATCGTGTTTGAAGGTCATAGTGTTTACCAGTTGGAGGCTAAAGGGAGGCAGTTTCGTTACGTATTTTCCTCCTTTTGTGATGCTGCCCCTCATGAAATCATACGGTGCGGTGCTTTTGTGCGGTTCAACCCAGCAGTTAACTTATGGTGCGTACATCTTGTAGCCTTAAATGTTTGTTGACGTCAGTGGTCTAGGAATCACATTTTACTGCGTCTTTCTGTATATGAAACATCATACAGCTATAGTCTTGCGGTTGAAACAATACTGCAGATGATGTCCAGCACCAGGCACTACCGTACTGTGGTGTTGCATAAATGCGCCGCGAATTTGAAGGCCTTTAATAGTTGGCATCCGAATGCGAGGGCTGTATTTCTCCTTTAGCATGTAAACGGTGACATGAATCGACGTTGCAGTCAGGTACGTGGGATATCAGTTGCTTGAAAAATGCGGCTACGTGCGCGGTTGCATAATGTAATCTCCACTCGTGATGTGTGCCACTTTGATAGGTTAATAACCGCGGTGCATTTATGTAATCCTGAGTGCTATTAGTATTTGTCTGAAGCAAGGTTGGAATACGCTGGCTTTTGGGCAGCTCACAGCAGAAATATTTTTGCTTTTTGGTCGCCATACAACGAACCGAGTGGAGAAGGAAAACAGAGAGCTTAAGGGGTATTTGGCCGAAAGAACCTCGCTCCGTGTAGTTGATCTTCGCAGTGGTTGTATGCATAAAAGAAAAATCATGGAAACCATAACGTGAGCGTTGTAGCTACTCTATCGGAATGGTCGTCCTTGGCTTTTCTTTACAAACGAATGCGCTAATTTTCAGCGAACGTTTTCGTCCCATTTTTTGCGTATCTTCTGTTCGCTGTCACCGTTCTTAGGGCCGTATTGGTTAGTGCAGTACACCCGTTCCAAGATAGGTCATGCACATCACTCGGGGAAGTGTTTGTGATCGCAAAGTTAACCGTAAATGGCGTTTATCATGTTGGCACAGTTGTTAGGTTGCTTCGTTTCACGGCCATCCTGCTGATGACATCCTTTATGATTGCCATGGGTTGTTCTTCGGCAACCGTCCACACCTAGTTCTGACGGTGTGGAATGGTGTATTGCGTTGAACGTGCGAAAGCTTGAGGCTGCGGAGGTTGCTGTTGTTGTAAACCTGTCTGGATACTGCGCAGGTCGCGGAAAGTGTTTTCGTACACCCACGCCCAGCTACGCAGTCACGAATCGGAAAACCTTTTGGCTGCATTGAACACGTTTAAATTGTTGGGCACAGTAATGTCCAAAGAAGGCAGCTTTCAAGTGTTTGCCCCACATCCAAGTGACCTGTACCGTTTCCGCTGGACGCTGGGGCTAACCTAAACACAGTATGTGGTGTAGCAGCACCGGAAATATTATTTGAGCACGCAACCGTCGCTTTGGCTATTGTTCCTGAATGTAATGTTTTGCAGCACTTGCAATTAACTGACGGGAGGTATTTGGGCTACTTGACCTCAACCCAAGCAACTTGCCCCTCTATTCCTGCAGCCGGGCTAGGAAACGGAAATCGCCACTAAAGGGTTGCGTCAAGGAGGTGAGTCCCAGTAAGAGTGCTCTTTGCGGCTCGGAAGTTCAGACCTTGCACACCACAACATCTTCCTACTACCGAGTGACCGTTAACCGCAAGCGCGGTACTCAGGGTACCATTTCGGAATACATGTGCGCTATTTGTCAGCGAGCGGATGACATCGCAAGGCATGGTGGTGCTGTTGTTTGGATTGTGTGTGATGTGCGTACCCATTTGTATCACGTAACCTGCGTTTTGCTACGAAGGTCGCCCGGAAGTGCTCTGTTTTTGTTCTTCCTGGTGCATGTAGAATTTGTGTCCGAAACGCTTTGGTGAGTTATAGTATCGCAATACTTTCGTCGGGTGCAGTTCATTTAGGCCTTGTCGGCTGCATTCCGCGATCGGTGACCGTTTCCTTTAGTGCAATTCCGCATTTTGGATACGTAACAGTATCGAGGTTGTGATCCCCAGTGTACTTCTTGGGCAGGTTAATTTCATTATGTGCCATACTGCAGTCGATATACTTTCCAACATCAGTTCAGGGTTTTGGCGCGTACATAAATGTTTTTCTGTGAACCGATATCCTTATCGTCGGTTAGAGGACATGCTCGTGCTGCCTTGCTAGGTTGGCAATAGTTCGATCATTAACAGCAGTAGTGGTACATTGGGGATGGGAACGATAGGATAATCTCGTGAATCGTCCTTCTTTTGCTTATCGTTGGATGGGGAATTGATGGGTCTGTGTAAGGCGTCAAAAATCGTAAAACATAGTCCACAGTTCACCCCGTCCAACCTATTACTCTCGACATTTTCCCGCCCAGCAGTCCTGGCAAGGCCGGTTTATGTGAAGCAAAAGGATGAAGGCGAAGCTAAGAAAACAAGATTGGCACTGTCAGCTACCGAATAAGAATACCAAACTGTGCGAAGTAATAAAAAGCGAAGGGAAATTTATTAAGAATATTAAGCTCAAGAGGGCAAGCTCTTGTCAGCTCCATCGATTCAGAATCACCCCAGCGTGGTTGCTTGCTGTTGGGAAACGTTGCTATTTCGGAGACCATCACCATTAAAGTAAGAGCAACAGGACCCTGCCATGATGTTTCCATGGTGTTCTAGCAATAGTATGAAACTTTCTTCCGTCTGCCAGTTCATGATGTGTTTGGCAGACTGTTCGGATGATTTACCACTCCGGAAAAGTGGGCAGCTTGCGGACGGACGCGGAGTTCCTTCGGATTAAATAAATTCCAGTTGTGAGCACCTGTAGAGTTGCCCACCGTTAGGTGGAAGAACTGTTGCAGCTCACTCCAAAGCTATCCCCTTAGGATGCGTCTGCTGTGGAGGAAATCTCCGGGGACAAGCGCGTTATTCCATGGAGAACCGTTTCAAATCCTAAGTCGAATAGTGTAGAGGAGGTCTCGAAGCTCCGATGTAGGTTTTGTACCGCGTCTCCGTTCCTTCTGTATCAGCTCAGTTTCAGAGTTCGTTAAGGTAAAGCGGCCGGAAGAACATATTCTGTGATAAATAAATAAATTTTGTATTCTCGACTAAGCGAGGCACGCCTGCGCAGGCATGATCATGTTAAGAGTACAAAATGTGATCAGTTAATGTACAATGGAACAATGGGATTGTTGCATAAGTTTATACATGTACGTGTGTAAGTTTGCATGTAGGCGTGTTAGCTTTGTTTATGGGATTGGTAAACGTTTCCTGTCATTTTGCTTGAATGGGTTTGAAGGTGTCGCCAGTGCTTGCTATCTGTGGACTTGAAGAGATTGTTCGGATAAGCAGTGGGTGACTTTAGTTAGTGGCGAGTCACAACCGCCACGTCACAGTGTTGTTAAACGGACATATGTGGCTTTTTATAGGGAGAACGCTTGCCAGGCGAGAACCCACCACGTCCTAAAACACTGCCGCCGAACTATTTTCTGAAAGGGGGTAAACCCAAGTCACCCAGCTGGCACCACGAGGAGATTGTTCCGCTAGCCATCTACGTGCGAAGTGCACTTTGTTCTGAAGTTCGCCGCATATTTACAGGGCGCATTTCGCAAAACCCTGAGCATTTAGTTTCCTGCAGCAACCTAGTTCTGCGGGTCAAGTGATGTTTTGAGATCCTGCAACACGACAACGCCCACCTCCTTCTCATGCGTTACAGACTTGTGGAGATATCCTCCAAATGTGATACGCAACGAACTGGTCCAGTCCAACAATCGGGAGAACATCATCTTTGTCACGGTGTATAAGGATTCGCAGCTCAACGGACCAGTTTAAAATCTGGCCAAACCAAGGTTGGAGCCCGACGGCATCCTCAGAGCAGATGTTCTAGACCACATATATAGGTCATCAGAATCGACTGGACCGTGTGTTTGGAGTGCCGCTAAAAGTTCGCCGATGTACAGTGTAAAGAACTCTGATCCAAGGACGAAGCCATACGGAACAAAACTGTTTTAAGCACAGGGATAGAGAGGGTTTGGTCACCTTCGCTTGCATGTTTAGTGCTTCCATGTAGATCGGGTACATCAACTTCCTGAACTTTGAGCAGAAGCGGTTCACTTGTCACCTTGTCGAATGCCTTGGTGAAATAAGTGAAAACGACATCAAGGTGTTTTCTCTCGACCGTTTCTGTTACCCATGCTTCTCGGGCAGTAAGCAGGTTAGTTATGCGGGGTCGTGCCCTGTGGAAACAGTGCCATGATGGGTAGATTGCGCATGATTCTTCCCAGTGACCGTTGAGAGTGCACCTGATTATTCCCCCAGGATACTGCAGACAACAGGCGACAGACCTATCGGGAGGCCTTTTGCAGGGTCTTGTCGGTCACCTCCTTTGTATCTAGGCAGTACCATTCTTACTTTCCAGGCCGCCGTCTGCAAGTGAGAACCGGAATGCTTGGAATATTAGGTCGACGACGTAGTCGGCCAACATGTGGAGCAATGTTGCATGTAGTCCTTCTGGACCTGGTGCTGCTTTGGGGCTTAACTCACGGATTGGTCGCATGATGATCTGCACTTTAATTTCCACTTGCTCCAAGGTTGGGGAGCACGCAAGCAGATCTGTGGTTGTAGGCTACCTAAAGTGCTGGTATCCCGTTTCCCCTTGCCTTCCCCAGTACCATGTGGTCTCATCCACACTCAAAGACGTGTATCGGTGTACGTAATCAACATTTCTTGGAAATAAGGCATTGCGCCTCATTTTAATGCAGTCGCCTTGTGAGCTGTTCCGGCGAACGTGATGGCACCTATTTGAAGGAAGCACAAACCAATGCACCATGCGCTCGCCTCATGGGTGACGAGCCGTTAATAGGCTCACTCGCGAGGTCGGGGACACTTGTGCATGGTTTAAGCCTCCTTATCGAGCAGTGCATCCACATTTCATGGTTCCTTTTCACAACGCTGTCAAGTTCCCGTTATCAAGCATCACGTTACTGTGTTTGTATGAGGCAGTGGCACTTGCGTTACAAGCCTGGCGGATTACTATTTTTCAGTTACCAGTGAGACTCGAGCAATCGCAAAATAATAACTTGGAAAACTAATAGTTAGTAACTTCTTGTAAACACCGGGTTTCTAAAGGTCGCCCCGCTTCATATACGCTGCTGTCGTGTACCAAGGTTATGGATTGCTAGGCATAAGGCTTTTCTCCGGGTTCAAATAAACCTACATGTTTCCCTGTACTGTAGATAATATTTCCTTTAAATATAATTGGGTAACCGTGAAATCAACCATATGCATATGCATCACCTTGCCAACATCTTGATTCCATAGGTCCGCCATCATGCCTTGCCAAAATATTGTCTTCACGTGCGTCCATAGATAATATGCACATGCGCGCTTACTAGGTTCTCGCGCTTTGTTGGCCCAAAGCGCTTCACAGATTCCCTCAGATTGCATGCATATTTAAAAATCTCCATGCGTGTCCGATTTCCATGACTTGCCATTCATCGTTAGCATGGCTATCCCTCAAAGCATATACAGCGTTCAGAGTTGCATGCTGCTGCGGGAAACCAGTGCATCCACTTGAAAACCTTCGCCACCTGGGTATCACTAGTCAACGTGGGGCATTCTAATTGAAGCCATCCATGTCCATTTTGGTTTGTTACTTGCTTTCGCAGTGCCTTCATGCATCCTGAACAATTGTTCACCGGATGCGAAATACATGAGTCTATGGAACCTTCTTCGTTCTTAAGCACAGGCATTCGGCATTGTCCACAGACTAATGTTGCTCATTAACCTAGCTTAAATAAATAAATAAATAAAATGTTTATTCTCGACTAAGCGAGGCACGTCTGCACAGACATGATCATGTTAAGAGTACAAACTGTGATCAATCAATGTACAATGGATCAATGGGATTGTCGCATACGTTGATATATAAATGTATGTAAGTGTGTATGTGGGCGTGTTTAGCCGTGTTTATGGAATTCGTAAATGTATTCCAGTTTTTTTGATCGTGCTTGAACGTGTGGCCAGTGTTAAATGGTGCTTGATGGCTGTGGACTTGAAGCGGTCGTCCGGATAAGCAATGGGTGACTTTAGTTGGTGGCGAGTCACAACCGCCACGTCACAGTGTTGTTAAGCGGACATTTGTGGCTTTTTATAGGGAGAACGCTTGCCAGGCGGAAACCCACCACGTCCTGGAACACTGCCGCCGAACTATTTGCTGGAACGGGTAAACCCAATCCACCCAGCTGGCACCACGAGGAGCTTGTTCGGCCAGCCAGCCAAGATGCTCAACCGACACTGCGCGACCTAAGCAGAAACAATTCGTAAGAGAATGGAACTGCACCGACGTTAATGCTCGCAAGTCACACCATGTCAATGAACCTCGCTTCCTTTTACTGAAAGCAATGGTCATCTTGCTATTATTCACTCTGAATATGTACTTGTAGGCGGCCGTTGCTGAAGGGGACGGGGTGCACCATCCTTGTGGTCGTGCTAAGCTTGAAAAGTGGTGCAATGCACTCAGTCTGGAGCAGACCACGGTCCAGACACCCCTTTTTGTGCTTGATTCCCCAAATACATCGTGCTTTTGGTTGCCCTTGAAGTAGTGTGCCCCGGCTCCCTTGCTGAACCTTGGCCCTATCCACATGTCACCTGGCCTTATTCCTTTGGGTTTACACTGTATATGGAGTGTGTGGATGGCGCTGATCTGGTGCAATGCAAGCCACCAATTGTCTCTCTATAGGCTTCTTACGGCTGGCAACAGCGACAAGCAAAGCCGAAACTGGATACCGCCAACCATATATATCTATGTGTGGGGCATTGCAAATACTTAGTTGCACTAGGCCTGTGGTACGTAATACTGCACTTTAGTTTCACTGTGCGTAATTGTACCGTAGTTAACGTCCCCGCTTCCTTGCTTTGTTGTAGCAGGAAGGTTATACGTGTCACACCAGCCTCATAACGTGTCTGTCAGTTACATAAATGGGTCATCGCTGCATTTGATTATGCAGTCATATAGGCCAACGGTTGGGTAGTTGCGTGCTATGCAAGCTACCGCTTGTAACGTAGATAAAACAGTTTGAGCACTCTTTCAAAAGCCGACTATAGGATAGAGCGCAGCAGGATTTACTAGATGTATTCTTTCTGTGCTCGTGTAATAGCGGTGCTCACAGAATCTGCGCTATTACCGCCTTCTAAGGCGTATAGCAGACGGCATGTGCAACGCAAATTAACGGGCAGACATCAATGTCTTACTGTACCCGTAATTTGTGTAGCATTCCATCTGGCAACCATGTTGATGGCATCCGCTTCCCAATTCCTCTATCTTTACCTATCGCTGATGCTCATCATCCTGACAACGATTATTGCTGCTCTTTATGTGAACGGTTATATGGTAACTAACCCACGACGGTGGCATAGCTTGCTTATACTCGTATGTGAGATCTCCAATAGTGGTAGATTATGGTTGTTATTCCTACGGTATATCCATACTCCCGCACGCCGGCTGTGTTATCCCTCATGAGCGGTCATGTTTTCTCCAGCCAGTTTGTGATAGTCCATACACAATCGTGCGACCATATGATCATGACACTACTACGGGGCCATTTGGGTTACCTAAACCACCACCGTGTATACTTAAGGCGTTAACCATTACATAATCCCTATCAGATAGAACGATAGCAACGTTCGCGAACATACAGGCGCTTAGTTTGAACCCGAGGTTAACGATAGCCCACCGAATAGCTTGCAATTTCGTTGTGCATATTTTCACACCACTCCACTGGCAGCTATATGAAATAAGCAAACATGTTGCAGCTTGCATTCTGCTATAATGCGTCAGATGCAGCCTATTACTATGAGCCACTGTATAACATATATTGGCTAAAGAAGCACTAATTGTGCAGGCCAGTGACATCTAACTACTGACCATTTGACAGGACATCCATTTGCTTACAGTGAATCCATCAAGCACAGGAAGTAGCAAACGTTGGTCTATTCTGTGGTAAAACCGGAGCTGAATCAGTAGGATTTAGGTGCACTTGATAAGCATATCTACCATATCCACACGTATCCAGCGATCAAAGTATTTCATAATTAAATATATAAGCATATATCCCTCACGCTCCGATTTATACCTTCGTTTTCTTATTATGACAAGTGCATCAACTACATCATACAGCGGTTGCGTGCCTGAAATTCAGGACAAACCTTATTCCATAAATGGCTGGCTAGCCGAACAACCTCATCGTGGTGTCAGCTGGGTGATTCGGGTTTAACCCGTTCCAGCAAATAGTTCGGCGGCAGTGTTCCAGGACGTGGTGGGTTTCGCCTGGCAAGCGTTCTCCCTATAAAAAGCCACAAATGTCTGCTTAACAACACTGTGACGTGGCGGTCGTGACTCGCCACAAAATAAAGTCACTGCCCCGTGGATATCCGGATAATTCTCTCCAACCCACGGACACCAATCTCCCACTCGCATATTGATGACGATGTCAAACATTGAAGATTGGAGCAGCACAACCGCAAGCAAAAAATACACAGCTACATACACTTACACACACAGTGACATACATGCATACCCCCTACACAAACACAAGCTGCTATGGCAAACATATCGGAATTTTGCACATTCTTGATAATGCATCGTTATGTCAAAATGATCATGCCTGTAAAGGCGTGCCTCACCTTGTTGAGAATAAAAGGTTTATTTATTTATTTATTTATATTTTTGAAGACAAACCCCTTCGCGCCCATTCATAAACATTTCAAACACACGTATACTTAAAAACATAATCTTTTCCATTACACAGTAAATATGGTTGGCAGCATCCGGTTCCGGATTTGCCACTCACTGTGGCAAGCGACAGGACGCCTGCGCCTACAGAGGGACCACGGGTGGCTTGCGATGCACCACCCACAGCTCCAACCACATACCCCTATCTAGTGTAAACTCGAAGGAATAAGCCGAGGAAGCATGTGGATAGGAGCCACGTTTCATCAATGGAGCCGGCCCACACTCCTTCAAAGATAAACACAAGCACGCTGTATTTGGGAAATCAAGCTTACACAAGGCGGTGGCTGGACCGTAGTCCGCTCCACACTGAGTGCATGGAACCACTCTTCGAGCCTAACACGGCCACAAGGACCGTGCACCCCGTTCCCTCCAGCAACGACAAACTGTCTCCTGGAGCCAGTATGGACGAGGTAGTGGGTAATAGACATGTTGGCACGTTGTCAACATGCACATCAAGCGCAACGACCCCTGGATGTCAAGCAACAGCCAATCACTTGAAACGACAAGAAGAAATAAAACAAATCCAATAATGCATACAGATACGGTGGCGTAACTCCTCGATAAATTAGCATGGGAAGTAACTTGGTTAGCGACGAATCCGCGATAAGGAAGCAATGTCCACAAGTTGGGTAAAATAGCTACAAACGCAACAAAGTTACCGAAGATGAGCGCAATTAATTTGAGCAACGTGCTTAGTCAATAGAAGAGCATTCATGTAGGCAGAACAAACCAACTAAAGTGGAATAAAATTTAGCCAGCTTAAAAAGACCTAGTTTAAGTGTAAGTTGGTTTAGCCCAACTGCGGTGAAGAAGCTTCGAGCATGCAACATCAGCCTCAGCATGGGGCACACACAGTGAATATATACCCCTAGACATACATATATTTGCTTAGCAAGAAGTCACATGCTTATGTAAAACAATAGGAAAGTAAACACTGGTATATAGTCGTGGCTTGCTGATAACTGACAGATGGCTAGCGCAGCAATAACGCACGCTACACAAGCACGTTTCTCACATGGGACATTTCACTTCCTTATTAACCCATTTATGTATTTATGATGCATCTGCGATTCTATCGATTATCACATGCGGTTCTGATGCATAATCGCTTACCCGCGAAAGTTGAAACGGTTCGTTTTCGTTGCGTTCCATCTTTCTGTACCCTGAGTTGCATACAGTAGTGTTTTGGCCCCTTTTGTGTTACTTTAACGTAACACATTCCTACTACGAACTCGTGTGTTCCGTTTTTGGGCTTTTGTCCAACACATTTTCCCACTATCGTTTGTCGTGTTCACGTTTTCCATTTTTTCCGTATATACCCGTGTGTTTACCTGTTTCTATATCTATTATTTACGACATGGTCGGCAAACGTCGCGTGCCTCCAATATCAGTCAAGAAGCCAGGGAAATCTCCAGCGCCTTCGACCGCCAAGGCTAGTCAACCCCAAACACGGAAGTGAAAGTTATACTCTCGGATCCACTAGCTGAGGCTTTGCAAAACGTTTCTGCCCTCGAAAGTCAAGTGAACGAACTAAAAAGTCAAATTGTGACTATTACGGAGACTCTTGATAAGCTCACACCTTTTGCCAACGTAACCAAATACCAAAGTTTAGAAAATCTGACTGATATATTCGCAACTGGTGAACTACTGAGCAATATTGCACACGAAGTCAGTGAACGCATGCGCCGCGCCAACAACGCTATTGTACTCAATGTACATGACAAATTGCCTCTCAAGAAAGTGCTGCAGACACTTTTAGATGCTTGTCAAATGCCACATGGTTGTTGCACAGCCACTCGTTTGCGTAAGATCCCTGGCCGATCTTGCCCAATCGTGATCAAGTTTTGCAACCACGACTTTGCTAAAAGGTTTATTGACGCCCGATTTCTCCTTCGACATCTGCCTAATCTCGGGCCAATCTTGATAAAACCGGACAGAACACCGCTGCAGAGGTCTATTCAATCTAATTCAAAATTAACCAAAAGGACAACGCAAACAACACCAACTTCGGGAGCACAAATGCCTAATACTCACCTAACTTCAACACCTACTGCTTGCTCTTCTATGGTTTATAATGTGGATATGGACATAACACAAGAGCGCCTAGTAGACCCCGCCGTACTAGAGCCGTCTGGGAATAAAGGACGCATTAATAGCATCGAAACTGGGACTGTTTCAATGACGGCAACAACCAGTGCAGCCGTGGACACAACACACTTGTCAGACATGTGTGACACGGAATCAGAAATTAAGAGCATTGACTTTTGTCGTCTTACACGCCCCTTACCAGTGTCATGAAAGACTCCGCGCAATCTCCCACTTGTCCGACTCCAACGTCTAGCAACCCTCACCGACGGTGTTTGATTGCTAAGACTCCTCGGTTTCCATCAAAGCCACAACAGTACAGCAAAGGTATAACACGCGAACGTTCCAACATGGCCAAGACAAACCCCCGTGGGTACCGGTTAAGCAAAACACCCAATCGGTTCGCACGGACATATCGAAACTCCTACCCCCTATTCTGGGCCGAAGCCTACTTATGCGACCAACAAACTGGAACAGCCCGGTCGCCAGAAGTATCTACTCAACACACCAAGCCCCTTACTTCGTATGTCAATTCCGAGCAAGTCGGGTTTCACTGCTGGTCGAGCCACAATGCCACACAGACAACGACCACATAGATACCTTAACGTTATGAGTGTCACAAACACCGCACCTCCTCGGCCTTCTGAACCCAGCGAATCTGTACCTCGACCATCACATTCGATCACTCCGCGAGTCGCCCAAACATCTCTCGTATCCCCTTTTTTATGGAACGCAGCAAGTTGCGGACCCCCGATCCAAGCATGCCTAAATCAAGATACGGCGCTGTATCACCTAACCCGACTACTGGAAATGATGCAACTAACGCCGTCCAGTATGCTCCAGCCACTTGGACGACGTCTTTGACCCACTGCACTACACCTGACCACGTGCCTGACCTCACAACTCAAACTTATACACACCCGAATACCTCTTACCCTCCCCTACAACCTACTGTCCCTGACCACCGCCAGCCTCTTACCTTATCTTCCGCAGGTCCATCGTTCATGCACCTCAACGCATGTTTACAAACAAGCCTCTCACCAAAACGCGGTTCGCCAGGTGCGCCGTTGGCCGAACCCCACATCCAGACTAATCCGACCGATTCGTATACAATCCTACTATTTAATGCTCGATCTATCAAAAATAAAATGCACCTTCTTGCCCCTCTCATACTTCTGTCCAGTCCGCATGTGGTGCTGATAACTGAAACGTGGCACGCAGCTGATATGCCTGATGCTCCGCTACACATTCCTGGGTACAGGACTTTCTGCAGCGGACGCATAAATCAGCGAGGCGGCGGTTGTCTTATATACGTCAGCAATGAATTCCACGCATCTTCTTTTCAAACCATACCACTTGGAAATCCCGAAGATTCTGTCTGGATTCAGGCCATAGGAGGCCAAGTTGACATTCTGATAGGCTGCATCTACAACCCACCACATCCGACTAGTACCAGAGCTGACGAATTCGCTAAGCTCTTTCACGAAGTTTCATTCCTTCCCGCCCGTCATAAAATAATCGGCGGAGACTTCAATATGCCCCACATCTCGTGGCTTACACAATCAGCACCATCCAGGTATAGGGCCTTCGTAGACACTGTCTTCACACATGACTGGACTCAGCATGTGCGCGCACCCACAAGACAGTCCAACACCCTGGACCTAATATTCACCAACGGTATCCCGCATGCAACTGCCAGCGTGTTAGATAACATTCCGGGCAGCGACCACAAGGTTGTGAGGCTATCATTCAAGCTACCCAAATTCCGTCATCATGTTGGCCCGGTCTACGCTGCTTTTAGGCCTCTCCAGCATATAAATTGGGAGGCCTTCTCTTCACTTCTCCGTGCCGCTCCTTGGGACACTTTCTTCCTGGCAACTAGTACGGACGCTGCGACCCGTGAACTTTACAATAACTTCACGATTTGCCTCGATATCTTAGCCCCACTGGAGCGCTCGATCAGGCGACCTCAAAATCCTGATGACGCCCCCACGCGTAAAATTACCACTAAGCTTAAGAAAATGCGCTCTCGCTACAAGAATACTAAGGATTTTCACCTCATAATTCGTATAAACGAAATACTAGTGGAATGGAGAAACTCGCAAAGTCATGTACATACTTTAGCTGAGCGCACTGCGCTGCGCAGTGCGAACAAGGCTAAGTCACTTGTACGACTTATGAAGCATCGCAGTGGCCGCAACGACTTGCCCATTAACTCACTCGTGCTTCCTGATAATAGGGTTATTACTGACGCAGCAGAGTTGTGCGAGTTCATTAACGCACACTTCTGTGATGCCTTCACTAGCACTAACGTGTTACTGCCAAATACGATTTCAAAGTTTACAGACGATCGCATTTACACCATTGATTTCAACCTGAACAATATCAGTCGAGCTCTACGCTCACTGAAGCTGACACACAACCCCGGCCCTGACGGAGTCCCATCCTCCTTACTATTACTCGGAGGCCCGGATATTCCAATCCTTCTTCTCAACGTTTTCACCCTCTCCATGACGAGCGGAAGCTACCCAACCATATGGAAACACTCCATAGTCATTCCACGTCACAAACGAGGTTGTCGCCAAAATATCGACAACTATCGACCTATAAGCCACACACCCTTTGCGTCCAGAGTTATGGAAAGGATAGTCAAGGAGGGAATGCTTCATTTCCTGCTGCAGCGCAATCTCATAAATAGGTCCCAACACGGGTTTTTGCCGGCTAAATCTTGCCAAACATGCCAGTTTGAATTCTTGAACTACGTGACACACTCCATTGACTCGGGGCAAGCGCTAGTCATTATCTTCTTGGACATGAAAAAAGCGTTTGACCGGGTTCCACACGATGGACTGCTGACGAAACTAGCTGCATTCGGTGTCTCTGGCCATCTTCTTTCTTGGTTTTCTTCCTACCTCTCTAGCCGAACGCAGTCAGTAAAACTAGGTGACACATCTTCCAAAAGAGCACCCGTAACTAGCGGAGTATTTCAAGGTAGTGTACTTGGCCCTCTGCTGTTTCTGTTATACATTAATGACGTCTTCCGCGTCTTTCGATACGGCACTCCATACGTTTTTGCCGATGATATCAAAGTTGTATTTTCGTTCGAGCCCAGCTGCACACAAAATGGCCTCTCAAACATTCAGAACGATCTTCGTGCTCTTGAAAATTGGTGCGATATTTGGAGACTTGAATTCTCACCAATGAAATGCAATGTTCTCTCCTACCGTTGCACTATACCACACAACACTCTAACGCTTAACGGCACACCCTTAGGTAACAGCTTCACCGTGCGCGACCTCGGTGTGCATTACTCTAGCTCGCTAACCTTTTCCGAACAAGCAAGCTATAGCTCTGCCAAAGCCAGATCTATTATCGGGTATATACTGAAGTCAGTAAGCCTGGCTGAGTCTCGGCTCACGCTCTACAAAGTATGTGCTCGACCGATTTTAGAGTACTGCTCGATAGTTATCTCCAATTCACGGAAGATTGATAGATTGAGGATCGAGAAAGTCCAGCGGTCTTTCACTAAGCGCCTTCTTGGTCCATCTACGCTCAACTATCAAGGACGCTGCAAACTGCTTGGACTGGAGCCTCTCTGGCTGCGCAGGCTTAAAGCCAACCTCGTATTCCTCTACAAACTTCTCAAAACCTCTGACTCATGCATAGGCGAATTTTTTCAACCGATGGGTGATACACGTTACCCCATACGCCAAAAACCTCACTCATTCTCTCTCCCTAAGACACGTCGCAACATTCGTTCAAACTTCTTCCTCTATAGATATGCGCACGTATGGAACAAGCTACCAGGAACAGTCAGGGCATCAGAAAATGCAGTGCAATTCTCCTCGACCATAAAACGACTACTCAGCGTCCCAAAAGTGGCGGAACTTCTGGGCAGCTGCGTTGCTGAAGACGAGTTCTGGCAACAAGGACCTGCTCACATATAGGACATGTAATCACACAGCCACCGCATCCTCAACTGGACGAATAACTCTCGTGGCCTGGCTGTAATCTAGCCTCGTATGGCCAGTCTACTGCTTTCTGACTGCTTCCAGCATCGTTAACGATTTAGGCTCTACAGTCCCAGCACTTTGGTCTCCTTATCTTTAGATCTTTGCTCGGCATGCTAACTGCCTTTTCATATAGTTACTTACGAGTCAAAGTGCTTTTTCTGCTTCTTTTCTCATGACACTCATTACCTTTATTCCCGCATTAATTTGGCGGCATAACATCATCTTGATGATCTACCCGGTTTCAGTCTGTTTTCTGTCCTCTCACGGACTTATGGGATCTAAATGATCTAGGCTCTAAAGACGTAATGCACTGTAACTCTTACCTCAAGAGCATCGCTGATCACGATTCATCCTTCTTAGTATATCCCTTCCTTACTTAACATGTCTATTCTGCCGACGCTCTCTGTCACCATTCCGGCATTAATAATACGCCTTTCTTTCTATGAGCCGACATTCCAGTCTCGTCTCAATTCTCTTGCTTTCCGACTACTGAGATCTTACCGATGAATCATCGACAGATCCAAAGGTCTGTTCACAACACCTGGAGATCATTGTAGGCTTTCCACTTCTTCCCAATTCTTTCCATTTCGCGCCCTCTGTTTGCATTACTTTTTCAATTGGTCAGATAACTTTTCGGGCCTGGCTCTAATGTAGCCCCGTCTGACCAACCCCTTGCTTCCTGATCACTTCCAGACAACGAGACGTTAAGGATCTGGACTCTGACGTCCCAACACTGTTCTTCTCAACCTGCGAAATTTCGCTCGGCCGGCTAACTACCTTTTCATATAGTCACGTTCGTCCCCAGCTGCTGCATTTCTGATGACACTCATTACTTTTATTCCCTTCTTATTTGGCGGCCTAGCTTCATGTTGTTGGCTTATCCGGACTCGTCTGAACGGTCTCCTGCTTCCTGATCCCTCTCGGACTTCTGAGATCTAAGTGACTTAGGCTCTGCCGACGTAACCTCCTGTAACCCTAAACTGAAATGCATTGTTGGCCAAGGTTCATCCTTATTACTATGTCCCCTTTCTTCCTGTATATGCCCATTGTGCAGATGCTCTCCTTTAGTAATTAGACCTAAATTCTACGGATTTCACTCTTTGAGCTGATATTCTAATCTCCTCTCAGTGTTCTCTTTGCTTCCGACTACTGTGACCCTAATGACCAGGGATGGGCAGACTTAACGGTCTGCTCACATCTCCCTGAGAACATCTTTGGCTTTTTCACTTCCCCTCAACAGAGCGTTTTCCTTTCGCACTCTGCTTGCATTACTTTTTCAATTGGACGGATATCCCTTCTGACCTAGATCTAATCTACCCTCGGCTGACCAGTCCCCTGTTTCTGACTGCCCCTCGACACCCGGGACATTACTACTCTAGGGTCCACATTCCAAACACTCTGTTCCCCTCATCCCGAGACCTTTCCTTGACATGCTATCTGGCTTTTCATATAGCCGCTGCCGTCTCGTAAGCTTCTTTTCTTATGACACTCATTGCTGTTATTCACACCTTATGTTGGCGGCCTAGCTTCACCTTGCTGGCTTATCCGGACTCGTCTGAACGGTCTACTGCTTTCTGACCCACTTCGGACTTCTGAGATCTAAGTGACTTAGGTTCGGCCGGCGTACCGCCTTATAACCACCTCAAAAAGATCATTATTATTATATCCCCTTTCAACCTTAACATTTCTCTTTATGCCGATGCTCTTTTTCATTATTTAAAGCTACATTATACGGCTTGCTTTCTATTTGCTGGCACTCTATTCTTGTCTTAATGGTCTCCTTCCTTTCGACTACTATGTCCTTAATGATTAGGTTTTAACAGACCCATCGGCCTGTTCACATCACTCAGAGGCTAACTGCTGTTTCGTTTAGCCACTTTCGTCCTAAACTGCTTCTTTTATGATGACACTCATTACCTTACACTTAGCTATAGTTGGCGGCCTAGCTTCATCTTGCTGATTTACCTGTTTTTGTCTGAACAGTCTCTTGTTTTCTGACCTCTCGCGAAATCCTGAGATATAACTGATCTACTTATAGCTAAAGCAACGCTCTGTTACGCTCACCTTAATTACATCACTAGGCATTACTCATCCTTATTTTTATTAATAAGGATGAATCATCACCTGAGGGTCGGCGGCTTTTCCAGTTCTCCTCAATAGAATCTGTTTTACCGACACTTTTTTCCTTCATGTGCTTTCTGTTGCACACCTTCTTCCTTCGACGCTAACTTACATGCGTCTGTCCACTCTGGCTTCTTATATTCCTACCAAATTAAGACTGAGACAATGCGTCTCTGTCGCCCTTTCTGAGTGGTATTCCTTCCCATAATCTGCACAACTCGCCATCCTCTCTCTGGTTCCAACCGATAGAGCATATGTGCATTAGGACCTTCAAATTCTCTTTTCTTCATTTTCATTCCTATTTTGGAATAATCTTTCATTCTCTACTGATCCGTGTTCTGCTTGCTTCTCGTCGTATTTCGCCACTTATGATACACATGTATATGCGACAGGTAAATAACAATTACATGTATAGGGGTACAATAGTTCAGTCATCGCCGCAATTGATCGACTGCATTCCAGACACATCCCTTTCTTCTGACTTTGTGGCCGTTTCTGTTCGTTTACTTTTTTCCCGAGTTTGTCACAGGTACGGCGACACGCACCCAAGGGATTTTCCATCGTTGCGCCAACAATACATGCCACACAGTTCCTTTATCTGGACATAAGCGGAAGATTATCAACCCTTTTACAACTTACTAACCGGACAAATCATTCGTTAGCATGCACGGATAAAATTTTCCGAGGCTTGAACATTTGGGTTCAGTTTTCCTGAAGAACTACTTTTGACTTCGGAAGGCACATTCCCCTGCTATACAAAGTCAGAACAATTGGTCATTCTGAGCTCGTCAATCCGCGTTGACTGTTCAATTGGCCGTGGTTTCCTTTATTTCTAATCAATTTTACTACATACCCCGGGGGATCTGCGGTTCTTTCTTCGGAACCATATTCTATCCTTAAGACTTCAACAAAAATTCAACATTTTTCAATGTGTATCCTTCGGAGACTTCACGTGGTTCTGCAGAGGATCAACACGTCATATTCAAAAAGTATGTTTAGTTCCCAACCTGCAAATCGGGCACAGGACAGTACTCAGGAACGCAATAGGCACCCGGCTAACGTAGCTGCCCAGTAGTCGCAAACCTAGCAGGGTACTTTAAAGATGGTGACGTTTGTTGATTGGTCGGACGGAAGTGAAACAATTGACCTCTAGACTCTGACATTCTAATCTGGTGTAACCTTAAAACTGTGTTTTAGTGTGCTAAAAAGCTATCAACCGTTTGCCGCCGATTCGAATGCTCGGCAATACGGTTAACCAAATGCTGTAAATTTGGTAAATTAATTAGACAAAGAAATTTCCACACCCTTATGTCCAATATTGCACAGTGAACGCATTGTAATGCTAAAAGACAAAATTAGGTTGCCTGTTTTCATGGGTGCTGCATTTAACTAATTCGCCGTCTTGGAATTCCGTTAAAAACGTTGGATTTCTGCAAATTATACCGTAAAAGCTTTCTTTTGTGACCAGCTTATTGGCTCTAGCGGCTGTTAATAGTCCGTGGGTTATCTTTTATGCGTCTTCTCGGCGTCCTGTCTAGATGTTGTTAAACGCAAAACAGAACACATACGAGATGTGCAGCAAAACGGTTTTGAATTGAAGGCAAACTGGTGTCCACTCAATCAGCTGGGCACGATGTGTTGCAAAATTGCTTATATCCAACTGGCGTTACTATGCATCTTCGTATCGATGGGGAAACATCGAAGTGTGTAATGCATGCAGCTACATTTGCCTTAAATTTGCGTAACAGTGATGCAATTGTTGTGGAGTTCTCCGAGCTGGGCAACTTGGTTGCAGACGTTTCGCCACCATTCGAGGTGGCATCTTCAGTGCGGGATTGATAGCAGTGAAGTAGCAGTAGCTGGTAGAAAGCAAACCCAATAATGCTTTCTACCAGCTACTGCTACTTCACTGCTATCAATCCCGCACTGAAGATGCCACCTCGAATGGTGGCGAAACGTCTGCAACCAAGTTGCCCAGCTCGGAGAACTCCACAACAACTGAGCAAGCCTCCCAAGCTACCAATATTCCAATTCATTTCGAAGTGATGCAATATTGGTAACTAAAGTAGAAATTATTCACTACAAGGTATAAAAGATAAGCTAACCGTTTCTAAACCCATTTATTAAAAATTCCTGCCGTCCACTTTTAATTTCGTCCTGGACTATTTAATTAGTCTCCTATTGTGCCGATATTTTTAACCCCGGAATTTTAATGTGAAACACATTAATAATATAATGAAATAAGTAACACTTGGGGTTTGTGAGTTTCATATCAGTGGATACATCATAGCAGACATAATTAAGTGGCTGCTTTAACAGCGAAGATTTTGTAAAATCATAGGAAGCTTATGCAGCATTATTGTACCTATGAATTATCATTTTATCCAACCATATGTACAGCGAGCCCTCCCACTGAAGCGTGCTTTTGGCCACTCGCGGAGAAGCAAAAGGAGATGAAAATAGATGTCCTTATAGGTCCATGGATATTGTTAACTAATATTCTAAATAATTATCGGCGCTGTTTAGTGCGTTAAATCCTTTTTTTAACCGTACTTTCTGTCAGCACAGGTGACTTTTAGCGCGCCATGGGTGACGAATAATTCGTCACTGTGGTAGTACGTACTTACCAGTCTGTACTCGATTACGGCGTAAGGTTGACGGAATATGCATCCCTTCAGCGCCAGCAGCGAAAGCGTGTGCCGTCGTGTGAGTGTTGTAACTCCCTAAATGACCAGACTTTTGGCCTTCAGCACTGTAAAGGTACACCTTATGGACGACCTTTTGGTCACCCACTATATCTTCCAACGCCCCTTGAACTTCAGCAACGCATGTTTCATGGTAAAAATATCGTAAACATGAAGCGAAAAGCCACATATTAATTATAATTACGCAATGCAGTAGCCGCAAACCCAAACCCTAAATTGATTTTGAGTTACCAATTCTCGTCCAAAGGAAACTTAATTATGATGACTTTCAGCCAACAGCATGCATTATCTGATGCTACCACAGCATTATCGTGAGTGCGCTACTGTCGGGGCCTGTATACTACAAGCACAATCCTCGGAGTCAAGTGATATTACAACGCACTTTTGTCCTAGTACATCGGCACCAAACGTGCTACTGATGGAGCTTCTATACAACGACCACGAGACTTCAAGCGGTGTGCCATTACCACCCACTTGTGTCCTATTACATCGGCACTAAATGTGCCGCTGATGGAGCCTCTATAAAACGACCACGAGACTTCAAGCCGTATGCTATTACAACCCAACTGGGTCCTATTACTCTGACACCAAATGTGCCGCTATTGGAGCCTATATGCAACGTCCATGAGACTTCGAGCGGTGTTCTCTTACAACCCGCTTGTGTCCTATTACAGCGGCACTAAATGTGCCACTGATGGAGCCTCTATACAACGAGCACGAGACTTTGAACCGTTTGCTATAACAACCCACCTGGGTCGATATTACACTGGCAGCAAACGTGCCGCTTTTCCAGTTCACGCTTTAAATTGCTGTAATCCTAAATAAGCGCAGAAACCGATATAAAATCTGTGCATTGTATTTAACAAAAGGCAGCGAGAGAAGGTTCAGCGTTGTTCTTTATATTCGTGCCTTGGACGCGCACGTCCTATGCAGGGTATCATTACACAAATCGCGATGTCCCTCTCCTCCACCGACCTCAAAAATTATGGCGACCTAGATCAAAATACCCGTCCAACTAACAGAGGAAATTAGAAGCCATTACCCCGCGAAAAACCGAAGGTGAAACCAGTCGTCAAGCGGCTTTGCCAGTTCAACATTATTGTTCAAAATGCCTTACGGCAGTGTTGCAGGACGTGGTGGGTTTTCGCCTGGCAAGCGTTCTCCGTATAAAAAGCCACAAATGTCTGTTTAACAACACCGCGACGTGGCGGATGTGACTCGCCACTGAATAAAGTCACAGCCCACAACTACATACTGGCAAGTCGACTAGACTCACGTATCTACTCTTCCCGACACCGTTTAACTACACACGGTTAAACCCGATGTATCGTCGTGATACACAACGGTTTTAAACCTTGATCATGCCTAAGTTGGTGCGTCTCTATGAAACTGAGAATAAACTATTTATTTATTTATTTTATCATGGACATATGACCAATTTTCTACTGTTACTGTCACAGTTGCCATAAAATGTTTGTACAGTTGTACAAATCTGATCATGCCTCCATGGGCGTGCCTCGCATAGTCGAGAATAAAGTATTTATTTATTTATTCAAAGTCGTATTCATCGGCTAAAATATAATAGTACTGCGAACATATAACCTACTGTCGGGTAATTGAATGAGAGTTTTATTTGAACAAGCTTTTTCCTTTGCGTTTTCTTTACTGGGCTGGCAGCCACGTCGACGCTACAATGAAGTGAAAATTGGAGTTTAAATTGCACCGAATAGCTGACTTTGGCACTCTATACTGCACAATACCGCTGTTTGAGGGGAACTCCACGGCTCCCTTTCGACAACCTATCAATGAAAGGTAAGGAAATAGATCACCAGTACCAAGTGCACGTCCAATATGGGGTACAATTTGTTGAATTGTACTCGGATCGGCGGTAATCTCATCCTGCCTGCCTGCGCAGGAAATAGTTCTACTAAGCTGTCGGTTACCTTCGTAAGCGGGGCGGGTTGATGGGGTAGAGGCAACTGTGAAATCCGGTGAGGATGAACGGCCAACAGCTAAATATCGAAGTAAAAAGTCGCTTTCTTACCGGTAGTACAGCCTTGCACTGCCACCATGGGCACAGGTACCGTTTGTGAAGCGTTGACACAAATTGTACAACGGGCTCCTGATTGCACACGCAAACACTTTCGATGGTAAGGTAACCGATTGTGTGCACAGCGAACTGCGTCAACCACAACAGGCTTGTTGCATGTGAAACACAAAGCTATGGGCGCCAGAATTTTCGGCCAACGCGGTTGTTTCTTTGCACGTTGAAAGTCTGATAAATTAGCAATTTATTCGTTAGTCCTTCGCAACAGCTGTTGATACAGTTCCAAAAATCCGGATGGATTTATCTCTTCAGCACTTCCCCGACGATGTACAAGATGTGCAATTTTAGACGTGGATGGTTTTGTAACGGGGACTTTCAACGTCCGAAACGGCATGGACTCTGGTTGAGTCCGCCAGCTAGCGGATGCAAATAGGTATTTGGCTCGTAAATGGATGCACATATCAGAAACGGCTTACTTGTCGGGTACGCGTGCTGCTTGTATGCCGTCATTACATGCAAATACGGAAGCCACATCTTCTCATAAAAAGGACAGATACATGTTCCCAAGGAGCAATCGATGGTGAAGCGGTATCCCTGGTGCAATAGCTCAAAATATGGAAGCGTCAGAAATTTTTATTCACATACAACTCCATCTCCAAGGTCCGAGTAAACTGCTTGTAACACGGGTTGTGCTAAATGGCGCATCACTAAGTTGCATGCGTACGTAATTAAGAGGCAAGCTACGCGTTGAACATATGCGCTGCCTTCTAGTAGCTGACGCCTGTCACAGAAAAACGCGGCACGCATCTGGGGCTCTTTCAGGAGAATTTCCGAATGCGCCCAGACTTTGCGAACGGCTGCAACAAGGCCATCCGATGCATGGGTAAATTACTTCAATCGCAAGTTGGCATTCACAACTCGGGTGTTCGTTGTATTGCCAAAATGCACCAGTCCAGCTTGGGCGGGTTTCGCCAACGAGCGTTTTATGTACAACCAGTACAACGTAAGTTAGCGCACAAACTAGGGGTCTGTTCTTTGAAGGAGCTTCAAATCTTGTTGAAATCTAAAACAAGAATATTACATATAGAAAGAGATTATACTGAGTCTCCGTGCCATGGGATGAAACAGATAACGCGACCGGTTAATGTTTGTCTACAGAATATAACGAAGATTTATCACTTACATGCTTCCTGATGGCCTGGCGGATGTGGAAGTAACACAACAAAATGTCGGATTGAAAACCGCTCTCGCCGCACGTATATATATATATATATATATATATATATATATATATAAAATATTTGTACACTTGTACATCTCTGATTATGCCTCCATGGACGTGCCTCGCATTGTCAAGAACAAATATTTATTTATTTATTTTTGATGTATATATATGATACACGTGGAAAAACTTACACCCGTTTATAGCCGTTACTCCGACGTACCTGTGCATATGTATGCGTGCAAACGTATCCTTTTTTATTTACGCATTCTAAAGGGCTACACACACCTGCAAGTGTTAACGTTGCAAATATTCCCGTTCACTAGTACTATAAGAGAGTAACCAACAGCGTATGCGTACATTAATTCCACCTTCATACAGTCACTAATGTAGCAATACACACTGTCCATTATTCGCAAATTGGTATCACTTCTAACAGATTCTTACGTATGCCACAAACAATGCGTATAGTGATGCTTTTGCCGTATCAGCTTTTCATTTTGGATTCCACCAAAAGTATCAGATTACCTATACTTCCAGTTTTCTTTCAAAAACTAATTGGTAAGTTGCACATTACTTCCTTGCATATATTAAGCTCATTACGAATCCTGCAGTTACGTACGGTGCCTTATAAATAGTTACATTTCACGCCTTCCGTTTATATTGTGTAAAAATACGCAGTGTGGATTTCTTAACGTTTTACCTCCTGCATTACTAACAGTATATTCTTTGTACAAAGGAATGTCACTTTACGCTTCACTGCATATAACATTACGAAAAATTTCAGTATAATACAGATAAATCATAGAATATGTTACCCCACTAAACCCTTCCTAATAAATTTTACCGTTCAAAAATATCACACAGTAACTCAATTATTCACTCCATAAAATGAATGTACCACATTGCACCAAAGAAATGTAACTTTAACCGCCATTGTGCAATCAAACGCTCCCAAATTGAGCACAACCTGTGTACAGATATCGCGCCATCGGAACCATGGCGGAATTGAAAAACCGGATTAAAAGAAGTAAAAAATAGCCATAATTTGTTCGCTTTCCCACTCAGAATATGAGATCTTTTGGAACTTCTTATTGGAGGTGGGAAGGTGAATCACCACAAGTTGTGATGCGCGACTGCCATGGAGTACAACTTTCAACCCAGCCTTCCACTCTTTCGGCGCATCGGACCCGCCAATTGCGATCAATGATATTTTGACAGTGTGCTGGTAGTACCCAAGGTCATATGTTATTAAATGAAAATTTTGGGCATCTGAATGCACGTGCATGTTTATTATTATGTTACCATCGTCTTTAATATGCTAAGCGGGTGATTACAAATCAATATACTAAACCGTTTAAGTGCCTTGCGGTGGTTAATCATTTTTCCGCTCCTAGAGAAAGCAGCCATGGTGTAGGGCGCTTGTGCATTCCTGGAGAATGGACAGGTGCTACCGGAAGGATGCCCGTACCGACATATTCATTTTGTGTGCGTGCATAGCAAGCACTCGTCTGTTGCTGGAAAGCGATAGGTACAGCGTATCCGCCTGATGAAAATACCGTAACGCCAACAGTGTTACCATTGTCCTGTTCGATTCTCAGCGGTTGTTCAGGGGGAATGTTACGAGATTGGAAACGCCTGTCTTCGCCATTCTCACCGTTTCCACGTGGGGAAGCCTTGCCTGTATGCCAAAAATCCGCAACTAATAGCTGATTGGGAAAGCATGGTGCTTGACCTAATGAGGACGTTTCGTCGGACGCAGGTGATGCGTGCGTTCGTGCGTCTTCAATATAAGGTTCGTTTAACAAGGCGCGCTTTGTGTGTTATACGGCGGCGTCATGGTAATGCGTGTGTCACGGAAGTGGAGGAGGTTACGTAGCTGTTGCGAAGTAATGGTCAGGTTAACTTTATGCATTTAAGAAATGAGACTAAGGACTTGTTTTTCCTCCCCTAGCGTATGCTGGAATTGGTGGGCCAATACGGGGCGGTACTTTCGGCGGACTCGACATATCAGCTCAGTTACGGCAGTTAGATCCTATAGCATTGTATGTTTGTGGACGTTAGCGGCCTTGGTATAAGCTTCTTTTATGGGCTTTTGCCCAATGAAGCGGAGGCTGCTAAGCAAGAGGCAGTGAGAAGTGTGCTGGAGTTAGCAGTGGGAGTTGCCCGTCCTCGGAAGTTGGTCATGGACAAGTGCGCGGCGCAGGTGAATGCGGTTCGCAACGCGTATCCCACTGCCAAGATAGTTTTCTGTCAGGTACACATTATGCGCGACATGCAGCGGTCTTGTTCTCGCCTTCCCCTATGTAACAAGGAGGAGAAAATGGCTCTCTCCGACATGCTGCCATCGTTGTTGTATACGCACGATTGCGCGTTACCATCGGCTTATGGAGGGTATAGCGGTTCGCAGCGCGGAATGCTTTCAGTACCTCCGTCACACGTGGACCCCATGACGGCTTAGCTGGGCGACGCAGTTGCTGGGCCACGTGGTGTCATTTGGATGCGACAGCACTAATCGCGCTTAGAGAATAAGCATTTAAAAGAAACGTTGAGTGAGCGGTCCACCCTACTGCACCTGTTTCAATTGATAGGGCAGCGTTGTAGAGGAAAGGGAAACCGTCCTTGCAACAGGTAACCTTGATATGTGCGAGGTTGAGCAGCGTGCAAGCAGTGGGCTGTCGATTTTGAGGAAGCTGTCGTCATACGCCCGGCGGCAGTATGTGCGGCACAGACTTAGAGTTCACATCTGCGTTGTGAACCCCGACGGCGGGCATTGGCTAGTGGATGACGAGCACCTGGGCATTCAGCGTGTGGTCATAGAGAATGGCAGCGCATGCGAAGGTCGGTTTAAGCGTCAGTGGGGCATTCCATTTGCGCACATTGTGCTGGTTGCCAACCTGCATACGTACGACGATGGGGTGGTATTTCGTGGTTGCCGTTGGGTGCTGCCAACGGAATGTGTAGGGGTGGCGGACCTTTCTGCGTAGAGGAAGCGAACAGTGACGGTCATGCAGATGCGCTCCCGTAATGATAGACTCATGGACCGCGCCGGAAAAATTCGCATCACTCCTGATATGTTCGGTGACCCGGAGGCGCATTTGTTGAGTATGGGCACGGAGGAATTTACCCGCACGGTAGGCGTTATGGCATGTATTCGTGAGCTGCTGGTTAGGCATAGTAATGTGGAAGTTTCCGCTCGATCCTCCGACGTCGAACAGTTGCAAGGGTTATCTGGGAGGACCTGCCCATATTCCAACGAGAGGATGCGTCATCCTCCGATGCTGCTGTCCGGATGGGGTTCCGCAATCTTTCTTCCTCCGAAGGGTTTGCACTGGAGACTGAGTTTAACCAAGCGGTCCCGTTGTGGAGGTAGGCACTGGTGGTTCGCAGCGTATTGATATTTACGGCAGGCGTCACAAAAGGAAATCACCTTTGATACCCAGTGCGGTGGACTTTGCCGGTACCAGCATAATGTCACGGGGATTGAAAAGCCGTACCCCGAAAACCAGAACTTCAGCTCTACACCGCACAACTACGTGGCGTACAAGGCGGACGACGGGTGAGGTGGATACGGACAGTGCAGTTTGAGCCGTGTTAGGAGGAGGACGACTCGCCCCACCGACGACTCGTCCCATCGCTATGAGGCCAGAGCTTACCGCAGTGCGATGGTTTGTGTTCCTCAGTGATCCATTGAGCTGGGCTGGGTGGTGCCTTTTCGCAAATTCACAGCCACACATACCAGATTGGTCAATGGTTAGAGGCCAGACAGAATCAGCCTCCTGGTCCGCCAGGTTGAGGGGTTGGAATGAAGATGGCTCCTTATTTCTTAAAACGGACTCCTTGTAACCCAACCTCAAACCCGCTGCATTGCGGACAGATTTTTGAACCAAAGGCTTTGGTTGAGAACCCTACTCTTTCTCCTGTATGGGCCAGGGCAACCTGACATTATCCTGCTCTGGCCACTACAGAGGAGCTTCAACAGTGCCCTATCTGTTGCATTGAGCAGGGTGGATAGGGTTTCGGGTGCTACTGCTCAAAACTTCCCGTCTCCATATCCCCCTTACGATTTCATCTTTATCGTCCCGTTCTAGTTTCGCTTTTATCCCCCGGTTTTTGGCCCACAATTCTTAGCCCTCCCCGCCCTGCTTCAATATTCGCGTGCATTTTATTTTCAACTTATATATGAACGCGGAGCGTCATTCCTGTCCCATCAGCAGGCCCTTTTCCAAGCAAGCGGTCAAACCCAGTTCATCGGATTCCATTTGGGGCCCTCGATCTCCTTCAGTTTGGCACGCCTCAGTGTTCGCGCATTGCTTCAGATCGGTCAATAGGCAGCACTTGCACGAACATCAGAGACCCTCTAGATCGATATCTGCTGCTTATCGGAGACCCGCCTGCAACACTCGAGCTCAGTGCTCACTTTGCGATCCCCTTCAGGTGACACTACCAGCGACATCTCACAGCGCCTATCCGGTGACGATGCAGCTTCGAGTACTGGCCAAGTTGGTGTTCATATTGCCCCGAGTCGCGGGATGTAGCTACTCTGGTTGACTGACTTCCAATCAGAAGCTGGATGTGTGTGGTCTGATTGGCTGGCTCGTTCAAAGCTTTAAATCGCTTGTGACTTACAACTGTCTCTTAGCTATCACTGCTTATGCACCCACAAACCCTAGCGACGACTCGGTAAAAGACGACTTCTATCGTCAACTGAACGAGCTCCTTCGCTACAAAAGGAGATCGGGCACTGTTGTGCTGGCTGTGGATGTGAACGCTTGCATTTGAACATTCTCCACTAATGAGCTGCATCTAGGCGGCCAATATGCTGTACGCTCGCGTAAGGATAACGGTGCGCAGTTACTTCATTTGTGTGAGGATGCTCGCTTATCTCTTGCGAGCACTAATTTCCGACACAGCACCCGCTGGAAGGTGACTTAGCGCCCACCAGCCTAGAACCAGTTATGGACGCAAAGCGATCACTTTGAGATAAGTTACCGATTGAGAGGCTGCATCCAGAACTGTCGTTCGAGTTGGAGCATATGTGTAGACACCGACCATGCACTAGTATATGCTGACGTGCGGATGCATATTGGCGGACGCCCATGACGGCGTTGTGACCGCATTGACACCAGCCAACTGGCGAAACCAGCTGTTCTGAATGTCTATCAAAGTACGCTGTCATGCGAGTTGAATAAACGCCCGCTGGGAGCAATTGAAGCTCACTAGCAGCAGAAAAATCCTCATGCGGTGTGTCTAATTGCCAACATGGACAATGGATCCCTTCGCAGTCTCTGGAAGGTATGGATGCCCGCCAGCATCCTCCGGCTGGAAGAAAACAATGAAACAGCCAAAAAGCTCCGGGCAAAACTCCGTACTAGCCTGAAGAGAGACGGCGAATCCAGGTGGTCTCATCATGCATAAGAGATGAAAATCGCCGTTAACTTTGGTAACCGCCGCAAATTATTCCGGCTGATACGGGAAGCAGGCAGCATGAGATCTGGTGCTGCTAAAAATGTACGTGACGAGATTAGATACCTTACACACAACTGGTCAAAAGGTTTGGAGCTTTTGGCTAAGCACGTTGAAAGGCAATTTAATCGGCAGAAATTGTTAGTTTTCTCGCTGGCCACTGATCGCCCCGCTCCCTGCGCTGTCCCTTTGGATCCATCTCCTCGCTCAGAAGTCAAAAGTGGGAGCGCACTGTTGAAGTTAAATAAAACTGAATAGCCAGATGATCTTCCTCCAGCCCTCTTCGAATTCGAGAAAGCTGCTCTTGTGCGTGATTTGTAGGAGTTAATAGTGGAACTGTGGAAGCAGGAACCTGACCCAACCGACTAGAGCCGCTCTGTCCTAGTCCCAATTCTCAAGGGAGGATCACGACCAGAATGCGGAAACCATAGAAGATTCAGTCTGACCTCCATCGATTCCAAGTTGCTCTCCTTAGTCATCCTTCGCAGGCTAACCGGCAATCGTGAAAGCCATATTCGTGAAGAGCAAGCCGGATTTCGTCGAAAGTCCATTGATCATCGAGGTGCATTGAACACATCTTCACCTTGCGCCAATTGTTCGAGCACCGCTACACATATTGGCGGCCCACCGTACGCGTGTTCCTCGATATAAAATGTCCATCCGATTCGCTGGATGGACGTGCACTCTGGGACTGTCTACTCACGAAATGTGTACCTGAGAAATATGTAAATATTATTCGAGTATTGCATGCGCGTAGCTCGGGCAGAGTAAGGGCTTACGGCAAGCTGTCCTCGCCCTTTAATCGCTCCAGCAGTGTGAGACAAGGATGCCCGATGTCACCGTTCCCCTTCAACTTCGCTATTGATGACATCAAGGATACCGAGTTTACAGGACACAACTTAGAAAAGCTGGATCCGCTCCCAGGAGAACGACTTCTTGACTTAGAGTATACTGATGATATTGCCTTAATCTGTGACAACATACAAAGTGCTAAGCGGCACTGGACAGCTTAGCACTGGCTCTCCGTCGCTTAGGGCTTTGCTTTGCATCCTCGAAGTGCAAACGATCCTATAAGCTTGGTCTGGACCGCCTCCAAAGCTGAATTTTGTTAGCGATCAGCTAGAAGTCGTTAAAAATTTAACTATCTAGGAAGTTGTATAAGCGCCCGTGGGATTAAAGATGGGACCATGAAACGTATAGCAAAAGGTTGAGGCGCTTTTGCCAACTTTCGTCACTTATGGCGCCGGTGCGACATCACTCTCGCCCTGAAGGGTAGAGTGTAAAATACAGCGGTACGTTCGACTCCACTATACCGCTGTGATACCTGGTCCCTTAAAGCAGTGGACCTGAAGAGACTCGTTACGTTCGACCACCGGTGCCTTCGCAATTTAGCTCACATCTGGTGGGAACACCGAGTTAGCAACGAGCGTGTTCGACGCCTTGCTTACGGCACAGGAAAAGAAACTGAACCGCTCAGCACCGGCAATTTACGCACCAGGCTCCGATCGCTCGGCCACGTGTTACGCTGCCAGCCCACCAAATCCCGCGACGTGCGTTGTTTGCGCGCCGGGGTTGTGGATGGAAGAAGAGGGGTGGCCAAGCGATGACTTGGTCGAGAGGAATGAAGGCCCTCACTTCGGAGCTGGCCCCGGCTCCCTGGTTGTGGTCCGAAAGACGATGAACACGTTTGGCTGGATACACTTGCTGATATGGCTAGGAGCCGACCTCAGTGGCCTTCATGCTGTGAGTTTCTTTGTCCCACCCCATCCCCCTTAGCCTCCCCTTCCAAGCACGATCTCACTATTTAGCCTTATATAATTTTGCATAGTAATTTTCTTGATGCACAGTAGCCGGCTGGTAGCTTATCGGAACGATGCCCATCCGTTACCGGTAGCTCAGCCGGCTAGCACAAGTTGCATTTTTCTCCTTTTTTCTTCAATGTATTGTGGCACAGTAGCTTAGTTGTTTCCCACCTCTGGCTAACGTGTATAATGATGAATAATGCTGATAACTATCCATCGTCACCGCACCAGTCACTGGATATTCAAGAGGTCGGTGAACCAGTTGGAATTTAGAAGAAACCTCCAGGCCGGCTCTGAACACAATGTGACCAGTCGGGCTATTAGGCGTGAACTAAAGCAGAGGCTGTGTAGTGACAAGGAAGTTTGGTGGAGCAGTAGGGCTCAAGAAGTGGAGGAGGCAGTAGTAGTAGACGACTGCCGCAAGCTCTTCCAGCTAATCCGCACTACTGGTCCCAGAAAATTGAGACAACCTTTGGGACAATCAGAGACCGCGCGGGTGCACTGATACACAATAAGGAGCGCCGCATGCCTCCATGGGCAAAGCAATTTCAAGAGCAGTTCAGCTGGCCCCTGCTACAGGACCTCTTCCTACTCAGGCGATGTGGTACGGGTCATGGACAGTTAGTTTAGAGGCTCCGTCGTAGGTCGAGGTCGGAAATGTGATCGCAGCCATCAATCGTTTTCGTTCCGCTGGCGCGGCTTTCCTCCCATCTGAACAATTTAACGATGGAGGTGAGGTCCACTGCAAAGCACTAACGTACCTGGTAGGTATTCCGGCTAATTGGAGCGAATCGATTATAGTAGAAAGATACAAGAAGGGCAGTCGCACAGACTATTCTAACCACAGGGGTATTAGCCTAACGCCAGTTGTGACAACATTCCTGGCCTCGATACTCGTTCGTCGAAGCACTGAACAGGAATCTCAGATTGGGGAAGAGCAGGCCGGATTCCACCCAGGGTGTGGAGGTATAGACCATATATTCACTTTGCGGCAGGTGCTAGAGCAGCGCCACGCATACCGCAGACCGACAATGGCTGCGTTCCTCAATTTCGAGAGTGCGTTCGATTCAGTCCCTCGATAGATTCTGTTGAAATACTTGCGCGGAAAGGTGTTCCCACAAAATATGCGAAGGTCCGTCGTGCCCTATACTTGAACACTACAGGTCGCGTCAGGGTCTACGGTGACAATGCGTATAGCTCTAAGAACACAAGTGGCGTTCGTCAGGGCTGTTCGATTTCCCCATTTTTGTTCAATGTCGTCGTGTATTCTATCATGGAGTGTTTGTTTGCGGACCCTCACGATGTAAGCGTTGAAGTTCTGCCTGGTGAAAGAATAGTTGATCTAGATTATGCGGACGATATTGTTCAGCTTTTCGACGACGCTGCGGCGGCACCATGAACCCAGAATAGCCTGTGTAGAGTGCACCCATTATTTGGTGTGCACTTCGCACCTTACAGGTGCGAAGTGTTGCTGCAGGACCACCAGCCACTTCATGACCCCTTGACCCTTGAGAAGGAGGAACAAGAAGTGGTTGAGAAATTCACTTATCTTGTCAGCGGCATCAGCGACGATGGGCGCATGGAAACTGACGTCAGCTGATGCATTGTAAAGGGCAGAACTGTCTATTTGAACCTGCGGCATCGTTGGCGACAGATGGGAGAGTGTAAATGGAACTGAATGTCCGCACCGTGGTATGCAGGCAAGGATGCAGCTGAGTGGACGTACCTAGTATGAGTTTGCAGTGTTCTCTGATGTGATGCTAGTCTGTGTCTTATCTCTTTTCCTGTTTAATATTTAACTTCCAGCCAGGGTATCTTGTGCTTTTCATATAACTTGTGCTTACGGTGTTCGTATGGAGCGCCGTATTGCTGCTGGGTTTCTGAACATCCGTTGATCGAGTAAAGAACGGTAGGCTGTGAAACAACTGCACGCAATCCGCTTTTTCCTGACGACTGTGCATTGCTTGCACATAGCGCGGATGAGTCGCAGCGCATAACTATTGCTCTGGCTTTGACAGTTGGGAAATTTCGCCTCACCATCAACACAAGCGAAAGTGTCTGTCTTTCAGTCTTCACCGGAGCTGCAATCCTCCATATTGCCGCCAATCAGCATGGGAACCCACCTCCCGTTCCTGTAACCTTGGGAGTGTCATGTCCATGGCCGCACATCCTGGCGTTGCCACTGCACCTCCTCCCACGTACTGCCACCGCAATGTCCGGCAACATTGATTCATAGCCACAGGTACCATTGGATTTCTATGATCACCTCTCTTTCAGAGCCAGTGACATGCGCCATCCTACTTAAAGTTTTCACTGCGCCTCCGCCCATGTACTGCCACCGCCATGTGATGCATCACCGATACAGCGCCACAGGTACCATTGGATTTCTGTGATCAGTTCTCTTTCAGAGCCCCAGCGATATGCGCCACCCTTTGATGTCCACATTAACGCCACCATTGCGCGTCCTCCCACGTACTGCCACCGACATGTGATGCATCATTGATACATAGCCACAAGTACCATTGGATTTCCATGATCACTTCTTTTTCAGAGCCACAGTGATATGCGTCGCCCGTTGCCGTCCTACTTAACGATGCGACTGCGCCTGCTCCAAGGTACAGCCGCCGCAACATGATGCATCTGTGAAACCTAGTTCCAGGTATCTTTTCATTTCAGTAATGACAGTCCTTCCACAGCCCGGGTAACATGCGCCGACGTCCCAGTGAACCCTGACACTGTCTTTTCCCTACGTACTGGCACCAACTGAGCATACGTCAGTGGTACATGGGCACAGGTAGTTGCATTTCAACGATGACCTTCCTTGCATAGCCAAAGGACATAAGCGCCGCCTCCCACCGTCCAGATTACTGCTGCTCCTGGCTCTCCTCGCGCCGACTACTACCACTATATCAGGCGTTAATGAATGCTAGCCGTAAGTAACTTCCAATTGCAATGACTACCTGGCTTTCAGAGACATAGTACACATGCGCCACAATCCGCCGTCCTCATTACCGCCCTTGGTCATCCTGTGCCCTACGTGCATTTGCCGTCTCCTGCCATAGTGCTGGGTCCCGTCTTTCTTCGCTTTCCAGTTTCATATACATTTTACTTTCCTTAGAAAACGGAGCAACGGCCCTTTTCAGGGCCACCCCTTGTCACTGTGCCTTGTGGTCCAACATCGCACAGGAAACATGCAAAGCCTGCAAATTCCTTGCGGTGGACTACAAGCTCACAGCTTTAGTAGGTGGTTCCGTAACCTTCAGAGGTATGGGCCAATTCCTCCATTCTGACAACATTGCAAGGAATGTGACCACATGTTCATACATTAAGAACGTGGTAGGTTCAACGTATGCAGTTATTTTCAACGATGAACATGCCGCTGTAGCCATACATTCTTCGTAAACCTTGTTTCCCTATTATACTCCGACATTTTGAATTTTTACCTCCTTGCGGCCTCATTTGGTCCCGTAATAATACTTGATGAGCCATTTTTCAGTATTCTCGCTTGGTGGATGATGAGCGTTTGCAACGCTCCCCACTTTGACAATAACTTTTGGATATCTCGGATATGCTTGGAACCGACTGGGATTTCATGATTTCAGAAGGTTTGGATACAGATCGGTTTTTATTGTAACAACGTTTGAGCATCTCCATGCCCAATTGATACAATCATATACCACGCGGCATATATCAGTACAACGTAGTCATGCGCATCACTTCACATTCCACTGACAATCCGTTGCTCCAAAGATGCATTGCCTAATCAGTATGTCATGTTACTCTAGCCAGCAGCGGGTTACCTTATGAATACAATGCGACACTAATACGTAAGGTAAAACCGGCTGCATCTTCAGTTAAGAGTAATGGACACAGAGCACTACGTCCTATTTATCCATTACCGTAACCTTTACCGAATTCCGTCTTTCATACTTCACCGCATACGCCAGAATAACTCCGTTACCCTGTCCGAGGCAATACTCGCTTAACGATTTTAAATGTTTAAAGAACCCCTTTTCCTCCAAAAACCTCTTAAGCTCTGAAATGAGCAATCATCGAGTTCGGTGCTTACATACCATTACTTCACGCAAAATCATCTTTCCTTGCGTGATTCAATACCATCCCATTTAGCACACCTAGTAGGAAAAGGCTGATGTTCATCATAAAAAACAGCTGCAGTCCCCAATGTTAAAGATAACGTTCTTATGCGGCCGTAATCGTATACCACAAACCCACTTGCAATTAAAAACCGTATCTTTTCAGACAACATAACATGCCCGAAATCTCTTCAAGCCCCGTTTTCCATGTATTATGGTTCAAACTTGCAGGAGTACACACAGTTAAACACAAACATAAATTCAAATATGTATTTCTTACTTATGAATACACCATTATCCCTTGGTTGGTGGCATCCGGTTTCGGATTTGCCTGTCACTGTGGCAAGCCACAGGACACCTGCGTCTACAGAGACCACGGGTGGCTTGCGCTGCACCACCCACAGCTCCATTCACACACCCCATACCCAGTGTAAACCCGAAGGAATAAGACCGGGAGGCACGCGGATGGGAGCCACGTTTCATCAATGGAGTCGGCCCACACTCCTTCACACACAAACACGCCGTATTTGGGGAATCAAGCGGACACAAGGCGGTGGTTGGACCGTAGTCCGCTCCACACTGAGTGCATAGAACCACTCTTTGATCCTAACACGGCCACAAGGACCGCGCACCCCGTCCCCTCCAGCAACGACAAACTGTCTCCTGGAGCTGTATGGACGAGGTAGTGGGTAACAGACATGTTGGCACCTTGTCAACATGCACATCAAGCGCAGCCACACCGGGGATATCAAACAACAGCCAATCACTTGAGAGAGAGATAAAAAGAAAATAACTCGATTAATGCATAAGGAAACGGTGACATAAACCTTAAGTTAATGAGCATGTGAAATAAGTTGTTTACGAAAACGAATCCTAGATAAGTTCACGAGGTCAGAAAGCATACCTTACTGAAGTGCCACGAACACAAAAATGTTATGGAAATCAAATACAATTGGCTTAAGCGAGTTGTGCAGGTCTATAGAAGAGCGTACAGGCGGACATTTATTTGGGAAAGAAAAGCATTAGGACAAAACTGAAAACCCACTACCTGAAATAAATAGACTTGGCATGCAAGCACGCGGTTAGTAAATCGAATGCAGCGTACCTACAAACGCTGCGCTGTTTCTGCCTACGTTCTCTGCAGAACCCATCGTCGCTTCGGTAGTGGTCCCCAGTGGCCTCGCTCATGGCTCACTAAGTCTGCCTGACTAAGGCACTCGCGACCGCATGTTCTACAGCACCATGCGCTCGATGTCGATGGAGAACAACCCATCGGTGCTTGCCGCCTCTTCTCTGCATGCATGAGGGCTTTCTTCTGCACCTCGGCAACTGCCTTCGTGATCAGATCGCGCCATGCACGCCGCTCAACCGCCTTCGATTCCCATGATCTGCAATCAAGATCAGAACGTGTGAGGCTCACTTTAATCATGTCCTGGTAACGTAACTTTAGTCTTCCCACATGCCGCTTCCCAATACTCAGCTGACCATATAATAGTTGGTTAGGTATTCGCGTCGAATCCATCCGGCTCACGTGACCGATCCACCTCAGGTGTCCCAATAAAAGTATGCAGTCCATTGCATACATTCCACTACGACGCAACACTTCCATGTCTGCAACTCTGTCGCCCCAGCCGATGCGCAAAATCCGTCGCAGACACCGTTGATGGAACCGCTCGAGATATCGCACATCCCGCCGGTACATGGTCCACGTTTCACTGCCGTATAGAAGAACGAGCAGCACGGTCAGTTTCGTGCCAACGGTAAGCTGATGGATGTTCCACACTCGGTACTCAAGCTTCCCGAATGCCGCCGCTGCCTTCGACACGCGGATACGCAACTCAACGTGTAGCTGCTGATCAGTCGTTATCACACTCCCAAGATACCAGAAGCAAGAGGTGGTTTCTAATACCTCAGCACCAATGCTGATTCGCGGCAATATTGAAGATTGCACCTCCGGTGAACGCTGACAGAGACAGATAGTTTTGCCTGTGTTGATGGTGAGCCCAAATTTTGCCGCTGTCGAAGCCAGAGCATTAGTCATGTGCTGCAACTCATCCGCGCTGTGTGAAAACAACGCACAGTCGTCAGCAAACAGCAACATACGGATAGTTGTCTCACAGACTACAGTTCTCGCACCGAAACGACGGATGTTCAGTAACCCACCATCAGTACGGTGTTCCACAAGAACACCGTAAGCACAAGCGGCATCAAAAGCACAGAACAACATTGCATGAAGATATATATTAAACAGGAAAGGAGCTAAAACACAGCCTTGCTTCACACCAGAAACAACTGCAAAGTCATCCGAGGTCTCTCCACTCAGCTGCACCTTCGCTCGCATACCACTGTGCAGACATGCAATTTAACTTACAACTGCAGTCGAAGTGTTTTCGCCAGATCTGCATTATGTCTGCAGTCTGCGTGAAGGTAGCACCTGAACTACCATCGATCAGTGTCCTCAGCGGCTCCAATCTCGGTCCATACACCGCCTTCAAGGAGTCAAAGAATTCCTCGTGTTGGCGCCGTTCGGCGTAGCATTCAATCTGCTTCGCCTCCTCCGTCCACCATGCATTTTTTATGCGACGGAGCTCTCGGGTCAGTCGCCGTCGAAGTTTGCGAAACTGACTACTCGTCCCCAAGTCACTGGGGTCTGCAACATGTGCAGCAAATGCTGCATTCTTCTCACACACCAATGCGCTGATCGTCGCATTGTTGTCATCAAACCAATCAGACCGCTTATGGTTTGCGCGCCCGATGGTCTCCTCGGCAGCAGCTATCACCTGGTCGCGAATGTGGTGCCACAGGTCGCCCACTGTGGCTATGCAGTCCACATCACACAGGCATGCAGCCATCGCCTTCTCCAGCTCAGTAGGTTTCGCCACAGTACCGAGGGAGAGAATGTTAAATTTACGCCGATTCACGGCGGGAGCGCAATACATAGATTTACGAAAAGATATGTACAGTTTGGTCTGCACCAACTTGTGATCAGTGCCACACTCAGCTCCACGCAGTACACGCGTCATGCGCACTTCACGCATATCACGCTGACGTACGATGATATAGGCGAGCAGGTGAGCGTGACAACTCCGTGGATGCGCCCAAGTTGCTATATCACTCGCACTCAGTGCAAACCGAGTGTTCGTGATCGTCGGGCCGTGTGTGGCACACAGTGAGAGCAGCCTGTCACCGTTCGCATTCGCTGAGCCAATGCCATGCGCACCGATAACATCTGTCCACACCGATGCATCACGCCCAACGCGCGCGTTGAAATCACCCAGCAGAAATAGTCGGTCGCTCCTCGGCACAGACCGTATCACGGAGGATAGCTCAGTGTAGAACTGATCACGCGTGTCATCAGGACAACACATGGTCGGACCGTACGTGCTTATAAAAGTAGCAAACTTACCTCTTCCGAGTCGTAGGCGAACAGTCATCAGTCGCGCGCTGATGCCCGTTAGTTCACCCACCAGCTGGCCATGGAGGCGATCGGATATTGCAAATCCGACCCCATGTTCACGTGGTGCTGAGGCGGCGTTGCCCACCCAGTAGTATGTGTAGTCAGCACCTGCTTCATGCAATTTATCTTGCTCAGCGAGCCGAGTTTCACTGAGCGCCGCAATATCGATGTTGTAGCGCGCCAGCTCCATCGCGACCAGTGCAGTGCGTCGCTCCGGGCGCTCGCTGGAGTTCCGGTACAGTAGTGTGCGCACGTTCCAGCACCCGATGCTTTGCGCGCAGACACGATTGCATTGGTGGGCAATCGCACGCGAGGTGGTCGTTGTGCTTCGGAGATTTGCTTGAGGGACTCCACTCGGAGCCTTTGGCTCAATAGCTTGACCCACAAGGCAGCGGGTGGTTTGCAGGTCTGCTTGAGGGACTCCGCCTGGAGCCTTTGGCTAAACAGCCTGAACCACAAGGCAGTGGGGAGCAGATCCAGCTAGGGAATGTGATTGCAGAGACAGGTTGGGATCTGCTTGACGGCCGTCACATGCAGCCTTGGAGGTTCTGGAACGTTTTATATATGTTTTGCGACCGTAGTAAGATACGCACCTGCGACCACGGCCAGATGCAGGTGGGTTTTGGCGGGTTTTCACCAATTTGGCCAGGGGCTGCCTGCCTTGAGGCGGGCAGTAGCAAACCATTGAGTACCCGGAGGTGTCCTCCCACCGTCAGAGACAATGCGTGGCACTCGCGCTCTACGCCAATCGAACTGTGAGCTTATAACCCGTAGACCTGTTGTCTCCCATGGCTAGGTTTTACGGGAAGTGGGCCATCGACCACATCCTAACCTCCGAAGAGGATGGGCTAGGATACTGGCAGAGCGCCCACTCCTGAAAGGAGAACGACTCGGGTCCTAAGCCAAAGCCTTCGATTAAATGAACACCAGAAAGGCAGCGGGTGTAGCACATGGTCAGTTCACTGACTCATGCGGATTGGTGTCTTAGATCTTAGCAGGGAGAAGGGCGGAACCCAAATCCCACCCAGCGGTCGCCACGAAAAGGCGACCAGGACATGAGCAAACGGCACAACAGTAGCAGCAGTGGGTAGACCATCTGTCAGGATCAAGCCACCACCAGCCTCAGCGCACCATAGGCTCTCCCGCCATTATCCCATACTACCTTCATTAACCTATATGGTTGGCGACATCCGGTTTCGGATTTGCCTGTCACTGTTGCAAGCCACAGGACGCCTGCGCCTACAGAGGGACCATGGATGGCTTGCACTGTACCACCCACAGCTCCATTCACACACCCCATACCCAGTGTAAACCCGAAGGAATAAGACCGGGTGGCATGCGAATGGGAGCCACGTTTCATCAACGGAGTCGGCCCACACTCCTTCACACAGAAACACACACGCCGTGTTTGGGGAATCAAGCGGACACAAGGCGGTGGCTGGACCGTAGTCCGTCTCACACTGAGTGCATGGAACCACTCTTTGATCCTAACACGGCCACAAGGACCGCGCACCCCGTCCCCTCCAGCAACGACCAGCTGTCTCATGGAGCCGGTATGGACGAGGTAGTGGGTAATAGACATGTTGGCACCTTGTCAACATGCACATCAAGCGCAGCCACACCTGGGATATCAAACAACAGCCAATCATTCAAAATGCCGGTGTCAAGTAAAAGCTATCGAATAAAGTCAACGTATATGATGACATAAATACTCGCTAAATCAGCGTTTGCAATAAATTGGTTATAAGCGATTCCGCGATAAATACAAAATGTCCGAAAGTTAGTTAAAAATTACTACGTGATACAGTTACGCAAGGTTACCACAATTAGCATGATTGACGTGTGCAAGTTAGGAGATTATCAAGTACGCAGAACAAACCAAATAAAGTGGAATGAATTTTATCCACATTAAGAAGACATAGTTTAAGTGTAAGCTGGTTTAGCCCAACTATGGTGAAGAAGCATCATGAATGCAACATCAGCCTCAAGATGGGGCACATATAAATAGGCAAATACATACTAATAATTACATGTATATATATAATTATTTATATACATATTGTTTGAGACCAGGGGACATGTTTACACACAGTACATTATCTAACGGTTAATAATGATTCCAGTCACCATTTCGATTACACGGTTAAGACTTCCCAAGGTAACTTCCACTGCAAACCAATCCCTACTTACAAACCATATGCTATACATGGACACTCATATATTTGTGCAAATTTACCATACATGCTGCCACTTCGTTCATTTTATGGAAACATAGCGCAGCCTTTTCTAAGCGATTTTTTACATTCTTTCCTTTTTAACCACGCGTACAGTTATACATTACCTTTCCTACTTTTATACGACTGCTAGTAAGCATGGTACCGTGCAGTTTTCAGCTTTTTGGAGTTCCCGACCTCATTAGAAACACCTTACGCAAGAAATTACCCTATTAAAACCCATCCAAGTAGAGAACTCAGAAACTAGTTGTCCTGATGAGCAACAGCCTGTACTCAAAACCCCGTGATTGACGGACTCGACGGTCCCAAAGTCCTTCCCCAGCGGTACTCAGCATCTTTAGGTAGTTAAGCCCATTTAGTTTGTTTTCCCACATAGTTGGTGACCCCGTTTTCTTTTTTTGTAAGCGCAGAACTTCTTTTTGGTGCTTTCACTATGTCGAATCACGTTTCCGCACTGACACTTCAGAATATTTTGTTGATCTCACATTGTCAGCCTTCGAACCAGATAATCCACATGTGGGATTATTGCCATTAGAAGCCCTTTCCCCATCCGTCACATTAATTCGCGATCACTAATGTCCACACGCTTCGCTGCCAAGCTTCCTATAGGAAGGTATATTCACATCGCAACTGACCATATAGATTTGCTCTATCCGATTCCGGCAGATACGTCTTACGATAAGCTGAGTGCGTCCGTTTCGAAGCCTACCATGGCTTCCGACGAAGCTAGAATTCCATAGCTACCCTCCGGTGTTGAGCTAGGCGATCGCAAAAAGTCGCAACTTCATAGGTCCAGACTACGTTGGCCGATTCAACTAAGATCGACGACACTATTCTGAGAAAACTGTGGGCGAAATGTCCACCAACGAACATCTCAACTCTTCTTGCTGTATTCGCGGATGACCTCTCTGAACAAACTGGCAGAGACCGTCGATAAGGTTTACGACTGCTTCTTTAAAAAAGGCAGCATGTCATTCCGTTGAGTCGACCGTTAGCCGCGAGCATATGAATGACCCAATTGAACCGACTTCTGAGAGGTTATCAAACCTAGAGCTCGCTGCCATGATAGTAGCCCTAGACGCTCCTCTCGAAATAGACCTAATCCCACCAGGTGTCCGACACGGCACTTCTGTTGGTACCATCACCGTTTTGAAGATAATGCGAGGAATTGTCAACCTGGATGTAAGCATGCAAAAGCATTCTGCAAACCGCAGCAGCGAAACCACAACGCCAGCCAGTGATGGCGACGGTTGCGCATGGTCACTCTCATAGTCGCCCACTTGACATCTACGATTCCTCAGCCAGTTTGAACTTTTTGGTTGACACCGGTGCCGAGGTTGGTGCTATTCCTCGTGCTGCAGGAAATGGCAACCTAATGGCAACTGGACTGATATTGCAGGCGGCTAACAATACGGAGATCCATACATATGTTTAGGAAATCCTCACGCCCAAACTTGGTCTCTGCCAAAGATTTTCCTTCGTTTTTCTCAAGGCCGAGGTACAACGCCCCATCCTTGGTGTTGATTTTCTTACCAAGTTTGACCTCATCGTTCACCTGCGTAGCCTGAATTGCGCGATCGTTTGACATATTTTCCTTTTCGGATAAAGTTATCTCGATCGGTCTTCGCTTAGCATTACCCGCCAACAATGTGCTCATCGAACTACTTCTGACATTTCCTGCTCTCTATCAATTGTCTAACCACCTTCCTGAGTATTTGCACGGAAGTACGCATCACATCGCAACGTATGGACGGCCAGTAACGACCCGACCTCGAGGATCACCTACAAACAAAGTCGTTGCTGCCAAGACAGTGGTCATAAATGGGATGGCAAAACACATCGTAGGAATCGGGGGATGAAAACTAAAACACGTCGTTATTTCGATCGTTGCGAGACTGAGCATGTTGAGAGCAAATATTATGGAGTCCAACAAAGTTATCATCCTCCTAAAACGAGAGAAGCCTTTGTGTGAATACGGGCCGTAACCACTTACTTGTCATGGAACAGGTGTACCCTTTCACTCGGTTGCTACGGCGTTACGCGGGAGCCTGGTCTTGCAACCACTCATTAGCAAGAACCATTTCGTGTTTATAGTTGACGAGAGACTGTGTGCAGTGTGAGTAGACCGCGTACACGATTCCGCTAATTTAACAAAGATAGAGGACATCAATTCACTTGGGGCTGAGATAAAGGTAAGTAGATACCGGATGCGGATGTGATTGAAGAGGCGTACAGCCCATACAATTCTCCAATTGTTTTGGTGAAGAAGGCTGATGGAAAGTACCGTTTCTGAGGACTTCCGAAGGTTGAATGAAATCGCCATAACTCATTTCGTTCCAGTGCCACCAGTCGCCGACATCCGAAACAGACTGCTGCGGTCTAGGATATCCACGGTCCTGGGCATAAGAACTGGATATTGACAACCGACGATCAAACGAGAGGACCGAAAAACAGCGTTTACGGTCGGTGAGGAACAATGCCAATTTGAAAGGATATCATTTGGATTATCGGGAACGCCGTTTATCTTCCAACGTTTACTGCTGTGCTTAATGCGTGGCTTGCAGAACATGGCAGTATATGGGTGTGACGTCGTGGTGTATAGTCAATGAGGCGGAGTACATCCGTCATATCGCAGCAAACCTGGAGCGGGCCGAAATCCCAGAGTTGGAACACTTCTGTGACATTACTGTGTCATGAAGTGGGGCAAGGTGGACAGAAGCCATTGCCTAAGAACATGTTGATGCAAAGTACCCCAGTCCCTACCTCAAAGCGCATTTTAGGAGCGTCCTTGGGCCGTACCCCGTACGTCAGTGAATTCATCAATGTGGTATCAGCCTTGTATGAACTTTTGAAAAAGAAGAAACTTGCTTGGACCACAGAAGCCAAGCGGACTTCGAATTGCATTCAGCAAGTAACGGGAAAACAGCAGCTGAGCTTGAAGTTGCCTATTACTGGAGAGATGTTCATAGTCACTAACGCTAATGACGTGGGAGTCAGTGAAGTTCTAAAAGACCACAGGACGGATTAATCCGCCAGCAGAATTTGGACACCGGTAGAATGCAAACACTCAACCATAGAAAAGCAATGTCTCGCAATCATCTGGGCATTAGATAAATGGCGGTCGTACCTGCTAAGTCAGTGATTTAAATTCGAAATGAGCAGCATACCATTGGAAAGCATTAAGTCCGCCAAAGAATACAGGGAAAAGCTGGTGGTATGAGTACTGCGCCGTTAGGAATATGAATTCACGTTAAACGTGTCGGGGAATAGAAAATAAACTGCGGAACTTTGTCACATACGACGAATGAAGATGACCTACAAAGCGTGGCTCTCTTTATCAACGGTATATTGTTGGAACAGGATCTGGGATAGTTGGTAGCCGAAAAACGTAGTGGCAAACTCTTGCACAAACTGAGCACTGCACGAAGAACCAGACAAACAGTCCCAAAAAAGAACCAACACATGCAGCTCGGACCGTCTGCGAAAACTCTGTAAAAGCGGCAAGTAAATGAAGTGGGAATAGTGTTGTGGAATCCAGGAGGTAGCAACACTTCAGTGCTGATTATTCCGACGAAGCTAAGGCGGAAGCTACTGATTTCTTGGCATGAAATGGCAGACACCGGTTTTGTCAGGACCTATGGTTTGATGCGACAACGCGCCTGCGGGTCAGGCATGAACGTCGAGAAACATGTCCTGTAGTTACAAACGTCAGCTCTTGAAAACCGATTGCCGAAGAGCACAACAACCATCACTGCCCATTCCAGTGCCTGAAATTGGGGGGGGGGGGGGTTGTAGCCGATTGACGTCATGGGACTGTCTCCACAGACCTAGCAGGGAAAACAGCACATGCTATCGATGGAGGAGCATTTCGCGTGCTGGAGTGAGGCAACGTGAATCCGAGCATCCTCACCTATACCGGCATGAAACATTTGGTATCCCAAAGGCTACAGTAACTAACCAGCGTCCGTGCTTCGAGAGTGAGGAATGCAGGATTCATTAGGAAGAAATCGGCATCAAGAAAGTGAGAACAACCCCGTAGCATCTGCAAACAAATGGCTTAATGGAAGGGAACAATATAACAATTAAAGAGTTGGTAGCGGAAAAGGGTGGAGAATAGGAGGAAGTTTTGTTGACCCATCGAGTATCCAAGCTGGTCTCCACAAAGAAATCGCTGATTCAATTGCTGTACGGTCGGGAACCTCGATCACATGTAGATCTAGCAATTGGAATGTGACCGACCTGCCGAATATCCAAAAAATAGAGGTACAGAACAGTAGAAAGATAGCTAACCGTAACCTGAAAGTAAACCAGGCTCAAAGGATGGGGAAGTTCCCAACCAACAATGGCAAACCGCAGGGTATTTCCTATAGGTTTGAGAGTGAAAGACAGAGATAAACGACGCACGTACATACATGTGGCCCAGGTGAAAGAAAATTCCTACCAAAGGGAATGGGTCATTTGAGGTGGTGAACCGGCGGGCCCAGGGCACACAATTCATCGGCAAAGAGCTCCATGACCAGTACATGCCAGCGGTCTGAGTAAGTGGCCCGAATTAGAAGAGGAAACCCTTTCGCACAGTGAGCAGTACCGAAGATCAGAAAAACACCGGGCGGAGATAACGGAGGCGGACAATTTGAAGGGGGAGGAGTGTAACGAACAAAGATGAGATACCAAACGTGGCGCTTATTATCAGCGGTATACTGTTGGAGCATGATACTGGACAATTGTTATCCGAATTGACAATGACCATCGGATCACAGTAGCAGAGCGGATCTTGCGCAACACTTCCACTGGTGAACCTAATCACTCATTTATAGGTGACAGTGATCAAAGAAGAATTGCTCAACGTTGTCTTAAAATGTAGTACCCAACCGTTACGTTGTACATACCATATATTTGGCGAAAACCGAAAAGACAAAACCCAGATGTAGTGAGGGACCACTGACGCCGCAAAATCGCCCCAAACTGTTCAAAAAATAGGCACGCACAAAACTATTTCTACGTAATCACGACGACGTGAAAGGCATGTTTCTAATGCGGTTCGACAGGGCGTATGCTAGAGACGCTTTTGCTAACCTTCGTCACTTATGGCGCCGGTGCGACATCACTCTCGCCCTGAAGGGTAGAGTGTAAAATACAGCGGTACGTTCGACTCCACTATACCGCTGTGATACCTGGTCCCTTAAAGCAGTGGACCTGAAGAGACTCGTTACGTTCGACCACCGGTGCCTTCGCAATTTAGCTCACATCTGGTGGGAACACCGAGTTAGCAACGAGCGTGTTCGACGCCTTGCTTACGGCACAGGAAAAGAAACTGAACCGCTCAGCACCGGCATTTTACGCACCAGGCTCCGATCGCTCGGCCACGTGTTACGCTGCCAGCCCACCAAATCCCGCGACGTGCGTTGTTTGCGTGCCGGGGTTGTGGATGGAAGAAGATGGGTGGCCAAGCGATGACTTGGTCGATAGGAATGAAGGCCCTCACTTCGGAGCTGGCCTCGGTTGGAGCGTCTCGGCTCCCTGGTTGTGGTCCGGAAGACAATGAACACGTTTGGCTGGATACACTTGCTGATATGGCTAGGAGTCGACCTCAATGGCGTTCGTGCTGTGAGTTTCTTTGTCCCACCCCATCCCTCTTAGCCTCCCCTTCCAAGCACGATCTCACTATTTAGCCTTATTTAATTCTGCATAGTAATTTTCTTGATGCACAGTAGCCGGCTGGTAGCTTATCGGAACGATGCCCATCCGTTACCGGTAGCTCAGCCGGCTTGCACCAGCTGCATTTTTTTTCTTCTATGTATTGCGGCACAGTAGCTGAGGTGTTTCCCACCTCTGGCTGACGTGTACAATGATGATGAGGATTGATGCAAACCGCGAGCGTGTCTCGGATTTCTAGTTGGGATTAGCAGGTTCAGGTAATATTGAGGAAGACACAGTGTGAGTAAAAACAGTTCATGGCCTGATCGCAGCAAACCCAATGGTGAGACCTCATTTTACATAAATATTGCATATAGCGTGTTGCATAACTAACGGTGCACATTCGCTGTCTTCTAGAAACCTGCAACTAGGATGGCTGTAGTTCGCGTATAAGCATCTATTTAAAAGGATGTTAATCGCAACTTGATGCAACATGTCACACAAGAGAGCACATCAAAGCCCAGCTAGTACTCGGCCAAGCATTGCAATGTAGACGAACGACGGCGACAAAGAACGGCCTGCGCTACGTCAATTCTTGTATCGGTGTGGCGACACATGGTCAACGGTCTTATAAATCGAAACAACAAAAGCCGATTAAAAGTCGGCGAGGCCAGATCCAAGCACATATTAGAATCGAAAACATAAACCAAATTCAGTTGTAGCGGGAATAAAGAAATCCAAAAACAAACAAGATTGAACAGTAAAGGTCAGCTAATCAGCGCCACACTGCCCGGGCAGCCAAATTGCCACAATCTGTGCTTGATTAATGAAGAACTGATCACATCGCGTCGATAGTTGCCTCAGCGTAATGTCCAGCAGGATTGGTCACTGTGATCAGAGGGCAGGCCACAGAAGGAGCACTTGGTTTGGAGGGTTTAGAACAACCCCTCATAGGCCGTAGATCTCTGTCAATTGCGCTGCAATTGCAGTAGATAGTTCGAGGATTAGACGAAGGCTGACGTTAAAGTGAGAGAACAAGAGGTCAATAATTGGAAAGCCCGTATGAACAGAGGTGTTGCAAATCAAGAATCAAGAAAAGGGGCGCCATAGTAGGGCCTTGTGTATTTTTTTTAGCAAACTAGGGGTTCTAAGCAAATAGACTGTCCAGCACTGATGTAAACTAAAGCCCAAGAGTATTATGGGCCGAGTTTTGTGTAACTGCCGGGTTAAGTCAAGGCACGTGAAGTGTTGACTGTGGGCATGCGTTCTGGTGAGTGCATAACTCGGGTAGCTTCGATCAAAACCATTTCAGTTCATTAGTCAACTCAGACAAGGAACATAAAGCATTAAACACCCACATGTTGCCATTAGAAATGTTGAAACAAAATGGAGAAAGAGAGCAAAACGCAAGTGCTAAATTAAAACAGAACAACTCAAGGATGGAGCTAGAGAAGTGGCAGTTGAAATGAAGGGAGTAAATGCGCCCGAACACCCATGTACAGACAGTACACTGTCCGGGAGACCAGAGGGTGCCTCTCTCAATAGGGTACCCAATTTCAGCGCTCCAGTGCATGATCCACAAACGCAGTAATCTTCAGATTGGCAGTGCCTGGAAATACATCACTAAGTGAGCATACGGCAGATTACCCCAGTGTAAAGGTTTCAAAAGGTCCAGACAACGAATGGGCCTCAGTCAGCTTGGTGACCGACATATTTTTGTTTTGGAGACGAGTTGGACTTCAGCGCGAGACGCTGATCAAACCGACAGAATAAGGCAAGCCCACAGTTTGTTGCATAAAAGAAAGGGAAAAATAAATGTTGCCAATCTAAGATAAATAGCGTCGTAACTTTGCATGGCGCTTTGGTATAGACAGTCAAAACTGGTGACCGTTATCAAATACTCCTAATCAATGGAAGGCTAGTGGAGTTAACAGTGCGTCGGTACCCTGTATGGAAGCTTCGCTGTAGCGTAACCATTAGTGGTTGCAAGTGGATTAGGACACTCCGCGGTTATCCATACATACGCAGAAGTTCGAATCAGTGACAAGTGGATTTAAAGTAAAGTGACGGAACCGGCCCAATGGTTAGATACTATCCAATGTTTAACCAAGTGGACAGAATTCGGTGGATACAAAATAGTTCCGGATTGCTAATTGCAAGATATCGATTCGCATCAAGTCGGAAGGAGAGATCAACGCTATAGGTCCATTTGAAATGAAAAACAAAATGAACGTGTAACAGTTGAAAAACAGAAAGATACGGCAATGTAAGTATGCACTAGTTTGATCAACATCATCATGAATACACGATAGCTAAGGTGCCTCAACATATAAAAGAGATAATATTAAATATAACACACTAAAAACTAGTTTGCTTTTCAAAAAACAATGCAATGCTAAATATCACGTTAAATATCGGGTATGAGATTGTGGTTGGAGGGAGGAGCTGGAGGGTTAGGACAAAGAAACTCATAACACCAGCAAGATTAAGATCGGCCTCTCACCAATTCAACAAGTGTGTCCAACGAAATCGCTAGTAAGGTGAGCACCCATGCGCAGTTAACGTGTCAGACAAACGTGTACTAAACAATTTCCATGATTGATCCATAATATGATATCAGAATTTGTTTGAATAACTGCGCAAACGATAGCTACCGTGGCTACATGCATCAAAACTGAGTGCAGAGAGACTTGGAAGATTGGTTTATGTAGTTGTCATGACTTGGATGAATAAAAGCTAAAATTATTAGTCGGCGTTGGATCGAGACCTAGGGGAGGGTGCAAAAAGGTTGCAAAATATAAACCAATTGAGAATTCATCGCAGCAGCCTTCAAAACAGATAGTCCTCCACATGCTAGGAAAAGCAATAGACTGCAGTTTCAACCGGTTGGGCATCATCAAAAGTGCACATCCTATGGCCAAAGACGGCTAGAACCGACAGCAAATCATGTCACTGGGCTAGTACAGTTGAAGACCGTCAGGACTCAAAAGCTAACTGCGGTACAGCGCGTCTTGTCCTCCACTGCTATGCAAGTTAAGAATGTTGCAAATGACAGGGTTGGCCCCGAAAGATGCGACGGCCAATGACATTAGCTACGTACGACATAGCATCTAGAAACTGTTAGGGCGGAAATTGTTGGACGGATGCGCAATACTGACGGCCGTTCTCATGCGCAGTCAAAGGCCTCACATTCTCATACTACTTGGATCCACTGCTACTGATGTCAAGTGGTCGCTGCTAGGCGTACAACAACAGCTGATATTGACACTGAACATTCGGTGGTGGCGTGAAGCGCACCAATAGATCTCATGTGGCCTTGCTCCCCCATAGAGTCTGTTGCCTGCACGCACGTGGAAGTATTCGATAACTCAAAGCCAGTCGCCATTATTGGTGATCTTGTCAACCAGCGCCACCAGCAACCCATCACACCGACCACATCGTCCGCCAGTATGCCCACAATTGACCTTTGTAATCACATCGCTCGCTTGACTGGGGTGCGCAACCGGAAAAGTACACATCACCTAGCTCAAAGTGTAAGCTAGCTACACTATGCTGAGTATCAGAGAGCGAATCCAAAAGGCGCCAGGCGAAGGGTAAATGTGGGTCGGCAAAATGTGATCGATAAGTCAAATCTGATTTATTACTTGTGGATTTTGTGAGTAGTGGAATTTTCGTAGAAAGTAGAAGCCACGATTAAACGGCACAATAGTCTGCCTCGACGGGGAATCGAACCCCGGAACCACGGATTACTGGTCCGCTGCTCTACCACTGAGCTACCGAGGGCTGACGATCAGGTGCACAATTTAATACATGACTTCTGCTTGGTTCGCGACGTACTGCCAATGAGCTCACAGTATCTGTCCTGGTGTTGCAGATTGGCTCACACTTTGCAAATAGTACCATCGGAAGTGTGCAAATCCCAACAACACGTGAGGGATCGAAACAGCGATCTCTCGTATATACTGCGTGTTTGACCACCTCATTAGTTTAATATATACTACTTCTAGTCCAAAAGTGCAACCGGTCAGCAGAAGTTGAATAGCGAGTGAAAACTAAGGTTAAATGGTTGGAAGCGAGTATGCCACAGAACAACACAGTGGTCTCTAAGAGAAGCAATGATGTAAAATTTGCTTCGCATAAACCACGATCGACAACATTCCCATTGCCGTTATGTTTTTCAATTTAGGAAGAACGCCAGGTGAAAGCAGATTGGGTACATAGGAGAATGAAAACCAGGGATCGCTCGAAACGTGTGATCGATGAAATTCAGCCTGTCTTGACAACTTGTCTCGTTAAAAGGGATAGAACAACCAAACACTAGTCTTCTGTGCCTGCAAATCAAGAGTCACTGGCCGGGTTCGAAGCCAGGGACTTCAGTCACACGTGTGGAGATCGCTGCAAAAGTCCCTCGGAATGTCTCCTCCGTCGCAAACACCGCTAACGAGAATAGAGAGACAAACAGTAGACTATCATCATTTGACATAAAGCCAGGAGCAACAACCACCCGACCTTACAGTGCAACAAAAAAGGCTCCAACAATAACTCCCTGACTGTCGTGTGCACAAAGTTCCCCGAATCTACCGTCATCACATTGAGGAGTAAGTTGTTTGACGGACAAGAACAGTGGAACTCACGGTGCATTTTGAGGAAGGCAAAAGCCAAATCCACAAACCTAGTGCGACTTACACGTCACGCGAATTCTGCACACTATGGCGAATCCAGAATTGGTACAGTAACATTGGAATCCACCATTATGTAGAAAACGTTTTGCTCCCTGCAAGTGCGTTACAACACGAGTGATGCAGTATATGCATCTACACTGAAGTCCTCGGAGCACTTGACAATCGAGAAGAAACATCACAAAGACATAGCAAGTTGGACTGTCAAAGCACAATCGCGCCAGGACTTCCTACCCACGATAGCCATGAAGCCAGTAATCATGACTTGGAACAGCAGCAGTTCACTTATGAAACACTTTCCTTGGACAACGTTATGGTGCGATCGCGCTCACCAAATTATAGAGGATGTGGCTAAAGAATGCTAAAATTCCTGGTTCACTCAGAGCAGACAGCCAGGTATCAGAACGTTGACAGACATCGGAAAAGCCTTCCAGTCGAACTTCGGTTAGAAGCTGCTGAGGCCTTGCAAATACCAGACAAGAGAAAAGCTTAAAAAAGCAAAACTACCGGCGAGTAAACAGGAGCTTCACTTTGCCGCCTCCTCAGGCGCTTCTGCGGTATGTCCGGATGACGAATGGTACGTACCCTGGCCAAATCAAGCTGAGGACGATGTATCATAATTCCAAAAAAGGAATAACGGCCGAGCTCACATCGGTCGGCACGCTCCAACTCCTGACTCCTTTAATCCGCAGTGAGCTCCCAGAGATCGAGAAACTATCCTGTCCTTATACCCATCCTCAAGGCTCTTTCAATAAGCTGGTCGAAACGAAAGATCGCCAAATTTTGAAGGCATACGATATAATCAGTGTCACGGAGGAGAATGACGGACGCTGAAGTCTCACTCCCGGGGCATGTCACTCATACGAAACGACAGACTTATGAGAGGAGGGGTACTTCTGTATTACCGAAGCGACCTACAGTGCGAGGGCGTAGAGGATTCAGACTCACAGTTGCCCGATTCTCTTTGATGTCGCCTGCAATTATACGGCGGAGACACCTGTCTTATGGCATTGATGTACCGCCCCCCACAATCCCTACACCCGAAGTGGACTACCACCTTGCGGTTGCTTTAAGACGCAACTTAAAGTGAATATATACACACATCCCCATTATAGGTGATTTCAAGGTAGTGTTTAGGAACTCCTGCTACAATCGGAGAGCAATTCAAAGCCGATCTGCAAGAGCTCATAACTAGTGTTCCGCTGCACGCGCGTTTCAGAACGGGCAAGAGACCATCTCTACTGGACCTTGGGTTCACCAACGAGGAAAACCTGATTGATGTACTGGTTTTAGACTGTCCTTTGGGTCGTACTGATCATGCAGTCATCAGTTTTCAACTCATCTACTATCAAGAATACCGTCACAAGAACCCTATGATGGTGCACACCATTACACGCTACGATCGCTTAGCCCAGCTCGTTAGTGCCACAACCTGGCCTTTCCTCTCTGAAGGCCACCCGGAAGTCGTTTGGCTCGAATTCGTCAGAAAATTCAAGCAACTGGTTACGGATGCTTCAGAGACAAGGGTTTGCAATGGGCCTAATATCGTTTTTTCGTAAGGAGCAGAACTAGAAAATCGTTGTACGCAACGTCAAATAACTGGGATAACTATGTAGCCCAGTGTAACCACTGCACTTAATTGCTCAGAGACGATAAAATCGCATGTCAGCAGAATATGGCGACAACTTGCAGCGATAACCACAAACTGCTGTACAAGTATGTCAATGGTCTTCCTAAGGTGAAGCAAGGAATTCCTCCACTCTGGACGGCTAGTGGTCTAACTAGAAAAGCAATAGAAGCAGCAAACGGGTTAAGGGGGCAATATGCTCCCATATTTCAACGGGTTTTATCACCAGGCAAACTTCCAACTTTTGTTTTCCCAACTCCAGAACTCACCCACATCTCTTTTACGGTGCAGCTGAGGTCTCTGTGCAATCACAGCTCCCCGGGAGTCTACAACATACGCCCAGAGGCAATAGGAGCAGCAGCAATACATCTGGCCAAACCTTTGGCACAGTTCTTTCGGCGCTGTTTAGTGCAGAATCAGGTTCCTGCGATGAAGAAGCCTGGAATAATAACTAGGATTTACAAAGGCGGAAGCAAGAGTGATATTTCAAACTACCGCTCATCTCCCTGCACTGTCCAACCTAATGGAATCCATCATTGCCAATGCGTTTGTATGTTATCTAGAAAACTGTAATAGTATTGCTCTCGAGCAACACGGGTTTAGTCGACAGCGATCGTGCATATCGAAGTTATTAATCCGCGGAGTAGTTGGACCGAGTCAGTTGATGTTGGAGATGTTGACGTGACCTACTTGAATGTACCGAAGACATTTGATGGTTTAAATCACCGGACTCTCCAGCCCAAGCTTCAATACCACGGGAGAAGTGAACCTCTCGTGCGCTGCATTGCCAACAGTCTCCTGAAAGGACAAATAGTAGCCAGAATCCGGAGTTCCTTTTGTGAACCCATACCAGTCGAGTCTGGTGAGCCTCAGTGTTCCGTTCTAGGTGCACGATGGTTTCCGGTATGTAGTCATGGCCTTGCGCGAAAAATCGCTTCGAATTTCCTACCGTTTGCTGACGATACTAAGATATGGCGCTGGATTCAGGCGGAAGTCGAACAAGATTTACTCCAGTGTGACCTAGATATGGTCAGTGGTAGTCAACCCGAAATCTGTTACAGTTTAACGTAAGCAAATGCAAGGTACTCTGCATACGACCCAAGGCTTGGAATGCAAGTACTGCAGCGATCATCCGTCGAACGTGACGTTAGCGTGCTGGTTCAGGATAACTTGGATTGTTCCAAGGAATCCGCAAAGCCATCGCAGCAAGCCAACCTGAAGTCGGCACCCATGGCTAGCACGATCTCACTGCACTGGACCAACCTCAACATCGGGCTTCTAAATACGTCATTGGAATGTGCAACCCGCCATAGGAGCAAGAGGCTGAAACGTTTGGGAGTATTCAGCGGACGAAATCCCCGACTACGAAGCGTCGTGATATTACACAATTCAAATCATGTGTGTTGCCCCTTACTGCAACTGAGCAGTAGCATCAACCTAGAGTTCATTCCTTAAAGTTAGCACATCAGTACAGTCGTCTGGAGTGCCGTAGAAATTGCTTTGCTCTTCCCGTGTGCTAACCATGGTACGTCCTCTCCGATTCGATTGTTTGTGCATTTATACTAGCTATATGTAAAAGTTCGTTGGAGGACGCACTCCGCCACTTACATTTTACTACTTGACACTATTCTCCATCTTACTCCCGGAAATACCTTGGATTTATTTTTTCGCCTGTTAAAGCTACGGAAATAATCGGAGTGTATGGCTACTGCATTACATATGATAAGTGCATTCTTTTGACAGTCGAACTACTAACTGCATTTTTTCATTAACAGTTTCTGATAACTCACTAGATCACCCAACGGGACTTGTAAAGCAGTGCAACTTAACCTGTGTAAAGTGATTGTTCATTGAGTGAACGAGAGTCGTGCCTTGAAGCGGACAAATGGTCAAATACGACGAAACAGGCATGTAGAAAGCGTTTACATTGGTTTAGGCCAAGACGTCAAAGGTGTGGAGATCGTGGTTTCCATAATTAGAATATGTGGTAGACCTATAAAAAAACCGTCAATTTCATAGAATGTATTCCGTCCATCAATAATTGATTCTTAATTTCGCGGTTGGATTGGATGCTAGGCAGAGCGGACCGTGGCAGCAGTACCGCAGGCGAATTCAGGCATAACGGGAGATCTGCAGGCTGCTATAAGAGCAAACGGACACCTGTGGTCCTCGCAAGACTTTGTGGCTTTGAACGAGCTAGCCGATCTGACGGCGAATATCCCGCTGCGGACTGGAATTCAGTCGATCAGAGAAGCAGCCCGTGGGGACTCAAAGCTATCTCGATCGGTAATCAAAGCCAAATTCCCTCCTGATAGACGTATTGAGAAAGTGCTACCATTGTCATGTAAGTGGATTACAAAGTACAACAGTAGATATGATCTCCGATGCTCGGGCAAGTGCTGCCTGTTCGATGATGTGCAACAAAGTGCGCGCGTTAATGCATGTCAGTTCAAGCGAGGAGCGATCTCATTTAAATTGGCATTCTTACTTCCATATCATAATGATAATCCGGCGTTATGGAACAATTCCCAGTAATGACCGCTAGAATTCAGGTTAGGAACATGGTGTTGGTAAACTACTGATGGGACCTGTTGAAAAGTCTAGAAAATACAAGCTTTGGTAGGCGGGAAATAGTCGCAGCGAAATACAACGAACAGCAACGCAGGGCGTGGGTAGCATGCAGATGCAGAGGCAAAAAAAGCGAGGAAGGCAGTGAAGAGGGAGGACGCGCAGCTAAGCGAAGAAAGGAATAGTGGCCGCCAATTGGGTATAAAGTTATATACATAACGCTTGCAATCGAAACAGTTACTGCCGTGTGATGCAAAGGTACGGCAACGGAAGCCCGATGATGATAAGCATTATCTACATCATCAGCAAATAATGATTTGAATGGCCAAAAAGAAAGCGAAAATTATTGAGAATGCCTGTAGCTCGGGGTGTGAATGAGAGGATTGTCCTGTTCTCCGAGCCGGGCATTTCTGTTGCAGACGTTTCGTTACCAAACTAGGCAACATCTTCAGTGCGGCTATTCAGTCCTGATTCGCGGTCTGGCAAACCAATGCTAGATGAGAATGACTACTGATTGTTGCCTGCTTCGAATGTCAGTCTTCGATCGGTTCACGTGAGTCTGTCGAAATGGTACGTCTTCTCCTTGTCGATCCGGTGACTATTGCTGGATTAATCTGTAGAGCTTCATAGACACCCTCCAGCTCCAGGTGTTTGTTGATTGAGTTCCGGCCAGAGTGCCAGGCCTCGAGGAAATCACGCGCTCTGCGGTTTCTTGCTCTTCCAAGAAATTCAACATTCTCCAGATCGAACTGATGGTTCTCGGTGTCCATGTGTACTGACATTAGGGAATTCTCATCGTAACAACGGATGGCCAGACTATATTTGTGCAATCTTGTGCCAAGTTTTCTTCCAGTCTGGCCTACATAGTACTTGTCACAGTTCTTGCAGGAAATTTTGCAAACTAGACCCGACGTTTCTTTCCTAGACAGTTTATCGTTTACCTTAAAAGTTTACTTCGTATGGTTTCCGTTGCCTCGTGTGCAACATTTATCCCGTGAGGCATTAGAAACCTCGCTGCCATTTCAGAAATCCCATGGATGTAAGGTAGGATAATCGTTCTTCTTTCTGTTGCACATGTGGACGCGGGTTGTGACTAGCTCTTCGACATAAGGCAGAGTAGAATAAATCTTCTAGGGTACGAATTTCGCTGAAACATGCTAAATAGGTGGTCCTCCTCCGCCTTCCTCAGTTGTGGCGTACTACAGTGTGTCTGGACCCGTTTGAAAAGCGTCCTCACGCAACTTCGTTTGTATATGGCCGGATGGTTACTGCGACAGGTTAAGATCTGATCGGTGTGGGTCGCTTTCCGATAAACTGTTGTTTCCAGTGACCCAGAAGCATGTCTTCTCACGAGCACGTTCAAGAATGGCAACTGATCATTGCTCTCTTCCTCTTTGGTGAAATGGATGCCGGAAAAAACATTGTTGATTAGTTGATGCGTTTCTTGTAGTCTGGAGCGTTGGATGATGACAAAAGTATCGTCTACGTGACGTACCCAAAGTTTGGGCTCCACTATTGGCAATGCCTTCTGTTCTAAGGTTTGCATCACTGCCTCTGCTACCAGTCCAGAGATTGGCGATCCCATTGCCGTACCCGCTATCTGTTTGTACGTTTGACCATTGAAAGTGAAATGTGTGGCGAGACAGAAGTCAAGCAACTCCATGATTTGTGTGGCTTCAATTCGGTTGCGGGTATTTACTGCTCCTTGTTGTGCAAGAAGAGTCCTCATTGTTTGCCTCGCCAGCGTCGTGTCAATTGATGTGAACAAAGCTGTAACGTCAAAGGAGACCAGTATCTCGTCTCTTTCTATCGTTATTCCCTTAAGTTTTTCAAGGAATTGTTCTGCCGACTGAATTGAGTGCTCTGAGCCTGCGATTAGATGTTTCAACCGTTTCCAAAGTTCCTTAGACAGCTTGTAATTTGGTGCCCCGGGTAATGACACGATAGGGCGAAGCGGTACCCCATTTGTGTGTACTTTAGGTAGGCCGTAGAACCGTGGTAGCATTGAATCCTCGGGTTTCATCTTGCTGTGTTCTAACTTCGTGATCTGTCCCATTTGTTCCAGTCTTCGAAGAGTTTTTTGATCTTGCTTCCCAGACGTTTTGTAGGGTCTTCACTTATCGGTTGGTAGGTGTTTACATCTCCGAGCAGTTCTTGTGCTTTCTTCATGTAGTCAGTTTTGTGCATTGTTACGTCCCTTGTCGGCTGGTAATATAACAAAAGTCTTGTCTCTTTTGAGGTTTGTCAGTGCCTTTCGTTCGCTTACACTGAATATGTTGGTTTCCACTTTGTGACTCAGAGCGGGGATGATGCTGTGCTTGGTAACGAAACGCCTGCAACAGAAATGACCGGCTCGGAGAACAGGACAATCCTCATAGAAAAAGAAAAACCATCCGCATGATCAAAGGAACGAGATCATGCTAGAGGCCGCTAGCAATTGCGGTATAGCAACAACGATGTCGTGGTAAAAGTCAGTATTTTGTCCCTTTTATAAGAATAATGAAAACGGACAAGCATTGCGGGTGCATCAGTTGCTTTATTAGGAATAACAACTTCCCAGGAATATTGGCGAGAAGGCGGCGTTTTTCAGGAAATGCTATGGTTTTATCCCGGAAGCTCACAATCCAGCGTACCTGACCACCCGCGCGGAAAAGCGCCAGACGATCGTTTCGCCCTAGTTGGGCTGGTCAGTGGCGTGCATTCCATCGGTCCCCTTCGGGGGGATCGAACCCACGATCGCTAGTGGGTTGCATCACCAGTCAGCAGCTTATGTCGTTGAGACATGGGAGACAATGGCAGAGCGTCATAATTTGCAAAGCGTACACAGCTGTTGTTAGTGAAAGTCGTGACCTCTAAAAGTCGCCCAAGGTCCTCCGTAAAGGTTGTAACCTCTATGGCAGGGGAGGATGAGTTGCGCTATATCGCGCTCTTCTTACAAGCTATGACGGTCTGCCATCGTCTCACATAGCTAGCTGGTGCAGCAAGCCCCTGATGCTTATGGGTTCGATTTCCGATGGAGAGGAGGCATGCGTACTACTGACAACACCCAATAAGACGAAACAGCCGTGTGGTGCTTTTCTGAGTTGATACTCATTGAGCTGGGTTGTGAGTTACTGAGATAGTTTAATAAAACACTTAGGGTATCGATGGATGAAACTCCGAAAGTAGTTACTTCGTAATCCCCTACTGTTGGTTGCGAACAACCATAGCTCAGAATCGTACAGTGTTAATCGAAAGAGTACGAAGAAAAACATTAATAGCTCATGTAAAACGTAAGTAGTACGTTTCCCCGCACATAGTGCCTTGCCTATGTGTATATCAAATCGGTAACTAGGCTCTTACTTTCTAGCTTGCGGGATTTGTCAGAATCGAATTGCGTTGACAAGTACAGTAGTTTGATATCAGAAAAGCACCATTTCAAACAATCCGAAGCTGGTACTTTGCCAGTGAAACGAAGGATAAACCAATATAAAAATGCAAGAAACAGGCAGAGACCGTCTGACATGAAAGAGTTAGTAGAATTCAAGACCTCCACTTGTCCGCATTTTCATTGCGAGACAAACAGAAGTATAATGAAACGGCGAATCACAGCCAACCTAAAAACAAGGTGTACGTAGAGCGCAAGTAAAGGCCGGATATTGGCTTCGCGGAGCCCAAAGAACTTTAGCAGACGACGAGACCATCCAACACTCAATAACGTTACGTTGGGAGAATAAACACGAGTGAAGGATCGCATTCGCTGCATTTTCCACTAAATGGACAAAAAGTGGGTACGCATGAAGAATGGCATGTGGCCCAAACGTAATGAGAGGGATTGCATGAGCAATCACATAGTGGATATGATGACGAGCTGGAATGCCCTAACATGAATAATATGGTGGACATAACAGGACTAAATTTGGGAAGCGCGACAACTAGATCCGCATGTGAGTGGAAGTGTCAAGAGGTTTAATAACACAGAAACGCAGTGAACTACCTTATGCGATAATTGCTTGGAGCTCCTGATACCAGAGTTACTTTCAGGTCGTAGTCTGAAAGGTCGTGTAACTCCATGGGCGGATTTGTAGTCAACAGGGACAAAGATGGGAAACTTGGAATTCAATTGACTGGTGTTGCATGAAGGCACGAAACGTTCGCGTGACATCGGGGAAGCTCTTCGAGACGACGCACTCCTTCGCGTCTTAGTGGTGCCAGTGGCTCTATGTTCGCGAGTGAAACCCGGTCGGTCTGTTCCACTAATAGGATTCAGGGGAGAAGAGTTGCCACATGTGACTGTGCATGTTGCACCAGACTTGGGCACAGCATCCGCATTTGTTAGTCGTTGAAGTCCAGCCAACAAGTTCTGAAGCCACACACGAGAAACCACTCCAATCTGAAGCTTCGCAATCTGGGGAGAATCACCGATCTTCCTTAAGCAAAGGAAAAGGTGGAGACATTATGATAGAAACTGCGAGTTGTGCTCTCGGTTCATTGCCAACAGTATCGGGAACAGCAAATGTGACAAGCGCAGGTAGAGCGCTCTGTACTTGTGACAAAATTCGGCAGAAGTACATCCACAACAAACCCGGTACTGGAACATGAAAGATGAGCAAGCGAGAATCAGGTTACCTATGATAACCCCAGTGCTAGCCGACTTGGTAAGCAGTAAATCAATAGCTACAAGGTTGGGTAGCATACGGGTATAGTAGGACGACAGCGGTGCGTTAAATTAGAGAAGAGAACATGAACCTATTCTTGGACAAAAATCAGATCGATACATCACATTAAAGGTGGTCAACAATTAAAGAAGCACAGACGACTGACGGCGAATGGTACACCCTGTGTTTCCTTTGTGTGTACGGTGCCACAAAGTTTCCCACACAGAACTTCAAGTACGCCAAAAGAAATCTTAGCCACATCCGCAGGCGTAAGCATGAATTAGCCGCAGCACCCCAAGCCCAAATCAAGCACAATCAGTGTCAATTTCCTCCATTTATTGCATTTATAATTTGTGCTTAACGTAGAACAAAAAGTAAACAAAATTGGGCATGCAACCAATTCGACTCATGACAATCTGGTACACGTGGGTACAACAAAATGGGGGTAGAGGACTTGAACGTGGACTGATATCACGACACCGACCCATCGATGACTAGAAACGCATCAGAGAGGAAAGATGATCAGTAGCCAGGGAGCAAGCATAACGTAACCACAGCCATCGGATACTTGCGCCAATATTGCCAACATGTCGAGTTTAGGCACTGGATATTTGGTAGAAAACTCATTGCGGGTATCGGGGGTCAACTCAACATCTAGTAAGGACAGGTTATCATTACAGGGTCATATAAAACTTGACGGGTGCATTGACGCAACAACTCGCCACTTACTTCAAATGGAAGGGTAATTTAAGTAAAGGCTGAAAATCTACTAGAGTAACCAGCAGGGTTTAGGTAGCAAGTAACGAATTAAACTAGTGGATGGCTCACTTTAGTGCACACAATTGTGGAGTAACCACGTCGTTGTAATAGAGTGCGCGAAAGAAATCACAGATCTGCGATATCAACGGGATAGAAGATAACGCAGAGTGAAGAAAGATCGGTGATTGTCAGAAGCAGGAATTGAGTGATCCACAAGAGAGCGAGGATGCAACGTCATTGAAGAGTGAGAATCTCGACTTGCATCAAATTAGGTGACAGAGATACGCGGTGCGCAAGTATGTGTAAGCGTGGCAATTAAGAATGTGAACCATAGCTACCGGATCAAGCTAAAGACGCAATGGCCGTGCTCTTGAGTCAACAAAGTAAAAACGCTGGCAAAGTCGCGTAGGTGTCGGCCGTTTGAGAATTGATCGTGTGAATGAGATTGTACTCTGACATGTAATCAGCCGACCAAACATGTAACACAGTTGCGGTGTGAGTGGCTCCCGAACTCAGGTAAACGTCGATTGAGTGAACAGGGGCATACCCTGACGCAGACGGCCAAATATGGTAACCGAGGCTAAACGGAATGCGTTCACATTGGCTGAAGACAGGACGCCGACGATGGGTGACTCAAGATTGCCATAATTTGAAGTTTGGTTTACCTAGAAATAGAACCACTGATGTTCACAGAATACACACTCTCTGCCGAGTCTTGGCTTTCGATTTTATGGCGGACTGGACATCAGAAAAAGCGGACCGTAGGCAGCAGTACCGCAGGCGACGCAGTACAACACGTGGCAAGCTAAAGATGCAATGATTCAACTAATTTAACATAGTCACTCTCAATCAGAAGGCCTAGGTTAGTCTGGAAAAGCACCAGGCGCCGGCGTTTCAACCTTCTGGGTCTCCTCAGTGGTACGCCTTTTAGCGGACACCTGCCGGGTTCCGCCCCTATGACTTCAGGATGACAGCAGCTAGTGCCACTTCGCCACGGGTGACAGTCACGGACCTGCGTGATTGATAGTCGACCATGATCTAGCCAGGCTCATCTTCCGCTGCTATGCAAACTATGAATTGTGCAGAGGACAGTGGCTAGCCTCAAGAGCTAGGGGTCTGCTGGAATGGGTGCCAGTGACGAGACCCAGAAAGTCGAAACGCCGGTGTCTGGTGCTTTGCCAGACTAGCCTAGGCCTACTGATTGAGAGTGACTATGATGAATTACCTAAAGTACAACAAAAATCCTCAATACTCATCAGTAAAGATGCAATGGCCGTGCCTTTGATTCAACAATGTGGTAAAAACGTCCTTATTTCGTCTGTTTGCTTGGGAAGTTGGAGCTTCGTCGAACCAACACTTTGGAATACCATCGTCCGACTATTTCGTTTGGAAGTGGGAATTAAGGTAATTAGCCAAGTCGGTAACATCTGAAGGTCAGCGTTAACCTTTCCTTTCTGACATTGATTCGTTCCTTCTGGTGCGGTAGTCTAGGTCCAATCACCACTACACTACAAGGTGTTTACATACAAGTTCTGGAATGATTAAGTTACATACAGAGACGCACTTACATACAGTACACTTTAGCTGAAGGTGAGAAACACTCTTCAGCCAATGCGCCGCAATATAAAAAAGATATATGAGGAAGCAAGACACAGAACACTGCAGAATAAAATATAAAACAAAATAGTAATATGATGCTCGGTATCATACTACGCATCATGTGTGAGAACGTGGTTGGAGATGTAACGTAAGCGGGATGGGGGTTGGAGAAAGAAACCCATAGCACAAACGTCATTGGGGCCGGCTCTTTGCCATGTCAATAAATGTATCAAAGTAAATGTGTTAATCGCCCTTAGGACCCCAGAACTGCAGTCGACAGCCCGGCACTCGGGAGGTAGTATACTGAGACAGATAACGTGCGATTAAATAGCAAAATTTAGGACGGTCAATGGTTGTTGAGCTCACGTGCAGAGTGACGTTTTCATCCAAAGGGAATGCACGTGGGTCCAATAGCCTTTGACCGCTTGAACTTTCACCAATGAACTGCATGCTAACTGTCTCCGTATGCAGCGTAGTCATTCCATAACCTGTACGTAAACACCTGCTGGGAAAACGCGAAATAGGCGAACTCAATTTAATCTGTTGAAATGTGCTACTTTATTGCGCTTTCAAAGTTCGAAAGACCCAATGAAAAATGCAACTTAAACTATGAAGGACAATTCCGGTGTATCAAGGGTATATGTTGCATCGCTATGAATAGCATCAGGCTAAGGAAAACACAGAGGAAAGATCGCTGGTGTAGGAGCTTCGTAGGCAGATGACACTCATCGGCTGTTCAGTACAAGAGATGTTCGCAATATCGGAAGATTTGAAACACAAAACAGTTGTGTATAAACTTGTATTGCGGCCACATCACTAACTTGATGCAAGAGATTCTTCAGATCAGGTCTTCAATACTAGACTATGACTCAGTAATCTGGCCCACAAGGCAGTGGGGGGACTCAACTCTGAGGAAAGACAGCAGTTGCGAGAAAGCCAAAACTGACCGGCCAAGTACGCGTTTAAAACATTCAAAAGATTACACGCGTTTAAACCATTCAAAACATTACACGCGTTTTTTCGACTGCAGCAGAGAATACAACTGTGACCATGATGATCTAAAGTAACAACACCTGACTATTCAGGGGTGCCTATTCTGAAGATGAGGAGACTGCAAGCCAGCAAGCAGTAGATACGATCTTGTACCTACGGGTACGACACGTTGCCCAAGTACGATACACAAAGCAATGAACGTAGCGTCATTAGGGCGACTTCGTTCAGGATTGGGTTTTACAGGGAGCTCACCTACCTTCCGCAGACTTTCAACGAAGGAGACTCTGAGACTGAATTTGCCTTTCATACAACCAGTGAACCTTAATTTTGGCTGGCAACAGAGTGACTAGAGAAGTAATAGGCAGTGTAGTTCAATGGGTCATAAAGGCACGAAGACCATTACACCATATAAAGATACATACTCATGGAAGGTCTCCGAAGTAGTATGTGGTTTGCCATTTACAGTGGTAAGCGCAACTAGAGAATAGAAACATACCGCGTGACTTGAAATGGGTGAAAAGCGTTTTCTGCTTCCCATTTGGTGTGAGGAGACAGACTGTGAGAAGAAAGGATAATCATCCACGTAGGCCACCCATATTTCACATGAGGGATTATCCGGCAGCTTGAAATGTGTGTATTCCGTTAAATACAAGGTGTTACAAGCAGTGAAAGCGATATGTGGTCAACAGTATTGGATTTAGGAGCTTGAGAATAGAACGAATTGGTATGCAGTAAAAACCTGAGATTCCAGCGGGTTGTCCTGCGAGCTAAATATAAAATCCTTAAGTGTGATTTACGGATAAATGGGAGAGGGTTATAGAAGTGTTAATTTAGCAATTCAGAAAATATGCCCCTTGATAGAGGGACAGAAAGGGAATTGCAGCATCCCCAAGTATGAGCACCATGTTAATGGAAGCAGGAGTGAGCCAATTTAATCACGGCCTAATCCACCAGTGATCTCGGTTCAGCTAAAGCGCCGACTACATGTTGGTGCAAAATTCCGACCCTCATTAGGTGTGTTTCAGAGAAAGCGCCAAAGATTCAAAAAAAGGACAGTACAGTTGTGTGGCCACGGTCAAAAGTGCCAAAGTTAACACTCACGCCTACGAACGTTTGTCTCGAAGGTTTCTCAAGGCAGTCCCTCAACAGCACGCCGTAGGTCTCTGTAGGTGTGCCCGGACATTGCTGATGGCCCCTTGGAGACAAATGAGCTTCCTCTGACGAATTGTGCGATTCACTCTCTTGATCACCGCTAGTTACAGGAACTGACAAGCATTGCAGAGAAGATCTGAGTGCGGATAGTACGTCTCTATTGGAATTGGATGCACAACTTGGTCTGTCGAACTTCGAAGAAACGGTCGTACTGGTGTGTAGTAATGCAGAAATTGTTGACGTAGAGTAATCTATATGCCATTCATACTGGTCTGGTGATAAAACATGGTCTTCATCAAACGCGTTTTGGTTTACACAGATATTGGAACTAGCCGTATTCAGAGAAACATGCGGAGACAGTTCGTCAGGACATCGCCAATCTTCAGGAACAAAAGATCGACCGGGTACCTAAATGTTACAAGAATTGTACAGTAACATGATTTTGGCATGCTAAAAATTCACGCTGGTTAAGATATCGATCAGCTTAAAGACCACCGGAAAAAGCCGACTAGCCAAAACGTTTGAATAAAATAAATAAATGGCACCTTCCTCGGCGATGCGAGGCACAATCTAACCATGTGGTCTGATCAATGTGTGCAGCAGGATCGCACAAAATACTCAATTGTTCACGCTTTATACAATGAATCCAAAACGGATATTAAAGTAATTGGCAGGTTTAAGGTATTAAAGAAATTGAAAAGCCAGGAACAATAACAAATGCAGATGTAAACAAATGTTCAGCAAAAGTAACACAACCACCAGTGAAACCGTCCCCAGGGGACCTGATTCCATACACGTTATTCCCTCGAAAGGTTTCGCCGGCACTTCCATGCTTTACCTGGCCGCGTGCCGGTATGGCAAAGTAGCATATGAGCCATCACTTGTTTATCATATGTTGTGTCTTTTTGGGGCTGCTTTTATGCATGTATTATGGGCGATGAAGCCTCAGCCCGGTCCGTCATGCGGATCATTCAATTATGGCACAGTTTTATATGCCACTTAGTGTGGGTGTAGCGTTGTTAAAGTCATCTCCCGTTTGCGTATACGAGCAAATATAGAATAGAGGTTTTAAATTTATGGTAGACAAGTGTAGCAGGACAAACCGTACGCTGTTTCGGGAAAAGCTGAAAGTTATGACAGAAAACCTCCACAGAGCGGACCACAGTTTTGATGTACAAACATTAATTCAGGAAATGGTAAAACTCTCCAAATGCTCATACACTTTTCAGTTCCGGGAATAAGGAAGGACAGTACAGAAAATCTCGGTTTCACTTTTTGTACCACTACTGAAAACGAATAAGGGGTTCGTTTGAAGAGGACAAGTGCTGTTGCTGTGTAGCCAGTCAGCGGGCGTCACGGTAACACGTTAACAGGTAAGAGGTCGATCGGTTTCGCTTCCTGTTACCCTTACCTGCCTATTGCACTCCGGCACTTTCCCTTCCCTCTTCCGTGCATTCTTAGCTGCTACCTTCAAATCGGCCTCTTACTAGGCGGCTCGAGTCTACAGCCGTCTACAAGGTATTTATTTTGCATTGCAGCTTGCCGCACTACTTGAACACCGAAGATCTTGGAACGTCGGACCGACGGAACATTAAATCTGCACCATTCCATGGAAGAAAAAGATACCTGTTTACACGAAAATTGTCAAACAGATCCTTCAAACTAATAACTGGGAAACGAGTTAGGATAGAGATCATTCATATCTAATGGTGCATTCAAAACTAGAAGTAGTTCTTCGATCGCTTGTGACGCGGTGAGATAATAACACAAAAATGCATGGTTTACAATGCGAAGTGAGAATTTCGTTAGATCATGACCTGTCCGTACCTGGTACAGTAATTCGATGCATATTCGCGCCGCTTGCATTTAGGACGGCATCCGCTTCCGCTTGCGCCGTTGCCGGTTCGGTTAGTCACTATTAGCTAGTCGGGCGCATCAGCTTCAAGGCACTCGCTGAAAGCTACTATCGTAGCGTATGTTCTCAAACAAACTTAATCTGCGTTTGCTTCGTGGTCTTAAACTACTGTGAAAAGTGTGCTAGCGGCCGCTACTTCAAACGGTTCCCCAACGCACTACATTGGCACCCCCCGCGCTAAAGCCAGTACGAACGCTGCTAGATAAGTTAAAATGGATTTTTACGTTACGCTAGGTGCTGAGTAAATCAATTTCGAGGAGCTTAACGGTAGAGCCACCGATTCTTTTGGCTATGGACCAAATATGAGGGGTTGTCGATTGGTTTGATAATTGAGGTAGTCGTACAACCTATGCAAGTCAAGCTAAAGAGGAATTTGCAGTGTAAACCACGAATATCTTGTGATTATACAGAGCTATATTCACTTATGGAGATAGAATATTAGCTTGCCAACATGCACTCATTCATTACAACGTTAGCTAGAATTGGAAAAGACCTCAGGAGATAAACATGCGATAACACGCCATGTGGGCCGCCAGTAACGGATGGGCATCGTTCCGGAGAGCTGCCAGCCGGCTGTGTCGCAGAAGGAAGTATATTACGCCAAGGAAACGAGATCGTGATTGAAGGGTGACGGGGAGGGACAAAGGAACACATAACACAAACGCCACTGAGGTCGGCTCCTTGTCATGTCAACAGGTGTATTCAGTTAAACGAGTTCATAGTCCCTCGGACGCCAACCAGAAAGCCTACAGAGTCCGACTGAGGCCAACCCCGAGTCGAGGGCCTTCATTGCTCTTGAAGAAGTCATTGCTTGGTTATCTCTCCTCTTCTTCCATCCATACGCATGACGCGAAAACAACGCACGTCGCGGGAATCGATGGGCTGGCATGCACAACACGTGACCGGGCCATCGGGGTCTGGTGTGTGAAATAAGCGTGCTGAGAAGTTCACTTCCTCTTCCTGTGCCATAAACAAGACATCGAACACGCTCATTGCTCACATGGTGTTTGCATCAGGCAAGAGCTAAACTGCGAAGGCAGCTTGCGACCCCGCTGGTGTGCGACTAGTACTTCTACGTGGAGTGAGGTATGGTCACCGCGCGCTGAAGACAACGTGAGGGTATCGGTTTGTCCATTGGCACCTGCGGAGCGCTACTTTCATCTGACGTTTTGGTGTATAACTGGGCTTCCATTCGCTCTTGAGTCGATTACAATGGCTGAACCGCGTTCTTTGTATGTCTGTCAACTAGTTACCTCGGTGTCTTATTTTCCGAAATAGCGCCTAGTTATATGAGGCTGTGGTGTTCAAACGATGGTATGGTGAAAAGATAGAGAGAATGATCCGATGACTTGCTTGGATTGGTACACATCATCTTCCCGGATGAGGATATTGTAGGCGGCCACATGGGTGACTAGATACCTCTTTCACATAAGTCAATGATGCTACTGCATTCGGTTTACCGATTCGCGCTGCTAATCTTCTCATTTGATGACTAATCTTTTGTTTCGTTTGACCCTCAGGATTTGTGGCGTATTGGCTTAGGCATTTGGCTTGCAGCCTTCATGTCCTATTTTCGAGTTCCAGTCCTTGCATAGGTTTGGGCGCCCCTGCAATACTTCAGCCTGCGCACAGCCGCTTACAACTGCATGGCAGTAAAGCATGAATCCCTAGTACTGGTGCACTGATGATACCACAAACGATAAAACCGTTTCCCTTGTATTTCTGCCCTCAAGTTTGTTTGCATGTTTTCCTCATCCCAGCAACTGTTATTATTGGACAGCATCACGGTGACGAGAGCTATGGTAACCGGGTGGAGTGAGCTATGGCATGGGTCAACAATGACTCAGTAAACATCGAGCTTGGTGTGAATCTCAATCTGCGAAAAACAGTTCTAGTAAATATGAAGTAAACTGCACTCGCTCGTTTCACAAAGGTGTAACAGAAAACAACGCGTAGGGCAAATGATTCCATGGATTAAGTCGTGTGAGTTAGGTATGTTAAATAGAGGCATCAGATACCATTTAAAGGGCTAATTGCAGTTACGCGCGATTTACCGCATGGAAGAATGAAATTAGACTCAATGATGAGGCAAATACTTTCTCTATGTGGAGAGGTTAGTGTGTGGCTCCTCCTAACGTCATGTTGCAGGACGTGCCATCCGTTGCAGCGCACCTTGACGATATAGTTATCATAGGCACTGATCTGTTGAATCTGAAAAACTGGATTGAAAACGTGCTTCATCAAAGTCAAGATTATGGCTTTCGCCTGAAGGAAGAAAAGTCCGTTTCCTACATGGATTCGTTAAAATACTTGGTATTCATCATCGATCAACACGGTCGAAAAGCAGACCCAGTTAATATTGAGGCTATTCAGAAAATACATTCACCACATGATGTGACGAGGCTACGATCGTTCTTGTGATTGGTGAGTCACTACAGTGCACTTTTGCCAGCAATGCATGATATACGGGGTCCACTAAACGCGTAACTTCTCAAGCATTCCAAGTGGTGTTGGAGCACGGAATGCAGTCAAGCTTTTGATAGCATCAAAGCCATGCTATCGTCATATCTGCTGTTGACTCAATACGATCCGAGCTTGTATATCATTGTTGATACAGATGCGTCTAAGTGCGGAGTCGGCGCGGTTGTCTCATTGTTTTCCTGGCTCATGCCGTCCGAGGGTTGGCGCTCGCAGAACGCAACCATAATCATATTGAAAAAGGCATTCGCAATCATCTACGCTATTAGGAAATTGCACAAAATGCTTTAAGGCCGGCATTTTACTCTGGGCACGGATCACAAGACCCTACTTGCTATCTTCGGTTCCAAGAAGTGCATTCCCGTGTACACAGCAAATCTCCTTCAGAGGTGGACCACAGTGATTTTAGATGATTTCAAAATCAAGTACTAATCGACTGGGAAGACTGGTCAGGCTGAGGTTTTATCATGCCTCATGGAGAAAGATCGATAGGAACAAGAGGACTTCGTAGTGGCAAGAATCTCGATCGAGCCTGAAGTTCGTTGCGCTGTTACAGATGAAATTAAAGCCATCCCAGTAACAGCTTCTCAGATAAGTCTTGCAACAGCACATGACCTCCTGCTGCAGCAAATGTTCCGTTTCTACAGATCAAAATGGCCAGAAAACAATGAACTACAGCAGTTTCATCAACGTCGCAATTCCCTGTCAATTGTCGACGGCTGCCTACTTTGTACAGGACGAGTGGTGGTTTTCAAGGTACATCAATCGAGAGTTTTGAAGCAATTCCACATCGGACACCCGGGAATAAACCGTATGAAGGAAATGGCCAGAAGCTACGTAGACTGGCCTCCCTTGATGCTCAAGTCAAAGAGACTGCCCAATCTTACTCCAAATGTGCATCTGTTTCGAAGTCAGTAGGGAAACCAGAGCTGCATTGTTGGTCGGATCCTAGGAAACCATAGTCAAGGCTCTATGCCGATGATGCAGGACCTATTAATGGAAACAATTACCTTATGCTGGTGGACGCCTATAGTAAGTGGCCAGAGATCCTGTAGAGGCCGTCAACTACTGCTCCAGCAGATGAAAGTTAATGTCGCTTATTCGATATCATTCACAAGAGAGTTTGTGTCCCAAGCCAAAGTATAGTGTTCGAGTCGGCCCATAGTCCAGTGGTAACGACTATCTCTCGTAATCTTGCGGCGCGGTTTCGAATCTGCGTAGGGTTGGGCATCCTCGCGGTATACTCTATCCGCGAGCGATTGATGGTGGTCGCACGGCAGCAAAGCGCAGTTACGGCGTACAACTGACAGATTCTAGTATTCGAGAGAGATAACTTACTAAAAATAGAAAATATTAGGACTCAGGCACGTACGAGCTTTTACTTGAACGTTTCCGCAAGGATATGGAACAGGCTGTTGTCCAAGCTGCGAGAATTTAAATCCCCTAAACCTTTCGCAGGGAGATCCGGAGCCTGTTAACGGTTAGAAAGGCTACTGAACTGCTAAGATAAAATGTCACAAAAGTGGTGACATATGAAAACGGCATAGCAGATATCTAAGATATGGTATCACTCGCCATCATGTTATATGTTCCGCATTAAACATTTTGACGCCGCGCAACAGTTGGCCTCAAGGAACCACTCTGGCATGCAGCGCAACAATACGGAGTAATGCCAAACCGAGTCCTGCAAGACGAAATCTATAGATCTAGACAGAATTAGATGTTGAATAATTTTTTGAAAAGCACGGTAAGAAAACGAAAGCTGGTAGATGCATGCATTTCGTATTGCCTCAGTACCATCAACAACAACCGGTATGCAACCACATACTTAACTATGGGTGTGACCAAATAAGCATGGGGTGAAAAATGAATGACGGAAGTTCCACCCCTATGTACACGGCAGTTTTAAGCTGACAAATAATTGCTTTTGAACGCATATAGAAGGCTTCATCCGGCTTATCGCAACGGCCTCAGCGAAACGGGGAAGAGGATTAGGGTGACGTAACACAAGTGTGCACGCTAATCCAAGCCCAATCCGATGACGCGTAGTCAGTAGGTGTTTACCTATTGAGCAAACTGGCGGCTTGCGCAAGCACGGAACTTCAGCGGGACAGGGATGCTGGTCAAGTTCACGTTGGACCCACCTTGACACATGTTCGGGAAGTCAAACACCGGTTGGTTCTGCCTATGTAACTGTCTCCGCAGTCACACACAAATTTATATTTACAGTGTGAGTTGGCCCCGATCAGTTAAGCTACCTACGTTGGAAGCACCGGCAAGTTACGGATCCTATTGATGGCCACAACCTGACCAGCACAGTAACTTCTCTGCGTAGCAGAGAGTAAACGTTTCGTGGTTTTCGAGACAGTGAAGTCACCTTTGAAAGGCAACTCGATATAGATTTTTTGCTTGGTTGCTGTATGCACCAAGTCTTTCGGGCCTTGCTGTTGGCTGTTACACTATAGATCTACGGTGATAACCATTCGCGATGAGCGTTGTTATAATTAACTCTAACTCGTCAGCTAGACAATCAGCCGAGCAAATTGGCATAGCACGAGTAACTAAAGTTTTCAGAAGGGTCCGCTTGTACCGCACTGGTGTGAAGCTGGTGAAATGTAGGTATTGGCCGGACCATGTTGCTTTTCTGTAGATAGATCTCTTAATGAACCCGTCATCCCTGCGACTGATGAGGGATGTCTAAGAATGGCAGACAGTTCTGTTCCACCTCGTAGATGACCCGCAAGTTGGTAGGTGCACAGTTGAGTTGCTGCACCAACTGGACAATCTGCTGTTCCGATGAACAAAAGGTCAATATGTCATTCACATAATGCTTATAATGTGGTAACTTGGCTATTACTGCGGATGTCTCTTTCGATTTGTGAGCATCTTAATATTTTATTTGTGAACGAACTGTTTTCCGTATTTCTAACTAATCCTCTTTCTTGTCTGGAGGTATCAGCAGAAAACGAGGGAGTGTTCATGAGATCTGCCAATATCAATTTCTATGCACATCGGCTGCCAATGAACAATGGACCAGAAACCTGTTCTCTTGTGACAAATTGAACAGCTAAGTGTTTTCAATCAACCACTTACAAAATTCGACCCGGTCAACCATATAATCCGTCTCGCACTGTCGAAACTTAAACAGTTCTTTTATTTTTGTTCACCTTTGATTCTGTTCATTATGTTCGTTCTGTAATGTTAAATATTTCGATTTCCTTGAGAGCAATAGTCCAGGATCAGATAGCAATTCTCATTGCTCCGCGACATCAAATGAAGTGTTTTTCGAACTCATGCAAATGTTGTATGAACTTAAAAATTCCTTCTAGAACTGCCTTCCATATTGCTAATTCGAAGTCAACCATAAAGGCAATCCTACCGCACAATTTGATTGGGAAATCCATCGGCTTTCTTGGCTGTATGTAACTTGGTCATTACCTTATTTACCATCATTATCCTAATTACCATTCTACCCCTTCATAGTCTATATTCTTCTTTACTCCATTGTTTGCCAAGACTGGGTAGGTCTCCTGAAGTGACAAATTAAAGCTTGCAATTAATAAATGAACCCATGCAATGCAAAATGCCGTAGACTCCATGGCGAGTAATAAAAGTGCTTGACTCAAAAAAACCGATTGATGGTACGGGCTAGACGGCCTGAGTGTCTATACCTACACACATAAAAAGATCACTAAAAATGTATAAAAGTGGTGGTGGATAACCTACTTTAGAGCCACACCGGCGCACGGTCAGATAAGACATGGAAAATCGAGTGAAACATTACGAGGGGCTACCCTCTATGAAAACAGGTCCCCTGGAGACGATTCCACGGTTGGTCGTGTTAGCTAGATTTAAATCTATCTACACTTATTGCTATAACCTCTTCATCTATTTGAAAGATTCAACCGAGTAACCGGCTCCACAAAATAGTTTTGGAACTGCTCTCAAAAAAGATTTTAAAAAAACACTCGAAGAAATATCAATCATCCCATGTGATTTGGTTGTACATAATGACCAGACCAATCAGTTGAACTGTGCCGCACACCATGAAGTTACATACCCTCTATTTATTTGGTTACTGCATTTCGTCAGGTTTTCGGTCGGTTCGGGTATCCAAACACCTTAGCAACCTCAGCGGTGTTCGAGGACTTCTACAACAAAAATGGAACAACCCACATGAGGTCACCTTGATACTATTCACAGAAGAGTGATTCGTGAAGGCGAAGGACGAGGGACCGACGGCCGAAATCCTTGCGACTTTTCTTTTTGCCTATAGGATAACTCCAAATCGGCAGGTGTCTCAAGGTAAATCTCCGGATGAAGCACTGATGTAATGGAAATTGTGATCCACCAACGATTTCGTCAAAGCGCTGACAGCAACAGCCCGAACCGAAACTGCAAGATGTAACGGCAGTTCAACAGGAGACACGATATTCCGAAACGAGTTTTCTTCAAAGGGCAACCTGTGCTGGCAAATGACTACCGTAACAACCAGGTTATCTGAACACTAGGAAGTATCATTCATCGAAATAATGTCATGTACGATGTTAATGTTACTTTCGAAGTTTGGGTCCAGCATGCTAATCAGTTACCATCCCACTCCTTTCCGGATCGCCAACGCGCGGCAAGTTGCCGTTAAACTTGTGCCCCGACACGTTTCGTATCAACCCAGAAGACTCAAAACCTGAACAGGAAACTATAATTCTTACATTTATATCGCACTTAGTATCGAGTAAATGGGGAGATCGAGGCCGGAAGTCAGTGATTCTGATTCAGGTGCACCCCAAGCTGAAAACTTGTCACTTATTCAATAGGGGAGATGTTAGGGGATGCAGACCCTAAGTAAATCGGTCGGATATAAGGCCCAGCGATCCAGGTCGAAGATGATTGGCTTGTCTCATGGTCGTGATCTTGGTTCAAGCAATGCCATTTTGCCACGGTTACTGTCTCAATGTCATTTGTTGGGACTATATAAGCCTACGAAATCGCAACTTATGTACCTCCTTTGTCTTCTCGGAAGGATATTCCTCATCGACATCTTTCGACTCCTGTTTTGCGTTTGGATTTTGAGGTTGGCACGTTCGCGATCCATAGAAGGCCAGCACAATCTTCCTTGTATAATTCTCAGCTTAAGTAACAACCGCTGCGATGCCACTACAGTTCTACCATCTGCTGCGCGGGCCCCTAGCCTAAAGGATCACAAGCATGCCTTGTAACTCGAGAGTGCGGGTTCAAGCCAGCGTAGGGTACCGGGCAACCCACGCTCAACTGCTGGTGGCTGCGCGGCAGCGAAGCGTCGGCCGTGCGTACCGGCGTAATGTTGATACCTATCATCTGCAGCTATCTTTCTGCCCCACTCACTGGACAGCTGTCGGCAACAGCACCTTATAAGGCCACATTGTGTTGTTTCTATGGTGAAGTTCAACATTCGCACTTTATTACAAATAGGTCAACAGACCGTATTCGCAAACACGTTGGACACATTGGGTGTTCGAAACTAGGTTTAGTGACCCTCACGTGGTTGTTGAACTACTGCAACTAGTTTGTCCTCGCTATAATGGTTGCACGCATAAGGAGACACTGAATGGCGGTAACCACTCGTCAGGATGGGATGGGCATCATTCTCATCTACAATGCGGAAACATCGTAAGTTGTCTGGATTGCCGTCAGCAAGCGTCTGTATACAGGCAGTTTGACGACATCAGTTAAGATCAATCCACGAAATAGCATTAGGTGATGTTTGTTTGTAGCCGCTGTTTATGTCTCCACCGAATGCAAAACTGATGCGGCCAAGGACACCTACACACATTCGACACACTGCTTTGCAGTGTCACCAGCTCTGATACCGTTGTTTTTACAGGGGATATGAATGCACAAGTAGGTCGTCTGGACACAGTACGTGTTACCAATACCGGAAGATACCTTTGTAAAAGTGAATGGTGGAAATTGATTTGACACGCTTGAGCTATCCGATGCCTACCTCCAGATTGATGTTGAGAGTAGAGAGAGCTGCTGATGATCAACACCTATTGTCGGTTGTTCCAATGCAACCGTTTGCCTTTGATGTAACCATTCCTCAATAATTGGTGCATATCAGGCTCGCCGGTTTCTGGAGCCGCCGCATATCTGCGTGACATCGTAATGGGCTGAACAGCGGAAGATCTAGTTAACCGGTTGGATGAAGTGCTTGGCTGCATCCAGCTGTATGGTTTCGGGTAAGTGAAGACAGAGGTACCTCCTTACGTCGACCATCAAATATCTCAGTTTGATCCTCGGGAAGGAAGACCGTCGATCAGATTCAATGAACATAGAAGCCTCTGCCAACAGAGCTACAAACATTGCGTGCATTAGTGGGTCTGGTCAGTCACTTCAGCGCATTTCTGCCTGAGATGAATCGCCTGCGTGCCCCGTTGAAATAGCTGCTGACCAAAGATCACTGGACGCAAAAGTGCCAGATTGCATTCAAACGAGTCAAGTCATTATTAGCCTCAGAACTGTTGCCGAGGCATTATGATCCGGCTCGGGGAATCATTCTCGCAACAGATGCATCAAGTCATAGGATAGGTGCAGTTATCTCACATATGTACCCAGATGGATCCCAGAAAGCGACCGACCACGCAGCCTGGACGTTAGCAAACGCAGAGAAAAACTACAACCAAATCGAGAAAAAAGCATTGACCATTATCTTGGAAGTGAAGAAATCCCACGAGATGTGATACGTCTGTCGCTACAAACTTTTGACGGATCACAAACAGTTGCTGGCAGCCTTCGGCTCGAAGAAGGATATCTCTACCTATACAGCCAAACGTCTCCAACGCTGAGCACTCACTCTGCTGTTATGATTTTGAGGTTTGATACCAAACGGTTTATATAGGCTAACCAGATGCAGTATCATGCCTCGTAGACTTTCATCGGCAAGATGAGGAAGAAAGGACCATAGACTCAGCAAAGCTTGAAACTGACGTCAATTTTCTTCCCAGCGATGCAGCACTACTACTACTACTACTACTACTACTACTACTACTACTACTACTACTACTACTACTACTACTACTACTACTACTACTACTACTACTACTACTACTACTACTACTACTACTACTACTACTACTACTACTACTACTACTACTACTACTACTACTACTACTACTACTACTACTACTACTACTACTACTACTACTACTACTACTACTACTACTACTACTACTACTACTACTACTACTACTACTACTACTACTACTACTACTACTACTACTACTACTACTACTACTACTACTACTACTACTACTACTACTACTACTACTACTACTACTACTACTACTACTACTACTACTACTACTACTACTACTACTACTACTACTACTACTACTACTACTACTACTACTACTACTACTACTACTACTACTACTACTACTACTACTACTACTACTACTACTACTACTACTACTACTACTACTACTACTACTACTACTACTACTACTACTACTACTACTACTACTACTACTACTACTACTACTACTACTACTACTACTACTACTACTACTACTACTACTACTACTACTACTACTACTACTACTACTACTACTACTACTACTACTACTACTACTACTACTACTACTACTACTACTACTACTACTACTACTACTACTACTACTACTACTACTACTACTACTACTACTACTACTACTACTACTACTACTACTACTACTACTACTACTACTACTACTACTACTACTACTACTACTACTACTACTACTACTACTACTACTACTACTACTACTACTACTACTACTACTACTACTACTACTACTACTACTACTACTACTACTACTACTACTACTACTACTACTACTACTACTACTACTACTACTACTACTACTACTACTACTACTACTACTACTACTACTACTACTACTACTACTACTACTACTACTACTACTACTACTACTACTACTACTACTACTACTACTACTACTACTACTACTACTACTACTACTACTACTACTACTACTACTACTACTACTACTACTACTACTACTACTACTACTACTACTACTACTACTACTACTACTACTACTACTACTACTACTACTACTACTACTACTACTACTACTACTACTACTACTACTACTACTACTACTACTACTACTACTACTACTACTACTACTACTACTACTACTACTACTACTACTACTACTACTACTACTACTACTACTACTACTACTACTACTACTACTACTACTACTACTACTACTACTACTACTACTACTACTACTACTACTACTACTACTACTAGTACTATGACGACGACGACGACGAACCGAGACGTTTGTGACCCAGCACCGAAAAAGGTCACAGTTCCACAAAAGCAATTGGACATGTTAACATTCATCAACCAAATTACAGCAGTTCTATCAGATGAGGCATTCACTCTCCACTGTTAACAACTGTGTACGATTTTCGGAGTTGTTATCCCAAAGACCCTTCAAGAGCGCATACTTCAGCAGTTCCATGCCAGGCATCCTGGGATCAACCGGCTGAAGGCGCTTGCTCGCAGCGGAACGGGTGGAAGAACTGACCAGACGCTGCCAAGTGTGCCAGCGTCTTTAAACGCCACAAAACGTGGAGCTCAATTCATAGCCAAAACCCACCAAACCATGGTGTCGTATTCCTGTCGACTTCACATGACAGCAAATGACCTGCAGTACTTCGCATAAATAGTACAAAAACCAATCCCACGAGATCAAGACTGTACCAAATCCTCAGCAGGTTGCGCTAAACAGACACCTGTAACTGCCAACGACACGCAATTCACTTCGTTAACTTTCACGCTTTTGTAAGCGATGCGCCGTTAAACACCGCACGCAGCCGTTCCGCCCACAGTGGAATGACCAAGCAGAGAGGCAAGTGCTTACGTTCAAGCGTGCTCTTCTCAAATAAAATGGGGAAGTAAGTACGATGGAAATGGTCGACAGATTCATTTTATTTGCTAGTTCAAACTAAACCCACAAGCACCGAATGAAGTGTCCCCTGCAGAAGTACTAATGAACAGAAGGCTTCGTATGCCATTTGATGCCCCTCGACTCGCTCCAGAGTGCTCATACGGCGAAAGAAATTTAAAAATGGAACAGGGATTCTATCGGTGGCACGGGGCAAAGCAACATTAATCCAAGCCCGGAGATTCAGTGCTCGCATGCCACTACCGGAAAGGATATGGGCCATGGAATCTAGGTGAAATCAAATGCAAATGTATGGATGCCATTTATGATGCTCTTATTAGATCGCGAACCTGGGTCCGCCATGTAAATCAGCTCCGCCCAATGTTGTGCCGGCTAGAAACGAGGAAGCTAGCCGAGCTGTCTACTGATCAGCGTCTGGATTATTGCAACTTATCGAAACCGGGTGGGGTGGGTTGCAGTCAATCAAATGATGCATTTGATAGTCAAGAATCAACTCCAAAGGCACTTCAGCCCAGGCGATAGACAGACAGAAAAGAATACCGCCTTCAAGACTACAGGTCAACCCGAGGTTAAAACCTACACCGAGGTTAAAACCCTACACCGTAGTCGAGATCTCAAGAGGGGAACCGGCAGGGAAAAAGTAAATGCACCCATAAAAACTCACGGGCTAGTGATTTAAAGTCGAAGCATTAGGTCGCTTCAGAAACATTTCACCACATAGCGTGCTAACTACCACCCCACTGGCAATAAAATATGAACTGGTCACAACCGACCAAGCTGTTCTGAAACGTAAATATTCATGGATTGCCCCATAAATATCCATTTGATGTACACTGCGTGTACCCGTTCTAGTAGCTGTTTCTCCAATAGGATTTTGCCCCCAGGACTTCGGGATCAGCAGAGCCCAAAAAATACAGCCGAAAAGCATAGAGAGGCAGACACAACTGCGTTGGCACTTGGTGCCCCTCCCTTGATTCGGAATCGATAAGTTATCTCATCCCTCGGTCAAACAGAGTTATTAGAAAGCCTTGTGTACCAAAATTTGGCCTTCCCGTCTTAATGATATTGGACTTCTGTGGAATAATCTCGGCCGCCATGCACGACGCTGGAACCACTGCTTGCGGCACTATCAATCGTCACTGCAGCCGTCTGGATATCCGAGAGGTCTGGGAACCCGTTGGAATCCAGAAGACTCCCGGCTGGCTCTGACCACAATGTAAACAGAGAGACTATTGGACGCGGACTAAAGTGGAGCCGACGTGGTGACAAGGAAACTTGATGGAACAGTTGGGCTCAATAAATGAAGAAGGCATAAGCAGTATACAATCATCACAAACTATCCAACCGATCCGAAAAAGCAGTCCTAGGAAACCAATCGCCCGTGTAACAATAAGAGACAGCGCGGGCGACCTGATCCACAAACATGAGCGCCGGTTAACTCGTTGGGCGGAGCACTTTCGAGAGAAGTTCTGTTGGCCCTGTGCTCCTGGGGCTCTTCTTGCTCAAGAGGTGAATGCTGAGCCATAGACGGTTAGTTTAGAGGCGTTATCAGAGGATGAGGTCCAGAAACGCGATAACATCGCTTGATCCCTCTTGATTTGCCGGCCCGGATTCTCTCGCACCTGCATTATTTAAAGATGGTGGTGAGCTCCACTGCAAAGCAATGACTTCCATGTTCGAACTGGTTTGGAAGGAAGAGACCATTCCAGCTAACGATTAAAGCGATTGTGGTGACAATATACAAGGACAGTCACACTGATTGCTGACCACAGGGGTGTTAGCCTAACGTCGGTGGTGACCAAATCACTAGTCACAATCATCGCTTGTCGCCTCATTGCGGAACAAGGATCTCAGAGTAAGGAACAAGCAGGTTTGTGCCCAGAAAGGTATCCCATTACATCACGCACCAGGCTCCGATGGCTGGGCCACGTGTTGCGTATGCCAGCCCACCGACTCCTGCGACGTGCGTCGTTTGCAACCCCGGGATCTGAATGGAAGAAAAAAGGGGAAGTAAAGCGATGACCTGGTCTAGAGGAATGACATCCCTTACTTGGAACTTGGCGTCGGTTGGTGTTTCCCGACCGCCGGGCTGGGGTCCCAAGAACGATGAACATGTTTGTTTGGATACACTAACTGAGATGGCGAATCTCCTTTTCCCTCTCCTCCCCATTAGCTTCCCCGCCAACAACGATCTCAATCCAATGCAGTGTGATTTTTAGCTTTGTTTTAGCTTTTGTAATCTGTAATGTCTAGGCTCTTACCCTGTTATATTGCGGCACGTTGGCTGTGTTTCCCACTCTCGGCTAACGTGTATTGATGATGATGATGACGGTGTTGCATAGACCGCGGCAGGTGCTAGAGCAGCGTAACACGTACCGCAGACTGACAACACCTGTGTTCCTCGACTTCAAGAGTGCGTTCGATTCAGTTGATCGATGCATTCTGTACGAAATACTTGCGCCGAAATGTGTGAAAATTTTGCGTGTCTTGCACTCGAGCAATAAAGTTCGTTAAGTGGTTATCTGGGGGTTACTGTTTTTTAAGATTTATGGCAGCTTGTCTTGCAGAGAGCACATTCGCTACTAATATTAGAGCGCATACTGCGGCAGTTGGCTGAAATACTGCAAAAAATTGATCTACCATATACATGCTGGCACGTGGTTTTGTAGTGTTGCATACAGAGAAACATAACACTTGAACGTCAGAAAGCGTTGCTGCCAATCAGTCATTAGACGCCAAGACGTTGGTGCTATTGCAGATGCGGCAGTGGGTGCCACAGCAGCGCCGGACTGGTCAGTCATCATCGTGGTCACGGAGAGCCAATATCGAAAGGTGACGAGTAAGCTGAATAAGTGCATGGAAAGCAAACTGCATCGGATTATATCTACTAACCTAGGGCAATAATGCGGTTGATATGGCACGTACGCTTCGTCATCGCTCCAGTTGCCGTACGTGGGCTTGCGCGTTTACCTTCCCGCATTTCAGGTGTTTGCCGATTGAATTCCTTGGTCTGACAGCCATTGCCACGAGTGTTCAAGGGTGGCAACCAGAACAAAACTGCCACCTCGATTACTGGTTCCGAGACACCATTAGTCATTGTAGAGCGAGACAGCGCTAGGTCAAAGTGTGCTTCCATCCAGTGTAGGAAGGGCCATGGACCAGCCACCGCCCTGTGCATGTTTGACATGTATGTTTCCTATAATTTCGTATGAATGAGATGCATGTTTAAGGAGTGTGGACCGGCCCCGAGTCAATCGTGGCTTCCACCGGCATTGCTCCCACTCGTATTCCCTCAGGTTTACATCGGATATTCGGTGTGTGGATGAAGCTGCGGGTAATGCAGCGCAAGCCACCATGGTTCCTCAGTAGGTGTAGGCGTCCGGTGGCTGTTCGCAGTCTCAGTGACAGGCGAATTGGGAAACGGATGCCGCCCACCTCTGTCCGAGAATGGCTGAAGGAACTCAAAAATGTCGGGCACCCAATGAAGTCAACGGTGCCGTGCGTAAGCCCGTCTTAGAACATCTGCACAGAGCTGTGTTGCAACTAGGAAAAGTAATGTGCATCTACTCCGCAGACAGCAATGATCAAAATATTGAAGATGCTCAGATCGAAGGGACCAAGTCTCAATACCATAGAGTAGGACAGCCCTCAATGTGCCTTGTAAACACGGTCACTCAGACTGAGAGAAATAACCTTCTGACTCTACGGATGTCGCAGATTCAAGAAGACAGTTATGGCTTTTACAATACGTAAACTGACCAGTGGTTATTCACCCATCGTTGCTCGTGCAGCTGAAAAGGTGAGTGAATTGGTCGACTACGTAGAGTTCCTCGTTATCAAGGGTCAAACGGTCGGCAAGTGGCTGGCAGTCCTGCAACTACAGTTTGCAATCTAATGGTGCGAAGCACAAATCAAATAATGGGACAACTCGATAATGGTCAGTGAGGGTTAACTGGACCACACCATCTTTGTGAAAAGGCGATATTATTGTCCGCATAAACAAGATTAACTAGATTTCCAGTGGGCAGCACCACAACACCTACATCGTGAGATTGCGCAAGTGAACACACCATGGAGTACACGACGAAAGTGAACAAAATGTGGAAATTAGGCAACCCTGACGAACGCCACATGTCGTCGGAAAGGTAACCGACGAGTAACTGTAGACCCTGACGCGACCTGTGGTGTTCGAGTACATGGTACGTATAAGGTTCACAAATTCCATGGGAACACATTTCCGCGCAAGTATTTCGAACAGAATCCATTAAGCGACTTAATCGAACGCACAATAGAAGTCGAAGAACACAAGTGTTGTCAGTCTGCGGTACGTTTTACGCTGCTCTAGCACCTACCGCGGACAGAATATTTAGTCTATGCAGCCCAGTGGTGGACGGAGACCTGCTTGTTCCTTACTCTGAGATCCTTGTTCCGCAATGAGGCGACAAGCGATGATTGTGACTAGTGATTTGGTCACCACCGACGTTAGGCTAACACCCCTGTGGTCAGCAATCAGTGTGACTGTCCTTGTATATTGTCACCACAATCGCTTTAATCGTTAGCTGGAATGGTCACTTCCTTCCAAACCAGTTCGAACATGGAAGTCATTGCTTTGCAGTGGAGCTCACCACCATCCTTAAACAGTGCAGGTGCGAGAGAATCCGGGCCGGCAAATCAAGAGGGATCAAGCGATGTTATCGCGTTTCTGGACCTCATCCTCTGATAACGCCTCTAAACTAACCGTCTATGGCTCGGCCTGCACTTTCTGAGTAGCAGTGTCTGGAAGCAAGGGGACAACGGGATTATTCTCGAAAGTGCTCAGCCAAACGAGCCAGCCGGCGCTCATTATTGTTATTTAAAACACCCGCGCTGTCTCCGACTGTCTGACTGATACCTCTTTTCCTGAAACCCGTGGTGCGGACCAGCTGAAAGAGTTCGCGATAATGGCTACTGATTCTGCCTCCTCCATCTTTTGAGCCCAACTGGTCCAGTACGCTTGTTTGTCACCACGTAGTCCGTGTCTAATAGTCCCTCTGGTTACATTGTGGTCAAAGCCAGCCGGGAGTCTTCTAGATTCCAACGGGTACACAGACCTCCCGGATATCCAAACTGGCGCGGTGACGATTGATAGTGCCGCAAGCAGAGGCTCCAGTGTCGTGCATGGCGGCCGAGATCCTATTCCATTGAAGCCTAATATCATTAAGACGAGAGGGCCAAAGTTTGGTACGCATGGCATCCTAGTAAGCTCACCTGACTGGGGACAGAAATAAGTTGCCGCCAAATGAGAGGGGAGTCTCATACATATTCCCTTAAGTGCATGGGAAAACGACAGCGTAGAAAGACATGATAAGAGTCGACGCAAGTATTCCTAAATGAGATTATCTAGGGTGGAACCACGCCACCATTAACTTATGATAACGTGATTTATATAGGTCCATCGCTGGTCAGCTATAGGAGGACGCCAAGTGGCACTTCAGCGCCTACTGTGTCTAAAGGGAGTGGTACTGAGAAAGTCGGGACTCCGCGCACAGTTGCAACAGATAAACTCCACCGTCCGTACGTTTGAGTTAAGTCCACATATGCAGGCTGAGCTTCGAAGAGCTCATGCGACCTACTTGCGCGTCCATATCCATTGCAATAACAAGGATATCTGAACTGATAACAATGCAAAGCAGCGTGCTCAATTCGTGGTAGAAGATGTGCTTGACGGTAGCAGAGTTACTGCCGGCGGAAGCATAAGCGAGAACCACAAACAAACAGCGTCCAGCGCTACTTCGTGAAGTCAAACGAGATGCACACAAACGCTTGCTCACCGGAATCCAATCAAGCAACGATGACTCAGCCTTCGAGCTGAGAATGATGCCCAACCCAACTTGACCAGTGATTGCCGCATCAGCATCTCCGGATGTGTGAAACCAATAGCGAGATGACAAGCCAGTTACAGCAGTTCAACGACCACGTGAGGAACACTAATCCTACCCACAACCCAAGTGACGACGAAATGTCTGCTGCGGTGAGCGCTGGAGTGTCCTGAGTGAGCATATTTTATGCCCCTGACCGTCCCAGTAGAGAATCTTGTTGCAAATATCGTCAAAAATAAGCGGAAATTGACACTAAAATTGTAATAATGTAAGGCTGATCGAAATTAGTCCCATCCACCTGGGAAGGCCATGGACATTAAAAAAACCCATCCGCTCAAACGGTCACTCAGACGGACGGAAATTACGAGTTTAGTAAAAGTAAAGAATTACAGACAATGAACGGCGGTTACAGATAAATAATGATAATTAGCAACATCCATTGCAACGAGACTGAACCTTAAGGTGGTGCGATGGTTTGCTTACCTTCAACGACTCATTGAGCTACGCTGAGTGGCACTTTCCAAGTGCTTTCAGAGTCAATCAAACCAGACAGGTCAATGGTTGGGGGTTATACTAACTCAGTCGCACAAACCAATCTTCTTCATAGGTTCGAAACAGGTCGATGGCCTTCCGCTAAAATCTAGATATGGGAGACAACAGATCTACGGGTTTTAAGCTCACAGATTGGCACGACGGCCACGCATTGTCTCTGACGGTGGGATGGCATCTTCCGGTTCTCAATGGGTTGCTAGCGGCCGCCTCAAGCGAGACATCCCCTGGTCAAATTGGTGCAAAATGCCAACTCTCACTTGCGGCTAGGCGTGGTCGCAGATGCGTAACACACCTGGTGGCACCCAGTTCCGGATTTACCAGTCACTGCGATCTCCAAAGAAGAGCCACAGGACGTCTGCGCATATAGAGAGACCATGGATAACTAGCGCTGCACCATCTACAGCTCCATCCACACGCGCATAACCAGTGTAAACCCGAAGGAATAAGATCGGGAGGTATGTGGGTGGGAGCGACGATTCATCAACGGACCCGACCCATGCTTCCTCAATATGCATAGCAGCAGCATTCCTGTCTATCTACGTGGGGAACCATACGCACCAGACGTACAGAAGGCGGTGACTAGGCCGTAGTCAGCTCATACTGGATGCATGGAACCATTCTTTAAGCCTAGCACAGCCATGAGGACCGTGCGCATCCCGCACCTCACTAACAATGGTACCCAGACAAAAAAACCCCAACCGCCACAGCAGTACATCAGCCATTTGAACTTATGCTTCGCTGCCATCTAACCATGAGGACCTATGAAATAAAGAATAAGAAGAGGGAGAGAAGGAGGACTTACCTGAAAACCTTAATGCCCTAAGCAAACATTCAGGGTCAAGGCGCCTACACCTTGTGTAGACAACATACCGTCACAAACAGCTGGCTATCGTGCAAAGATAAGGCGGCATCGGCGAGACAGCTTCCTTGCGGCTTTCACTGCCACGCGTCATAATCAGCCATTACCCCGCAGATAACTCAGCACCAAACACACTTTAAACAGACAATCCGATTAGGAGACGGCAGCAGACGCGCCACTGGTGTCTACTGCGAACCATGTCCTGTAAAGTCTCGAGCCAAGCACAAGGTGAGTCACGTGGACTCCAACCCGGAAGGCGAGACGGACCAACGGCACCCAGTTTGGTCGTCAGTGTCTTCATTTCCCGTTGCCAAGTGTACTTCTGTCCACCTCGAGCCTTGCGCCACCCAATAACTGGCAGACTGAACAAGGCCCTAATAGGTAAGCGGTGACCACGCAAACGTAGCACGTGCCCGAGCCAACGCAACTTATTCAATGCTATTTGTTGTTCTAGGGAGCTCGCATGATCATCACCACCTAGTACTCGCCTACGCACATCATCGTTGCGGACACGCTGGTGCCATCCGACACCAGCAATGCTTCGCAAACAACGATGATCAAAGACTTGAAGGCGCCTCAGATCTTCAGACTGAAGGGGCCAAGTCTCACGACCATAGAGCAGAACGGCCCTCACTGTGGCCTTGTATACACGGCCTTTCAGACGGAGGGAAACTCCCTTCTGTCGCCAAAGATGACGCAGGTTCAAGAAGGCAGCTCTGGCCTTTGCAATGCGTGAGCTCACGTCAGTTCCTATGCGCCCATCATTGCTGATGCAGCTGCCAAGATAAGTGAATTGATCAACCACCTCGAGTTCCTCGTTAGCAAGCGTCAAGGGGTCATCGAGTGGCTGGTGGTCCTGCAGCAACACTTTGCACTTTGAAGGTGCGAAGTGCATACCAAATAATGGGACCACTCTGGATAGGCTATTCAGGGTTGATTGTGCCGCCTCAACATTGTCGAAAAGCAAGACGATATCGTCCGCATAATCTAGATCGACTAACCTTTCACCAGGCAGCACTTCAACGCCTACATCGTTGGATTCCGTCAGGGAACACTCCTCGATAGAACCCACGACGAAATTGAACAAAAATGGAGAAATCGGACAACCCTGACGAACGCCACTTGTGGTCGGAAAGCCATCCGATAGGACACCGTAGACCCTGACGCGGTCTGTAGTGTTCGAGTATAGAGCACGAAGGATGTTCACATATTTCGTGGGAACACCTTTTCGCGCAAATATTTCGAACAGAATCGATCGATCGACTGAATCGAACGCACTCTTGAAATCAAGGAACACAGCTATTGTCGGTCTGCGGTATGCGTGGCGCTGCTCTAGCACCTGCCGCAAAGTGAATATACGGTCTATATAGCCACATCCTGGGCGGAAACCAGCCTACTCTTCCCCAATCCGAGATTCCCGTTCCGCAGTGAGGCGACGAACGAGAATCGAGGCCAATGATTTTGTCACAGCTGGTGTTAGGCTAATACCCCTGTGGTTCGCACAGTCTGTGCGACTGCCCTTCTTGTATATTATCACTCCACTCTCCAATTAGCCGGGACGCTCTTTTCTTTCCAGACACATTCGAATAAGGTCAGTCCTACGCAGAGGACTTCACCATCCTTAAGTACTGCAAGTGGGAGGGAATCCGGGCCAGCGGCACGAAAACGATTGAGGGCTGTAATCGCGTTTCGGACCTCAGCCTCCGACGGAGGATCTAAACTAACCGTCCATGGCTCATCCTGCATCACCTGAGTAGGAAGAGGTCCGGAAGCAGGAGGCCAGCTGAACTGATCTTGAAAGTGTTCCGCCCAACGAGCCATACAGCGCTCCTTATTGTGTATCAGCGCACCCGCCCTGTCTGTGATTGTGTCACTGACGCCTGGTTTTCTGGGACCAGTGGTGCGGATTAGCTGGAAGAGTTTGCGGTAATTGCCTACTGCCCCTGCCTCCTCCATTTCTTGAGCCCTACTGGTCCACCAGGCTTCCTTGTCAGCAAGCAGGTTCCGCTTCAGTTCACGCCTAATAGCCCGTCTGGTCACATTGTGTTCAGAACCAGCCAGGAGGTGTCTTCTATATTGCAACAGGTTCACCGACCTCTCGGATATCCAGTGACTGGTGTGGTGAGGATTGATAGTGCCACAAGCAGATGCTCCTGCGTCGTGCATAGCGGTCGAGATCCTATTCCACTGAAGCTCAGTGTCATTAGGACAAGACAGCGAGAGTTCGGTATGCAGTGCGTCTTGATGGGCTTGCCTGACCGAGGACTGAGACAATTTCTCCGTTGCCAATCGTAGGGGATGCTTGGTGCGCCTCCCAGTTAAGTTCATGGAGAAACGACAGAGTACTAAGTCATGGTCAGAGTCGACACAGGTACTCCAGTACGAGCGGCAATCCAGGATGGAACCATGCCATCTGTAAATTATGGAAATGTGATCAATTTGGGTCCATCGCTGGCCAGCTACAGGTGGACGCCAAGTGGCACTTCGGCGCCCACTGTGTCTAAAAGTAGTGCTACTAAGAAACAACTGGTGTTCCGCACATAGTTGCAGCAGGCGCTCACCATTGTCAGTCCGTTCAGAGTTAAGCCCACATTTACCACCCAGCTGAGCTTCTGAAGAGCTCAGATGCCCTACTTGTGCGTTCATATCCCCTGCAAGTACTATAATATCTGAACTTGTAGCACTGCGTAATAGCGCATTCAGTTCGTGATAGAATGTGTCCTTGACAGCATTAGAACTGCAGTCGGTGGGAGCATAAGCGGAAATCACGAACAAACAGCGTTTTGTATTACTTCGTGAATCAACCTTAGCTGATGTCGTCAAACGGACTGCACATAAACGGCTGTTCACCGGAATCCAATCAACCAACGATGGCTCAGCCTTAGAGCTTAGAATGATACCTACACCAGCTTGACCCGTAAGCGCTGCATCGGCGTCTCCGGATGCGTGCAACCAATAACGAGAGGAAAGGCTGGGTGCAGTCAATTCAATAACCCCGTTAGGGTCATTGCTCCTAGTTTCGGACACACAACACACATCAATACCCAGTGTGTCCAAGGTGCGTGCGAGTGCAGCCTGCTGACCTGTTTGTCTTAAAGTGCGAACGTTGAATGTTGCCATGGAAACGGGATAGTGTGGACTTATAAGGGAATTTTGCCGATAGGTGTCCGACAGGTGCGGTGGGATAGTGGCTGCAGATGATTCTACTCCAGTGGCATTTCGGTTGCTGTCAATTAGGCTGGGAATTATAGAAGGTAGGTTAGTAATGGGGGTCTGGATGGGAGTAAGAGAAAAAGGTGGAAAAGAAAGAATGGAGGCGCCAGCAGTAGCATGTTTTCGCTTATCCGCCCTGCTGTATGCAGCAGATAAGGTGACCCTTGATAATCTGCGCGACGGCCGATGCAGGATGAAGTTTATGTTTGAAGAAAATGTCATGGTTGTATGTGGGCTGAGATACTGCCAGGGCGCCCAGACCTAAACAGGAGGACGATTAGGGTCCCCATCCAAAGCCTTTGGCTCAAAAGCCTGTCCGCAAGGCAGCGGGGAGGTGGCAAAGATTTAGTTTTACAGAAATGGACGCCATCCCATTTCAAACCCCCAACCTGGAGGACCAGGAGACTGAGTTTGTCTGACCTCTCACCATTGACCAACCTGGTAGGAGTAGCTCTCAAGATGCCCGGAGGCATCACTCAGTATAGCTCAATGGGTCAATGAGGTACGCAAACCGTCGCACCACGTTAAGGTCCAGTCTCGTTGCGACGATGATACACAGACACCTGGAGCCAGTATAGAAGAAGGTGGAGGGTGTTAAGCAGGTAGGCACCTTGTCAACATCCACATCAAGCGCAGCCACACCGGAGATATCAAACAACCAAGATATAATTTAAAGAAAAATAAACACGTATAAATGACACGGAATATACAGCGGAGTAAGAAAACTGAGTAAATGAAACAAATTGAAATACTTTGTATCCAGATTAATATCTGCCTTAAGTGTAAGTCAGTGTAGCCCAACTGCGGTGAAGAAGCATGATGATGAGGCATAGGTGCGTAACATAAAATGGTCGTAAAACACAAGTGCGCTGTTCTAAATCATCAAAGACTGTGTGACAGGCTTCAAACAGATATAAATGGGTCTCTGCAACCACTTTCCCGAGATAGACTTGCTTCCCACTACCTTGTGGGTCAGACAATTGAACTAAAGGCTCAGGGTGCGGTCCCTCAAGCGAACCTCCATGTACCCCACTGCCTTGTGGGTCAGACGGTTGAGTTTAAGGCTAGAGGTAGAGCAACTCGAACAAGACTCCCCTCTCGGAGTCGGCTGTCGGAGATTATCAGCTGCCGTCTCGATCCCGTCGACCATACACCCACTTCGGTCGTGGAGTGCAAGGATGGAAGTCACACCGAAACCCTCCACTTTCTCGTCATGTTTTGCTCTCCCTTATCAACTATCTGTTTTCGTCTACTGAGCAAGACTGTCGTTGACGTCGAAGCCGTCCTTCCATCAAACCTAGAATTTCAGTCCGCGTTGGTTCATTTAACGTTCGCATTCAAGATCAAATCGGCCAGCACGCAGCACTAACTGTACTACAACGTGCTCATCAGCTACTGTTTCGGCCTCTTACATTCACGGGACTTCAGCACACGCCACTTGTTCGTTTGCTAACAATCCTCACTTTCCGTTACCCGATTCATGTGTTCAACAATCTGGCTGCGATTTCGGTTGCACCACAGACCAAGGAATTCAACCCATGGCTCACCTTCGTCCCCGATCCTCCTTCCGTCTGGCGTGCTTCAACGTTCGGACACTCATGCAGATTGGACAGCAAGCCGGTCTAGCGCGCACCCTAGATTCCCTAGACATTGATGTCTGCTACCTTTCAGAAACCCGGTCGCAAGATCCCACTTGCGTCTTTCTGGAGATCCAGAAGCAGCCTCAGCGGGTTTGGCTGGCGTAGGTAGAGCACTAAGTGACAAGGCCGAGGCAGCACTACTGGATTGGTTCCCGATTAACAGCCGGCTATGTGCGGTTCGGCTTTGGGGTTCATGTAGAATCAACAGGCACCGCGAAGAGAGACACAACTTGTTTGTGATCTCCGTGTACGCTCTAAATGACTGCAGTGGCGACTCGGTCAGGGACGATTTCTACCGAGGTCTACAACAGCTCTTGACTAATGCTAAAAAGTCGGATGTCTTTATCCTTGCTGGGGATTTTAATGCACGGGTTGGCTGCCTGTTACCATACGAACGCCACCTTGGTGGTCACCACATCCTAGATGAGAACCATTGTGATAAAGGCGTGAGGCCTCTCACATTGTGCGAAGACAACCATCTGTTTCTCTTGAGCATTAACTTCAGGCGTACGAAAAAGCGTTCCGCAACGTGACATCCCCCTTCGCCAACACAACGGTGGTCTCAAATTGATCACATTGCAATTAGCTTCAGATGGCGCGGCAGCGCACTGGACTGCAGGTCCTTTTGGTCCACTTACATTGACTCAGATCATGCACTGGTCTGCGAAATTGTTGTGTTTTGGAGGATTCCGAAACACCAGGCACCGCAAGATTGATGTAAACAGATTAACTGATTTCCCTGTCCAGGAGAGCTATCAGTCTTCAATGGCATATGCACTCAGTTGCAATCCACCGCAAGAAGTGGAACAACACTGGACTTGTATACGGAAAGCGCTGACTATTTCCGGACAGTCATGCTGCGGTCTAACTCGACGCCCTTTGAAGTCTTGGATCTCTGCTCGTTCTCTGGAGCTCTTCGAACGCCGCAAAGATATCTCCGCGGAATCAGATTGTAACGAGCGGCGCGGTTCTGCCAACCGGATGCTCAAGTAAAGCCTACGCAAGGATCGCGAGACATGGTGGTCTGAGAGTGCTTTAGTGATGGAGAACGCCGCCCTCTCTGGCAACACTCGCAGGCTTTTCCAACGCATACGGTCCACTGGACTCAGGAAGCCTAGTGTCAGTGAGGTCATTTGTGAGGTGGATGAGTGTCCGATCATCAACCAACAGAGGCGAATGGACCGCTGGGCCGAGCACTTTCACTCGCAGTTCAACTGGCCTCCACCATCCATCAGTACATGCAGTACACCTTGTCCATCCTGGCTCGTCCCATTGAATCCATCCAGCGAAGCAGAAGTCTGCCTCGAGATTCGACGCTTGAAGCGCTTCAAGGCTGTCGGCTCAGACGGAGTTTTACAAGTACGGCGGAGTGGTGAGTATTAACCAGCTGGCCGCGCTGTTCGCAAAAATTTGGCATGAAGAGAAAGTGTCTTCATCTTAGGGCGAATCAGTTATTGTCCCGATATTCCAGAAAAGCGCTAGCACTTCATGTGGAAATCATCGCAGGATCAGCTTTATTTCGGTTGCCTCTAAGCTATTGGCATCCATTCTGCTTCGTAGACTATCCCCAGTATGTGAATCATACTACCGTGAAGAACAAGCTGGTTTCCGTCCTGGTCGCGGATGTGTGGATCAAATCTTCACGCTCCGCCAGCTCCTCGAACACCGCCACATTTATCACAGGCCCACTATCGTTGCATTCCTAGACATACGTGCCGCTTTTGACTCCGTTGATCGACCTGCTTTATGGCGTTGCTTGCTAAAGAACGGGGTGCCAGAGAAATATACCGCCATCTTACTAGCACTTTACCTTCATACATCCGACAGAGTGAGGGTCTATGGCAAGCTTTCCTCTCAATTCGCTGTCAATAGCGGTGTGCGACAGGGCTGCCCTATGTCCCCATTCCTCTTCAACTTCGCAATCGAAGACGTTCTGTCGAATGCCCTAGAAGGTCTCCAATATTTTGGCCTAGAGCTTCTACCGGGTGAACGCGCGACCGACTTAGATTATGCTGATGATATCGCCTTACTTGATGGCGATCCTAAGAGTATGCAACTCATTCTGGATCGTTTGGCGGTTGAAGCATCTAAGTATGGCATGAGCTTCGCCCCATCGAAGTGTAAAGTACTGCTCAAGAATTGGCTTTCACCTGCTCCCGTGCTCACTCTCGAAGGTGCACAACTTGAACAGGTAGATAGTTTCGTCTACCTTGGGATCTGTGTTTCTGCTGACGGCACTATCAACAAAGAAGTTTCGCTTCGTATCGCTAAAGCTCGATCAGCATTTGTCAATCTGAGGCACTTGTGGCGTCGTCGCGACGTCTCATTCTCACTAAAGGGCCGAGTTTATAGCGCGTCAGTTCGCTCAGTATTGTTGTATGGGAGCGAGTCCTGGCCGATTCGCGTGGTAGACATGCGTCGTCTTTCTGCCTTCGATAACGGTTGCTTAAGGAGGATTGCTCGTGTTTGGTGGCAACATCGAGTTAATAGTAATGACGTTCGAAGTCGCATCTTGGGGAATGCGAGTATTCCCTTCAACAAACTGGTTTTGTTGTGCCAGTTGAGATGGCTCGGTCAAGTCCTACGCATGGCACCTGAGCGTCTATCGTATCGCGTTCTGTTCGCTCGTCAAGAACCTGGCTGGAGGCGACCGCGTGGTGGTCAGCCTTCTACATGGCGGCAGCACATGAAATCGTTGATGTCGTATCTAGCCGCTATTGGATCCGTACGTCTTCCAGGATGGGAACCCAACGATGAGGAGTGCCAATGGCTTAAGACTCATGAAGACATGGCCTGCAACCGGAATCAGTGGAAGAACTGTGTGCAATATTGTAGTAATTCACATGTTTAATACTCAAACAGTATAATGACAAAAAGGGCAAAAGCGGCGTGTGCAAAACAAACTAAAAATGTTTTGTTCTACTTTTTGTCAAAATGTTCCTTTCTTCCTGCGGCATATTAGCTGAAGTGTGTTGCTGACCTTCAACTAGTATGCCACGATGATTATGAAGCGATGACTGTCCCTTATCCGCTGATCTCCATGGTTTTCTATTGGCTCTGTGTCTAGTTGCTAGACTAGTGAGATTACATACATATACATACTAACGCGCACTCTTCAGTCTCTTCGTATTGATGTGTGCTGTGACTTCGAAACACGCATACAAGATAATAGCGCCCTGACAAATCTTCGATTCTCCGGTTCTGAATCTGACGACGATGACGACACTCTTCGCGTCTGTGACGATACTGAATCAATGGCCCAAGGTATTTACGGTGCTCGCATTGCAAACGTCAAACTTGCTGAAGGCAATCTGCTCCACTGAATACCGGTGAACAGCCGCATATGTGCGGCGCTACTTCGAATCTCTATTAGAGTTAATAACCTGTCTCTGAAAACGATTTTATCGATAGCACTCATACCTTTTTCACATGGCGAAGAATACTGACATCGTGATTGTTGCCGGTGACGTGAATGCCCAAGTGGGTCGTCTTTCAGACTGAACAACATCTGAGAAGCCGTTTCGGAGTCGATTCACATCGAACAGAGAATCGTAATCCATTCCTACAACTGTGCTTCGAACACGATCTTTACGTCTGTAGCACTGCCGTCACGCAGAAATGTCCACACCTTGTCACCTGGCGCTCACTGAATTCCTCTATGACCTGGACGCAAATTGACCATTATGTCATCAGCTAGAGAAGGCGCACATCAATCCAAGTTCGTCAGTCAATCTAGAGCATGTGCCTGACTTCCGAGCATGCTCTAGTGCGCGCAAGCTTGAAGCTCACGCTCCCCGCTACAAAGAAGCGTCTACCTACTAACCTTGCTCGTAATCTGAACTTACAGCCTACAGTCTAACAAGATCATAGCGAACTGACCCACCAACTGGCAGTGTTGAATGAGATTGTTGAGCCGAACGCTGATTGAGATCGTCTCAAATTTGCGATGAAGAATATCTTTGACCATTGCTGTGCACGCGTATCTCTGAATGGGTCTCCGAGGTAATGGACAGTTTGATCGAAGCACTGAAACAGGTTCTGATGGGCATTAAGTTCCAGCCTGTCGGTATTTCTTGAAAGGACGTATGACAAGGAGGCTTCCGATCGACCGGGAACGTTGGTGGATAGCAAGGGCCCGTGAGGTGGAGAAAGCCAGTGCTATTTGGAACAGCCGAGTATAGCTCTAGCTCACCCGGAACACAGGTAAGAGAAAGCCATCAGTTGACGAGACGATAGCGGGGAAAGATGGACAACTGATCCATTCTTATGCCCTTCGACTAACCATTTGGCGGTACAGTTTGAAGAGCAATTCAGCAGGTCTGTTTTGACAATGCCGTTTGCGGAATCAATCGAGTCTACGTGGGAAGTAAATGTCACATCTCAATCTTTGGAAGAAATTTGACATGTGGGAACGAAACAAGGCTCCTGGACCGGACAACCTACTCCCATGTTTATTGAAAGAGGGAGGTAACTCCTTGTTGACTGGATTTATTTCTCTATATAACACAATTTGCTCGGGCGGTGGCCCAGTGGTCTGCGCGCCTGGTTTACAACCATAAGGTCACAGGTTCGAATCCGCGTAGAGGTGAGCGTCCTCGCGGTGTACACAGGCCGCGCGCGACTGGTGATGGCCGCATAGCAGCGAAGCGCCATTATGGCGTACAGCTGGCGATTTGTTTGCTTATAACACGATTTGGAACACCTAAGAGGTGCCTTCAGACTGGCGACTCTCAACTACCGTGCCTATATTCAAGAAGGGTCAACGTACTTCGTTGTAAAGCATTGGGGCATTAGCTACGTTTACATTGCCTGCAAAAATCACGAGTATCATTCTCCGACGATTTACTGGTCCCCGTGAGAACCGAATTACTGAGAGCCAATAGAGTGTTTGCCCTGGTTGTGGTCGTACCGACTATGGCGTTTATTGGTTTATTGGTTTGTAGAGAGCAGAAAGGAAATCCTTTGATAGCCCCATCACTTCCCGCTCACATTAGGGATCATGTGAGTTGATGCGGCACAGTTCCACAAGGGAGCATTGGGGTTACAGTCAGGACAGCAAGATCCGTTTGTCCGGAAAATAGATGGCTAGCAATCGTTTGAAGCGTTCTGCTGTTTGCGCATTGACGACTAGTTCAGGTAAACTGTTCCAATCATTCACCACACGAGTTGACAAAGTGAGTTCAAAGTGAACCCGAAGCCTCCTTGGTTTATAAAGCTTCATACCGTGGTCTCGTGTCGAATAATCTACACAAAGACGATAGAACTCTTGCACCTCATCCCCATCTCACCTCGGAGAATCCGTCGAGTGTGAATCAAGTCGCCATGGCGACGAAGATACTCCAGAGAGAAGGTCATCCTTTGAAGGCGATGAGAATAAGATAGGTTCCGGAGTGTCATGACGGATTTCGATCCTCGCCGCTGAACCTTTTCTATCAGTAGGCATTCAGCTTTCGTGAGATAATAGGATGCTGACAATCTGTACTCAAGTATTGGTTGAATATCAGAGCCGAACATAAGTCAGGTCAGGTCAGATCAGTTCTACAGGGATGAAACAGGCCTTCGCCTAAAGAGCGTTCCATTTCGTGTGCCGGTAAGCAAGCCAAGGTCCTGGCACTTCTACGTTAAAGCTTCACTTCTGCAGAGACAAAAAAGAGTAAGAGGAACAACTCATAACTTCATGAAACTATTCGTGACATCCTATTGGTACTAATTGGAATCAAATAATCTCAGCGGAAATCCTAAAACATAGTGAACTAATTCATATCTAGACCACTTTTAAAGGCTTTTATAGTATGACATTCCACTAGTGTAGAAGGAAGTAAGTTCCAACCACGTGCTAGACGGTTAGTGAAAAAGTTCGCCCCGATATCCAGTCTGGAGCTATGCTTCATGAGCTTCTGATGTTGTCACCACAGGTGGTCCGACGTAGCTAGTTCAAAGAGATCGGCAGGCTTAATATCACTGAAATCCTTCATAACCTTGAACGTTTCTATCAGATCTCTCCTTAGTCTGCGTCGTTCCAATGAAAACAAGCCAAAACAATCCAGGCGGTCAACATACCACTTGTCACGCTGGCCTTCAAGCATTCTGGTGGCTGGTCTCTGCACCTTGCATAAGCAAGCGACATCCTTTCGAAAGTAAGGTGAACAAGCCTGAATACAATATCCTAAGTGTGACCGAAACACCGCTTTGTACAATGGGAGAAAGACCATAACAATGCACAAGTTCTTCGCTTTATCTACACGCGGTAATGTCCGGGACCCTGTGGATGTTTGCACCGTAATCCCAACGTTGCTGGATGATAACAGCTGACATTTGTTCGCGTTCAGTGGCAAGTCCCGTGATTCAGACCACGTTGCCACAGTGCTCAAGTCTTCAGACAATTTATCTCTACCCCCCCCTACTGAAAAGCTTTAGGTCGTCCGTAAAAACACAACAGTGGTTCTCGAGGAGTAGAGCTAGATAATTAAACATAAGAAACGATAACGGTCCTAGCACTGAACCCTGGGACCTTTGCTATAAGCAGTGCCCAATTCTGACATTGAACTTGCTGCCAAGGAGGAAATCCGACAACCAAGTCATCAGTTGTGGATGCAATCCAAACCAAGTCAGGTTCTCTAGTAAAAAGTGATGATTAACCGAGTCAAATGCCTTACTGAAGTCGGAATATATCAGGAGTCAATTGGAAAAAGTATCACCTTATAGAAACGAACATCTTATTAACAGCGACAAGTTTCTTTATGGTGTCTTGTATCGTGCGTAGGTTTGGCGAGATAAGAACTCCAAAACCCTTCTCCAAGGTTGCGTTCCTGAGCAGGAAGCCCCCAATGTGATAAACACCAAAGCGGTCCGGTGTACCTACTGGGAGGACAGAACACAGCATGGTTAATGGGTAGCCGTCACTCGATTGACTAGCAGTGCAATCCAGCTTTGTCTGTAGCAGGTCAGCATCATCAAGATTGGACACCTCTAGCCATTCAACAGCATTGCCCTCCACCTAGAATGCACTAACGAAGTCACTTCAACTAATGATAAAAGGTCCGCGGCAATAATGCGCATCCGAGGAACAAATCAAAACATGAAGAAAGCAACCATTCGACATCTCCCTTAGCATGCCAACAACGTGATAGAATCCAATGAAATTTAGGAGATCAGGTCAGGTCAGGTAGCACGGATGATAGAGGTTTTCGCCTAACAATCGTGCTGTTTCTTGTAAACAACAATCCCCGGCACTTGGACAATGGATTGAATCTTCTTGCTTCTGCAAAAGAATGAAGCAAGAGCAAGAGCAATCTTTACACTTTTATGTGTCAGCATCGAAATGCACTACGTATGCCAACATAATTACAATATCTCTGGGAAAAAGGTAAGACCAACACTTATCTAAGCCCATTTTGAAGGCTTCTACAGTCTCACATTCCATTTAATCAGAAGGAAGTTTGTTCCAGATGTTAACTACTCTGCTTGTAAAAATTTTCGCCTTGATGTAAAAAGCAGCTCTATGTTGTTGGAGCTTCAGGCGATGATCGCGCAGATGGTCCGACGTAGCTAACTCAAACAGATGGGTGGGAGTGACACCATTGAGTCCCTTAATGATCTTAAACGTCTCTATCAAATCCCCTTGCAATATGCACCGTTCCAAGGAAAAGAATCCTAAGCTACTTAGACGATCTTCGTATGGCTTCCCTCGTTGACCTACGTTCATCCTGGCCGCAAACTCCCGAATCTTTTCTATACACATAGCATCACTACGGAGACACGGTGTCCAGACCTAAACAGAGTACTCCAGATGTGGCCTAACCACCGCGTTATATAACGGCAAGAATACATCTGCTTTAGCATTACTCAGCGCCGTCCTGAGGCGAAGCAACTCTTGTCACGCTTTACTGGCAGCATGGAGACATAATGCCGAAGGCTTAGAACTGTTCACTATGGTGAGGCCTAAATGGCGGGCTTCATCAGATCAGGTCAGGTCAGTTCCTGAGGATGATACAGACCTTCGAATAACGAGCGTCCCGCGTCTTGCACCGGTAGGCGAACCAAGCCCCCGGCACTTCAACGTTATGATTCTACGTATTGCTGGGAAAAAAGGAAAATAAAAAACGAGAGCAATTTGGTACTCTCGTTTTAGTAAAATTACAGTAACTCAGGAAAAAGACCTGGCCAACATTTACCTAGGCCACGTTTGAAGGCGTCTACAGTTTCACATTCTATTAACTCAGGAGAAAGCCCATTCCAGCTGCTCACGATACGGTTTGTGAAAAATGCCCCCCTGATGTCCAACTGAGACCTCTGTTGTTTGAGCTTAAGCCGATGTCCACGCAAGTAGTCAGACGTGGCCAGCTCAAACAAAACTGTAGTATTGATCCCACTGAGGCCCCACAAAGTTTTGGACGTTTAACGTAGGTCACCTCACAGTCTGCGTCCTTCAATAGAAAACAACCCTAAGCTCCTTAAACGGTCTTTATATGTCTTTCCACGCTTACCTTCGATCATTCAGGTCGTCAGTTTTTGGATCTTCTCAACACAAATGGAGTCACTACGTAAAGAAAGCGTCAAAGCCTAAACACGATACTTTAGATGTGGTCTAACCACTGCTTTATACAACGGGAGGAAAACTTCTGGTATGATATTACACAACATTTGCCTGAGATGAAATAACTCTCGTCGCGCCCTGTCAGCAGCATGGCGACACTGTGTGGAAGGTTCGAGTTTGTTTACCATGATGATTCAAAGATCAGGTGTTTGGCTAGTAGTCTCATCATCATCATCATTACACGTTAGCTGGAGGTGGAAAACACCTCAGCTATTGTGCCGCAATACAAGAGAAAAGAAAAGGAAAACAGTGGCACGCCTGCTGAGTCCCCAGTAACGGATGGACATCGTTCCGGAGAGCTAACAGCTGGCTGCCGTAAAAGAGAATCGTATTATGCCTAACAGGTGAGATCGTGATTGGAGGGGGATACTAAACAGGAGGGGGATGGACAAAGGAAATCACAACACAAACGCCATTGGAGCCGGCTCCTAGCCATATCAGAAAGTGTGTCCAACCAAACGTGTTCATCGTCCTTAGGACCCCAGCCAGGCAGTCGGGATGCATCAACCGACGCCAACTTCCAAGTGAGGGTTTTCATTTCTCTCGACCAAGTCATCACTTGGCCTCCCCTCCTCCTCTTCCAACCGCACCCACAACGCGCAAACAATGCACGTCGCGGGAGTCGGTGTGCTGGCATGCGCAACACGTGGCCCAGCCATCGGAGCCTAGTGCGTGATATAATGGTGCTGAGTGGTTCACTCGCTCTCCCTGCACCAAATACGCGACGTCGAACACGCTCATTGCTCACGCGGTGTTCCCACCAGACATGAGCTAAGCTGCGAAGGCAGCGATGATCGAATGTGACGAGCCTCTTCATGTCTGTCGACCTGATGGGCCAGGTTTCACAACCATATAGGAGAGTTGAACGGACGGCTGCGTTGTAAACTCTGCCCTTGAGGGCGAGAGTAATGTCGCGTCTGCGCCACAGGTGGCGGAGATTGGCAAAAGCACCTCAAGCTTTTGCTATGCGGTTCGTAACCTCATCTTCAATCCCACGGGTGCTAATATAGCTGCCCAGGTACTTGAATTCCTGAACGACTTCTAGCAGATCACCACCAAGCGTTAGCGCAGGGTTAGGTCCCTGCAAATCTTGGAGAAGTACTTTGCATTTCGAGGGAGCAAAGCATAGCCCAAAACGATTGACAGCCAGTGCTAATCGGTCCAGTGCTCTTTGGCATGTTTGGGGGCTGTCACAGATTAGGGCAATAGCGTCCGCATACTCCAGGTCAAGAAATCGCTCACCAGGAAGTAGCTCCACACCTTCTAGGTCGTGTCCAGCGAACGCTGTTTCCATGACTTCATCAATAGCGAAATTGAAGAGGAAAGGTGACAGCGGGCATCCTTGTCTCACACCGCTGGTGATACTGAAGGGTGGCGAGAGTTTGCCATAAATACTCACCCTGCCCGAACTATGCGCGTACAGCGCTTTGATAATGTTTACATATTTATCAGGCACACCTTTCCTCAGCAGACAATCCCAAAGGGCACATCGATCGACTGAGTCGAAGGCACCTTTTATGTCAAGAAACACGACGATGGTGGGTCGCCAATAAACATGGCGGTGCTCCAACACTTGACGCAATGTGAAGATGTGGTCGATGCAGCCCCGACCTCGACGAAATCCGGCTTGCTCTTCACGAATCTGGCTTTCACGAGTGCCAGTCAGTCTGTGGAGAATGACAGATGCAAGCAATTTAGAGGCAATCGAAATCAGACTGATCCCTCTATGATTGCCGCATTCCAAACGGAAGTTTCCCTTGAAAATTGGGACAATGACGGAGCGGTTCCAGTCTGTCGGGACTGTCTGCTCCCAAAGTTTTACCAGCAACTCGTGTAGATCATCTACTAGAGCAGGTCCCCCGAATTTGAAGAGGGCTGGGGGAATTCTATCTGCCCCTGCAGCCTTGTGCAATTTCAACAGCCTGATCTCATGTTCGACCTCTGCGCGTGAGGGCGGATCCGAGGAGACGGCCCAAGGAGAAGGGCGCTCAATGCCCGAAGAAGAAAGAGATAACTCAGGTTTGTTGAATTGCCTTGCAAAGTGTTCAGCCCAACGCTCCAAGCGTTTTGACAAGCTGTGGATCGGCTGCCCACTCTCGTCGCGTATGGTCTCGCTAACACCAGGTGTCCTGCTGCCTGTTTCCCGTATCAGACGGAATAATTTACGATGATTACCCACGGCAGCGGCTGTTTCCATCTCAGAGGCACGATGAGACCACCAGGTTTCGCGGTCTTTCCTAAGGCTAGCACGTAGTTTTGCCCTGAGATTTTTGCGAGCCTCATTGTATTCGCTCCCAGCCGGAATACGTCGGCGAGCATCCATAAGTTCCATAGACTGTGTAGAGACCCAATGTCCGGTTTGGCAATTTGCTTTGCCACACGAAGACACGCCTGCTAGCAGTAACGTTTGACGAATATGCGATCAGTGATCTTCAACGGTGTTTAGTGGGCGCTTACTCAGCCCAGATGTCAGCGCACTATGGTATACATTCAGAACATCTGGCTTCGCCAGCTGGCTGGTGTCAATCCGTTCACATCGACGTTGCGGACGTCCACCGAAACGCACCAGGAGGTCCGCACAGACAAGTGCGTGGTCAGAGTCCACGCTCGTGCTCCAAATCGAGCGACAATTTTGGACACAGCCTCTCCAGCGGTAACTGATCGCGATATGATCGATTTGCGTCCATGGTTGGCCCGAGGCTGGTGGCCGCCAAGTCAAGCTTCTGCGGGTGCTGTCGAAAGTTAGTGCTCGCGAGAAAGAGGCGAGCATCTTCACACAGCTGTAGCAATCGCTCATCATTATCATTACGCGAGCCTACACCATGTTGGCCACCCAGATGAAGCTCATCAGAGGACAATTTTCCGACTTGGGCGTTTAGATCGCCAGCCAACACCACAGTATCCGTGCTTCTTCTGTAACGAAGGAGCTGGTGAAGTTGCTGATAGAAATCATCTTTTACCGAATCAGTGCTACAGTTTGTAGGGGCGTAAACCGCAATGACAAACAGGCAACGTTTGTCCCCGCGCGACTTCGTAGCACGGAACGAACCAGCTAATCTAACGGCGCACATCCTACTGTTTACTGGGATCCAATCAATCAGGGCAGCTTCAGCCCGGGGACTCAAAACAATGCCGACGCCAGCTTGACCGGCATTTGAAGCTGCATCATCGCCAGACAGGCGCAATGAGAATGTGCCGCCAGTGTCGCATGTGGGGGATCTCAGGGTAAGCACGGAGCTCGAACATTGCAGGCGGGTTTCTGATAAACAACAAATATCGATCGATAGGGTCTCTAGTGTGCGGGCAAGTGCTGCCTGTTGGCCAATCTGCAGCAAAGTACGCACGTTGAGGCATGCCAGTCTTAGCGAAACGCGAGGACTCCAAAGGGAAACAGATGAACTGACGTTGTCCGCTTGGTTGAACATGGTCTTGTCGACTGGATTGGAGCGAGGCCCTGGGATTGTGTGTGATTTGAAATTAGAAGATAAGCGACTACTGAAGTAAGCTGGGGGAGGGCCAAGAATTGGGGGATTGAAAATGGGGGGGATATAAGTAAAGTTGGAGCGGGACGATAAGGATGAAGAAGCGCAAGAAGGGGTATAAGAAGACGGGAAGGCCTGAGCAGTAGCATCCATACCCCTATCCACCCTGCTCGATGCAGCAGATAGGGCGCCGTTGATTATCCTCTGCGACGGCCAAAGCATCAAGAAATTGTTGTATGAAAGTTTCATTGTATTGTCTGCAGTAGTCTGCAGTAACAGGGACCCCGAGGAAGACTGAACTGTGAGTTCATCATTCCCAGTGGCCAACAAATGACAGGTATTAGTATTTAAGGGTGTCCCATTTGTTTAGATTAGTTGACTACCGTGGCGATGTCCTTAGAAAGAGTTCCACAATTATCCCTGCTGACCAAGTTCAGGCCATCAGCAAAAATGCAGCAGGGGTTTTCAAACGTGCAAAGTCATTAATAAAGATCAGGAATAGTACAGGGCCCAGTACCGATCCTTGAGGGACGCCACTTTAAGCCCTGCCCATGCTAGAGCTCGTATCACTGATTTTGACACAAAAACTTCCACATAAAAATACTGAAACCTCGTTAAACAGTCTGGAGTGCATCCCAAACCATGTTAATTCTTCGAGTAAGAATCGATGGTTACCTGATTCAAAAGCCTTACTAAAGTCCAAATAAGACTTCTACCGACATCCCTCTATCGAGACATTGAGTAATCTTATCCAGAAATCACAATAAGTTAGCAAGGCTTCTTCCTGATAAAACCATGCTGTTCGGCCTTAATCAGGTTGTGTTCGGTTAAGTGCTTACAGATCCGGTTCCTTATGGGCTTTTCAAAACATTTAAGCAAGACGCTGGTCAAGCTCCCAGGCTTATAGTCGAGGGGAGCCGATGCAGACCTCCTAGTGGAATGAAAATATGATCGCCTCCTTCTAGTCTCGTGGGAGCTTGCCTTTCTAAAGTGACGTTGAGCAATTCCGTAACTGGATGCTGGAGAATATCCGCTAGTGGCTTCACGATGGCGGGATGTACACTGTCAGGACCAGCTGATTTATAGGGGGTTCAAGGTAGTTAATACTGTGAATACCACTGGGACAGTAAAAGCGATGTCGCGCATTAGATGTGCACTTGAGCAGTGTGGTTGCGATGGCACGAGATACCCATTGTCGTTACGGTGTAAATTCTGGAAGACACTGCAACACTTCACTTTATCGACGTCTTCTACAGCCTGATAACCCTCTTCCACAGTAAGATAAACGACCGCCTCCCTTAAGGAAGTTTTTGACTGAACATAATACTTGGAATTCGCTTTTGCTGGTTGGGAAAGCCTCAGCTCATATGAGTATTTGGCCTGACGATGCAATTTAATGGTTAAGTTTCTACTTCTTTTGTACAGCAGCCAAAGTTGAAAACCTCGGGACTTGTGGAGAATTTTCCGCTTAGCATTGCGTCGTTCAATCGCTCTATGGATTCATCTCCCCTATCGTGACTTGTTTAAATGCTTACTAGGATGAAGGGGAGCGAACTCATCCAACGGATGTACGAGACCAGTTTTAAACTTTAACCATCTTTCTTCCAAGGAATCATGTCATTGATCCGGGATCCAAGAAAGCTGAATGGCTCTCTTCCTCGAATTTTTATAATCAAGTCGATTAAAGTTCTTCACAAATCGAGAATACTTTGAAAGTTTGGGTGTGTTTAGAGAGAAAGTAAGAGCGCAGTGATCGCTCTTAGCTAAAGGTGACGCAACGCAAAGATCTGCTACGCGACCATGCTTGGTGAAAACGACATCTAGGGTTCAAGTTCAAGTTCAATTGAGACCGAAAAGATAGAATAATCCCGCGAATGTTCCTTCTTTTGCGTATCGTCGGATCAGGAATTGATAGGTCTGCTTGAAATGTTGAAAATCCTAAAACAGAGGCCGTAGCACACTCTGTCCAACCAATTACTACCCACATTCCCCTGCCCATCAGTCCCTGTCAGGCCGGTTTATGTAAAGTAAAAGAGTAAAGGGTAAGCTAAGGAAACAAGAGGAGGAATGTCAACCAAATAACGATAATACTAAGGTGTGGGAAGAAATTAAAAAACGAAAAGAAGGTTGAAGATACAAGTCGGTTAGAAGGGGAAGGTTTGGTACTGCCACCCAAGAGCATTTAACTGACGCTCGAAACCCTCAACCGACTCCCTAACGTCGTGCTCCGGAAGCGAGTTCTAACGTTCAATAACTCGGCGCAACAAGCGAGTTTCCGTTCTTACCCGGTCAGAACGCAGTTTGTGCAGCTTCAACGGGTGACCTCGAAGACTAAGCAGCTTGGCGGGACCAAATAGCCAGGACAAATCTGGACCGATCTTATTCGTCAACCTACGGTAAGTGAGGGTCAAGTCTCCTTTAACTCTGTGGTAGTGCATTGAGCACATACCCAAGCTAAGAAAACGTTCCGGATACCTTTGCCCCCGTAATCCTTGCAATAACCCAGTACCCACTTGCAAAACCCACTCCAGTTCCATTTTGTCCCTTACAAGACAAGGTGCACAAGCCTAGATACAGTATTCTAAGTGGGGCCGCACGAAAGCTGCGAATAGCTTCACAAACATTTTCGCCGTTAGGACACCGAAGAAGCGGCGAATAAACCACAGCATACGGAACGCTCTACAAGCAACTTTCCTCCAACTGTCCCCAAAGTGAAGCAGTAACGTGTGGGTGACACTTAGCTCAACCATTTGAGTGACACTTGAACGAGTTCTGTGGGTTGGTACAAAAATGGTACAAGGATTGAGGCATCTCTCGTATCCTGATAGGCTGTTCAGGTTGCAGATGTTTTCGCTGCACTATAGGAGCCTTCGGGGAGACCTGATTCTTACGTACCGTATATTGACTAGCAAGATTGGGCCTGATCTAATTGGACTGTTCCAGCCGGCTCAGATACCATCTCTTCGTGGTCACCCTCTGAAGATGCATAAGCCTAGATCTGATCACGTTAGAGCTGACGTTCGTTTATCACGCAGGGTCATCGACTCATGGAACGCACTAGCCAGTGAAGTAAGAATAATAACTCGGTAACTCGATTTTTAGGCGTGCCGTACTGATCGAGCTTTTCAGCTGAAATAACGTGGAAAACAGTGTTTCAATAAACACTTGAAACGAAATATGACTATTGTCAACATTTCTCTGATCCAAGATCTCTTGGATCGACTAAAGTGGTACTGGCCAAAGCGTCTTTGGCGCTTACTGGTAAATTTTTCGGTTGTTCCCAGTTTTAATCCCGTTTTGCACCTTGTTTTTGCCTTTTTATTGCGGTCGTTTTCCTATTGTATACGTGTTGTAATTCTACTCTGTTTTCTATGTGAACATGGCTGGCTCGCTAAACACCGAGACGGATGGACTTATGGGGTCCTCGTTTGATGAGTCTACTGCAGCTTGCGGACAGGTTAACTGTTCAGAGCCAGTAACAGATTTATCTGGCGGTATGCAGTGTGACATCAGCTGCCGCTGGTATCACGAAAGCTGTACCGGCCTACAAGCTGAGCAGTATAAAATGCTATCATCAAGTGTTCACTTTCTTTTCAGCTGTGCTGAATGCTGCGCTCAAACATCGACGCGCCAGGCTATCACCGGTGCTAAACTTTGAGCGCTGACTTCAAGGTTGGCAGATGTTGAGTTGGCGATAGATAAACTCGCCTCCATTGCGTCGCTCGATACGAAGATGGATTTGATTTTTTACAATCCCTGAATATTTCGATTGAAGACACTGCAATAGACGGCAACATTGCTGACGATCAATCCACTGGAGTCTGTCACTCGGTTATGAAGTCGCACATCCTACCGGTCCATCCAGGTAGCGTTGCTGGCTATCCTCATCGCAACGAGACTGGACCTTAACGTGGTGCGACGGTTTGCGTACCTCATTGACCCACTGAGCTATACTGGGTGATGCCTCTGGGCATCTTGAGAGCTACTCCTACCAGGTTGGTCAATGGTGAGAGGTCAGACAAACTCAGTCTCCTGGTCCTCCAGGTTGGGGGTTTGAAATGGGATGGCGTCCATTTCTGTAAAACTAAATCATTGCCACCTCCCCGCTGCCTTGCGGACAGGCTTTTGAGCCAAAGGCTTTGGATGAGGACCCTAATCGTCCTCCTGTCTAGGTCTGTGCGCCCTGGCAGTATCTCAGCCCACATACAACCATGACATTTTCTTCAAACATAAACTTCATCCTGCATCGGCCGTCGCGCAGATTATCAAGGGTCACCATATCTGCTGCATACAGCAGGGCGGATAAGCGAAAACATGCTACTGCTGGCGCCTCCATTCTTTCTTTTCCACCTTTTTCTCTTACTCCCATCCAGACCCCCATTACTAACCTACCTTCTATAATTCCCAGCCTAATTGACAGCAACCGAAGTGCTACTGGAGTAGAACCATCTGCAGCCACTATCCCACAGCACCTATCGGACGCCTATCGGCAAAAGTCCTTATAAGGCCACGCTATCCCGTTTCCATGGCGACATTCAACGTCCGCACTCTAAGACAAACAGGTCAGCAGGCTGCACTCGCACGCACCTTAGACACACTGGGTGTTGATGTGTGTTGTGTGTCCGAAACTAGGATCAATGACCCTAACGGGGTTATTGAATTGACTGCACCCAGCCTATCCTCTCGTTATTGGTTGCACGCATCCGGAGACGCCGATGCAGCACTCACGGGTCAAGCTGGTGTAGGTATCATTCTAAGCTCCAAGGCTGAGTCATCGTTAGTTGATTGGATTCCGGTGAACAGCCGTTTATGTGCAGCCCGTTTGACATCAGCTAAGGTGAATTCGCGAAGTAGTACAAAACGTTGTATGTTTGTGATTTCTGCTTATGCTCCCACCGACTGCAGTTCTAATGCAGTCAAGGACACTTTCTATCACGAACTGAACGCCCTACTACGCAGTGCTACAAGTTCAGATATTATAGTACTTGCAGAGGATATGAACGCACAAGTAGGGCGTCTGAGCTCTTCAGAAGCTCAGCTAGGTGGCAATTATGGACTTAACTCCGAACGGACTGACAACGGCGAGCGTCTGCTGCAACTGCGTGCGGAGCACCAGTTGTTTCTTAGTAGCACTACTTTTAGACACAGTGGGCGCCGAAGTGCCACTTGGCGTCCACCTGTAGCTGGCCAGCGATGGACCCAAATTGACCACATAGCCATAAGTTACAGGTGGCGCGGTTCCATCCTGGATTGCCGCTCGTACTGGAGTACCTGTGTCGACTCTGACCATGACTTAGTACTCTGTCGTTTCTCCATGAACTTAACTGGGAGGCGCACCAAGCGTCTCCTCCGATTGGCAACGGAGAAATTGTCTCAGCCCTCGGTCAGGCAAGCCCATCAAGACGCACTGCATACCGAACTCTCGCTGTCTTGTCCTAATGACACTGAACTTCAGTGGAATAGGATCTCGACCGCTATGCACGACGCAGGAGCATCTGCTTGTGGCACTATCAATCCTCACCACACCAGTCACTGGATATCCGAGAGGTCCGTGAACCTGTTAGAAGCTAGAAGACACCTCCCGGCTGGTTCTGAACACAATGTGACCAGACGGGCTATTAGGCGTGAACTGAAGCGGAACCTACGTGCTGACAAGGAAGCCTGGTGGACCAGCAGGGCTCAAGAAATGGAGAAGGCAGGGGCAGTAGGCAATTACCGCAAACTCTTCCAGCTAATCCGCACCACTGGTCCCAGAAAACCAGGCGTCAGTGAAACAATCAGACAGCGCGGGTGCGCTGATACACAATAAGGAGCGCTGTATGGCTCGTTGGGCGGAACACTTTGAAGATCAGTTCAGCTGGCCCCCTGCTCCCGGACCTCTTCCTACTCAGGTGATGCAGGACGTGCCATGGACGGTTAGTTTAGAGCCTCCGTCGAAGGCCGAGGTCCCAAACGCGATCACAGCCCTCAATCGTTTTCGTGCCGCTGGCCCGGATTCCCTCCCACCTGCACTATTTGAGGATGGGGATGAGGTCCTCTGCAGAACTCTGACCTCCCTATTCGAACGTATCTGGAACGAAGTGTGCTGGCTAATTGGAGCGAATCGATTATAGTGGTAATATACAAGAAGGGCAGTCGAACAGACTGTGCGAACCACAGGGGTATTAGCCTAACGAGAGTTGTGACAAAATTACTGGCCTCGATTATCGTTCGTCGCCTCACTGCAGAACGAGAATCTCGGATTAGGGAAGAGCAACATGGAAATCAGTGGATAAGAGACAGTCATTGCGTCATAATCGTCGTGGCATGCTAGTTGAAGGTAGGCAACACACTTCAGCTAATATGCCGCAAGAAAATGGAATATTTTGACAAAAATACAGAACAAAACATTTTTAGTTTGTTTGTCACACGCCGATTTTTCTCTTCTTTTGTCATTTTCAATGTTGGTAGTATTAAACATGTGAATCAACACAACCCTGTGCACAATTCTTCCACTGATTCCGGTTGCAGGCCATGTCTTCAAGAGTCCGAAGCCATTGGCACTCCTCATCGTTGGGTCCCCATCCTGGAAGACGTACGGGTCCAACAGCGGCTAGACGCGACGTCAGCGATTTCATGTGCTACCGCCATGTAGAAGGCTGACCACCACGCGGTCGCTTCCAGCCAGGTCCTTGACGAGCGAATAGAGCGCGACGCGGCAGACGCTCAATTGCCATGCGTAGGACATGACCGAGCCATCTTAACTGGCGCAACAAAACCAGTTTGTTGAAGGAAATACTTGCATTCCCCAAGACGCGACGTCGAACGTCATTACTATTAACTCGATGTTGCCACCAAACACGAGCAATCCTCCTTAAGCAACCGTTATCGAAGGCAGAAAGACGACGCATGTCTACCACGCGAATCGGCCAGGACTCGCTCCCATACAACAATACTGAGCGAACTGACGCGCTATAAACTCGGCCCTTTAGTGAGAATGAGACGTCGCGACGACGCCACAAGTGCCTCAGATTGACAAATGCTGATCGAGCTTTAGCGATACGAAGCGAAACTTCTTTGTTGATAGTGCCGTCAGCAGAAACACAGATCCCAAGGTAGACGAAACTATCTACCTGTTCAAGTTGTGCACCTTCGGCAGTGAGCACGGGTGCAGGTGAAAGCCAATTCTTGAGCAGTACTTTACACTTCGATGGGGCGAAGCTCAAGCCATACTTAGATGCTTCAACCGCCAAACGATCCAGAATGAGTTGCACACTCTTAGGATCGCCATCAAGTAAGGCGATATCATCAGCATAATCTAAGTCGGTCGCGCGTTCACCCGGTAGAAGCTCTAGGCCAAAATATTGGAGACCTTCTAGGGCATTCGACAGAACGTCTTCGATTGCGAAGTTGAAGAGGAATGGGGACATAGGGCAGCCCTGTCGCACACCGCTATTGACAGCGAATGAAGAGGAAAGCTTGCCATAGACCCTCACTCTGTCGGATGTATGAAGGTAAAGTGCTCGTAAGATGGCGGTATATTTCTCTGGCACCCCGTTCTTTAGCAAGCAACGCCATAAAGCAGGTCGATCAACGGAGTCAAAAGTGGCACGTATGTCTAGGAATGCAACGATAGTGGGCCTGTGATAAATGTGGCGATGTTCAAGGAGTTAGCGGAGCGTGAAGATTTGTAGTCCTGCGCTTAACTTCTTAGAATAAGGAAACTACTCATTAAAAGATATTTGAGATGTTCACTTCGTGACTTCGGAATTTACACCCACATAACGCATACCTACTGATACATGCACGCTGCTCATTTCCATTATGCGATACCTATAGGTTTTACCCATAAAAGTGAGATTAGCGTACAGGCTTGCACTCCAAGTAGCTGAAATGTCACGACACTAGCAGGTTATTCCAACGCAGTGTTATCGGTGAGCAACTAATGCCCGCTTAACGAAAGGTAGAGAAAACATACAGAGCGAATCAGTGCTGGATTCAACGGAGGCGCTGCCAAGTAATGACTTCTGGTAGATTTCGAGGTTATTTTCAGCCTGGAATGGAGGGTTTGCGTGTATATCTGAAAAAAGCGAACGGTCGTGCTGGTAGGAACATGAGCTGTGAGGACCCGGCAACTTAGTTCCGTAGTCTAGTTGCAGGGCGCTCGACTAGTATAGTAGGTGGCCAAAGTTCGAGTCTTGGCTGGGGCGGAAGTGGCTTAACTGGCATGGTTGAGCAGTAGGTCGTGGTAGTAAGCCTGTTTCTTCCTTTCGTAGTGTTCCAGTGAGACTTATTAGGAATGTAAGCGCTTTTCACACTCTTCGTGAAGAAGTGGAAAGAACCGCGTGCACCAGTTGTGTTAACTGGCTACGTTGCCTCCAAGACCATAAGTAACCTAATGTCATGCGTTGAGGTATACGCAAAAGTGTGTAAAAGGGGTGAGCTGTTGAACGTTTCTCCGACAGTCGGAAACGTTCCGTTCGGACTCGTTTTGGAATCTCAGCAGTCTGTTGGCGGACTTTCGGGCTGGTAGGGTCCCCAGATGTATGGAATTGTACTAACGTGCAATCAATGGTGGTGGCAGAAGAGGTAAGGTGGTTAGATTATTCCAACAGAGAGGAAAATCTGGGGCAAACCGTGAGTTTGCGGGAGGAACCGCAATATTTTCTCTGCGAGCGCCCGATGAGGGACAAATATTTGCCACTCTGGCGCCCATCGGGCACTCAATCGGTCACATATCGGACGCCCATCGGACACCCAACAGGGGCTCCTCGGACACTGTTGCTGAGAGGGAGCTCTAGCATCGCGGTGTACTGGTGTTCCACGCGGTCTAGGTGTCACCATAGTGCATAACGTTAAACCTCCGGCACAGTGTCGCCATGCCGCCAATAAAGCACGGCAAGTTATTTCGTCTTAGGCGGGCGCTGAGTACCACTGAATCAGCAGTATTCTTGTCGGTATATAAAGCAGCCGTTAGGCCGCTTCTGAAGTATTATGTCCATTCTTGGGCACGGTACCTCCGTAGTGACGCCATGTGTATAGAAGTGATTCAGAAACTTGCACCAAAAATGATCGAATTTCAAGGACAGACGTCGTACGAAGATCGTCTAAGTGGCGTGGGATTGTTTTCCTTGGAACGGGGTAGGTTGAGAGGGGATTTGGTAGAGACTTTTAAGATCGTGAAGGGATACAGTGGTATTATTCCCCTTTCTGTTTGTGTTAGCTATGTCACACCACCTGCTCGGGCATCGCCTGAAGCTCAAGCTACATAGGGCTCGTTTGCACATCAGGGCAAACTATTATACGAACCAAGTAGTTAACATCTGGCATAAAAATCCTTCTTATTTAGTGGAATGAGAGTCTGTAGAAGCCTCCAAAAGGGGCTTAGATGAGTATTGGTCTGACCTTTTCCAAGAGATATTGTAATTCTAATGGAACAAGTAGTGTATTTTGAGGTTGAAACATGAACGTGCGAAGCTTGCTTTTGTTCTTGTTCCATTCCTCTGCAAAAGCAAGAAGTGTCAATCCCACGTCGAAGTGCCGGGGGCCGCTTCTCTTACCTGCACAAGCAACTGGACGCTTGTTAGGCAAAAGTCTCTATCGTCCGTTCTACCTGACCTGACCTGACACATTCCGCAAGTTGCACTTGCGTCGTCTCGCAGCGTAAACCTGCTTACTTTGGCTGTTCCAAGATTCATGTAAGACGGTCCAGATGTTTGGTTTACGATATGTAAGGTCGAACTGGGGCAATATGACGGACCGTCAGAGGCAAAACCAGCTCGTCCTATGCCTTCCTGCATCGGTTTTGACGCTGTTAGAGGACATTCTACTCTGCCCATCGAATGAGGTAATTTATAAAACGACAAAACAAGCGATTTCAAAGAGTTACATCCCAGGGCAGAGCTTGATTTGAATAGCTCAGTGGTCTCAAGCTGGGAGATGGCAAGCCGTCGGCGTTGCTTCGCGAAATGCAGCGCCTCGCTGGTCCCCTATTCTTGAACGAAGAAGGGATAAACGAACGTTGGTTTGAACCGCTCCCAGAGTCGTTGCTGGTTATGCTGTTCATGTTTCTGGTCACGCCCCTGTCAGGACTAGCTACCAAGGCAGACGCGGCGTTCGAAAGTTTTCCGCAGCAGAAGGCCAATAGCTCCGGTAACGTATTGTCACCAAGGAAAACCGAGTTTCATACTTGCTCCAAGTCGTCAGGAGGACCTCACCCTAAACACGGGGAATTGCCCTGCTTTGCTGCAGAGTAACATCAATGAGGGTTTCGCCGCAAAATGTGCCACGGTCAGGTGCTGAGCACGTTTCGGCTACCGATCATTGCGGCTCATCTGTGCCTGCACCAAGTACGTCTCGTTCGACACGAAAGCGAATCATTTTCCCTGCGCGTTCTTAGTCAGAAAATATTAAATCCGTCGAATAAGTATATAGGTATCTACGCCAATATGGTGGAAGAGCTAGACTTTGTCGGGCTCCCTGCCTTAGGCACCACTCAGCCGCTTCATGGAAAGCAAATAGCCGCATAATAGCATAACCAACGTATCCGTCATTCACCAAACAAATCGCTTGTTTAACGTTAAGGATCAACGTCCTTCCATCAGGTTCCCCGTTGACACGGGAGCGGACGTCAGCGTCATCAATGCGAACGCGAAAGACAAGCACTTCAAGCCTACGTACAACCTGCGTGCGGAAGGCGGTTTTCCAACAGCTTCAATCGCGCAGCGCATGATAAACCCGGACCTCCATCTCTGTCGAGGCTTTCAGTGGGTCTTCATGGTTGCGTCTGTACCCATTGCAATCATCGGTATTGACTCCATCCAACGTCTTGGATTGCTGGCTAATGCTGGTCGTCACAGACTTAAACTACGGTACAAAACTAGATGTTTCACGTGTCCTTTCAGATGCCCCGATAATTAATCCTGTTTTTCGGATCGCAAACGCACCGTCCGACTACTTGGGCCTCCTCTCGGAATATCGTACGAACACGCCTACACATGTGAGCAGCTACACGCCACTATTCTTAAATATTTCTGCAGCTTCTTCCTCATACTTCACTCACCTGATTCGCCCTGTGCACACAACCTCGGACTAGTTCCACACCAACATACTCCACATTAGTGATCTGGTACTTATCTTTACATCTCGTATACTGTAGACATAGACCTCGTACCACGTTTGGGCCATATGGGCCCACCCTACTGACTTTATCTGTACTGATGTCGCTCTTGATGCTGCTAATCATGCTATCACGTACAATATTACAATATGCTGATCATGCCCGAAAGGCGTGCCTTGCTTTGTCGAAAATAATAAATATTTATTTATTTAATACCCGCGATTGGTCCTACCGCCTGCAAAGCTTCCAGCAGTCACGACAGAGGCGGCGTACCACGTTAGCAAGCGCGGTCAACAAGTTAGCGCACGACCAAGACGGCTTACTTCAGGCAACCTATGGGGTGCACGGGCTTCATTCCACCATATGATTCAGCTCGGTATCGTCAGACCATCCAGCAGCCCATGGTCGTCACCGCTCCACAAGGTCGCGAAGTAGGTCAAGGGACACTGGTGTCCTTGCAGCGACTATAGAAACTTAAATACCGTCAGCACGCCTGATCGCTATCCGATCCCACACATCGTGGATCTCCAGTCCGGCGGGTAGAATTAGCTTCAGTAAAATCCACTTGGTACGTGCATACAACCAGATTCCGGTAGCAGAAGCGCACATAGCTATATCTGCTGTGACAACTCCATTGGCTTATTCAAATTCATGCGCATGCCATTCGATCTGAAGCATGCTGCGCAAACGCTTCAGCGCTCCATCGACCAAGGTTTTCGCGGCTTAGACTTCGCTCAAACTTTTCTCGACGGCATTTTAATCGCAAAGTCTTTACGAGAAGTGTACACGCGTCACCTATGAAGGCCTTTAGATCGTTTATCTCAATACGGGGTGACGAGTAACGCAGAAAAAGGTTCGTTTTGTGTCAGCTCAGTCAAATTCCTTGGCCGTGGTACCTCATCTGTAGGCGTAATGTCAAGGCAGGCTAAAATTTAAGCCATCATAGACTACCCCGGGCCACATTCTTTCAAGCAGCTTAGGCGGCTTGAGGGACTTGTCAATTTTTACCGACGGCAAACACTAAACTGCGCGTTGCTGATGCACTCCCGAATGGAAACTCAAGCAATTCAAATTTCCTGCTGCAGCGCGCGCCGCTTTTAAGTCGCTGAAAGCGGCTATCGTTAACATAGCTTCTATAGCACAACACGATCCGGCAGCGCCACTGTCCCTCTTTACTGGCGCCTTGGACGTGGTAGTCGGCGCTGTTTTGCAGCAACGCGTAACCGATACATGGCAGCACTTAAAGATTTTCTCTAAACGCCTACAACCTACCGAATCTCGCTACAGTACGTTTGGTAGAGAACTACTAGCCATAAATCCAGCGACACGTCACTAGCGACGCTTCTTAGAAGGCTGCTGCTTTGCCGTCTGCGCCGACCACAAACCTCCGACTTACGTGCTCGGCTTGACTACCGACCGATACGCTCCTAGGGTGGGGCGCCACCTTGATTATGTCGCTCAGCTTACGATCGATATACAGCATGTCTCAGGTGTGCACAGCGCCTTCGCCGATGCAAGTTCCCTCAATCCGAGATATCTCCGCTGACGCTGGAACTGCTATTGACTTGGAAGCCTTGAACGGAGCGCAACCCCTTGATCCTGAGGTTGACATAATAAGCAGGTCTCCCTCAGCGGACAAACGGCCCGTGCCGCTGACATCATCAGACGGCACTACGCTTTGCCATTTATCGTTCCAAGCAAGGTGCACGGCTGGTCGCTGCCAGACGTTCGTGCATAAATTAAACTCGTAGCCACACGGTTCGTCTGGCGCAACTTCAGTCGTGACGTTCGTACTTGGGCCGATGCTTGTTTTCCGTGTGAACGCGCGAAAGTGCATTAACACACAAAAAGCCCAGTAGGAACAATTCCCACGCAAGATGCACGTTTTCACCACGTGCGCGTCGACCTCGTAGGTCCCCTGCCGCCTTCAGAAGGCTCAGCATATCAATTTACCGGGGTCTATGGCTTTAGTAGACGACCGGAAGCTATTCCTATACCTATCCGCTCTTCGGAAACGGTAGCGAAAGCTGTTCGTGAGCGCTGGGGAGCTCAATAGGGTCGTCCCTCTATTGTGCCTATCGACCGAATGTCAGATTTCTCGTCGATGTTTATCACGCTGCTTAAAGATTTAGGCAATCGGCACGTTCAGACGACCTCGTACTATTCGGACGCCAACGGCAGGGTGGAGCTTTTTCTCCGCAAAGTGAAGGTCGCGCTACGTGCGCACGCAGACACTTTACGGTCTGAAGCACTTCCGCTCGTACACCTAGGCATAAGAAACGCTGTTAAACCCGATTTCGACGCAGCACTAGCGCAGCTAGTCTACTGCTGCACGCAGCGGTTGCCCGAATAGCTGGTAGCACCCACCCGTCTACTTCCTCTTTTGACGACGGAAAGTACACAGGTCGATTAGCTCACCAGATGCGTGAGCTACTTCCACTCTCTTCTCCATGGCAGAAGACACCAGTGTACGTGCCTGAGAAGCTGTCTACGTGTCCACAAGTCCTTCTTTTTGCAGACGGCGTTCGACATCCACTACGGTCGCCGTACCTAGGACTTTGCAAAGTGCTCCACCGCGCGTATATAACGTAAACTGTTGACCGCGGGGTCGGTGCAAATTCGTCACCATCGACTATCTAAAGCCTGCTTTTATGGAAGAAACCACCTCGTATACTTTTTGGTGGTGCTTCTTGCGACGCCACAGCTCACCATAACAGCTTTCAACATCCTAGTGCAGTTCAACCAGACCACGATCCCGGTCTACAAGCATCAGCCATTCCGACGTCTCCCAAATCTAGCCCACCGTCTCCCACAATCAGTCGCCGTGGTCGGTAGGTGCGTAAGCCCGTACATTTTTCTGCCAATATCCAGTGTAAATACGTTTGTTTTTGTAGATATTGTAGATATTTCCCCGTGTTTGGTCGATTAAGGTTTTGAACAAAAGAAGCAAAAACTTCTAAAACAACTGTTCTAAAAGTATTCAAAAACACTAAAAGCTAAACACACAGATCATTTGCACTTTCTTCCTAACGTTTCCTGTACGTTTTTCTAATGTTTTGTTTCCACATGCCCCAACCCTCCCATTCAATCGACTGGCCCACATGAGCAAGGTTTTCGAGCACCCTGACGGGAACGCTGGTCGTTTTTCCGCGGGATGGTTGTCGCTTCTTGGTGAGACGATGGTCGGTTTGGCGCGGGGTGGGTTGCGGCTGGGGAGATACAACTCCCAAGGGCACCGTTTGGCAGCAGCGGAGGTTGAGGTCCTGTCAGCCCTTCCTGGACTAGCCAGTTTTTTGTAGTCCGGCAAGCTCCCCCAACGGCCCGCCGAAATGCACCCTGCCCTTTAATCGATAAATAATAAACCACAAACGGCACCCTGGACTTCGGATTCCGGTGAACACCCATTCGGCACGATTTTGCCCTACGCTCCTTGATCCATCTGTTTTATCGAAAGCTTTCTATGTTTAGCCTCCTAGGAGGAGCGCGTTCTGTAGAGCAAAAAATGCTAACTGCTTTCTTTTATGTAATATTTACTTGTTGATTCATCGTACACTATGCGTTCGTATGTTAATCTTTTGTACAACAGGCTCGACACTGGACCGCATGTAAGTTCCTGCGCTATCGTGCGTCCCTGTCTTGCTACATCCGTCTGCGTCTTCCTTTAGCCCATCGAATACAGTCCGCTGTGTCAGACTTCAATTGCTCTCTGGTAGTCGAGCATACGTTCGAGCACCGTCACGGACTAATATTTACTATTCCTACAGTCCAGACATGTCCACACATACAATCATCCACCATTTGGCTCACTGGATTTTTATATTCGGAATTCCGTCGTATATTCACGCCAATCGGAAGCCTCGTTTAAGTCCTACAAAATGAAAACCCTGCTTATTAATAAAAGCATGGCCGTCAGCCAGTCGACAGCTTATCTTCGGCAAGGAAACGGTCAAATAGGGGGTCTCAACGCAGATCTGTGGAACGTAATCATTTTAACGTTAAACTCCAAAGGTTTCCCCAGCCCCCAATGGGAAACAGTACTTCCACACCCAAAACGTTGCACTGTTTTCCAAAGTGTTTGCAGCGGTCCCGCTTGACGCTGCATTGTGTGCATCGTGTGACACCTTGCGTGTGTGCATTCATATGTGCCCTACTCATGGACTGTGTTTGCGACGTGGGATAATTTGAGCGCTTTGCCACCGTGGGTATGGCTTGCACGTGTGCACAAGTACAAGGTGTCACATGGCGCACGCAATGCAGCTTCAAGCGTGACCGATGCAAACATTTGTGGGAACGACGCAACGAATTGAGAAAAGGTATAGACGTGCTTCCTTCTGTACGATTGTTGTTGTGCACCGCCACCAATGCCACTCCACAAGAATGGACGTTTTCTTTTACTCGAAGGTCAATCGCTGGTACCTCCTTGCCAAATTGGTTGCTGTCCTCGGGTCCAGTACATATGAAATAAAATCACAGATCCTCAAACTACGATCCTGTTGTGAAAATGTCAGAGCTATTGAATGTAAGCCGTTTTAGGCTCATTTGCGCTTACCTTACGGACGTGAGGAAACAATCTAGTTGCAGCCTTTGGCTCCTCGTGGGGACCAAACATATTCCCAATGACATTCATAACAGAACCAAAGCTGTAACCGAACCTATAGCGCCAAGCAGCATAAGCCCATCGGAGTGTTTGGGTCATCTATTTCTTACAATTCATCCACTGAACCCACTTACACCCTAACAAACTGAGAACCAGAATGTTCTAGAGCAGGAATCACAGCAACATTCATTCAACCAACAACATGTATGCGCCTATGGATTAGGTAAGCTTGATGGGTAACCCACTGCAATGTTTGTGTGCCACCGTCATTTGCAGGTCGGGGAGGATGTTATGACCTTTTCGTTTGTCACGCATTGACCGTACTTGTACTTTCTTCAATACACACTATATTTTGATTTATAGCCCATATACTTTGATTATCAGATGAGTAAAGCTGTATGACTCTGGCGTTCGTCTCCTTCCCTGTCCGAACCGACGCCCTGGTCTGCTACTCGTATCACGAACAACTGTGGATACGATGAAATATGCGCTACAGCAAGCAGTATGATTTTGTTCGGATGGAGGTCATTCTTTCGGCTGACACCCGATATCATCAACCTTCTGTTTGACTCACATGTGCGCTCCAGCTTTCAGTTTGTCTTTCAGGCAGGTTACCCACGCACTAAATTTGAGCACGGTTTGATTGAAAACTTTCAGAGGCATGGTACAAACTTAATCCGTGTTTTGGAACTTGTCTTACTCCGTTCGACTACAGCTTTATGAATCTGTTCTCTCGCGGCTACCGTCGTCGTCGTGGAGAGCTAATTTATACGAGGCGCCTATTCATGGGCGGGCTTGGTAGTGAGCGCCAGCCATTTTACCAACTCAACCGAGGTAGCGCAAGGCGCAGGCACGGCTGGAAACCGAGAAGGCTCCACGTCCCTCCGGAGAGCACTTTATCCACCCGAGAGCTGAACGACTGGAACACATTACCGGATGCTATGGTCAGGGCTACTGCTGAAGAAAGCTTCAAGAAGCCGTGGGATTTACACCTGCTTAACATGACGGAGCTTTGTTGTTATTGGTGAAATTGTGCTCACCTACTGTGACACTCGCTATCTCTATAAGACGCACCATCTTCACACTGATCGCGAAAGAATAAAGTTGACAAGGGTTATTCCATCCGCTTCCTACTATTCGAGAAATTCGAGGTATCACGCGCAGTGGTGACTTCCTGGAATTCACTGCCATGGCACGCGGTGTTGTCACCAACTATGGAATAGTTCGAATACCATTTGGCGCTCTTGTCTTACAGCTCCTAACTTTCCCCTTTGCTTAGTGGCTAGTTCGTCTTATTGCAGTATTAAAGCTGCTACTTTTTGTTGCTAAACGCTTTTATTACTTTGGTAATTTTATTTTTTATTTAACCTGACCGGAACTGCGGGAACTGCCAAAGCATGTCGCGTGGTTGACCTTGGTATGATTCGCGCGTGCTGATCTGATCATTCTAGCTCCAAGGTGCCGCGACTACTAATATCCAGAAGGCACCACGGAAGGAACACCCATGACAATTTTCCAACCGTACCAGTCCCACTTGAACTTGAACTTCGTTGGATAAGTTCAAAGCAGCTTGCAGCCAGTCTTCCTGTTTAAGGCCAGTTACGGATCCACCTAGTAATTTGCAGCGTGACTGTTGCACCCGCTAGTATCACGAAAGTTGTACCGGCCTCCGAGCAAAGCAGTACAAGAGGCTACCATCCAGTAACAACTTTCTTCTTAGTTGTGATGAACGCTGCGCTTAGAAAAAAAGCGCCCAGCTTCCCTCTCCGCACAAGTGACCAAAAGGTGTCCGCTGGTAAGAACTTTGGACGTCCAAGCTTGACCAATTTTTTGCCCCCGGCCCTCTTAATTGGACACTTTTTGGAAGAGTTTTGGTCACTCAAACTAATTCGTGCGCAGCTTTAGTGAAGCCCCACAATCTCTTCCATTAATCGCGTCTACTCAATGCTGAGTTTCGTGAAAAACCATTTTGAAACGTTCATGCAGCATTAAATGAAAAAGGTGTATTGTGAAGCGAATAAAAGGACATAATGAAATGCCGGTGTATAGGGTGCAAAAAAATTCATGCTTAGCGTAGCATCGGGAGCTTTGGCTTTAAGCTCCAGTGCACTGGGTTGAAAGCCGGCAAATAGCAGGTCATTCAGCAAATTGTGCAAGCCAAAGTGAACCAATAGAAAGCTTTGCTAATGTGATGTCAGTGGACGGTGAGCATCTGCACGCAGAGAAATACACCACAATATTATTACATCTGAACGCAGTGGCATACTTATTTGGGTGATGTGCCTGTGCATTGTCTAGGTACAAAACGCTGAACTCGAATCGACTTGTAATTGGAGAAGAAATTAAAGCATCTTGCCTGCGCCGGATAACCGAAACATACGCTATAGAAGCTTATTCCATATGTAGAGAAGATGAATATAAGCCTTGCAAAAGGCTCGACGCAATTGCATTTATTACGGTTATTCATTAGCGCGAATGGTAATGAACAGGCACGTTGTATGACAGTGTATATTCACCGTTGTCTAGCCACCGTGGCCTGCGGTAGTACGATGAAAAAGGACCTCCTCCGTGGAAGTCAAGGCACGTTGGATACTTTCGTGAGGCATGTAAAGCCACCGACGGAGCCGCACTTTTACCTCCTCACCTGTTCTGCCATGTAGCCCCATCCGTACTATTGTATCTACAACATGGATAGCAGGTGACCTATTGCTGACCAACCGTCCGTTTTTCTTTTCTTCCTTGTGTTGAAGGATAACATTACTTGCACGGAGCACCTCTGAGGACATACCTACGATGCTCACCTGGACGCAGCCTCAACCCAGAACGAAGAACTCACCATCACTTTGGAATCCTGACACACTAAAGGAACCCAGAAAACAAATCAAATCAATACAAGTCACCTGAGTCATCCGACCAACAGCTCTAACCACTTGCGGTCGACTCCGCAGGAGACTACACAACCATGGGAAACAAATAGGCAAAACCTGACTGCGAATATCCGCGAGGGTAATCGGTCAGATGCAATCTTGTCAATGTCATATCATCAGTCGGCAGTGTTCCAGGACGTGGTGGGTCTTCGTCTGGCAAACGTTTTCCGTACAAAAAACCACAAATGTCTGTTTAACATTACTGCGAACTAGTGGATGTGACGCCCCTCAATAAAGCCACCGCCCCAATCACACGCTGGCAACTTGCCCGATACCACATTTACAAATACTATGCATATATCTGCTTTCGTACGAACACGCCTAGATTTTTGAGCAGTTACATGCCACTATTCTTAAACCTTCTTGCAGCTTCTTCCTCATGCTTCATTCACCTGACTTGTACTGTGCACGCAACCTCATCGGAATAGTTCCTCATCGACATACTCCATAGTAGTGATCCGATTCTTAGCTCTACACCTCGCATACTGCGTACAAAGGCTTCGTACAACCTTTGGGCCAATGGGACTACACTACTGACTCCATCTGTACTACTCCCGTGCTTGGTGCTGCTAATCATGATATCATGTACAATATTGCAATACGCTGAGCATGCCCAAAAGGCGTGCCTCGCTTTGTCGAGAATAAAATATTTATTTATTTGTTTATTTATGATTGCCCGGGTCCATCTAAATAAATAAATGAATAGTTTATTCTCGGATTTGTCGTGACACACCAAACCAGGCGTGCTCGATTATTCCCAAAGCAGTTTTGTGCCACCATGGCGCCAGTACAATTAGTTAGCCAGCTAGTCCGTAAAAACAGCCTTCCTGATGTTGTGCACTGCTGTCGAAATGGTATCTCCGCCGCTCAGGGCGTAGTAGTGAAACTAGAGTAAAAGCATAAATAAACGTCGTCACACCAGCTGGGCTGTTGTAGTGCGGCTCTCTAGCCGTCGATCTAATGATTGCAACTCCTGCAACGTCTTCAACGGAACTGCTACAGGGGGCGCTCTGATCTTGACGTCAGCTGACAAATGAAAGCGAATGGTGGCCATCTCTAACTTCAAGACGTGATGTTGCTCCCCGAGTTCTAGCTTTGTCGCTGGCATATTCCGCGTAATACTCCCGCATATACTGCTTAACTTGCAGAATCGACTGGTGCAAAACACGCAGTTCCCTTGTTACAGAATAATCCTGCTGCGGTAGAGCAAGTTGGGAGTTGAAGCCAAAGCGTTCAGTAAGTAGCTAATTATCTTACCTTGACGCGAGCGGACTTGTAATTGGAAGAACATTCTCCAAGGCAGGCAGAGCGATCTGCTGTGGGACGCCTTCCTCCATATCCCACATCGGAGGAGGCGGGGAGGACGGGATGGCCCTAGCCCCTGGATGTGGTGCAAGCTGGTGGATCTTCCTTTGCGTTTTGAAGTCCGGTCGCAGGACAGGAAAGCTGAAAATGGTATTGCAGAAGTTTTACTTACAGGCGTCTCTTCCCGCCCAGCTCCATAGGCGGTGTACCTTCAGTTAACGGAGGATCGATGGGATCCTCCAAGAATCCTCCGAGGCGTTTGGGCTATTCATACTCAGCTGCAAACCTTTATAACAGATTATGACATACCAGTTAAGTGGCTAGTTTTCACAGCAAAGCCTTTCGCCGCCGCAGGTGATGTTTTACCACAAAAGCAAACCATCGGTTTTCTTGGAAGAAAACCATGCCACAGGATTGTACTAGTGTCTAACATCCACTTCCAGTGGGCGACAGCATTTGAGTAGTGTTCTCAAACTCGATGATATGGCACATGCGTAACCTTGTCATTGTATAGTAATTGTACAGAAATAAACATTCACATTCACACACTTCGACCAGTTATGTGAAAACTGCATAAAATCAGTCTTGCCAGCAGCATTTGATGGGAAATCAATGAGTACAGTCCACAGATTGTTAATGCAAGGGCTGCCAAAAAGTATAATGCGTCTGAATCTCTATCGAAATTTGCACACTACGTACAAGTGCGGCTTGTAGAGAGCAGGAAGGAAGTCATTTATCAGCCCCATCACTTTTCGCTCACTGTAGGAAGCATGTAGATTGATGCGGCAATGTCCCAGTCACTGTCATGTTCAACAAAGCAAGATACATGCCTGTACAGCTGGCTTGCAGAACTACCTCCTCGTGTTGCCAACAGGGTGGTTCGGACGTATCGCGTTCCAGAGAAAGAGTTGGCGGCAGTGTTGAGAAGGTGCTGGGTTTTCGGCTGGTAAGCGTTCTCCCTATATAAAGCCACATATGTCCGTTTAACAACAATGCAAGGTGACGGACATGACTCACTAATAGATAAAGCCGCTGCCACTTGCTTCCCCTCGCTGGAGCATTGAAATCCTTCAGCTCGGCGCCGAATTACTGGAAGTATTGGCCCCTGTTTGACAGACAACCAAACGAAAGGCGTATGGACCGAGCAATCGGCCCCCCGCCTACCAATTAGCGCGGTTCCCTGAATTCGCCCCGCTGCCTTGCAGGTCATGTCTATGCGACCGAAGGCTCTGAGTGGGGCCCCCAACTCAACCGCTTCCTCGGCCTGGTCAACCGGGAAGCTGTATGCCCACATAACACACGAAATAATGTATTTACAACTCTGCTCATGTCTTGCGCTATCTGAACGCTCTCTCCTTGGCCTGGGTGCTGGCGGCCGGGCATGCTAAACCAAACTCTACCGCACCGCCAGCCACGTGCTTCGTTCCACGTTTATTAAACCATGATGTTCGTGGCAACCCCTTTTAATTTCGAGTCTCCAAGCGTACATTGCAAATAAAAGCGCTACATTTGGCCTGATCAATGAACTGCTCAAAACCGATTACACCCATTCTAATACCAACAGCATCTGGTGGTCATGAATTATAGAGCGTAGTGTACATGTGACAGAGTTTCGTCAACGCGTTTTTGAAACGGGATAGGGTGGGTGCATTAATTACATGTTCAGGGAGGCGTTTCAAGGCTGTGACACCCTAAGGGTGGAAAACTCTCACCGACATTCCAGTCGGCTGTAATGCGTGGCCAGCTTAAACAGCTAATCGCTTAGCGGCGTGCTTTGTTTGGGTATCAGAATGGGATGGCATGGGTGTTTGTTGTTTCTCAGGGTCTGGTACACTATTAGGAAATTGCCCCTTAGACGCCGATAACGTCCACCGTTTATTTTGCTAGTCTTCAGCCTTAGTGGGTGAGGGAGGCTGGTAAAACCTCTGACGCTCTTCGTTGCCCTACGTTGTGCCGTATCACTTGCGGTGAGATGGTGCTTGAGCCAGGGTTGCCAGGCATGAATAGCGTATTCCGCTTGTGGCCTCACGTAAGCACAAAGCATTTTTGGGAAGACTGAATGATCCAACTTCCCGAAAGCTCTGAAAAGAAAGCCGAGCTACGGGTTTGCTTCCTTATATGCCTTTTCGGTCTACCGCAAACAGCAGAGGTCATCATGAACTACACTCCGGGACCGCACTCAGGAGAGGCCCGCTGAAGAATTTGTGGTCCTAAGCGGTACTTGTGTGTACTCTTGTGCCGTATACTGAGAACTTCGCACTTGGTGACGTTGAAATGCAGCATGTCCTCGAGGGACCATGGGTACGCTTCGCGCAGGTCCTCCTGTAACGCTGTGTGGTCTTTCACTGCAGCTACAGTACGACATACCTTTAGATCAGCAGCAAGCCGCAAACAGTTAGAAGAGAGCACGCTCAAGAGATCATTTATGAAAACCAGGAACCAGCGGGTTCCAAGTACCGCGCCCTTAGGTATGCCGTACTAAACTTCAGTGGATTTCGATAGGTTGCTGCGAACCCTCACTTTCAGATGACGTTGCAAGAGCAAGTCTCCTAGCCGGTCCAGACCAGGATGGTAGATTACATTTTTCTAGAGTGGGTGGAGTAGAATGCTATGGTCTAGACGGTCGCACGCCTTTCAGCAATCCAGGTGGACCACATCGCCTCCTATACTAGCATCCACAGCTTCCGTCCAGCTTGCACGTGTAATCAATAACTTTATAGTAAAGGACTAATTTTGTCAAACTCCGTTGCTTTAAAACGAGAATTTTGTGGTTCTCCAGGTATCCCGTCAAAGCCTTAGCGATAATGGACTCCATAACCTTGGAGAGCACTGAAGTAGTGCTATCGGGCAAAAGGTTTCTGGTTCAGCACGGCTGCCGCTTTTGTAGACTGGCGTGTTGATTCCTTCTTCCACCTCGTGGGGACGTGCATCTCCTTCAGACACCGTTAAAAGAAAATTGCTGGTAGCGTCGCTTAACTCATGGAAGCAACTTTCAGCGTCTTTGGGCGAACGCCGTCCGCATCCGGGGAGCTGGACTTGCGCAGTAACATCCGCCTATTCGGTACAGCTGCGGAGGCAAACGCTATGTGATTAAGCCCTGATAGCGGCGTTATCTGCTTAGGCAGCATGTATGCTGATTGCACGCTTTGGAAGGTACGGCCATCTTGTTGGCCAAGAAATTTGGCCGCTTCTCGTGTGGTTTAGGATAACCCGCATGTTGTGTGCGGAGGAGGAATACCGCGGTTAATAAGGCGTTAATTGTTTACGTGGCTGTATAGCAGTTTGGGGTTGGAGCAAACGATTTCCCCTAGACCTTGTTGGTTCTTCAGTTTATCCTCCCGGACGAGTTTGACACAGCGGTTCCTTTGTATGGTGTAGACAACTTAAGTGTCGAAGTTCGGGTAGACTATGTAGGTGCGCCATGCCAAGTCCCTAATTTCTATGCAGTTACCTGTCCTGCTCCTTAAGGAAGACTTCAAGATTTAAGGCCGGTAGATTTTGGTTTCAGATGTGCTTGCCACGAGCTTGATAAATAGAGTGACGTATATTCCACAGCCTACCTCAGGGGTCAATTCCGCTACGAATGACCAGCTTGTTGCATCAATGAGGTCGGACAGGTCGTCATAGTTGGTTACGACATGATATTCCTCGGCGTGCTCTTTAGGATAACCCGTGTACCACATATAATGAAACGCTAGCGTTGCATGATCCCTGCGGCCTAGAGGTGTATCGGTTATCATTCGTTCCACCTCAGTTCTTCTTTGATGAATATTGGGTCGAATATGGATGGTCTGTTAGTTTTCCTGATTCTGGTGGGCGTAGTGCCGTGGCTATAAAACGGAAAGTCTGAAACCAGATACTGCAGGCCTGCTTTGAATTGCGTTCTTGGTGTGGCCTGGAATTCGACAGCATGTAAGTTGAAGTCACCGGTCATTAGAATGTGACTGTACTTTCCTTTTATCACTTGCCTCAACGCAGCCACCCAGTTGCAGTCCATCACAGGAGTAGATGAGGTTGAGCGGTAAACAACTACCAATAGGTCAAGATCGTTCCATCTCAGTCGGAAAACACCAAATTGAGCCAGGTGCGCCCATTCCCGAAGCGTTTATGGGTTCGCATTGCAGGTTGTTACGGAAGCAGAGAGCTACCTCCCCCCCTTTGCCATCTCGATCCTTCCGGACAATGGACACGCCTGGTGGCGCTCGGCATCCGTTATTGCACAGCTCAACCTCCTTTCAGTGACAGCGAGGCGATCCCAAATGCTGACGCGTGTCAAAGATTTAATTCAGCTAATTTGCTGAGTAGACCTTGGGCATTTGTGTACAGGTATGGGAGCTTCTCGGAGATCAAAAGTGGATTACATTGGATGGATGAAGCAAGTGAATTTACGCCGACCAATACAGTGTCTGCGATTGTTTCTTTTTTGGATGGGTTGCTGACACTCAAGACGAATTTGGATAAGTGGGCAGGTTGCAGATGCCTTAGATCCCGGCGTTTGCTTGTGCTCCGCTGTGGCCCACCGGACGTTATGGCTACAGTTGAAACTGACCTCGAGTCCGGTCCTACAGTTGGCGTTTTCGTTGATTGTTGTGCCTCCACCGAATTGTCATTAGAAGGTGCTGGTGCTTCCGCTGCTTCCAGAAAAATTTCTGTGGACAGCCTGCTACGGAATTTAATCCAGTTCTATAGAAGGGATTGTGCCGTTAGTTTGGTTTGGAACACAAGTTTTAACAGCCTGGGCCCGCACCTCTTATTGTTTGGTGCTATGAGGATCCTTGTCAACGAGATGGCCATGACATTTTTGAGAGAAAGAGCTTCCCGGATGTAGTGCCATGACTCGCGGTCGTGCATCTGGGCATCGTTGGAAGAGTAATATGTAAGCTTAGCAGCACCGTGGACAATCACTATTTGCTTATCTTGCTTTTTTCTGTACTTTTCTTTGTTAACGAGATCCGCTGAACGTTCTTTCCACGGGATTTCAGGTAGTATGCGCACTCTACCTGAGCCTTTGCGAAGACGACTCGCAGACAGCAGAACGGCCTCTGTCCCGTCCGCAGACGTTAAGGTTACCCGGAGTAACCGTGGTTTACCGTAGTGCGACGCGTTTGGGTGACGCGAGATGCTTTTTACTGTCGTGGGATCAGCATGGACTTCGATTGTTGTACAGATGGAACCCCATTGAGTTCGAGCGTCCGTCAACCTACCTTTAATTGTATTGGATTTGGATTGAGGAACATTAGTGCACACATAGTTTAGGGCATCATGGTTGCGCCTGCTGGCCACTGGTTTTTGATTTGGAGTATTAGTATCCCGTGTTTGTGGTAAAACTGTGAACGGCACTGAGGGGACCATCCGGGCTGCGACACTTTTACTTTTCTGTAGTCCGGGCACCAAGGTTACCGGTGCCCTTTCCGGCGTTTATTTGGCGGCACGCGATGCGTACGCTACCGGGTTGTTCCCTCTGGCTGGTTGCCTGTAGCTTACGGCCTGCTGTATGGCTAGCAAATGGTTAGGTGCAACACGCGGTACAGAACTTGAGGCAGGCGCGCTGCAGGCAATGATTTTACTTACAAGAAAGGGAGAATGGAGTTGGTACTGCTGAAAGCTGAGTCGTTGGGTATGCTTAAGACGCATGGCTCTCTTCATCCGCCTGCCTAGGGAATTCGGGGTGTTATTTTCCCATGAAATTGTAGGTCCGTTTCCTCCTATGGGTGTAACCCCGGCGCTCAGCAGTTGCTCGACCGCTTCCGTTAGCCTTTCACGCTTTTCAGCGGCACAGCTAAACAGCTAACAACTGGGATAGAATTGCATACTTAAAAGAACTACAAAGCCGCTGCCGTTTCGTTTCCGTTGGCCCCGTCCCAAGGCTGTTAGTTTGATAGGATTTCAAACACATGGTACGCACCAGACGAAGCTTTCCATTTTAGCACATGATTCGCATTTACTCTTCCTACGTGAGATGTTCACAGTAGGCGTGCTGTTTTAAGGTCACTCCTTTGTTAATTCAGCTTCCCCCGTCAAGGTAAGCTTGAGTAAGCGTGGCGTGCTGGCTGCACCCCATGTTCCTTTGTACGCGAACGTTGAAGTTCTAGTTGGTTGATCCAGCGCCGCTAGGTCCGGTTGGTTTGGGACCCAGTAACTGAGGCTACACACCGGTGAAAACAGATCGCAATATCGCAGTTTCCTTCACGGATGCGCCGACAAACGCCAAATTGGAATAGGCTTAGGCTTTTCGGGCTGCCTCGCGAATCCTGCACCGAATGTTAGTACACTGTACAAACTGAATGAGTTATCCACGTATTCAATCGCAGATGGCAATCCAATCGGTTATTGATGGTTAAAGCTTTAATGGTATTAGATAATTCCACGTATGTGAGCGCACTGTGCAGCGCTGGTATCTCCGGTTCGAAAGAGCCTGTCGAGACTAAGCTGCGAGCAGCTAGAAAGAAGTTAGAGACGATTATTCCAAATGAACCTAGAGCACACATGTTAAGCGGCTGATCCACACCAGCAGACGGATAAAGAAAGTCAAAGGCTACACGTTAGCGTGGGAACTTACAAAGCGGTCGAGTGTAGAGCCGGTTGAAAGGAAGGTTAAAACAACAAAGAACAAGGTACAATTGGTCAGCCATTAAATAGTACGTACAAGGTAGAAGTTATCCATTTGGGCAATACAGGACAAGGGGATGCGAAAAGGAATCGAGAATACTTATCAGTTACTGTTAACAATGAGCGGTTGGGTAACGTGGACGCAATGGGTCACTTAAAGTCTATGATAACTTCTCGAATAAAGCTGTGGCTTTAGTTATTTTGCCATAGGGTGGGTTGTAAAGACGGGGTTTAAATTCGGCGCGCAACTTGCATCTTGAGATGAAAGACTTGACGTCAAGGAAAAATGGAAGCTCATTGGCAGGCAGGATATGGCACATTCGCTTAACTCCAGGTTTACACAACTAGTCAAACAATTTGCCTAAATCAGCTGGCTCATAGAAGCAGATAAATAGGTCAGTGCTAACACATCAGCTGCGAAGTTCATTTTCCCTGGATGGTAATGTCAAACTGAAAAAGCACCTTCCTTGATTTTACCCTTCTTCCGATTTTTATAAATAAATGCAACGCAACACTTGTCAGTAAGTAGCATAAAATAGCTCCTGATGATGCGATGCTTCCACTCACTAAGGGTTTCAGAAATGGTAAGGAACTAGGGAACATTGACACAGGTCCACCTATTTTGTTCATTGAGGCTGCAATGTTTATCTACAAGACATCCGTTGCTACGACCAAGGGGAATTTGGGATCGACAGTGAACATCGCTGCTTTCTCCAGCCCATGCGTAAGATCGTCACAAGCCACCTTAACAGTTTCGTGGAACGGAAAAGTTAACTTGTAAGGAATACGATGAATTTAGCAGAAAAATTAATATCCAGTGAGGTTAATAGGCCAACATCCCGACGACTCGTGGTTGAGACGTAAGACCTTGCAGTGAAGGAAGTTCACGCAATGGTCCGAATGAGTCGGGATCGTGTCTGAGCTTGCCGTTGGATACTTCGAATCCTAAGACAGCAGTTTTCTGCACATTACTCTTGTCACGTATAAAAGTCAGCCCGTAGGGTTGTGCCATATGTAGAATACGCTCGAGATTGCAGTCATATATTTGGTGGATCATTTGGCAAATGTTGATGTCACCTACATGCACAGAAGTGTCGCCCAGCTGTTCGTGTTTAGTAAGACGCTTATAACGCTTTGGAAACACGCTCGACCGTTGGTAACGGTGCAGGGAATGCGACAAAACTGATAAACATTTCCATCAGATTCAAAGGATGTATACTGTTTCACTTTCTTTTATAGGTTATTGTGGATATGCACTTTGCAAGTCCAAAGGGCTATAAACATCGTACTGAGATACCCTTTCCACTAGTTTATTGATCCGCAGTACGTGAAACTCAAGGTAGGTGAACCGCTTGATGGTTTGGTTCAGCGCGTAGCCTCTAGTGGTAGCCCCGATAACGATTAGTAAAGGGACATCGGGTTGCAGGGTAGGTTTTATTTTGCAACGAAAGACTCGCTGTTACGTGGCTAGGAAAGACAACACCATTGACGCTCTAGCTATGGAAACGGGGAATACGCAGCACACAGGGCAGTCGAGCTATACTATGCGTTCGGTCGAGGGTGCCGTGGACTTTAGTGTTCGGAGCGTGCGTGGGTTGTATTAGAACGAGGGGGCTAAACGACAAAGAAGCTGCTTCGTAAGCTGCTTGAAAACCAACTAATGTCGGAGCTGAATAGATGGTGTGCTTTTGTCACATTCACTGCTAGCTAGGCAGTATGTCAGCTGTCGATAGAGGACCGAGAGCGGGACGATTAGATGTATGGTATGGCAGCGTATGACGGTTGACTAATATAACTACACAGAAAATGAAATAAGAAAATAAAGAGAAGTTGAAGCGACGCCCACAATATAGGTCCTGCTCGATGACAACTTACTTGTTTACTAGTGCATGAGGTCCGGAACTTCTGGAGGATCTGGGATTGGACTGAGGAACAGATTTCGCCCAAGACGGACGTAACAACCTACAAGGACCTACATGGAGCATGGTTGTACACCAAAGGGACTCAACTGCAATCACCACAACCGTTGTCCAGTATGGAGAGCTGGACACATCTTCACACTCTCGCAAATTGTACATCTGAAAATCTAGACAGCAGATAGTTTGATATTTTGCTCACCTGGACACACGACAAATCGACTATTCGCGCTGTTCTTATCCTCAACCGGCCTCAAGAATTATGGCGACCATGATCAATTTACCTGTCTAACCAACGGAGGAACAGAAACCATTTGACTGCGAATAAGCGAATATGAAATCTGTCGTCAAGCGGGTTTGCCAGTTATTCATTAGTGGTCAAAAGGCTTTACGGCAGTGTTGCAAGCCGTTCTGGGTTTTCGCCTGGCAAGCGTTCTCACTATAAAAAGCCATAAATGTCTGTTTAACATTACTGCGACACGACGGATATGCCTCGCTACTGAATAAAGTCACAGTCCACAAATACATACTGGCAAGTCGACTAGCCTCATATTTCAAACGTTTCCAGACAGTGCAAGTATATGATACTCTCAGTCTACATGCACTAGTTCATTGCACTTATAGTGCCTTGACCATTTCAACTACGCACGATTGGACCGTAAGTATCGTTGGGATACAAAACTTCCTGTAAACCTTGAAGATGCCCGATTCGGTGTGTCTCTATAAAGTTGTGGATAACCTATTTATTTATTTATCTATGTTCGCTTGCTGCTGAGACACCGGCGCGCTTCAAGCGCGTTGCAACCAATAAGAGCGCCAAGCAAAAATGGCGATGAGCAAGTCAACCGTTAGAAATGAGCAATCAGTTCAACGAACCACACCGGTTGCCTAGGTGTGAAATGAAATACTTATACTTAGAATTTGACATGGCCAAACCGAAGAAGCTCCAGGCTTTGTACGTAGCTCCACACCATAATGGTACGTGCTAACAGTCCTTCGATCTACGTGAGGAATGTCCGTCGCGGGCTAGCATTATGCAAGGCCAGGTTGTGAAATCTTATGCAGTTGCTAGGGGCGAAGCATGCACTCGGACCATAGCGGGCTCCCACCCATGTCATTCCTACGGCGTCGAAACGGTAAAAATGTTTATGGGGGTGACATTATGTAAATTTCACGTAGTTGTTTAAGCAGGAATTTTGTTACAGTTCCAGTTAACGTGCTGGATTAAAGCAGGAAGTTAAGCCAAGGTGCAGCCAACCGACGGTGTTAATGTAAAGCAAAATGAAAAAGAGCAGTGTAAATGAATAGCAATAGGCAAAAGAGTGCAAATCGAAAAATGTGCGAAGTTATTTTGATGTTTTCAATATGCTTTGCGCCCTTTTGGTGGTTGTACTACGTCTTAGTCTTATCTGGATGTGTTGGAAAACGTTTGTTTGAGTCTAAATTATACAAGAAAAGCTCCGTGGGACGTACCAAACGCTCACGAACTCGGAAAAGCGTACTATGGGTGTTGCTTTCCTACAACGTCAGTTAATAGCGGGTTGGGAAGTGTTGACGTCGGTTGAGGCTGTCGGCCCCGTCGGAGCGGAGTTGCGGTGCAAACCTTGATGGCGCAGTCTAGGAAGGTGCTTTTTGTACCGTAGATGCAGAGTCGCCGAGGGCGGCTGGCTTGTTTCGATCAATATTGTTCGTCTCAGTCTCACCATTGTAGCCAACGGTAAATGTCTTGTCACTTCTGCGTACGACACGATACGGGCCAGCAGAAAGAAGTTGATTCGGCTGGCGTACGCTGTCAGCGCAAACGCGCAGATAGTGAAAGTAGCAAGGCTTTCGTTCGCACACAGGTTTTGTGCCCCGAGTTGCACAATCTGAAGCTGTTGCAGGTGATAAACAGACGAGCTGCGTAGTTGCCGTAGTCGAAAGCTGCTGGCGCTTTTGGTGAGACAAATTTACCTGTTAAGCGTTGTGCGCATCCAAAGACTAGCGAAGAAGGAGTGGCGTGCAAATCCAACTTGATCGTGTTCCCTATTCCCAAGAGAACGGACGGAAGTGCTTCATGCCAGGATACGCTAACTTGAGCACAAAGTGCTGCATTGTGTTTCCGGTGGAGCGTTTCTAGCATCCCATTGGCTGCGGGGTGGTGTGCAGTCGTTCCGTTGTGTTGGCAACAAAGTAAGTTTAGGAGTTTACTGAATGATCCACCAAAGTGTGAGCCTTGCTCGGTAATCACTACAGCCGGGCAACCAAGTTGAGCTACCCAGCGTTCTAGAAAAGCTAGTGCAACTCTCACCGACAAGCAAATGTCCATCAGGATTGCTTCTGGCCAACGGATGAATCGGTTGAAACAGGTAAGTAGGTACACATAGCCTTTGCATGGTGGCAGTTGTCCGACTAGGTAGACATGAAACTGTGCAGGGCGAGAGTCAGGAAGGAGAAGACGCCGAGTGAGCTTTTGGTGCTTCCGTACACCTTGGCAAGCTGGCACTAGGCGTGCGCGTGCCCAAAGGCTAGCGTTGCGGTTGACATTGTGCCCTACGAAGCGTTCGGTTACAAGCTATTGCGAGTCACGTATGCAAGAATGAGGCAGGTTGTGTAGAGCATTGAAAGAAGTCCGTGCATGGTCGTAGGAACTACGGAACGGGGAAACTTGGCAAATCATCACAAAGAATAAAAGCCTCAGGTTTAGCTAATGGAACCTTGCATAGTTTCAAAGAGGTGTTGCGTCGAAGCTTTTCTATGTCGGGACCAGCTTGTGGGGCAGAAGCCAGGGTGGCTAGTTAGAAGTTGGACCCAGAAGTTAAGCTGATCTGATGGATGCGTGAATGAGCAGCCGCGACGGCATTAACAGCACCCGAGACATGGCGAACATCTCTCGTGGAATGAGAAACGTAGTCTATGTAGCTAGTTTCCCGCAGAGCATATTTATCTGTTGCACCATTGTGTAGGTCAATGGCTTTCGGTCAGTGAAAACGGTGAAATGTCGGTCTTCGGGATAGGGAGGGAAGTATCGGATACCTTGGTATATTGTTATTAGTTTCCAACTGAAGGTGCTGTAACGTAGTTTGGCAGGTTAAAGACGTTTAGAAAAGCAAACTAGAGGTGTCCATCGATAGCCCAAGGGTTGTTGAAGAACTGCACTGACGGCAGTGCCTGAAGCTTCAGTTAACAGCTAATGTGCTGCTGATGAGTCTCAGTGGGGGAGAAACGCAAGGTTGGCGTTAGCGTTTTTGAGCTTTTCGAAAGCAGGTTTGGCGTCGGTTGGGAAGAGAAAAGTGCGCTGCTTACTGCGGAGTAACTCAGTCATAGGTTGCATAATGCTGGCGGATTTAGGAATAAAGCCTTGATAATAATTGACCAGGCCAAGGAAGCTGCGGAGCCGTTTGAAATAGCGAGGAGCAAACTAGTCCTTTAGTGCCTGGGTTTTGTCCGGCGCGGCTTCAATATTAGAGGCGTTTTGGGGGTCAGGAAAGTCGATGAAGTTTTGGCCGAATACGCACTTATCGCGGTTGACGATAGCCCTATGTTGAGTCAATCGTTAAAAAGTGTGTCAAGGTGACGGTAAGGTTCATTGTCACAAGGGCTGACGATGAGAATGTCAACTAAGTAAGCATAAACATCGAGTCCACGTGTTACCTCATGAACGAAACGGTGAAACTTTTGAGCAGTGTTGCTGAATCCGAAAGACATGCTGAGGTGCCCGAGTAGGCCAAACGGCATGATGACTGCTGTTTTATCAATGCCATCTGGTACCACAGATAATGGAGGTGTTGTGTCGGAGTCCCACGACTGCTTCCACTCACTAACCCTAGTGAGAACACCAACGACCGGGTAGCAAATAATGTTCACGCCGCACGCCAAACCGGCCACCAAACGTCTGTGTGTGCAACGCAATGACATGATTCAAGTTAAGGCATATACACAGGCTATGCATAAAAGCTGACAATCGATCAATCAATGCTAGTCATTCCAGGGGCGGAGGATCGATACGGTGTCTCACGAACGAGCGAAATGTACAGAGTTTGGGAAAAATCATTAAGCATAAGATTCAGTGTCAACCCAAGCTAGTCACAAAGGTGACGTAATAGAAAACGTATGTGGGGAACCGTAAAAGAGGACGGGGTGAATAGGGGTGAGTGGAATAAAACTCACAAAACCACTGGCGTAGTGGAGTACTCTTATCTCCGTTACAACAGGATGGTAGCCACGAGCTGGGTCGACTTTGCTAAAGATAGACTTATCAACTAGTCCTGAGGTTAATTTATGCAGGTGAGAAAAGAAATTCATCTGGGTCGGTAACTTTGTTATGTGCCCTTTATTCACCAGAGGGGCGCCAGTCACCTGGTTTCTTCGGCATCATGTGTAATGCTGATGCCCATTGGCTTTTGGAAGGGCGGATTATTCCCAGTTAGGACATACGCTGGAATTCCGCTACTGCCGCTGTAAGCTCGTCGGGGTTAGTCAGTGAGGGCAGGTCAAAACAGGTAAACCTTTAGTTGCGATGTGGTGCGTGATGTTTGATGTCACGGGAGGCAAGTCGTTCGGTACGCGAGCGATTTGGATATGCATGTTATATAGGTCAATAAAAGGTGGTGTAGCTTGGGGCAGAACATGATTGGGTGTAAGAGCGACCACGTTGGTGCTGATCTCGATAACACTATGTTGTGTACTAGCATCGATAAGCTTCCTTCTTTTAGCTTCGACGACAAGAGCGAAGTGTTAAGAAAAGTCTATGCCTATGATGGGGAAAGGGACGGCTGCTACTATGAAAGGACGGCGAACGGTTCGGCGGGAGCCTAGATTGAGCGTTAGAAGCGGTTTTCCAAATGTCGCAATTGGTTGGCCATTGGCGGCATGCGGCTTGGTCGCCAAGGGTGAAAACACCTCGTCTGTGCTACCGAGTAGAAGGCTAACTTGGGTTCCGGTGTCGACTAGGGTTTCAGTACTGGAAACAAACTCTTTAACGTGGATGAGGCGACGTTGGCGTTTGCTTGTTTCGTCCGTCGTCCCATACGGGCCGAAGAGTTCCCTGCCTCTCGGCAAATCTGCAAGGCTTGGCATCTTTACGAACTGCGGCACCAAACGTTTGGTGGTACCAACCGCAAGTCAGCCTGTTGATAGATTTGGAGAATCTTGAGGGTGATTTTGGTCGACTGTGACGAGGATGGCTCATATTGAGCTGTTGGACTTGGCGAATAAGGCTTTCTAAAGTTGACTGTAAGCCAGTGATAGAAGTGCCCCGGGACGCGACGGTGCTACCCTTGCTGGCGTCGGCTTGCGGCTGTGATCGTCCAATGACTCAAGCTGCTAAGTCTACTAGTTGCGTGAGCAAACCGGGGACCACGATGGCAAGAAGCTCTTGCGTGATTCCCAGGAGCCGATGTAGCCAAAGTTCGAGAAGTAAAGTACCGTCCATGGTTGACGAACCATGGAGTTGCCGCATCTCTCCTTGCAGACTTGTGGCAGTTTGTCGCCCAAGTGCAGAGCCCTTAAAAGCTGCTGTAGGCAGACTTCCACGGATTCCATGACGCGCTTAATAGTGGCCTTCTTGGCGGCCGCATGGCGGTTTCCGGTCTGCGACGATAACGTCTCTGACCTTCACGGCTATCACTTTAGGGAAATAAGACGCGAGTTTGCTGTACTTTGCGTAATCGGAAGTGATCAGTTGGTTCTAAAACAGCATAAATCTGAGCGAACTACAAATGAAGATCCATGTCCCAAAAAGACGGGACAGTGCGAGCTGCAGCGCTAACGTGATGCTCTAACTCGTAGTCTACAGAATCGGCGAGTTGAAAAAATGAATAAGAAAATATATGCTACCGTATGCAAAGCGTACATCTGAAAATATAAAAAGCCTAATCGAACGGGCGACCGTAGATTATTCGAAGTGCGGTGTTGAAGTTGTGCCAAAAGCGGGTCAGCAATTGCACTGAGTTCATTGATTTAGTTCATTGTCGTAAAGAGCAGGAGTGAAACCCTTGTCCGACGATATGTAGTTCGTCTACCGTGATATCTTTTGCATTTACCCATGTTTTCCTTACCAGCAGGGTGCATTTTAGGTGCCGCCTGGACCACCCCATCACGTGGTTTACCTTACACACAACAGCGTAAGTGAGGTGAACATTATCAGCAACACATGGTTGTTAGCCGCTGGCGTGACCGCACTTCTTCCAGGTGTGCCAGATAACCAGTATCACAACCATGTGCGGGTTCATAGGCATCCCAGCTTGATGGACAGGAAACAAAGTGTTAGCATTATCCCTACTACCAATACGGTTCCTTGTGACATGCAATGTTTAGATGACTTTTCTTAGGCTTGCTTTCTAGAACGATTACTTGGTCAAAAAATGCCGCGGACACGGATCAAGGCATTTGAATGGGAACTCCGTTCAAGCGTTTTGTGTAATTTTCCAGTCTACTTTCTCATCCCCTTGTACAGCCGACGGCCAAAACGGCTGAATTTGGAGGAAAACGAAGCTTTCCGAGGATGAAAAAGCGAGGGCCGTCGGCTGCTTCTGACGTGGGGTGTGCGCCCGTTAATTTTTAGATAAGTCGGTCACCTCAACACAGGTCACCAACGCGGAGGAAGCAAGTGCAGTGCCAATGGGGGACACAGTAGGTGGGTGTAACTTGCACTGATTCATTCTCCCATGAATCTATAGCTAACTTCCCTAACGTTTCTCCGGTTTCCTTTCTTGTTGTTCTACGGGAAACAGGTATGTTGTGATTGCGCTTCACGTAATACGATCAGCTTTTGCTGAGGATGTTCTCCAAACATATCTCAGCCTGAACAGAATACAGTTGAGTCGGAAAGTAACTATTTCGCATTTCTCACAGGAATGCTGATTATTTCCTCACATGCCACCGTGCGCAAACGACTGTTTTCCACCAAAATTCTGAATTGCTGTTAAACCTTTGCACGGTAGCCTTATAGCACGTTTGACCGCCAGCTCGCCTGTGTTAAGAACTTTTGCATTTCGTCTTCTGCACATTGAACTCAATGGGTACTGCGCTTCCTTCAATTGGGAATGCTGTAAAAAGGCCATTCCACAAACCCCGACTGGCACTCACATCCTTTTCACCACGGTGGAAAGCTGTTACCAATTCAAAGCTCCACTTGCAGACCAAGGGAAGCATGAGAACGTCGTACATGGCTTCAAGTGAGCACAAATGTGGGTCCGCTGGTTTATATCTATCAGGTGTCCTTTTTGTAAAGAATACAAAGGGAAGCTCGTTCCGAAAGACGAGAAACATGTGTGAACGCGTATTCACACGCGCAGTCGCCTCGCAAGGGAATTTCTTAGGTGCCGGAAACCTGCTAGCAATCAGAACAACAACGATTTACTAGGCCATGCGTGATAAGGGCACGTACAGGAAAGTAACTATTCAATAGACATATCGTTTTTGAAGTTCCACAGCGCGGGCATCACGCCCAGTGACGTGGAGCAATGCATTAAACGCTGGCTGCATAACGTGCGCCATAGATCCGCCATTCGTAGGGTACGGAGGCATTGAAAGCGACAGCGCTTGGTACTATTGCAGTTTATCTTAAACTTGCATTACAAGTACGTAGCAGGTCGGTACCGAGACCCCCGATGAAATCGTGGATTCGAAGAGCTAAGTGCTTTGCACTTCAGACACTTGTTTTTTGTTAATTGGTATTTTTCTACTGAAGCACGCAGATTTATTTTCTCTCTTAACAAATTGCTTCTATTTATGTCTGCATTTTTCAGAATTGTTTTTACTTTTCGTATGCCTTATAATTCCTTCATTCATTTCTTCCATGTGCGCAACAACAATTGGGGCAACTGAGTGGCCAATTATTGTGCGATCAATTTAAAGTGAACTTGTGGCAAATTGGATTCTGTTCCAAGGAGAAAAGGCAAGCTACACCTCTGCGAAGTATTCACAATAAAATACAAGGAGCTCAATATCGCCCGAAGGAACCAGAAAAATGTCAAGCTGGGCGCCTGCGACCCAGTAGCTGGATACTAAACAGTGCCAATGCATTTGCAATTGCTAACGATGAACATATATTTTGCCAACTTCCATGCAAGAGCATCGGATAAATGTAAGCATTGATCTGATCCCTTTAGGGTGCAGCCTCTAGCAGGTCTAGAAATATACCTATTTATTTATTTATTTATTTATTTATGCAAATATAACGTCCTTTCTTCATCTGCTCGTCTAAGGAAGCACACGGGGTCGTCATTGCAGTGCGGATACACAGGATGCCAGGTAAGTGTCACGGGGTGCGTCACTAGCATGTGCCTTCTTAATTTCGTCGCACCTGCAATTACTTACGGTAAGGAGTGCGGTTAGTATCAGATAAGTAAGCTACTGCAATATGTACCGTGTTTTGAGTGGTGGAAGCGTGCATAGGGTCACCTGCTGTGATCCACGGTAGCTGTACATCTTGATTGGTTGCCACTTATCAGCTTATTCAAGGTCGCGCGTGGGTGTGGTCGGACACTGATTGTTCCAAAACATTTTCTCACTTGCTCTGACCACGGTTTGTTCAACGTCCACTATTTCGCGCCCGCCCTGTTCGGCGTCCCGAGCGTGCGTGTTTGTGGTTAATTCATGGTGAAAACTGTTCACTCTGCTGGGTAAGCATGTTCTTGTATTAGCTGTCTCAGCTACGCCAGTTAAGTAAAGTAAGTAATAGAGGCAGCAGTACTGAAGGTAAAGAGCAAGCAAAATCATTCAAAAGAAGAGGATAATAAGAATGGTGAGGGAAAGTTTAGAAATTAGAATCGAGGTATGAAGGTGGTTAGTCAGGAAGGAAAAGTTTCTTGTTGTCACCCAAGAGCACCTAGTTGATGCTCAGACCCGTTAACCATAGCTTCTTTGGCAACCTTTTATGGAATCGAGTTCCAGCGCTCGATGGCTCGACGCGATAACCGTGGCTCCGCCTAACTCTATCGGGCCGCGGTTTGTCCAGATTCATGCAATGCCCGCGGAGACCAGATAATCTGGCAGGCCTACACAGACAAAACAAATCAGGGTCAACCTTCCCAGCCAAAGTACGTTAGGTTAGGATTAAGTCCCCTCTAGTCCCTCGATAATGCATCGAATGCTTCCCCAATCTAACTAGGCGTTCGAGGTACGTTTATCTCGTAGTCCCTTGATTAAGCTAGTAGCGACACGCAGCACCCTTTTTAGTGTCTGTTTGTCCCGGAGAAGACATGGTGGACAGGCCTGGGCGAGTTATCCTAGGTAGGTCACACGAACGCTGAGAAGAGCTTCCCAAACATATTAGCGGTTACCCCACTAACACATGTAGTCCTTTTTCGGTCGTCAAACGCCTTCAAAAGTCTTTCAAAGTCCTTCAGCAAATTATTCGTTTCCACTTGATCTACTTTGTATTCCAGCGCGGGGTGTGCATATATAAGTACGTTACGTTAACTGCGAAATAAAGATAAAATTTATTAACCATTTTGGTCTTCAAAATTGGTGGAAGATTCCTTAGAAAGCATCCTCTTCCCACTTTTAGAATTTTGTTGCGTTCTTAAATTTTAGTTTCTTCCGGCACTGCTCGATTTACTTGCTAATGCTGATTCGCTTTAGTAGATTTCTTTCCCGATGGTGCTTTATCGTCGGCTCGCAAACAGCTAGACTGGCTAAGAGGCCGTTTTGACGCGAATTACGGATAAGAAATAATACTTTTTTTACTTTAATATTGCATTCATTATGTTGTTAACCTTGGTGTTATTTCTCAAGGTTGTGCTTGAGAAGCTGTATGTGAAGGAATTTCTTAGTGTCCTGACACTTGCTATGCACTTGTTGCATGCTCTACGCCCATCTTCATTAAATTAGGGGCTGTTTTATGGGACGCGCTTGCTGGAGCGTATGGGAAGTGGACAAATGGACACTCAGGGTGCAGCCGTTGAGGCAAATGCATTCAGTGAGGTAACTATGTCAAGCTAAAGGTTACCTTCTCATCTACCACGTGCCGACTTCGACTATGAAATAGAACTGCTATTTATAGTCCCTGGAGTTTCTCGAAACGCTTGCCACTTAGTTTCTTGTACGGGTACTATTACCTGTACGTCAAAACCCATTCATTGGCTGATGAACTACGTGGCCCTCTCACAGTCTTTTTACATTATAGCTGGACATTTGTGCCTTGGTACTAGAAGGAGGCCACTATCTGTTCTATTTTTCAACGAGGCGCTTGCACTGCGCTGGGAAAATACTGGCTTGTCAGCACGACAAGCGTAATAGTTAAGGTTTTGAAAACTTGTCAGGGTTAGGTGTATAATTACTTGAACCAATGGAACCTTCTCAATGCTGCACTACACCGCTTCCCTAAGAGATCTTTGTGTCCGGCTAATATAATTTTGCTGGTGAATGCTGCGCTGAGGCGTAGACAGCGGTAACACTATTGTCGTTTGTATTATCATCATTTATCTGACATACCCGTTCATCTTTTCTTAGCTCATCCTGCGCGCTTTTTAATCATACGAACCGGCGTGGTAGAGATTGCAGGCCGAGTTTATAATGACACTGAGAGCTGTAATCAGCTACAGCCGCGGTACTTGGTCAGCTAGCAAAAAGGAGGTTGAAAGGCTCTCTGTTTTTATTCACCACTGCCTTCGGCGCATTGTTAGCGTACGACGGTAAATCACACTAGGAATGAAGACATGCAACGAAGCACTTTCAAATCAGACCGTCTTTGTCGGCCACAGGGTAGTATACTTTCACTGCGCAGACTTCAAACACTTAATCATGCTCTTTGCACGACTACCTGCGTTCGCCAAATATTGAGAGCCATTTGTGTGTTATCACTGATCAGGTATATTACGTCTCACCGTTGCCGCTGTGCATATACGCTTTTATCTTCAGGATTTGTTATGAGACCACGTTATACTAACCTTTATTTTCCTTCTTGATGCGTACCAACCGAACATTGCTCGATCGTTAGCGTTCTGCCGCAAGCTGCGCTGCGCAAAGGGCTGCTCAATCGGAAAATATGTACAATGACTTTCAAACGACTACTACGTCCACGATTTATCAGATGCAGGTACTTTCCATAGTCCCACATTTTTACTAATACTCCACATAACCAGGTACGGGAATGGTGTCCGTACACCATGGAGAGATCCAAAAGATTTAGTTAAGCGGCAGCGGCAGCCAGGATAGTGAAGTTGCCGCTTCTACATCCTAGCCGCAATTGCACCGAGCATAGATAACCAGGGACGGGGACACAGTACAACTACGGATATCGCGCAAGTTTTACGACAGTGGGTAAAGTGCGCTTGACCAAGCATTTCGTGCATAGACAAACAGCTTGTTGTTTTGCGCGAGTGTGCCTAGGCTGCCGACAGCTCACAGAACCCTGATGAAAATCCCTAGGCACATGGAGACATTTGCCGTTGGTATGGGCACATACCGCCACATTGGGCTGCTGCGAGGCTTGTGCTGTTTATACTGGAATGGAAGCATTCAGTTGCCGGAGAGGATTGTGGGTTAACTACACGGATTCGTTCACTTTGTTCAGTTACCCACAAAAGCATACTTGGCCAAATCAGTGTCCGTCGATTGCTCCGGTGACGTCCGATCCATTTATTGTTCATGTTTACAGGGATCCAAAATGAACCTAAAGCTTCGAATCAATTGCTGCACACACTTATACTAGGCATCAAATATGATGACCCCCAGTTTCACGGTTCCTGGTTGCACAAGCCCATATTAATGGAAATATTAACTGTGATATGTGATGCGCCTGCAGGATCATATGTAATGAGGACAAAAACGCCGTCAGATTACAGCAGTTGCGGTAAGTGCGTTCAGTGAGGAAAATGTGTACAAAGGAAGGGCATTTTTCCAGAAACCACACACCGGCTTAAGCCTCATAACTCGCTCTGGAAACTGAAAGAAAGCTTAATGTCTCTTTTTGCATACATGGGTATTGACATGGTATCCAAATTTCCCATAGACTACGTGCATTGCGTCTGCTTAGGAGTCGTGCGACGTATAACTGCGTTTTGGACAGAGGCTACGGCATCAAAACACCTAAACTTGCCAAATGATACAATACGTGCCATAGATGCATCGCTGTTAACAAATAAGAGCGCCTTGCCATGTGATTTTCCAAGGCGTCGCAAAGGTATCTAAATGTTAAAGGGCTAGAAAGCATCCACATTTATGCAATTTCTTTTATGTGCGGCACATGCAACCGTACTGCACGTACTACCTAGGGAGTTGTGGGGCAATATTTTACACCTTCATCTAGGCATACACATTTTGTGTCACCCTGTTTTGCACCAAAAGCACAAGATATTTGGGCTCCAGCTGCTACGTAACGTCACAACAGCTACTTCCGGCTGTACGGAAAAGGGGAGCTGACGTTCAATTTTCACTGTCTTGGCCGCCTAACCTTGGATGCGCAGGTTCAGGAAACACTGAACTAGTTGTTTCATTTGCATTTGAATCCTATATCGGCGCCCTAAAGCGGGTAGTTTGTAACGCAGAGAGCTCTGCGGCGCGAATCCTGTGGCGGTGGATGGAATATGCAAGCGTCCGCTGCGCCTCACAGATGCCTGAGCTTACAGTGATACGTTCCCAGCAGCGTAGTGTGAGACGTCGTGGTCCTTCCTTCGTATAGTGCAACCGAAACGTCAAGCGCACTTGACAACGTGAGCATTGTTTCCGATTTCCTGTATTGTATAGTCCTGTTTCAGGAGTTAGTCGCCCATGATTTCTACATTGTTTGCAAACCTTTCACAGGCATTCACCCGCTGTACAAACATCGGATATCTTCTTCCGTTTTTAACAGGTACTCCGCCACATGCATCAGTGATGCGTCCATGTGTCGTCGTGCATGCAAGATCCTTTGCAACTGCGTCTGTTTTACCGTTCCGGACTTCTAAGTTATTGTTTTCTAGCCGTGCACTCACCAAACCCTCGATGCAATGTCTTGATGTTCGCATATGTTTCATCGTTAACATGAGTTACTTGGTTACTTTTGCCCTTTATGTAACTGACCCACTAATTAGCAGTTTGCAGCATTTTTCCTTTTCCTTGCTTTTATCGCTTGTTGTTATTAGTTTATGTAGAAAGTGGAAGTCACGATTAAAATTCACGCGCAATAATATGCCTCGACGGGGAGTCGAACCCCGGTCCATGAATTTCCGGTCCGCTGCTCTACCACCTGAGCTACCGAGGGCTGACGAGTAGGTGCGCAAATTTTAACACATGACTTCTGCTTGGTGCGCGACGTATTGCGACGTATTACTTTCCTTTTACTATACAGTATGTTGTAATTGGTGGCTCATTTATGTGTTGTTCTATTTGTGTTGCCAGCGAAGCCTTCATAAAGGCGCTTCTAACCGCTAAACTAATTACCGGTGGTGACACATTACGCACACAAAGTCGCAGCGCAGCAAAACCGGGACTAACACCCTCATACACCTATTCTCACACAGCGTGTCCATATACGTTGTTTTTCTTCAGTAACAAATGTGTTCGCCTTTAAACAGGTCGTGTTGAACATGCATGAATGATGTGACAAGTAGTAAGGCTTTTACGGGTTCAAGCCCGTCACTGAATTGAGCAGATCGACAGGAATAAATAAAAACATATTCATATTCTCGACGAAACGAGACACACCAGTACAGGCCTAAGCAAGTGGTTGACAGAGCCATAGAAACGCTAAAAGCGTGTGTATACCGCACGAGGGAAATACGTGTTGACAAAATACATGGCTTGAAAATTGCACGTTTTGGCATAGGAATGATGCAGGGATGAAGGGCTTGATTCTTGGTGTCAAATGAAAAGGTGGCGCCGAGGTGCAATACGATCATTAAGAGTTCCCGTTATGGTGATGCTGGGTGCGGGTTCGAATTGTTCCGGAGCTTGATCTCCGTTTTTTAATAGACAGGAGTCCGATAGTGTTAAGTACTTGCTCGCAACTATGAGCAATTGGGATCATTCTTCGTGTGAAGCAGTGGGCAGTGACTTCATTTCGGTGGCGAGTCACATCCTCCACTTTGCAGTGTTGTTAAACAGACATTTGGCTTTTTATGGAAAAGTACGCTTGCCAAGCAATAACCCACCACGTCTTGCAACACTGCCGTTGACGAAAATGTATATACCATTGCGATATTTGTAACGCTTTCGTAGGAACGATTTTCCGAGCGGCTAATCGCAGTCACGGGACACTTGATTTTCCGTTGGCTCAGCGGAAAGCTTAGACAGGATTCATCAGAAACGGTTGGGGACAACGGTACTGCTCGGAGATAACCTGTGTAAATTGTGGTGCTACGTTATTCAAATGTGTATGGAACTCAAATCGTAAGCAGTGTCATTGTCCGAGCAAATAACCCACGGGCCTGGTGGGTGTCGTTGGCTGGTCCACGGGTAAGCGTCGCAGCTAATTAGGACCCTTGCATGGAGATGATGTTTCGAAAGTTCCAGGAGCTTGCTGTGGTCTTTGGAATCAGGGATGGCCAAGCATAGTAGTATAGACCACAGACAATATACATACGGAAGGTATAAAATCTTCATACCACACTGGCGTGGTGGGTGACGTATCCATTGTATAACGGCGACAATTAGATGAGGATCCTGAGAACAAGAGGAAGTAATCCACCGGCAAGGTGGACGGTGCATGACGCCATCGAACCACAAGTGTTGAACCCTTACAGGGAGGTAAACTTGCTTTTTCAGACGTGCCGAAAATCATAAGTATTGGATCCAAATTGTTCAGACCAATGGAGGATACGGAATACAATGCTTTCAGGAGATAGTATCAACTGGCGTGGTAGAGGGAGCCTAAAGCCGTGGCATCTCAAGTACCTTGATCATGTGCAGGGGATGAAGCTATTTAGGTGATGTTTCGGAGGTAATAAGGGTTTTAACCCATTTGTTTAACCCAGTGGAAGGTGCGGGTAAAAATGCTTCCATAATAGATAAGCCGCCAAACGCCCAAACTTGTTGGCAGACCACACTGACGAGGCGGGTGAGGTATCCACCGGATAAGGACGCCAAGCATATGAAGGATCTGGTACCAAAGATAATCCAAATGCCTTGATATCGCAAGTAAGTTGAACTCTTGCAGGTAGATGAAGCTTTCTTGAGGTGATGTTCCGAAGGTGAAAATGGTTTGAACTCAGTCATTCAACCCGCTAGCTGGTAAATAGCAAGGGAACCGAATGCCCGAGGTGGTGGCATAAACTGTCCATAAATGTTTAAAGGTCATGTATATAGATACTACGCTGCAGGTTAGTTTAGTCAGCAACTTCTATGGAAGTCTCGCGGTGGGATAAGGAAGAAAATGTCCAACGCAAAAAGGAGTAAGAAGAGTTGGCGACCACGAGCCTTGCCAAACATTTTATCTCGTTTTATATGTGTACTTATAAACTATGGCGACATCGGTTTGTATGCGCCTTCTAATATTGGAGATGAAACTAGAAAATCCCTGTTCAGAAACTACGTGTCATGGCATGTGGTGCAATGCATCAAACGAAGGAAGGTGCAGTACCCAGTTGTGACAAAGTGCCTATCTCATTGAAGCAGTGAGTAATTAGAAAAAAGCCGCAGCAATGAAACCGTGGAGGTGCCAGCAAAGCAGTTGAGCTAAATGTGAAATAAAATGGAACAGCGCTGCCTCATTAGACCAAGTGAACCTCTCGAAGTTATAACTTTACTTTGTCACAGGTAATTCAGATAGACAGAGGTGATATGCACTACTATACACGGCAGAGAATCCTGGGCTATTGGCGGAGTGAAATCTTCTGCTGTCATTTGAATGGCCTAACACTGTGCACTTATGGCACTTCTGATGACAAATATCTGCATATTCTTGCAATGCAGCTGTTTGGTCAGACCATATGAAAACCTGTGCATATGCATTGCAGGTAACATCCATTACGCCTTTTCACTTTGCGCTGTGTTTCTTTCAGTGGTAACGCCAAGCTGCAAGAAACAATTATTGGGTCAAAACCACGCAACGTGAAGGTCAAATGCGTTTATGGAGATACCATCCGTACAGCTAGATATTTCCTTAGTAAATATTTCATGCCATTATCGTGTTTTTCAGCATGATGGTCCGTGCGGATGGACGCTGATACACCAATTTACCCATTCATTTCAGCGAAATGGACTCGTCAACTTGTTGCGTCTTATCTCTTAGTACATCCACGGTATCCACCAGCACAACCTTTAGCAGACCATGGCTGCTTTTGGAAGGTCGACGCGCTTAACAGCCTGACCTACCACAGTTACCCGGCCGCTTCAAAAAAACACCGACCGGCTGACGAATATATTCCAAAGTCGTCGAACTGACCATACTTCGCCGCACTGGTAAGTTATGTAATGTAAGTAGTTCGCGGTGGATTTTACTCAGGTTGTGGCACTGACCAGATTCGGGTGCCTTTCAAACGCCGACAGACACAGGTTCTACTGCAGATATGGGCATACCTCACATAGACTCAGGTTAGTTACCGCAGCGCAAACATTAAATTTTACTACAGCCGTAAACCCCGTTCTTTTATTTCAGAGGACTTATAGTCACCCGGGGAACCGTTGGCCCAAACATCCGTTTCCTATGGTTCACCGACAATGTGTTCTCTTACTGCGTTAACTCGTTCCGCACACAACCGCATTTCAATAAGAGGCTAGCAATTTTTAGAAACCGCCTACCACACGTGAGGGCAGGATTCACCCTAACAGCCGAGTTCAGTGGTCGGCACTCTATTTCTCAGTCAAGAAACTTTAACAACCAATTCACAGCGTGGATGCAAGTTAGTATACAAAATGTTAAGCTAGTGCATATGCGATTCAGATGTCAACTCTGACTCATCCAATATCAGCATTATAAAAAGTGATTTGGATCACATCCTTCGTAAGCATTTAGTTAAGGTTGCACCATTTCCTTACGGAGGATATTCATTCGATGCGGTGCATTATGCAACACATGAAGGAGCATTTGCAGTCCATTGGTGATGGCTTTTGTTTTCTAAGACGTAGCATACAATTACAGCTAATGTCTAAAAAGCCACCGACACCCGATAGGCAATGGGGACCAGCATGAGGTCCATGTCTGCAATGTTAGCCAGTCAGCAAGCCTCGCAATTCACGTCACTTCCTCTGCCAATTGCATCGTTAGAGAAATTGCAGTTTTTTAATATAACAACGCAAGACACCGCATGGAAGCAGCAAGTGGTAAGCAGAATATCATATACTCCCCACCCATATGCAGAACGCTTAGCTGGAAGATATTCACGCTAGAACGTTGTCGGAATCTGTGCGCCCCATGATGCAGCATTTTCTGACGCGTGCGTTGATGGCACAGCTCAATTACTCCGGCTGCCATAATAACACCAGAGTTCGCAAAACTCTAACATTAAAGGAAGTGCATGGTGAGCAGGCTCACTCCTCTCCTATCCCTTTGGTAGCTGGTTTTTCAAAGGTTCGCGGGAAACACTTCGTATACATGCGACTTCACTCAATAGGTGGGAACGTATTGAAGACCATCCGCAGCAACGCAAGGCGGGACGCTTCGAAAGCAACTTTTCGTAGCCGGCAGGTTATTATTCTGGATTACCTGACACCATTTGTTATCTAAGGTGTTCCACATCGTTGACCTGAACATTCCGAGTGACAACTCGGCAACGCCCGATTACGTTTCAACGGAAATTTTCCTTCTTTTGCAAATAGAACTATCACACAGTTCACTTTGCTTTCTGTTTACGCAACCATAACGGTTACTTGGATGTATTTACCCAGGCGCGTCAAGATGAGTAGTGTGACTTCACCTTGTACGCGAAGTGGAACACTGCTACCGGCATTTAAGAACTTGCTTCTGTTTTCGCGTTATTTCAGTTTCGTAGCGTCGCCTACCACACCAAGTTAGTGGCACACTGCACCATGATAACCAGGTTTAGGTGGCATGCGCAAGCAGTAATAACACCTGCTTGACACGGAACGGTTACCAGGCTCCGGACATGGGGACTTGGGAGTATTTATCCAGTGTGTGTGGACCTATGTGTAAAGCGGAAAGGAGCAGACACACTGGGGTAGCGGCTAGGTGCCGACGTAGCGTGGTAGGGTATAAGTGCGTGCGTAACGTCTAGCTGCATTTAAGGCATTTTTTTCAGATCGCCCAAGATCAACGGTAGATGACCATTCACACTCCGTTGGTGTGTCTGTAGTCGATGATTTAACCTTTATTTCTGATTGGAACCTATGAAAAGCCTTCCACCTTTTATTACATTAAGCTCTAGTGAGAAGCCAAAATTCGTAGTCAAAGTGGTCATCACAGCCTTTAACTATGGATTCAGGTCTATGAACGTTCGTGAAGACTTTACCACACATATTTGCCTTCAAAGTCTCTTTTGTGCCAGTAAGGTAGGGTCCTTATAGAAATACGGATAAACCACAACCGGAAGGATTTAGCAGCCGCCTCCTTCTAGTTGGCTCCACTGTAGTGTAGGACAGTGGACGAAATCCCAAGCAAACTGATGAGTCACATGAGCAACTTCAAGCTCATCGAGCGCAGCTTGTGGAGGAATCATGCGCCTCGATACACAACACTGAATACTTTGTCCAGTTTATGGGTAGCAGCCACAAGATAGACCAATCCTAGAGTCTATCCAGCTCCAATTACGGAGCCACAGGATCTCCAGGAATGGCACCTATCTTTGAGAGCTTTAAGTTATCGGCAAACAAGAACGTTGATACTTAAGCTCCCCCGGCAAGTTATCCACGTAGACTGTGAACAGCAGTAGACCGTGCCCAGTAGTAACAGACCAATCGGGGCACTTTAGATGGTGATGTTTGCTGATTGGTTGGACAGACGTGATGTGAGTGACCTTCAGGCTCTGTCTTCTAGTCTAAAGTACCTTTAATACTGTGTTTTAGTGCGCTAGAAACCTAACAACCGCTTGCCCTGGATTTGAATTCATATATTTGTAGCATAGCATTAGGCGTTTAGTTTCCGACTAACACATTGCCTTTTTTCTATTTTAGTACATCAGGCACGCAAAACCTAGTGACCATTTAAGGCAAAGAAAGACCCGGGACTTCACGTACAGCTAGTGTTATTTGACCCACTCCTTCCCTCGGTTCCCATTTACGTGACCTTGACCGTAACCTGACTACTCGCTTTCTCCCGCGCGCAAATTCTCGTTCTGCTCGTGTGTGAGGACTTGCGTACCATTTGCTTCTGTTGTTATCATTCTCTTCGAAACCGTTCCTGCTTTTCACTGTCACCGTAGCATATCACCACCTTAATATTAGTTCTTATTTACCTGTGAACTTATTCGTCCATGTTGAAGTCTATTACATATTTAACGACACTGCCAGTTCCCTACAGCAATACACGAAGCTAGATTGTAGCCACCGAAACGGTAGTTAACTTTCTGCTATCGTGCTGCTGGTCGTTGAATCTCCGGAGCCTAATATACAGCGCTGGATGCCCCTTGCAGGTACCTAAATTGATGCCGGTATGGCTATTATGGGCGCTGAGGAGAACGAATGCTAAGAGAGGAGTTGATGTAGCCGGTCCGCGGCCGTCTTAATAACACTTTAACAAGTAAGATGTCGAACACTTTCGCTTCCTGTTGTCCTTGCGTCCTTATTCAACTCCGGCACTTTCCCTTACCTCTTCCGTGTTTCCTTAGCAGCCCACTTTACGTCGGTCTCATGCTAAGAGATTGAACATCCAGCTGTCTACGAGGTAGTTATGTTGCATTGCAACATTCTGCACTACTTGACCACGGAAGAGCTCATAACGCCGGTTCGAAGGCATATTACATAAATTCGGAAAACAAAATGCAGCAAACAGGGCAAATAAATTGGAAAATAATGAGTCAACACGTATGTTTAATATTAGGGTAAGCGTATTCCAATGCTAACACTCAAATATAGGTCACATATTTTCATAGACGCTGTATGTAACTATTTCCCAGTCTTTGAAGTCCGTTCGTGACATTGGATTTCCGCAACGTGAACCCTGAATACCACAGTTTGCGACAACCCTATCAGCGCGAACGTCAATCGAGAGTCCGTGTGTCGTCCTGTAAGCTTCCTAACAGCGTCCTGACTAGATGTTTTGGAAGCAGTAAAGACACCGACGAAACGTGCGGCAAAACAGGTTTGAACTGCATATAGATTATTTTCTAGTCAAGCAGCTGCGCATGTCATGTTGCAAAAATGCCAATGCCGAACTCAGGTTAAAATGTGTCTGCGTAACGATGGAGAAACAACAAAGTGTGTAATGCAAACAGCCAGATTTGCATTAACCATGCGCAATACTAATACAGTATTAACAACTAAAGCACAAACTACCCACCATAACGTGGAAAATCTAAACACAGTTTTGCACAGCCTATTTAATAAAAAGTACCTGCCGTCCACCGAGGATCTCCTTCTTTACTACTTTGGTAGCGTCTTATTGTGCCAGCAAGAAAGCTTCCGAAGTTTACCGTGAAAGGCATTATTAATATAATGCAATAAGTAACACCGTGGGTTGGTGAGTTTCGTTGCAGTTCGTGCAGCCGTTATCCTAAGAGAAAGAGCCTTCGAGCTTTTTGCAAGCGGCCTACCTGCTAGTAAATTGGCACCAAAGGTGACACTGATAAAGCCTCCATACTAAAAGTACCAGCCTCGGGGCAGAGTGCCATTAAATTGGCATCAACTGTCTCACTGTTGGAGCGGCTACCATAAGGTCACGAACAATGAAGCCTGGGGCAACCGACCTAGGTGCTATTACGTTACCTACAAATATGCCACTGACGGGGCCTCTATACTATGAACACGGGCCTTGGAAACGAGTGCCGTTAAAATTCACCTAGATTTCAAAACAGTGACAACAACTTTGCTACTGATAGGACCTCTATTACACATCTACGGACCTCGGAGCCGTTTGCTGTTACAACCCACGTGAGTCCCAATTACACTGGCACCAAATGTAGCACGGATGTAGCCTCTATCCTGTGACCATGGTTGTTAAATCCTGATGCTGCGTGCAACTGGCCTCGGTCCTATGAAGCCTACAACTGATAGCGCCTGTGTATTTCAAGCACAAATCTTGGTGCCTAGTGTTGGTGCAACACGCCGGGTTCCTATTACGTTGGCAGCAAATGTACCACTATTCCAGCTCACGGTCAGAACCGCCTTAATCCCGAATTTGTGCAGAAACCACGCTGACGACTGTGCTTAAGGTAGCTAAAATACTAGTATTAGTAAAGATTCCGTGTTGGTCACTATCTCCGCGCCTTGAATACACAGGTTCCTTTCAGTGTATTATTGCACAAGGTCCTATGCATCCGTTAAAATGTAATATCACAAGGAAATACCGTTTACCATCAAGCACTTAAATAAGGGTTTATATCTAAACAAGCTTTTTCTTTTCACTGTTTGCTTTACTCGGTTCGCCTGTCGGTCCACGCGACAATAAGAAGCAATGGGACGCTTGAATGTTACCGAGTAGCTAACTCTGGCATTGTATTCGGTAAACTACCTCCAGTTGCGGAGCACCCGACGGCTAGCTTGTAACAACATATGGATGCAAGTTAAGAAAGCATATCATTAGTACAAAGTGCAGTTGCTATAGGATGGAATACAGTTTGCCGACTTATAACTGGAACTGCTGGAACCACCTCCCGAATGCCTGCGCAGGCAATTTTTATACCAAGCTGTCGCTTACCTTCGTAGGCTAGGCACGTTGATGGTGTAGAGGCAATCGTGCAATCCGGTAAAAGTGAACGGTCAGTAGTTAAATATTGGAGCGTTGCAGTTTGACTCAAATCGTACTACGGGCTTTTAAATGCCCATGCAGACAGCTTCGATGGTGCAGTGACTGACCGTGTGCATAGCGAACCGCGTCACCCACAACAGGCCAGTTTCATGTGAAACACAAGCCTGCGGACGCCGTATATTGCGGCCAACGCCGTTGTTTCTTTGCTCATTGACAGCCAGATGTATCACCAACTAATTTGTTGCTCCTTCACAGCAACTCCTAGTATAGTTTTGGAAATCCGGTCGAACTAACCTCTTTATTACTGCCCAGGTGGTCGACGAGGTGTGCGATTTACGTCGTTGTTAGTTTCGTAACGGATACTTTTAACATCCGCAGCTGCATGGACTCTGCCGGTAGGTTGTAGTCAACCAAACAGCAGACGCGTACAAGTGTTTGTCTATTAATTGGATGCAAACATCAGAAAAGGCTTACTTATCGGATGGGCTCGCCACTTGTAAGCGTCCTTAAATGCATACGCAGCAGGTACATAGTTTCCTAAAACGGTTGGCTACATTTCCCAAAGGAGCAATGGATAGTGAAGCGGTTTTTCCATCAAGAAATATCAAACTATGGAGGCGTCAGCAATTTTTATTCACATAACACTCCATCTTCAAGGTCCGAGTAAACTACTTATAACATGGGTTTGCTAAATGCAGCATCACTCAAGTGCATGCGTATGTAGTTAGGAGGCAAACTACGATGAACGTAAAAGCTGCAATCTAATAGCTGACGCTTGCCCAGAAAAACGCCGCATGCATTTGTAAGTCTATTAGAAAAAATTTCGAAGGCTCCCAGACTTTGCGAACGGCTACAGTAATGTGATCCAGTGCGTTGGAAAATGTCTTCAAGCGCAAGTTAGCATTCGTTACTCAGTTGTTTGTTGTATCTCTGAATTTCACAGTCCGGTTTAAGCGTTATTTGCCAACAAGCGTTTCATGTACAAACGGGTACGACGTAGGGTAACGTACAAAGCGTTGGTCCATTCTTTGAAGGGGCTGTAAACCTTGTTGAAATCTAAAACAAGAGTTTAATATATCGAAATAGATTGTACTCCGTCTCCGGGTCGGACGTTGCCATGCGTTGAAATAGATACCGGGACCGTTTACAGTTTGTCTACTGAAGGTAACGAAGAGTTATCACTTACATGTTTCTTGATGGCCTGGGAAATGCAAAAGCAGCACAAAATATGTCGCATTGACTTATAGGGCACGTTGCTCGTAGTTGAACAATGTTGTTTAGCATAATTGTGCTGACGAGAGCATGACCAATAGTATCTCGAAACGCTTTGAACAATTTAAGCAAACTCCTTATTTTTCCCAAAGCAGTAACGCATAAAATATTAACCAGGCGTACCGCATCCCGTCACTATTTAAATACTGGTATTGGTCGAATCTGCAAGCAACGCGTAGTGCTGCTATTAATTCTTACTTCAAACAGTTAGTACCATGAGCATCGTCCACAAAACGACAGGTTAAGGTCGGCGTAACATTTTTATTCGTTGATGCGGAACGAATAATACTTTTGCATAGGCTTATCGTTATAAGTCGCACAGCTCTGTCTTTATCTATAGACTTAATAACCGGATGCAATTTTACTGCAGATAGTAAAATCCTCAACCTATCCTTATTCACATGGTCAGGTTGTACTTTACGACTATTATTACGGACATCATCGCTGGCAATATGCTTTCCGAAGCAAACTTCGACGAACTGCTTGATGTGGCATGTTGGTGTGTGGTAAAGGAAAAGTTGCAGATGCTGACTAAACTCATCGTCTGTTAGACGGCGGTTAATGTGGTGTTGCTCAAAAAGTGTGCGGTTTACTCAGTGATTGTGATACAAGTCGATGGTTGTGAGTCACAGCTGGAGCACACTTCTGAAGAGTTTAACGCAAACTTTGCGGTTAGTGTCACGTAAGCTAAAAGATTTAACATAATGGAAGTAAAAGAGCACTAAAAGCGTTCCATTTCTGTACATTTTAACGTGCGCCGTGCGCAGCTGGTACACGGATAAATGACCGCGTCGTACTTACCCCATGACACATTGCACTTTCCGCTGCATTAGAATAAAACGACGTAACAAAGAAGCATACATTATGAAAAGAAACTAGCCAACTCATCAGAACTGTCAAAAGGCCGTCCAAGGAAGCTGCTCCAAACTCAGACTCCATAAAGCAGGGATCCAAAAATACTATCCACGCCGCGTGGCATGGTTGCAACACATTTAAAGAATTGAATGTCACATTTGCGCACAATTGAACGAAACTGAAAAGTCAAAGAAAGCCGGGAATCGTACCATAATGCGACCATTAATTATTTATTGAGCACTAGTTTTAACTGTGTAACGGTGCTGAGACTACGCCGCTGCACCAAACCCAAGTTAGCTAGCTAATCCCAAGTTGCGTTTGGGAGGGCCAGCCGAACTTGATTATTGCGTGAACAAGGATCAAATATATTGGTGTGGAAAGCAAACTTTAAAAGGAATCAAGTGCAGTTGGACGCCAAATGCATGCATTGCACTCACGTTGTGCCTTGTGTTAATAGCGCTAAAGCGCCGAGGCTTATTTGGTTAACGTACGCCATGTTGGGTGAAGCTGATGTGTTTCGTCGCGTGATTTGTGAGCACTACAAAGGCGCTGAGGATGTGCATGATGCGGTGCATAATATTGCGTTCGCAACGTCATGCAGTTATCTCAAGTACTTTTTGGTAACTCAGCAGCCTGAAAGTTTCAAGTACGAGTATGTGAAGTTCCGCCGCGCACATTCCAAGCGTGATGCTTCCCTTGGGAAGCGGTAGGTGAGCTTGCATACAATGATGGTTTTAATAATTGAATCTTGACAAATTGTTTTGGTATTGGCCCGACGCAGTGAGTGTAATTTTGTACTTGCCATACTGATGGAGGCTTCAGCTGAAGTATTGTAGAATACAATGTTTGGTTACACACGGGAAACCAAGTTTGACTATGGAATAATACTATGTGCTCAAACGCAACTTTGGACGATGCTTTCGTATGGCTCCGAGTGTTCATGTGACCATTGCCGGTGAAAGTTTCCGCCTTACACCTAACCGTCTTTTACAGGTTTTACCTTTTAACAGTTCTCCGTTTTACTGCGTAGCGTTGTTACAATTCTTCTGATTCCACGTATAATGCCCGCCTCTTTATGCACCCATGCAGGCGTAAAGGCTAAAGCCGTTAGCGGAAGCGCGAACTGTGTTTTATTTGTGACTAACGGTTCTGGCGGCATGCATTGGGACGACTGCAACTTTGGGTTTGAATACCAATGCACCGATCGGACTGCAAAGCGTACGTCATGCTAATTACTAGCGACACCGCTTTTGGTTACATTAATGTTCGTGGAGAGCGACCGGGTTGTCCGGGTTTCCTCCGTCAGGGCTGCAACATTTTGGACTCAGCCACTGCCGTCGTCACTGTGTTAGCCACTGCCGATCGTAAGCTCGGATAGTTGTTAGAGGCACATAAGGCCTCTAGCGAGGTTCGTTTGATGAAGCCAAACATGCGGATGAACTTCGTTGGTCAACCGGTGGTGCTCACCAAACCATTGAAAGCGTTCCTTGACGCATGGTAAGCAGTTTGGTGTCCTGTAACGCTGTGGCATCCACCAACGCACTTGCTTCTGACTGCTTGTTGGACCAACTGCAGTGGTTTAAAATATGCCTAAAAGAGGTTCTTCCGCCCGCGCTTCCAGGCGTTACTGTCAGGAAAAAGACTACTCTTAACAGCGTCTAGGATTAGGCGGAAAATATTGGACGGCGCGCACTTTGTGTGGTGCCATAACCACAGGACAACAGCACCGTAAGGATACAGCGGTTGCGAATTCCTTTTCCTGAATGGTAATGGCAGACTGAAAACAGTATAATTCCGTACGTCATCCCAGGATTATGTTGTCCTAGGTTTTACCATTTTGAAGGTCTTTAATAATAAAATCAACAAAAATCTGGCCAGCGTCCAGCTTGAAATGTTCTCGATGTTGCAATGCCTCCACTTGCTAAGAGATTCAACAATGACAAGGAGCTAGAGAAAATGACACAAAGATACCTATTTTGTTCATTGAGGCTGCAATGTTAATCTCCAAGACATCCGTTGCTGCGACCAAGGGGAATTTGGGACCGACAGTGAAGAGCGCTGCTTTCTCCAGCCCATGCGTAAGATCGTCAAAAGCAACCTTAACAGTTTCGGGGAACGGAAAAGTTAAGTTGTGAGGAATACGATGAATTTAGCAGAAAAATTAGTGTCCAGTGAGGGTAATAGGCCAACATTCCGCCGACTCGTGGTTGAGACGTTAGACCTTGCAGTGAAGGAAGTTAACGCAATTGTCTGAATGAGTCGGGGTCGGGCATGAGCTTGCCGTTGGATACTTCGAATCCTAAGACACCAATTTTCTGCACATTTCCGATACTCTTGTCACGTTGTGTCATATGTAGAATACGCTCGAGATTGCAGTCATATTTTTGGTGGATCCTTTGGCAAATGGTGATGTCACCTACATGCACAAAAGTGTTACTCAGCTGTTCGTGTTTAGGAAGACTGCTTATAACGCTTTGGAAACAAGCTCTACCGTTGGTACCGGTGCAGGGAATGCGACGTAACTGCTATAAATTTCCACCAGCTTCCAAGGCAATGTATACTGTTTCACTTTCTTTTATAGGTTATTGAGGATATGCACTTTGCAAGTCCAAAGGGCTGTAAATACCATACTGAGATACCTTCTCAACTAGTTTATCGATCCGCAGTACGTGAAAAGCAAGGTAGGTGAACCGCTTGATGGGTTGGTTCAGCGCGTAGCCTCTAGTGGTAGCCCCGATAACGATTAGTAAAGGTACATCGGGTTTCAGGGTAGATTTAATTTGTGCAACGAACGACTCGCTGTTACGTAGCTAGAAAAGACAACACCATTGACGCTCTAGCTATGGAACCGGGGAATACGCATCACACAGGGCAGTCGTGTTATACTATGCTTTCGGTCGAGGGTACCGTGGACTTCAGTGTTCGGAGCGTGCGTGGGTTGTATTAGAACGAGGTGGCTAAACGACAAAGAAGCTGCTTCGTTAGCTGCTGGGAACCCAACTAGTAAGTGTCGGAGCTGGATAGATGGTGTGTTTTGTCACATCTCGCGGCTAGCTAGGCAGTACTGTCACAGCTGCCGATAAAGGCCCGAGCGCGGGACGACTAGATGTATGGTATGGCAGCGTACGACGGTTGCCTAATACAACTACATAGAAAACGGAATAAATGAAAACTCAAAGTTTTCAAGCGAACATATGTTTTCAATAATTCTTCGTCAGGCTTGTACAATTATATGCAAAAAATAACCAAAATATAGACACAGCACACGGACTGGTAAAGCACGCAGTTCAGAGTCAATGGTCACTATCAGTCACTGCCCCCTACAACGCAGTTGTAGCATGTGCACAATTCCTTGGTATGGACGGAGTAGTTCTTCTGGGCCAAGTCAAGCACAGCGTGTGAGTGAATCTTTTCTGGACGCACAGTTCTGGCTCGTATAGTCTTGATCAGTTAAACTTCCACACCGCCCTCTCCCATATACAGTACGACTTAAGAGACCTAGCTGCATGGTGCGAGACATGGAAGTTGGCATTCACACCAGCAAAATTCAATGCCTTTACATATAGATACACCATGCAACCCAATACCTTAGTGATATGAGGCACGCCATTAGGGAACTGCCTAACAGTGCGGGACATAGGCGTTCACTACTCCTGTTCGCTGAACTTCGCAAAAAGTTTGTTTATTCCGCAGCAAAAGCGCGCTGTCATCGAATACCCCCGCAAAACCTTGACAATAAAATAATCTGGAACTGCGCTCTACAAAACAGGTGCCCGACCTCTGCTAGAGTACTGCTCTATGGTATTCACCAACCTAAGAAAGGGTGACAGGATAGCCCTCGAGAAGGTTCGGCTTACGTTCAGAAAACGCCTTCTGATTCATTCAAGTCTCAGATACAGTGACCGATGCAAAACACTTAAGCTCTACTCGTTATGGCTACGCTGACTGAAAACCAATCCCGCTTTCATATATTTGCTTGGCAACAATCCCAATGCAAGCCTATTAACCCCTGTCTCATGCTCATACAACACTTCGTACCCACTACGTGATAGACCCCACTCCATTATCTTACCGAGAACGCTCAGTAGTATTCGCCCCAACTTCTACCTCTACAGCTATGCACGTGTATGGAATAGGTTACCTCTCACAATAAGGGCTTCTCTATAAGCCGATACCTCTCTGTTACACAAGTTTTCAAGCTAATGAATATTAACTGCCCAGAAGACGTGTTCTGAAACTGGACCAGACCATTTATAACCTCCTTTTCTTACCTTACCACATTATTTCCTTCCGGATTCCTAATATTTCTATTTGCCTGCTTTCTCCAACAACCCCTTATATCTTCCATCCCATAGGTATCAGCCCCGGGATACCGAATGCCACTGCATTTCCTCAAAAATCCAACATCTGGCCAGCTCGAGACATCCGACTCTGGCTAATCGCGCCAACATAATTGGCTACAATTGCGATGGTGAAGCTGGCGTGCGTAGGACATCCAGTACCAGTTGACGTTGCCCAATTATATCCTATCGCTAAACTGACATCGATCTTCTTTACTATTGTTACCCTATGAATCAGGACAACATAGAATATTCTCTTTCAATCGCGGTTCCATTTACCGTATCCTCCGACTACTTTTACCTGTTGGGCTCCGGCTTTCCTCTCCCATTACGGACCACAAATCTACAATGCTCCACCGACTTACCTTTCACACTGTAGCTCCAAATTTTGGTGCGTAAAACATCAAGTATCTGGCCGTGCTGCCTGACCACCCCTTGTCTCGTCCTACCTCAACACTTATCTCTTTTGCTCTGGCTCATTCCGTTTTACGAACCACCTTATAGCCTTACCGTTATCTAAATTCGTTATTTCTTATAATTGTTACCCTATGAACCAAAACACCATTAAATATGCTCTTCTAATACGGCTTCCATCTATCGCACATTCTACCTACTTCTCTTCCCTCCTTGGCTTTTCTCTCCTCCTAGGCAGCGCCTGTCTACGGTCCTCGAACGACATATCTTTCACACTGTAGCTCCCCACTATTTTGCGTCAGACGTCAAGTATCTGGCCGTGACGTCTACCTGTAACCTTATCTCGTACTACTTCTTCCGTTATTTCTTAAACCGTGGCTTTCCTGTCCACGTATGGAACACCAACCTGTGATGCTCCACCGACTCCATTAGCACACTGCAGCTTCGCATTTTCGTGAGTAGGACCTCAAGTAGCAGGCTATGTTTCCCACTTATATCCCTATCGCTAAGCTGGCATCGTTATTTCTATAACTGTTACTCTATAAACCACAATTCCATTGAATATTCGCTCTACCTCTCGCTTCCATTCATTACATATTCCTACCGCTTATCGTCTAGCTGACATCTTTATTTCATACAACCGCTGCCCTAAGAACCACGATACCATTGAATATTCTCTCTACATCTCGCTTCCATTCTTCGCATATTCCTACTACTTATCTTACCTGTTTGGCTCTGGCTTTCCTCTCCTATTTTGGACCACCTATCTCCGATGCTCCACCAACTTACCATTCACGCTATAGCTCCGCACCTTGGTGCGTAGTGCCTCAGTTATTTGGCCATGCTGCCGGACCATCCCTAACCTCGTCCTAAGCATTCACTTATCACTTTTGCCATGGCACATTCCCTTTTACTGACCACCGAGCACCGATGCTCCACCGACTTACCCTCCATATTGCAGCGGCGCAATTTCGTGCGTAGAACCGCGAGTACCAGGCTAGGTTGCCCAATTATATACTTATCGCTAAGCTGACATCGTTCATTCTTATAAATGTTACCATCTGAACCAAAACATCATTGAATATTCTCTTCTAATCCTGCTTCCTCTATCACATATTCCTACCACTTCACTTACCTGTTTAGCTCTGGCTTTTCTCTCCTCCTAAACACCAGCTACCTACCGTCCTCCAACGACTTATCTTTCACACTGTGCTTCCGCGCTTTGTGCAGAAGTCCTCAATTCTCTGGCTACGTCGCCTACCTAAAATCTTATCCCGTCCTACTTATACCCTTATCTAGTTAAATTGGCTTTCCTCTCCACTTATGTATCATCTACATCTCATACTCAACCTACTCCATTTCTGCACTGTACCTACGCACTTTTGTGCGCAGGAGCTCAAGTAGCACGCCATGTTTCCCATTTATATCCTTATCGTAAATCACATAGCTTTATTTCCAATGTTTGTTACCCCGTGAACCAAAACACTATAGAATATGCTCTTTAACCCCTCTTCCATCTATCGCATATACTTACTATTTCTCTTACCTGTTTAACGTTTCCCCCTCCTAGGCATCATCTAACTACCGTCCTACAATGACTTATCTTTCACACGGTAGCTCCGCACTTTTGTGCGTAAGATCTCAAGTATCTGGCTATGGTGCCTACCTATAACCTTATGTCATCCTACTTCTTCACCTATCTCTTTGACCATGGCTTCCTGTCCACTTATGGACCACCTTCCTCTGATGCTCCACCGACTCATCTTCCACACTGTGGCTCCGCACTTTTGTGTTTAGGACCTCAAATAGCAGGCTATGTTACCCACTTATATCCTTATCGCAAAGCTGATGTTTTTATTTATTGTACTTGTCTCCTATGAACCAAAGCAACACTGAACATCCTCTTTTAATCGCGCTTCTATTTACCGTATAATCCTACTACTTCTCTTGCCTGTTTGGCTCTGGCTTTCCTCACCCAATACGGATCACCTATCTACAGTGCTCCTCCGACTTACCTTTCACACTGCAGCTCCCCAATGTGGTGCGTAAGACCTCAAGTATCTGGCCATGTTGCCTAACCATCCTTAGTCTCGTCCCAAGCCTTCATTTATCACTTTTGCTCTGGCTCAGTCCGTCTTTCGAACCACCAAACACCGATGCTACACCGACTTCCCCTAGACACTGTAGCTCCGCAATTTCATGCGTAGAACCGCGAGTAACAAGCTAAGTTGCCTAATTATGTACTTATCGCTAAGCTGATATCGTTCATTCTTATAACTGTTACCCTCTAAACCAAACCACAATTGAATATGCTCTTTTAATACAGCTTCCATCTATCGCATGTTCAAACCACTTCTCCTACCTGTTTCGATTTGTTTTTTCTCTCCTCCTAGGCAGCACCTATCTACGGTCCTCCAACAACTTATCTTTTACACCGTACCCCCGCATATTTTTGCGTCAGACCTCAAGTATCTGGCTATGATGTCTACCTATAACCTTATCTCGTAATACTTCTTCACTTACCTCTTTGACCCTGGCTTTGATCTCTACTTATGGATCACCTACCTCTGATGCTCCACCGACTCATCTTCTACACTCTAGCTCCGCACTTTTGTGCTTAGGACCCCAAGTAGCAGGCCGTGTTTTCCACTTATTTCTCCATCGCAAAGCTGAAAATGTTATGTCTAAAATTGCCGCGGTAGGCAACGCTGTACCATTGAATATTCTCTCTACATCTCGCTTCCATTCATCGCCTATTCCTACTACTTAGCTTACCTGATTTGCTCTGGCTTTCCTCTCCCATTATAGACTGACCATTTAAGCTACTTCACCGACTTACCTTTTACACTGTAGCTGCGCCTCTTGATGCGTAAGACTCCAAATATCTGGTCATGCTGCCGGACCATCCCTTGTCTAGTCCTGATCCTACACTTATCTCATTTGCTCTGGCTTATTTTGGTCTTATGAAACAACCAGGTTTGTTGCTCCACTGACGTAACTTTTACACTCTAGCGCCGTACTTTTGTGCGTAAAGCCTCAAGTAACAGGCTACGTTGCCCAAGTATATCCTTATCGCTAAGCTGATACCGTTATTTCTTATAATTGTTACCCTATGAACTAAAACGCCGTTGGATATTCTCTTTTAATCCCGCTTCCATCTACCGCATATTCATACTACTTTTCTCACATGTTTTGCTCTGGCTTTTCTCTCTTCCTAAGCAACTCCAACCTACGGTCCACCAACGACTTACCTACACACTGTAGCGCCGCAATTTTGCGTAGTGCCTCAACTAGCTGGCTAAGTTTCCTACGTATATCCTCTTCGCGAAACTGAAGTAGTTAGTTCTAATAAACTTTGCCCTATGGACCAAAGCACCATTGAATATTCTCATTTCATCCTGCTTGCATTTATCGCATACTCCTACTACTTCTCTTACCTGTTTGGCTTTGGCTCCTCTCTCCTCCTAGTCACCACCTGCCTATGGTCTTCCAACGACTTATCTTTCACACTGTACCTGCGCACCTTTGTGCGCAGGACCTCAAGTATCTGGCTACGTTGCCTATTTACTTCTTCACTCATCTCTTGTGCTCTGGCACATTCCGTCTTACAAACCAACAAGCTCCGATGCTCCACCGACTAACCTTTCACACGGTAGCGCCGCATCTTTGTGCTTAGGACCTCAAGTACCAGGCTAACGTGCCCAATTGTATCGTCATTGACAAGCTGACATCGTTCTCTCTAAAAACTGTTACCGTACTAACCACAACCTGATAGACAATTCTCTTTTCATCCCGCTTCCATTTACGGTATATTCTTACTACTTTTGTTGCATGCTTAGCTCCGGCTTTGCTCTCCTCCTACGCATCACCTACGGTGCTGCAGCTACCTATTTTTTACAATGTAGCTCCGCACCATTTTGCGCGGCGCGGCAGCTGTATCTTTTCACATATTTAGGAATATAGCATCGTTGCATTCTCGTTTCCATCTCACCTTCAACTGCAGACTTAGTTTATATAAATCGGCGCTTCAGTTTTCAACTGACTGCTTGGCAGTGCAAGTCCAGTACTGGCTTAAATTTGGTAGGTGTCTTCTACGTACTACATCCCGAAACTTCCCCTTTGGTCACCTCTATCCAGCTGACTTACCTACGACACCTTAGAGCTCTACCTTCGGGAGGCTCACTTAGTCTACTGAGACACTTCTGTTCCATTTTATTTCGCAGTTAGCTCAACCGCCTTGCTGGCACTTCCACGGTTTCATTGATGCGGCTTTTGGTCTACTTACTCACCGCTCCAATGTCACAGGCTTCTTGTCATAACTGTGTACGGCACCTTCTTTCCTCTGATGCACTACAATCTCCTGCCACCTAGTTTCTGAACACGGATTTTCTAGTTTCATCTCCAATATTAGAAAGCACATACAAACCGATGACGCCATAGTTTATAGACACACATATAAAACAAGGTGAAAGGTTTGGCAAGGCTCGAGGTCGCCAACTCTCCGTAGTCCTTCTTTTACGTTCGAAGTACGTTCTTTCCTTGACCTTTTCTTCCTTGTCCCACCACGAGACTTCCATAGAAGTTGCTGACTAAACTAACCTGCAGCGTAGTATCTAAATACATGACCTTTAAACATTTATGGACAGTTTATGCCACCACCTCGGGCATTCGGTTCCCTTGCTATGTACCAGCTAGCGGGTTGAATGACTGAGTTCAAACCATTTTCACCTTCGGAACATCACCTCAAGAAAGCTTCATCTACCGGCAAGTGTTCAACCTACTTGCGATGTCATGGCGTAATGTTCCGTCCACCTAGCAAGTGGATTATCTTTGGTACCAGATCCTTCATATGCTTTGAGTCCTTATCCGATGGATACCTCACCCGCCTCGTCAGTGTTGTCTGCCAGCAAGTTTAGGCGTCTGGCAGCTTATCTATTATGGAAGAATTTTGACCCGCACCTTCCCCTGGTTTGAACAACTGGGTTCAATTCAGTATTACCTCCGGAACATCACCTAAATAGCTTCATCCCCTACAACTGATCAACATACTTGCGGCGCCAAGTCGTTTTGCTCCCTCCACCTCGCAAGTGAATAATTTCTGCTGAAAGCCCTTTGATCCGTACCCTCCAAGGGTCCGAACCATTTGGATCAATTCCTTATGACTTTCGGCACATTTGGAAAAACAATTTTACCTGCCTGCAAGTGTTCAACTTACTTGTGATTCCATGGCGATACGTTCCGTCCATCTCGCCAGTGGATTACTTCTTCCTGATACTTCACCCACCTCGACAGTGCGTTATGATGATTTTATACCTTCCGATGTATGTTATCTGGTCTATACCACAATGCCTAGCCCTACCTGATTCCAAAGACCACAGCAAGCTCCTTGATCGTTCGAAACATCCTATCCATGCAAGCGTCCCACTTGGCTGCGATGGTTACATCCTGTGGACATACCAGCGACACACAACTGGCCTTGTGTTAGCTTTTTGGTCAATGCACCGCAAGTTACACAGCGTATCTCTAAACAATACCGCTGACCACAAGCGTTCCTGATGAATCCTGACCAAGCCTTTCGCTCCGCCAACGGAAAATCGGGTGTTCCATGATGTGCTTAGCTGCTCGAAAAGTTCAATTTCAAGTTCAAGTGAAACCGAAACGGTAGGAAAGTCCCGCGAACCTTCCACCTCGGAAAACGTCGTTGATCCAACAAGGAAACCGGTGTCTTGACGTGCCGAAGGAGGGCCAAATCAATACACACGATGCACATGGTCAACCAAACAATGCCCACGTGCCCTGCACTAGCAGTCATCGCTGTGCCGACCACGTGAAGAATAAAGGAAAGCAGTGGTGTCAGTAAAGGAAAGGAAACGGAGGAGAAGATAAGCTTATCGAATGTTGTAGGCAATATTAAGATGTAAGTTAAACTGAGTTAACGAAGCGTTCGACGTGGTAAACGAAAAAGGTTTAGGACTTGAAGCGTAAGACTTTAAATTGCAGACCGAGAGCGTCAAGTCGAAGCCCGAACTCTTTCACGGTCGGTGCCATCACGACGTCTGCAGGCAATGCGTTCCAATAAGCTATATCCCTACGCGATAACCGAAAAGCTGCCCAAACCCGGTCAGACCGGGGTTTATGCAACTTTAATGGGTGGCCACGAAGGGTTGGCAGTCGAGTTGGGCGAAACAGTCCAGTAAAATCAGGACCAATCAGACCCATCAATATACGATATGTGAGGACCAAGTCGCCCCGAAGCCGCCTGTAATACATGGAAAACATATCCAACTTACGTAGCCTCTCCGGGTACGTCAGCTTCTTTAATCCGTGCAACATTTTCTGCCCGGACCGCAGGACTCGTTCAACTGCCATCTTATCACAAACCAGGCATGGAGGACAAGCCTGGACGCAGTATTCCAAGTGTGGCCTTACAAAAGCCGAAAATAGTCTAACGAACATGTCGATGGTCATGATCCCGAATGACCTGCGGAAAATCCACATGTTGGAAACTTTGCGAGCAGCTGTCGTCCATTGTTCACTGGACTTAAAGTCGGATGACAGCAAAACACCAAGGTCAGATTGGAGTTAAATTCGCGGCACCTCGTTGCCACCAAGCAAATAACGCGTCGGCTGGTCATTCGGACCAACGCGTAAAACTGAACATTTCGCTAGATTAACGGACAACTGCCACAAAATTGACCAGTCCCAAAGTCTATCCGGAGCCCCTGTAGGGTCAGTGGACCAATCGGATCGTCTATCGTGAACCAAAGTTTTAGGTCATCCGCAAACATTAGGAATGGCACACTCAATTCATCAGGTAGGTCATTAACGTATAAATTGAAGAGAAGTGGGCCAATAGCAAAAGCTGCGGAACGCCACTGAGAACCCATTTGCGGAAGGACAGGCGTGAACCCACCCGCGCACACCGTTCCTTTCCTATTAGGAAAGCTAAAATCCATCGTAAGGCTGGTCCAGAAATACCATAGGAATTCCGCTTGTACAAATGGCGCGAAGGTGGAACGGTGTCAACTGCTTTGGAAAAGTCAACAAACAGCACAGCCACTGCCTTCCCGCAATCAACAGCCTCGGCCCAGTGTTCACGAGCGGTTAACAAGTTAGTAAGGCAAGAATAGTCCTTACAAAATCCGTGCTGAGAGGAATTAAGCAACTCAAACGCTTTCAAGTGTCCTTCGAGAACGTCCCTCACGAGCATTTTCAATAACTTGACTAGCACACTCGTTAAACTGACCGGTCTATAGTTATCAGTGTGGTGACTATCACCTTTCTTAAAAATGGGACAAACGATTGCTTTCCAGTCCTTGGGTAGAGAACAGTCTCGTGGAGACTTCACAACGGTTGCGTAATCGGACGGAAATGTATATCAGCCAACTCGTACAACATTTTGGGATGAACGGCATCCCCACCGGCAGCTTCCTTAGTATGTAATTGCTTCACAAGCCGGAGCACTTGAGCCTCGGTAATAGAAACCTCCTCCAAGTGGGAGCCCTCAGGAACGTTTGCCTGGAGACTGATATGCGGCAGCTGTGACGCTTGAACATAAACCCCAACATACTGTTCTCTGAGCAAACAGGCGTCTTCGCGATCAGTGACAGCAGCAGTGCCCTCATTGCCAAACAACACTGGGATGCACTAGTTCATGTTGCTTCGCCTTTTGGCATAAACGAAGAAGCAGTTCCGGTATGATAAAGCTATACCAGCAGGCTATACCAGCTGTTGACTGCAGGCACTCCGAACCTCACGATATCGCTTGAAGTTCCATAATGAAGGAGCAGGTAAGTAAGTACACCAGCAACAGGCACGTCTGTTAAGTTGCTTGCGGACAGCAGAATCAAACCAGGGTGGCTTTGCCCTAGTTTTGTTCCTGCCAGCTAGTGGTACATGGGGGAGAGTGAGCTCACTCAACTATGATTTAAATCTGTCCCAGGCCGTTTGAATGCCGTCACTTTCCAAAATGACACAAGGCGAATTCGCGGCCTTGGCTTTCCTTGTCTGAAAGCTCGCGCGCCATATATTTGGAACACGGTCCGGATGCTCATTGTTCTGAAGCCTAAGGGCGCACTTAAATGAGAGACATGCGTGGTCCCTAGCACCGTGAGGCGTGTGGTATACAATATCCGTGACAAAATCAATGGAGTTAGCGAAGATCAAGTCAAAGAAAACCGGATTTTGGTCTTGCATGAATCTAGTAGGCCGCTCGACAAATTGGTGCAAGGAAACATGCAAGGCCAGCTAGAGAAAATTGGTAGCCAAACACTTTGTAACAGTATCGCAGGAAAAGTTCTGTCAGTCAACGTCGGGAAGATTAAAGTCCCCCGTCACTAAACACCTATTTGACGAATGCTCTGGAATGAAATCAACAAAGCCCTTAGCAACGCTGTCGGGGCTTCTATAGACCAGCGCAAATTTAAGTTGCGCGGATGCAACACACAGGTTATGTACGAGTGCTTCAACATCACCCTCTGGTGCTCTGAAACTATACGTCTTAAAGGCAGTAAGTGCAGTTAACATACAAAGCAACGCCACATCCGCGCCGAGCAGAGGTGCGGTCAACCCTCAGCAGTGCGCAGCCTGGCAAGCACACTTCACTGTCCGTGACGTCGGTGGACAACCACGTTTCGGTGAATGCGCGTACCTCGGGACGGCAGTCGTCGACAAGGGCGCCGGCTTCGCACAGCTTGTTTCGCAGGCTACGCACATTGCTTAAGGTCACCTGAGGGGATTTAACATTGTGAGCTTGGGAGCGTGCGCCACCAGAACCGGCTCTGGTAGGGCGGACGTGGACCGCCGGCTCACCAGCCGAAAACCCACCAAGAAGAGACCATTTTCTTCTGCTTCACGGCGGGTTTTACGATCCTTCACAGCTTCCCGCAATTTCAGCCAATCCGTCAAAGGGCGGTCTGGGTGCACAATGACACCAGTGCCCTTGCGCTTAAAGGCGAAACGCAGAAGTGCTTGGCGCTCCTCCGGAGTGGACAGAACAACTCGCAACAAGCAAGGGCGCGGCTTGTCAGCTGGGAAGTTACCGGGTCCGGTTAGTTTGCGCACAGTCACGCCGGGGAAGCCAGGGGCAGGAGTTTGGTAACGCATATTCTAAACCACTGAAAGCCAGCTAGCATACGGTCTTCTGGCAGAACAGCAGATGACGCAGTAGCGTTTTTGAAAATAACACTGCAGTCGGCATACGAGTCTCCGCGACGCGGAGTATTTACCGAACGCTCCATGGACCTCGGTGGTTTCAGTTTAGTGTCCGCTTTTATAGACTCTAAGGTCGCAGATGTTTCTAGCTGTAACGATTTCGTGGTAGTAGAATTTGTGGGAGGAATGTGCACCAGACGGACCACTCATGTGTGCCTTGGGTTTTGCCACTTGTTTAACCCTCTTTCGCCTTCTTTTGACAGGGGCAGAAGCAAAATCGGTCCTACAACAGCGTTACAAATATCAATGTTATACCCATTGTGTTCAACGGCAGTGTTCCAAGAGGTGGTGGGTTATCGCTTGGCAAGTTTTCCCTATAAAAATCCACAAATGTGTGTTCAAAAACACTGCAACTTGGCGGATTTGACTCGCCACCGAACTAAAGTCACTGCCCACTGCTGCACACGAAGAATAATTGCAATACCTCATATTTGCGGGCACGTGTTTATCAAACTCTATTGAACTTCTACGTCAGTAGAAAATGGTGCTTAATCTCCAGAACCATACGAAACCGCACCCAGCATTACCATAAAAGAATCATTTAGTGGTCCTATAGCGCTTCGGCGCCACCTTTCTCTTTGACACCAAAGATCATGCTCTTCATCCTTGCGTCATTCCTGAGCAAAATTATGTGCAAGTTTCAAGCCATTTGATTTACCAACATGTATTTCTGTCGTATGGTATACACCAGCTTTAGTGTTTCCATGGCTCTGTCAACCACTTGATCACGCCTATATTGGTGTCTCGTTTCGTCGAGAATATAATCATTTATTTATTTACATGGGGCTACTCTACCTTATGGTCTGACCCCTCGAGGGCACAGATTCTAGCCAAGTCAAAAAATATACCTCTATTCCTTTATTTAACACAGGGCAAGGATACCACTGGACGCTCTGGTTCTCTGTTTTAGGTAGATAAAGGGCGTCTTAGGTGTCTTTCTGGAAAGTAAAGCGAGCAAGAGTTCATATCGTTGACGGCTCTCACGTTTCTATATGATACAAGCACGCCTAACCGTTTTGAAAACAACATAGTCATGCACTAACCGAGTGTGACTAAAGCGGTCCTATAATGTTCTTCTTCTAATCATCAGGGACCTCAATTTACGATCGACACACGGTGGACCACTGGGGAACAGTCGCTGTTTAGCGATGGGGGTGAAGTGAGCTTGGAGTACAGAAGACTCAAGGCACCGTCAGCGTTGAGCGGTTTGTTAATACACAAATGCATAATACCTACAGCCGTTTTAAGACGAAGAGATTCAGCATGCCAGAAATTTTGGCAGACGGCGCATGGGTTAAGAATGGTAAGGCGACAAATCCATTGGAACACTAGGGTACAATGCCCGCATCTATTAATGGGTTGAATGACTGTTAGGTCCAGGACATCTGGCTGCGCTGAGGAGAGCACAAGATTCAGGGTATGAGGCGACCGGCCGGCGAGAAGACTGGTCGGCATGGAGACATGTTGCTGCAGACTGAGGTCGAGGACGGTACCGAGAAAGGCTGCATCAAAGAAATCAGGTGGAGGATTGCAAAGAACGAGGTCCCAGTCGATACTAAGAGCATTAAAAACTCCCACGATACGGATAACAATTCCTGCACCCTGCTTCCTGATTAATTCCAACAGGGGAGCTTCAGAGCCCAGTGGCGCTCTGTAGCTGACGGCGAATAAATTATATCTGAATCCGTCGTGAATGCGGCACCAAGGGGCATTGAAGTTTCTGCCATTGAAATAGGAGACCTCAAATGGATAGGACTTCAGATCCGCCATCCAGTGGAGTATTACGCCGCATTCCAACTTCTACCATGACGGCCGGCCGGCGGAAGGCTGTATCCAGGGATGAACCCTTTAGAGGCAATGATGTCTGGGAATAAACATGTTTCGGTGAACACCATTGAGCCAGGACAAAACTTTGCGGCAAACATCTGGGTCTCACAAGTTTATTTTGCAGATCTCGTACATTGGCGAACAGCACACGTAGGCAGTTATTCCATCTCACTGTCCTGGAGTGACGAGCATCGGCCACGAAAGGGTTCGCAGTATTTCCCGAACTACGCGAAAATCCACGATATGTAGGTCTTTCTCACGGCTCTCAGACCCACCGTCCTCATACCCCGAACAGATCTTTCCATTTTGCTTCGATCCTCCGGAGAGTGATCTCTCAACACATAAAACGACTCGTCTTTGAGGCGTAAGGTCCGTCGGAGAATGCGCCGACATTCTTCCTTACTCTTGGCATACAACGTTAAGGGAGCGAAACTTGAGGGAATCTTCTTGTTTCCTGCCCAACCGGAAAACCGAGATAATGTTGCTACCCTTTCTGCCTTCGTCGAATAAAACAAAGATAAGCTGTTCAAGGTAAACTTGATGGCCTGGCATGCTTCCGACTTGGGTATCTTTGGCAGTTTTGGGCGCGTTACTGATGAAGAGACATCGGTCACTTCTGTGGTTGAGGAGGATTTGAGTTCTCTTTGATCAGCGTTTCCAATTGATTTATTCTGTCAAGAAAATATTTACACTGGGACTGAGAGCAAGGGATGGGATTTAGACTGACTCAGTCTTATCGTTATACCTAGCCTGGATCGGTACACCAAATGCAAAAGTGCTTCCTCATACAACTGCAGCGTAGGTCTTGGGCTTAGTCTCACTGTGCTGGACGTATGCAAGTGGCTCCGAGAAAGAATCAGGCGTAACGCGACTAGGCTTACCTGTGCGGAGGCTGACGTAAAAGACAGAAGCTGTAACCGCAAAGGATCAGATCATTTTGTACAATGGTTCCATGCTCTTGCATGAATAAACCAAGTAGTAGGATTGGTACCTCCAAATTGCCAGAGCATAAGATATTACAGCTTGACATATGTCACGATATATCATCGTCGGACATTCTGTTGCTATTCGTGTGTACGTGATCAGTTGATTTCATGTGCTTAAGTGTTTTTCCTTCGAATCAATAACACTGAGGAGTTAGTACATATATGTAGTTATAGTGCAGGCCAGAGCACTGGAGCCTACCTCTTGAGGTAATTGCTTCCACTTTCTGCGGGGTATTTTTTCGCATTCAGGGGGCCCGCTTTATGGCATGCTACTGGAATAGAAACGTAGCGATGAAAGTAGAATGGGTAAGAGAAGGTGTAAATAATCGACCACGACAGTTAATAAAATGAGTAAGTATTTCCAAAAGCTAGACTTGATAGAGCCGCGTAAGTGCAAATAAAATTTGTAAAGTAAAAAGGTTTTCACCCTTTTCTATTAAAGGTGATCGGTGCACCACAACGCGAAGCTAAAAGGGGAAATGGAAAAACCTGACTTTTAGCTTACTTATAAAAAATAATAGAAATCTAAAGAGCTGAACTTAGTAAACATTAAGCGCTTAATGTGTTAAAAATAACTGAGAAGTTCGTAGTCAATTACAAGTAATTTTTTGACCGCGTGAAGCGCCGTTATTTTTCCAGGATAAATATGGTACAATTTTTCTCTAGCAAATACAGCGCAAAAGGTAAAAATGGGTATAAGCAATGATGTTATCTCTTCTAAATAAGGAGGTGTATTTAAATAACTGCAAGGTGGCTCAAGGTTACCAGTACTTATTAGATGCGAAGTGGTTTTCCAGAAACCGGATTTTTTAAGCTTACGAGATAGTAAACAGATACTTGATGGAAAGTCGCTTTGAAACGCTAAGAGCCCTTAAATTACTGTTATCGATATTCGAGATGTTTCGATAGTACCTAGTTAGCCCTAGGTCTATTAACCTTATCTTGATGAGTCTGGCGAATAGCTAACGGTGCAAAGCATTGTAAAGCTAGTAACCACACTTTTATTAACGCTGGTTGTTGGTACTTATAGCTGCGGAATTACAGGGGATAGTTCTGTATAGATTAGTCGGGGAAACTTGTGATTCAGTCAACCTACATCAGGCGAGCAATGCTGCACCTGTCAAGATAGTGCAAGATTTATGACTTCATACGCTTGTTATGCAAGCACTGACGCAGGGCTAGCGTTCGTGCCTCACATCAGACGCCTGTCGCCAAAAATGAGCAAATGTGGATCTAAAAATAGGCGATTTACTACGAACCCTACAATTCACCGCAGCTCGTAGGTGTAGCGCAACAACGCCTACTTTTGTAAAAGCTGGATTTTTAAAAGCGAATGATTGTTATGCCTTGCAGTTTAGGGTACAATAAGGTGAACCTCTTAGACATTTTAGGGCCCATCACTTCTGTTAAATAGGTTTGACGCAAGTGTTCACAATGTAGGCCAAACCGATGCTATCGGAGGTAGCTTTGGTATTGGACCAGTTATCACACGCTCGATTTATCAAACCGGAATTGTTCCAATACGTCTGAAAAGTGAAGGAATGATAATATAAGCCAGGAGTAGTAACGTAAATGCAAAAATTAAAAGACAACTGTCCACCCACCATGCTGTCTGGCACTTGCGGTCCCCGGAACCAACTAAACGATTAATTTCGAATAGCTCTCCAACGTTAGGCATAGTGATAGTTATCAGTTCTGTATATTCAGCTAGCCCAGGTGACGGACCTTCCTGGAGCTTGGCTAGCCTACTTGCCAGGCTGATGGAATGCGGATTATTGGTGGTTAAGTCGGCATAAATGGCTATAGGAGAGAATATTGTTCCTTATGCTGTTTGGCAACCAGTGTTTCCAATATTGGTTGGTGAATGTTCAGCACCGCTAAACGCTAGGGAATATTGGGCCAAGCAGCGTGTCAAAGTCATCTGCCAAGGAAACGGCAGCGCCTAAGCCGCAGTTGACCAATTACCTTTTAGTGGCTACGCCACACCTTGCCTATAGCACACGCCTTGACAAACCTCCAGCGCTCCATTCCAGCACCACTTAGTACAAGAAATTAATCCCTAGCCACCCTTACAGCTGAGTAATAGGCCTAGGTATAATCCGTTAACCAGCTTTCCGATGTTACCCCAGGAACTGTACGTTGCATAGCTCGGAAGTCAGCGGAAAATAAATGCCTAGGCGTCCTGTTGACAAGGGATCCCCGGATGGCATTGTATTGCTGCAGCGCGTGTTACCGCCTGCAGACGGTCCTGACAAGTTTTACATGATCGTCTTTGCATACGTGAATCTAGGTTAATGCATAGGTGGTAGAGGCCCATTTGGCAATCCGGCCTACTCGGTATTCGTATGTTCAGGGAGAGATACATAATTTAGAGGAAGGAGAACGCAAGGAAGTACACCGGGTGTACACAAATGCTAATAATAGTTAAACTGAGTCCGGTAGATCCAGCTCTGCATGATCCACTTCCTAAATGGAAGGAAATTAGGTTTATTGTGCAAGAAAAAATTATCGTGCTGTGGATTGTGTTCCACTGTCCACTTTGTTTTGCCAACGGTGCCGCGGGTTTTGCAGGCACGTAAGCGTAGGTTAGGCCGTTGTCTCCGAAGCTCTGGAGCAAAGACGATGAGTTTGTCCAGATGACGACGACAACGTTCCGAGGTGTGATGAATTAGGTTGTTGTTCCTTAACAGCCAACGCTTAGCCTGCTCCGACATAGTTGATGCTCACCGCCTAATTCCTAGATAGGATGCGCTCAGGGGTGTTTCGCGTGGCCTAGGTCATGGTATCGCCCGTTAGTTTCACTACGTAACTAACCTGTATTTGCATGTTTGACGGTAATGGATACCATAACAGTTGCTACCGTCGCCCTTTGTCTCTCAGCGTCACTTCCAAATGCGAACGTTCCTCTGGTTGCCGCCTGCAGTCTCAATGACAATCTGTCGGATTGTGTTGTCTGGCGAACTGCTTCCGGTAACACGTTCACACCGTCAATAGTTTTTTGCAGACTATACAGTATAGTTTACACAATTTTCGGATCACAGGTATGAATTGTTAAGTAGGAATACTATGGTTACCCGATACGCGCAGAAACATTCAGTAGCCTTCTGGGTGCTTACGCGTCACCTATGCGGAGAGGGGTTTTGGGTACTTGTCAGCAAATTTGTTTCGTTGCGCGCACTTACCTGAGATATACCCGCCTTACGCTGACTAAACTGGGCGCTTGGGGTGCTGTTTTCCTCCATGGTAATGTGATGTGCAGCCCCTGCGCTTAACTTATATGTATTAAGGCAAGCGATGTCCACACAAAAGGTGGCGTGTGCTATGGGAATACATGCAGTGGTATTCGCGTTCGCCGCATACTTTAGTAAAACGGTGAAAGATGGTGAAAATCGGGCAACTTAGGCATGCTAACCTGATAACGCTTCCGGCAGCAGGACTGGCCTGAGATAATAGTCTGTTCGGTGGCACAGCATATAAGACCTAGGAGGAGTTGCTAGCTTCCGTGGTTGAGTCACTTGTGCTACGGGCAATGACAGGCAAACGGAAGCACTACGTTATAAAGCACGTAATAAATATGCAAGTGCAGACATACTCCGTGCGTTTTGGAGGCGATCCACAGAAACTTAGTTCCTCCGTTTCCTCTGGAATGTGCTGGTTGATGAGGTCCCTACTAAAACGCCGAACCACTTCGTAATCAGCTGCACAAAATGCAGTACTAAAGCAACTTACCATTGCAAAGTAAAACGTTTCCACGAAGTATACGGGCACCGTCTCCAACAGGACGATGCCTTAAACAGCATTCTCATGGGTATAAAGCCGTACCGAAGGCTCTAGGGCAAGTTTCGGTAGCTGCACTTGAGGGTTTTTAAGTCTCAGCAGCGATTTCAACGTCTACAAATGGGACTCAAATGGGAAATCAGAATAGCATCTAATGGCTCATCATTCTTTACGTCTTGCACCAGTTAAATAAGGCTAGGTACGTTTAAGCTATCTGTTTGGAGCCATACAAGTCGAAGTAACCGCATACATAAACCTTCAAGGCAGCCTAAGTAAAGTTCACAAGCATTAGGTGCAATAGCGGATGACATATGGTGTAAACTGCTGTGTTTGGTCGGTGAAGTTATTGTTGTAACTAGGTTGCAGCATTTGGCGCAACAATGCGGGTCAGGCCTCTAAAACGAATAGTCTGAATTCCGTTGCCATTCAATAGCAGTAGACTTTAACACCACAGCAACGATGGCTGAGGCTTCGCGTCCAGCAACGGCGAATGCCTTCTAGCGCGGCATCAAGCTTTGCCACTTAGTCTTTATGTAACCGGCACTTGTTGACTTTTGGCGCAGAACACTACTGTGCTATCATCCAAAGCATCACACCCAGACACACGGCATGCATAAAATCTATAGTGAATGCCTGGATCATGTCAAGGTACTGAAATTTAAAGGGGACAACTTCCCTTATAACGGTTCGGAAGCTGTCATTAGTCCATGGCCGGCACCCTGTTTTCTAGATGGTTACCTTCCGGTTTAGATACCAACTGTTTGACATCATTTGTCTCAGCTACGACGACCGGATACAGCCAAAGTCTTCTTTAAGATGCCCTCGTTGGCGCATCGCATATTACTGCGGACCGACAAACCTTAGTCCTAAAAGTGTTGACAGGAAAGGTAGGCCTTATTTCCGATATCAGTGGACCAACCACCTGCTTCACATCTAGCGCTATACGATCGCCAATGTAGATACCCACAGCAATTGGTGAAAGCTTTTGAGAAATAGCTCGAAGAAGCATAAATCACACTTGTCTCGTGGATAAAGAAAAAGGTTGGAATCCAGTATAAATAAATAAATATTTTATTCTCGACTGCAAGGCGCGTCCATGGATGCACGATCCGGTAGGCGCAACGGTACACAAAGTTATAGCAATTGTAACAGGCCAGTAGAAAACTGTTTATACTTTCATGATGGGAACTGTACAATAGTGGAAAGGTGAAATGATAATTAAGCTGTCGTGAGATCGGGACGTATGTATGAACACAGTCGGTCTGCCATATATTACAGTCCCACCTCAGCTGCTAATAGATCAAGACTCCTGAATGATCAATTTTAAGGTAATTGAAGCTCAAGATCGTGAGCGGTGTGACAATCTACTGAGTTCGTGCGTACATAACGCAAATATCGACCGTGATGTAGTAGGAAGGACCGACATTAAATGCAGATGTAAACATTCCAGTGTAGCGAAAGTATCTAGAATGGTGACCTGCCACTGCGAAGTTATGGGCAGTGCCTTTATTCGGTTGTCGGTCACCTAGGCCATGTTGCAGTGTTGTTAAACGGACCTTTATGGCTTTTTTATAGGGAGAACGCTTGCTGGGCACTAACCCACCACGCTTTGAAACACCTCCGCTGATCCACTGAATAACAACTTGTAACTGGCTATGCTGCTTGTTGAGAGTTTACTTGCCAATAACCGTGCAAGTAATTTCGCAACAAGAAGCATAGCCAGTTACAACTTATCATTCAATGGATCGGCGGCAGTGGTTTAGGGCGTGCTCCTGCATAAAATCTTTCTATCTTGGTGACATATTTTCCAGGTTAATGCAGCCGTCAGATGGTTTGCTAAATCTAGGTAAGCGTCGGTTCCAAGGCTAATCCTGCTGCTGCTTCTGCTGTTGCTGCTGCTACTGCCGGTTGTGGAACGCGGTTTTCCAATTACCTTGCGCTATTCTTTTGCCAAAGCAGGATGATCCAGCAGCAAGATGCAGAATTGTAAGATCCGTTAACAAATATGCCTCTTTATGGCGTCAGGGCTACGGTACTTCCTGCCACTTGACAGTGGGAGGCACTAGAATATTGCGAGCAGGAGGGAGAACAATTCTCAGTTCCATCGGTTCCAACCCATCACAAGATGGGTGCTTGCTCTCGGGAACCCTTACTTATTTGGAGATAGTCACCAGTAAATTAAGAGCAGCATGGCCATGGGATATGCAGTAGATGTATGACTAGCAATTGCTTGAAATTTTCCACTATCTGCGGGTCAATAATGTCTTTTATCAGACTGCTCCAAGCATTTACCCCTCTAGAGGACGGCGCAGCTTACGAGCGCGCGCGAAGTGATCTGGACCTAAATACTTTCGTGTTGTGGCCACTTGTCTAGCTGACCTTACTGAGATATAAGAGCTGCTGCAGCACACTTCCAAGCTCTCACTAGTATGCCTTTGATGCAGAGGAAATCTCCGCGACGACCACGGGGTATCATGAAGTACTGGTACGAATTCTTAAGTCGAAGAGTTTAGGGGAGGCCTCGAAGCTCCGGTATAGCCTTTGGACCAAACCACTGCACCTTCGCTATTTGATTATGCTAAGCTTGTGATAGAAACTAAGCTGCTGGGAGATAATATACTGGGCTCGAACAGACATGCGAAGCGAACGAATTTCTCAAATGCTCCGGCGTACTTTTGCAGAACAATCTTCGCAAATCCCAGAGCATTTGTTTGGCTGCTGCATCCTACTTCTGCGTGTCAGGTGATGTCTTAAGTCGGTGCAAGACGATGACCCCAGGTCCTTCTCATGTGTGCCAGCCTTGAGGAGATACCCACCGGTTTATTACGCACCAGAAGGATCCTGGACACCAATCGGGCTAACGGCACATTTGTCACGGTTTACTGGGTATCGCCACACAGCGGACAAGCTATGCAGCTGCTGAAGCTAAGCTTGGTGTCTCTCAGTATCAGTGGGGCAAGCTATTTTAGTCTAAAGTTTAAGGTCCTCAAAGTAGACAAGGCAGGAGTTTTGAAGTGTCGCTGGAAGATGTATAGTTTGAAAGCTCTGGTCCAAGCACGAAGCACTGTAAACCCTACTGACATGGTGGCACAGCGAAACGATTTATCTACGGTAATCCTCGCCGGACAACCAAAGGGACGCTCGAGAGTCTGCGTGGCAAGTACATAGTGTTAGGTGACCGAAAACTATGTAGCGTCACAAGGCAGAGGCAGCCAATCAGCGTGCGTTTACTGTCAAAGTCCCAGCCGATAACCAATCAAGGAAACGAGAACGACTACTCGATGGCCATCCAATAGTGTCAGCACAACTAGGCCATAGCCCGAGGAACCCAGCTCCTTACTTAAAAGCAGGTAAAAATGTTACATTCCAAGCAACCAAAGCTACGATGCTAAACACGTGCCTATCCCTTAAGCTCGACGGGCGGCCTGTGAACGTTTCCATCATTGGAAGACAGGCGCCTAGGTTCGCTTTTTGCTCAATGAAGTAGGCAAGCAGTTGATACATTAGATGTAATATAAAAATGCTAATCGGTACAATACGTGGGTGAACTCACTCAGCATCCTGAATCTTCATGTGCACTATTTTCCTTGGCTTTACAGAAAGTAAGACTAGTAAACTCAATAGGAAACCATACCTGCACAAGGTTACGCTTGCTGGACTTTCTTTCCATTTTATGGTGGTGATGCGGCGTATTGTGTAAGCAATTGCTAAATAAATAAATACATAAAATGTTGAATCTCGACAAATCGAAGATACCCTTTGACAAGCATGATCCAGGTTGGCTGGCTAGCCGAACAACCTTCCCGTTGTGCTAGTTGCGTGGCTCGGATTTAACCCCTTCAATAAACCTTTGGGTTGTGTTTTAGTATCTGATGGTTTTCGTGTAGCAAGTCTTCCGTCTGTGAGAAGCCAAAAGTGCCCTTTAACAACGGTGTGACTTGACAGATGTGACACGCCACTAGAAAAGACATTGCTTTAGCTTACCTGTCAGGCTTATAAAATCCTGGATAGTTCATCGCTCAGACAAAAGGTATTTAGTACTGTCGCCGTCGCATCGCGTAACCAAGTGTAAACTGGATGATATAGCCATAACTGCTTCATAATTTTTCTCTGTCCTGAAGGACTTTAACCGATGAGAAACACCTAGCCGCGAATGTTCATTCCGCTATTGTCAAGCTGATAGCCGACGTACTCCGGCCTCATGTGCTTGAGATGAACAATATGTCCTTTTGTCAGGGGTGCAAACCCCACGAGTGTACGGTAGCACTTGCTGTAGCGATCCATAATGGTGGTTCCAACTCCTCATTTAATAACTTTAGACCTGTTAGTCTTACTAGCGTTCTACACAAGTGCCTAGTGATCATTAGCTAACAAATAGTGAACACCTGTCTACTAGTAAATAAATACTTAACTAAATATAACTACATACTGGAATATTTCGGGGCGTGCCATATCAGGCATAAGCAAAATTATACAAACAACGACGGTTCGCAAGTTCAGGATAGCTCACGTGCAAAAACGTAGAAACTTAACGTGTACTTGGGAGAAGCAACCTATTTAGTACTGTGTTGATAATGAGGGACGGAATATGTTTAACGTAAGCGTGCTAGCCGAAAAACCGTTACGTAGTACCAGCTGGGCGGTTCGGGTTAATCCCGTTCCACCGAATAGTTCGGTGGCAGTGTTCTATGACGTGAACGTTTTCGCCTGGCAAGCGTTTTCCTTATAAAAGCCACAACGGGACTTTAACTACATCACGACGTGACGGAAATGACACACTACTAATTAAAGTCACTGCCTCTTCTCTTTACAGAGGATCTTTCCCAAATCACGAAAGTCATCCAATTCGAAGTGGTCCGTTAAACCCTTCATGCGATGGCCAACATAGAAAACGAACTCATGAATTCAGACACATATCATTTGTTTCCTCCTAATGCTCAGTAACACAGCCACGTACGTATATACAGGCACACAAATCCGGTGTGTTACTGGTTAACGTGCCCTGTCGTATCCCAGTACTGATCATAATATAGTCACAGCCTAAAACTTACCAAACTACGCTACATCCACATGGAAGGAAACAATTGCCACTTCACCTTTGATGTTTTCCACAAAAGTACTTCCCTATTTATGTGTGCAACACAAGGTGGCTAGTGTGTACCATTGTCAGTACAAACTTTGATCATGCCTCATAAGGCGTGCCTCGATGCTATCGAGGATAAACTATTTAGTTTTTAGTTTTTTATGTATTTTAAAGTTCACCACGGTGCGTGACACGCCTTTACATGCAGGTGCACTGTACTAAAATGTCGCAACTCCAGTAACAGTACAGTAAGGTTCTAAGTTTACCAGGACATACTAAATACCAATGTATATGTGTCGTATGTACTTGCGTGCATAGCTACGTCCCCGTGTTGCGTGAGTTTATTTCTATCACTGTAAAGTCGTGTGCCACTTCGGTGACTACGCCAACATAGAAAGATCCGATGAAACGTGGAGATAGCCGACGTTCACGAAATGGATAAACTCCGCCGGTATGGCAAGCAGCAGTGACTTTGTCTGGTGGTGAGGCACGTCAGCCAATTTGCTGTGTTAGCAAGCAGGTCGTTGCGGCATGTTATGGGGAGAATGCTTGCAAAACGAAAACCCACCACGTCCTGGCTCACTTGATCTGCGCAGAATGGAATGAGTTCCTCAAGAAAAGTCATAGCTGATAAACCTGCTACGTTCTTCAATGAAATAACGCTGTCTTTATGAACGCATACCAGTAGAAGTGTAGTAACTTGACTTTAGTAAAGCTTTTGCTACGGTGAATCACCGTTTCTTGTTAGAATGACATGGGTTTGATTACACCCTCAGCTGCTTGCTTAGCTGTCCTAAATCTCCTACGTTAGAACCTTCCGTGTGATCTTTGGTGAAGTTACTTCGAGCTCAGGCACCTCGCACTGTGGAGTTCCCCGGGGATAAATACTCAGTCCGCTGCTTTTTCTCCGGTTTATAAATAACTAGGCTCTTCTACCCGGGAAGCACTATTAAGTTTGCCGACGACTTGAGGTCTGTCAGCAGGGGACAGTGCTCCGCTATACAAAGTTTTGCTACCGTTTTTAATTGGTCACACTTACCAAGGAACAACAGAAAATGGCAAATCCTAACTCTTCTTGATTGACAGGTTATTGTGCCAACATCTGAGGAGTCCCTAATACTGCTACATGTCACCGAGGTACCCGAGCTTGGTCTTATCGCGGCGAATGTCTTTAAGCTCACGGTACGGTGCTGGCATGCTGCCAACAAAGCACGGCAGGCATTTCGCCCCAAAAGGGTTCTGAGTTTTACCAATCCCGAGGTCTTTCTCCTTTGTGCAAACCTGTGGTCAGGGCACATCGTGTCCAGGCCTGGGCATCCTGCCCGCAGAAAGCTATTAGGTGTATGGAGAATGTGCAAAGACTGACAACTCAAAGAGTTGGTTAGCTTTAGGTAGCGTACAAAGATCAGTTAGCGAACATAGGTTTGTTTTCGGTTAGACGCAGAATAAAAGGTGACTTAATAGACATTCACCAACATGAAGGGTCTCGGTGGTCTCCGCACCACTGATCTGTATGTAAAAGCTACACCAGAAAACGTGCCGAGCCACTGCCTAAATTGAAACACCAAACATCTAGGCCAGAGTTAAGAGGCAGGTCCTTCGCCAACCCGGTTGTGCCTAATCGGAATAACCTTCCCTCTGCGTTATTGAACTTTGTACGTAGCCAAGACGAAATTGATTGGCCCACTTCCAAAAATTTTCTTGCGCTTTGTTGACTGCTTCTAACCTCACTGTTTCATGGAATCGCTTTTTGAATCTGCCTCCGTTTCTCTCCATTATTGAATTAAGAACGTTCTATTAGATCGCAATACCGATTGCACTTTTCGGTGAAATAAAGCTCTTCCTAAATAGAATAGTGCAGGTTGGGCAACTGGTCAAAGAAAAGAATGGCCTGCAAAAGCCGGTAGAACCGGAACGAAACAAGCTGCCTGCTAACAGGCACTGCCTGATAATCACAAACTGCCCAGAATGCAACAAAGGGATTCCATGTGAAAGGACACTCGACGACTAAGCCTGTATTAAACGAATGGTCTCCATGTTGTTTGATGAGGGTGAGCAGGGGATAACTTTATTCGCTCAAACAGGTCGACAGGTAGTACAACCATGGTCAGTTGACTGACAGCATATGAAATCCGATTGAGTCAACCTTATAAACGTTTGCGGGGCAGTAAAGAAACTATCCGATCTGAACCACCTCATTCCTTGCCGGTTCTGTATACTCTGAACAATTCGTCTTCATCTTTCTCTATTACCCCTTTCCAAATACTAAGACCACTTGGTCCGTGAAAAAGATTAATAATACGACCTTTGAGGTACGTCTATTTAAGGCACTCTACTAGGCATAAGCCTCGAATAGGTCACCAGAGGCTATTATTGCTGTGGACACACATAGTGCACCTAGTTTCATTAGAATTGCCCAAACCTCATCGCCTAACTGGTTGCTTTAGATGAACCTCTATGAGCCTCCGTAACAAACACATGCTAGTTCACCTTCATTGCATCAGTACATTAGACCTAAAGAGTTGTCACTTTACACCACCGTACATAATATATATATATATATGTATATATATATATATATATATATATTCCGGCTAGTCGACAAATACCAATGTAAGAACCATAAGGCCAAATTTCGGGCATGTTGCTCTTCACTTATTTGCGCTTGGCCTCGTGGGCATCTTTATCTGTGTTTTACACAGCCTGCACACTACGGAAAAGACCAGTAGGTGTGCTTTATGAGGCACCAACCCCTACTTTAACCGTTCGGCTAGCACAACGTCCACTTTCCCAGATTCAATTACACTGGCCGGAAAGTTAACCAGGCGAAAGAGGGACTGCTCAAACCCTGGCAGACTGGACAAGCAGAAAAGTTTCACTGCCAAATTGTTTTACCTTGGCCGCCCCAGCGCAAATTTGGGAGAACCAACAGATCAACTTTTGCGTACTTTTTCACCCCTGATTTACATTTGTATTTCTTCGTGTTGCTTAAAGACCTGAAAACGTTTCCACCAGAAAGGCCTACAAGGTAATGGCTGATGCAACATACTAGTCCTATATTACACCGTCATATTTAATGAACATTGTGGGCATTCGTAACAGACTTTAAACTAGAAGAGAAAGCTCTAGGAAAGTAAAGAGATGCACAATATTGTGTTTCAACACCTGAGGCTCAATAGTCCCCCTGTGCAAGGAAACTCAACGTCTAGAGGCAGAATAGTCAAAGTACTAGTAACGCAGAACCAAATGAATTCCAAGCCTCGAAGCGTTTTTCTAATTTTTCAGACACTCTTTTCCTTATTATTATTGGCGGCATCCTCTATCTTTCAGGTGTTGGTGGCATATCCTTATGAATATAGTAAATAGGCTCAAAGAAAAATGCCTACGATATATATATCAACGCAACAATTGCATAATTCAGGTTAATACGGGCTAACTGTACATTCAGCTCTCCTGAATTATCCAGACGGACCTGGTTGTTGCAGTCCTGAGGTAGCCTTCGCAACCACGGAGATTTGAACGATTATGAAGTTTACATTCATGGTAGTGTAGCAGTCTGGAGTTGCCCCCGGATGGCCTGAGTAGGTTATATAAAACATTAAATATAATTACCTTATGATTGTACAATTAGTTTTTGCAGGATGCTGACATGTATGTTGCATTTGTTTGCCCTACTAAACACACGTGTGCGTAACACACAAGGCGCCACGTTTGGATACAACGCTTGCAGTACATTTGAAACTGAAATGTATTGCTTAACTTGACCGCCGTCACTAATGCCACCTTTGCTAGTTTAACAGGGATAGGCGGATCGAATGCACAATGAATGAAGGGAATCAAAGATATAGCCCCATTACCTGTCCTTCGTAAACTCGTTGACAAAATTGTTTGCCGCGTACCATGCCCTAGGCATGCCGCCCTGTTGAAGTTATCTGCTTCCGTCCCGCTCGCTTGTTCTCGGATGCCACACATTAGGGCATCGTCATCTTGCGTACGTATCGTTTCTTGCGATTTACTACTTTAGTTACGCGGTCGATGCTTTTCACGTGCCGTTTGTTTGAAGCCAGGAATTCTCATGCATGTCTAGCACCTGCCATCCCGACCGTATTATAAATGGGCATCGCGGGCAGTTCTACAAGTATGAGCAAAAGTGCTTTCAACCCACCGTAGGTTGAGTGTTGTGTCCGAGACCCAGGTTTGCAGAGCCCATCCCTGGGTCGCTAAGGGCGTTTTCAGCCCCGGTGATGGCCTTGAAAGCTGGTACTTTCAAGGCACTGGGTACTTCGCTGCAGGGCCAGCAATATCACCCGTTCCGATCATCCTCAGTTTCTTAAGCGATGAAGCGTTGCAGATTTTCCCAACAACCAGCGTACCTGCTAATGCACCCGTGGGAAAGATCTGGTCCACTCTCCGAAATTTTTTCATGCAAGCCAGCCAGTTGCATACTACCTTGATACATTCTGCGCTTGGCGTCAGCTACCCTCGGAGAAAGCTGATGCCTTACGTGCGGCGCTCGGTATATTGGCTCACAAATGTTTCCAAAGCTTCAGTACGCAGATCAGGATAACTGGATATGTGAGAAGTTTGCGGTGGGCCTTAGCCACCAATACCTCCGTGACAAATCTACGTTCAAACTTCCTCGTTCACTGGAGGAAGTTATAGAAAAGGCCAGGAATCGGGAATTTCTGGAGCATGTCAAAACCGACCGAAGACATCTTGGTCACGATTTTTGTTCAACTTTACGCCCATCGACCGACTTACTCGCAGCTGATCATAGGTACCAATCCCCCACACCAAACTCCCAGTGGAGAACTGCATATACCGTCAGCGGTTCGGCAGACGTGCCCAGCGATGCGGCCACAACCCACTTATAGCCTTACAAACGCCTGGAGGTAGGTCAGCATTGCACAATGGTCAGTTTTTGGCATCTACTTTCATTAGCTATCTAGACTGTAAACCATTGACTATACCTGGGTGTTTATGTGATATAAGCGTGAATATTTTGATGATATTGGTGCTTCGTGTTCTCTACTTCGCCTTGATATCGTCCGCAGCTTTAGGAATGTCCACACGGATACCAGCCAGATTTTTCGTGTTGTCACCGCCAACGGAGTCGAGTTGCGGACAGAGTTTACCCTGCCTGCACGCGTAGAGCTTAAGGGGGTGGTAGCCACTCATAAGTTTTGCTGGTCGAAAGTTGACGTGACACGCTACTTCGGGAACGGATTTGCTCACCTAATATGGTTGTACAGTTGCACTTGGAGGCGGGACTGTATTGATGGGTCCTGAGGCAAAAGTCATTGATCATCAACGGGTCGGTCCACGTGCGCTCACTATCGGCGCCACGTCATTAGTAGCCTCGCGGTTCCAAAAGGTGGTTATTAAGCCAATTATTGGACGCGTTAACGTTACAACAGGTAACACTGACCAGTTAAGCCCAGTGTTACGAGAGTTTGAGGAGCTGTTTTCCACAGCTGGTTCTCTTGGCCCTACGAACCTAGTTGAACATGAGATTGACAATAGGTCCCGTCGACATATTAGTCAACGTGCTTGCAGGTTGCCGGTCCATTACGCACTGCAGTTAGAGTCAGTGGTTCCTAGCGATGCTGGACAAACGTATCCTTTGACCTACCTTATCACCGTGAGCGTCGCAAATCAGCTTAGTAAAGAAAAAGACGGGACCTTGCGGCTTTGTGTTGATTATCGAAATCCTAACAAGATACCGCATAAAGATTTAGTTCCACTGCCTCGTATGCATGCCACATTCGATGCACTAAATGTTTCATGCTTGTTCGCTACGTCGGAGCTTTCATGTGATTACCTGCAAGTAGAAGTAAGACCAAAAGACCGTGAGAAAACGGCGCACATGTTCTCAACGGTCTATATGAATTTGAAACGATGCCTTTTGGTCTGCTTAATGCTACGGCTACGTTTCAGAGGCTACTGACGAAAGCCCTGGAGGGTCTTACAACTGGTAAATGCTTAAGTTGTTTGGACTACGTAATCCTTTCAGGACGACCGACTGAGGGGCATAGCCGGCGGCTGCGCCTCGTACTGGATCGGCCCGCGTGACCTGTTTGAAATTACGGGGTCCAAAATATCACTTTCTCCTGCGTGAAGTTAAGTACATGGGGCACGTTATCTCACACGAAGGTGTGAGGAACGACCCTGCCAAATGTGAAAAAATTACTTCCTGGCCACAACCTAAACCGCCAGCACAGCTCAAAAGCTTTTAACAATAACTCAGTAATTTTGCAGCCATCAGCTCCCTTATATCGGTTAACTAAGAAGGGACGAAACTTTTGCTAAACTAGCGAATGTCAGAGTGCTCTTGCAGAGTTAAAGTTCATCTTAGGACATCCCCATCTTTGGCTTACCCTGACACCACACCAGAGTCTGGAGCTTTACTGTTGCATACAGATGCGAGCCGTGAAGAGATCGGCTCATTTTTATCCTACAGAACTCCGGCGGGCGAATTTCGCATCTCTTACTTGAGTCGCCGCTTTGATGAACGCGGGAGGGAGTACAGCACCACTCGACGAGAACTACTGACGCTGCTTAGCTTTTTGCAACGTTTTAGACCGCACCTACTTGGAAAGCCACTTCAGGTTCGCGCTGATCGCCAGTCACTTCAGTGGTTATAAAACCTACGTGAGCCGGAGGGTCAGATAGCAAGACGACAGGAACAGCTTCAAAAATACGATTTTACCTGTGAATATCGTCCCGGGGCACGACACTCTGACGCAGACGCATTGTCAATGCTAGTGAGATCCGAACAGACCATTTCATCTTTCGTTTCCCCAAAGACCAGTATTGCTTGGGCCGAAGAGCGAGCACGGGACCCGTACATAAATAACACCTACAACCGACAGATGAAGGTTTAGTTGAAGACCAATGGAACTGAGCTTCCTGCACAAATCACAGAAAAGCGCTCCCTACTGGAGCACCGGAAGGAGTTGAGGATCATGGACGGTTTTCTGTATCGCCTTGATAAATCCCGTCCGAAACTGTTTACTCCGATTCGCCAATCCCTTGGAATACTACAGAATGTTCAGCACCCATTGGGCCATTCCGGTCAGTTGAAAACTGAGGCTGCAGTTCGTCTGCGGTACTGCTGACCGGACAACCAGGCGGATGTCGTTTATTTCTGTGTGTCATGTGAGCCTTGTGCTACTTTGAAACCAATAATGCCTATCTCTCGTGCTCCTTTGCAACCAACAGTCATGTCAGCACAACGGCAACGAATTGGAGTAGATATCATTGGTCCTTTGACGCCAACAAATAGCGGGAACTGCTTCATATTAGTTATAATAGATTACTGCACGAAGTGTTGCGAGGCAATACCTATCAGATGCCACAATGCATCCAGCTTCGCTTCCACCATCGTCAACGAGTGGGAAGCTCTTTTCGGCGCACCCATATCCTTGCACTACGATCAGGCCGCGGCGCTTGAGATTCGTCTAATGCAAGAACTGTGCCCCTTGCTAGCCATTAAAATGACACGTACTACCCCGTACCAGCAACGGGGAAATGGGCTCGTTGAGCGGACCAACAGGACTATCAATACTATCCTACCGAGCTTCGTCGAACACCATCAGTCTAATCAGTGGGAAGAAGCAGTGCGACAATCTTTGCTAGCCTATGGGGCCTCAGTAAACTTTACAACCGGCTGTTCTCTAGCTTACCTTACTCTCAACCGTCAGACTCGCTTATCTCTTTTATTACTATTGCCTGTCTGTCCGGCTGAAGCTTACACTAATTCGGAATACGTTTGCGATACCCGTGAGCGACACCGAGTAGCCTTTCAACACGTGAGAAAGCACTTGAACATAGTGCAGCAACACCTAAATGAGTATTATGATCGTCAAGGGCGAGGCCTTCGCTATCGAAAATGTGAAAGGGTATAGCTAGCTATACCAACCAGGACCTCCAGCTGGCGCACTAGGAAAATTACATCTGGAATGGCAGTGGCCGCGTGAGATTGTGTTCGCCAGCTCGCCAACTGTGTATGTGCTTATAAAGGTTACAGTTTCAATAGCCAACGTACTGCCCGTTCATTACAACTAACTGTAACCGATGACACCGTCTGCAATTTCTACACCCGTGGCTGGAATTGTGCCACCCGGTTAACTCCCGGTAGTCGAACACACTGCAGAAGTGCCAGCCGAGGGGACCTGGATGTGATTCTTGCTGCGCTGGCACTGAGGACAGTGTCCCACTTAGAAGAGGACAATGTAATAAAATTGAAACCGAAATGTATTGTTTAACTTGACCAGCAATAATAATGTCTCCTTTGCTTGTTTTACAGGGCTTGGTGGTTCGAATGCACAATGAATGAAGGGAACCAAAAGCCGTGCCCCTTTACCGGTTCCTTGTAAACTCGTTGCTGATATACTTTCTTGCCGTGTACCACACTCTACGCATGCCGCGCTGTTGAATACATCTGCTTCGGTCCCGTTCGCTCGTGCTCGTATGCGACTCATTATAGCATCGTCGTATTACAGGATACTCGATTGGTAAGAGTTACTGCGTTAGTTACCCGTCGCTGATCCTCAAGTGCCGTTCCTGTGTAGAGGGGGAACACTCGACTGTGTCTCGAACCCGGCAAGCAGAACATAGTACACAAGCCGTACGACTTCGCGGTCCCTCACATCTTTCCTTAGCTGGTTGCATCATTCGGAGTCGTAACTTTTAGCTAATGCGCGGGAACAACGTGTACCACAATACACCTTTGTCCCGTCAAGTCCTGCCTACTTTTTCCATCACTGAGTACGGTACTCGGTAATAGTCCGTTAGCGTAAGCCAGCCACCCTAGCTACAGTTCTTTAAGTGGTTCCGTGGCCTCTAAAAAGGACACAGTGATGCTTTCTCTCTGTAGGCTAATTACAAGTTGTCCTGTGGTCTCGTGCGTATATAACATTACTTACAGAATTGCAGACATTTTCGCGTAACATCGCATGTCTGCCGACCTTTTACTATGTATGCTTGGAAAGTTCGCTTTTCTGTCCACTATATCGTGCCTAGTTATTTCAGTGATGCAGGCTACATTGTGTATTTCTAAATACATTTTAGAATTTATAAGTTAAAACGCTTCATCACTTTTTACTTGTAATTTTCCAATGTTATGTAACTGCTTGCAAAGCAGGATACCATTTTTAGCGAAATATATTTAATGGCGTTATTCGTAGACCGCCCTTCAACTGCGAACAACTCGCGAACTAGTGTACGTATCATCATAATTTTACTTTTATCCTAACCAGTGGTTAAAACTTGTTCTCAGGTGCATAGGTTCCTTCTATAGTTTGCAATATCCTAACCTCAAAATTGGTTTTTCTTTAGCCGTAAACTAACCGCGGTTTTGAATTTTTACGCTGGAGAGCACACTGTGGTACAAACTTTTGCGGTCGTATTTTGCGTTAAGTTGAATTTTCTAGCTAAGTACGCCGCTTTAGGTTGTCACACTTTTTGTAGCTTGTTAAGTTTGTATTTGATTTTGCTATGACTTCTTTTCGACTTTTTCTTGTTCTTTTTAACCGCACAGTTTTTATTTCTTCTTATGAGTCCGCCATTACATGGAACCGCCGAGTGCGCTGAAACAGCCCAAATAACTTGTATTGACGTTCGTGAAGACCTGGATCCTGTTTTGAAAAATATGTATGAATACGGCACTGCGCCAACCCTCTGACATTAATGAACGCAGGGGACACAAATAGTGGCAGAGAAAGCCAGGGGAATAACACGGTGGGCAAGTACTACACCTCCAACCGTATACAATACATAGCCAGTGCATACGTTACCGATTCCGGAATCGTTGCGTTAGAAATTGTCGCGTTGCAAAATTAATTTTAAAAATTCCTGCTCGACTGCGTGTTATCGCGAACAAGGAGCCTAAACTCACGTTTTTCTCACTTTCCATGAAAGTGCATAAATAGATAATTAGTTTAGTTTTGATTGGATCGAGGCGCACCAAATGAGGCATGAACAAAACTTGCAGACAATTATCTTTTGCAACGAATGCCTTCCTATGCATGTAATCGGCGGTACCCGAAATTTGTACAAGCTGCAAAAATGGAAGGAAGATTCCTGAGGAACGAAGTCGTCTGTGAGGTACCAATAATGTGTGTTCATGTGTAGGTAGAATAGACAGTAAGGGTAATATACATGTAGTGCTGACTCTAGGAGTCGACAGCGAGTCTTTTTGCTTGTACCCATAGAGAAAAATATTGAAATGTAACTACTAAAATTGTCATTTTGTCGCTGGTGGCAGTGAAATTATTAAGTAGCGATGAACATCCTCTTGGTCGCGGTGTGGTTAAATGAACTTTTGGGGCTTTTCATAGGGAGCACTTTGCCAGGCGAAGACCCACCACGTCATGGAACATTGCCGTAGATCCTATTGAACGGTAATGTACAACTGGCAACGCTTCTTAGTGCCCAATGTTACACCCGGCTTTTCGCAGTCGAAAGACTTCCACTGCAATGTGTTTGCTGACCAAGTGGCTAAGTCAGGTCCCGCCATAGTG